>JACGWO010000008.1:28249490-28934680 GCA_034509735.1 Sesamum alatum
GAGCTCAAATTTAGCTAAGGGTGGACCTAAGGAGTCACACATAAATTAAAAAAGCCTCAACACCCCCCCCCCCCCCGCGCCGCCGCCCTCCTCCCCTTCCCGCACAACTCCCCCATCAGTCTCCCCATCGCCATCGCCTTCCCTCTCCCATCCCCAGTTGGCGCCTCCCCCTCCCCCTCCCCGTCCCTCTCCAGTCGCCGCTTAACCCCTCCCACGCTTCCCTTGCCACCTCTTAACACCTCCCCCTTCTCTCTCTCGTCGCCACCCCCCTCCCCTCACTCTCTCCCGTCATCGGCCCCCTCCCCTCCCCCATCTCTTTCTCTCTCTCTCTCTATATATATGCTTATATTTAAATATTTATATAAATATGTTTCACTTTTAAGTATAAATAACATTATATTGTAATTGTATATATATATATATATTACATATATAAAATTTAAATTTAAATTTGAACAGTTGATTAAAGTTAAAGAAAAAAAATTACACGATTGATCTACTAGTTAAATGTGGACTTTAGATTCAAATTAAATCCAACAATTATTAAATGAGGTTATGAATGTAAATTTATTGTTAAAACTTAGAAACATATAAAAAATTAATAAAAAAATGCGTGAACTACATGAAATCGTGTGAGAGGTGTAATTGTTCTATTTTTAGAATCATGAGGAGATAATTTACTAATTTTTTTTATAGTGTATAATTTATTCATTTTCAATATCACAGGAAATAAATCGCATTAAAATATAATATTTAGTCATTACGAAAAGTAATGTTTTCTTCTAGTGGGTCCTTTAAAAAGTTATTTTCACTATAGAAAAAGCAAGAGTAGTATAGAACTCAAATAGTTTATAGAAAGCAGCCTCCAAATGCATGCTTACGCCCCTCTGAACAACCAATTCACGTAGAATTCGACGATATATTTATATAGTATAGTATAGTGATTTTTTTTTTTTCACGTGAAATAATCAAATATATATATCGTTACTTCATTTTAATGTAAAATTATATATATCAAGTAACAATTGTTCCATACGAGGCAATATGTTCCCTTAGAGAACACGTACCGCGGTTCTTGTACAACAATTATAGTATTTAATTTAGAGGACCTTAAGGTTCAAATTTCGGAAAATGGCATTTTTACGTTTCATAAGTTGGTCTTTTTGTGATTTTAGTCTTATTATTTTTTAACTCAGCTCATTGCATTCCATAACTCTAAAAAACTTTTAGTTTCAAACCTTAATTTCGTTAAATTTCTAATGAAGATGACCTTAATTCCGCTCAAGACTTAATATGTGTCATCCACATACTATTTCCATGAGTCCAGAAAAAATGGGGCCAGAATCATAAAAAGATTAACGGTGTAGACTAAAAATGTAATTTTTTCATTCGATTACAAATATTAAATATTAAATATTAAATAATTCTCATTTTTAATAATTTAAACTTTAGTTTAGATGGAATGCTCACTCGATATGATATCAGAGTCAAACTTAATAAAAAAATTTGGATTCAAATCTCAATGCTACTCATTTATGAGAAAAAAAATTTATATACTAGGTTTCACAATAGTGAATGATCTCCGGAAGTTATCCAGATACATCTCTACGCTTAGATCGATTTCTTTTCAAAGAGAGAATTTTCATCCACAAAACATCATAAGATTCAAATATAAAAGTATTCTCAACACTAATCATCTCAATGTCCCTTTTGTGGCCGTCATATATATATACCACATTTTAGCTTAAATCATTCTTACATTATATTCTTTAGTCATATGATAATCATGCATCACAAACCATATCTTTCTCTTAGATTTTCTTTGTGAGGACCGTTACGGGTTGTCGTTTCTTGCTGTACGGTCTCGTAATTCACTAAAAACCTAAACTATCTACTTCTATATATAGATATTCTGCAAGATTAGATTACCCCTTTAGCTGGCTCTTTGTTTCTACTTGATATATATATATATATATATACACTTTATATTTATAAGGGTAAATTACGTTCACTACAAGAAAAATGCTCAATAGCAATAGAAAAAAATCAGCGTCAAACTAATTAGCAAGTAAAATTCTCATTGCTAATATATTATTTAATATAAGAAATATACTTGTTAATGTATTTAGCAACGAAAATTAACTTGCTAACAAATTTAGCAATGGATTGTTTAAAATATATATTAAGTAGTGTAGATTAGGGGTAAAATACTTTTTTGGTCCCGTAAGATTATGCCATTATTTGTTTTGGTATCACAATTTAGGTAGATGGCTGTTTTAGTCCCAATATGTTTTTCAAGTTTTTTGGTCCCAAAAAATCATGTGCAACTTAGGTAGGTGTCTGTTTTAGTCCCATAAAACATGCTTTTCAGTTTTTTTTGTGTCAAATGTAGGTGGTTATTTTAGTCCCATAAAACACATTTTTCAATTTTTTTGATCCCATAATGTCATGTGTTGGGACTAAAAAAATTGAAAAACGTGTTTTATGGGACTAAAACACCCACCTACTTAAGTTGTGGTACCAAAACAAATAATGTCCTAATCTTAAGGGACCAAAAAAGCATTTTGCCTATAGATTAGCAACGAGAATTTTACTTGGTAATTAGTTCGACGCTGATTTCAGCAACAAATTTTTCGTTGCTATTTAGCTATTTTCTTGTAGTGGTTGACACCCCCTGAGATTAGTTCAAATTACACAAACACCCCCAGTCTTTTGCAAAATTATAGCAACACCCCCCAAGTGGTGTTAGTGTAATGTTTTTCAAGGGGTGTTTGTGTAATCTTTGACTTTGAATAGGGGTATAGTTGTAATACAAGTATAACCTTAGGGGATGTAACTGTAGTTTTTCAAAACACAATGAGTGTTTATGTATTTTAGCCTAACCTCAGGGGGTGGCACTGTAATTTACCCTATTTTTAATACTAAATTTGGTTTTGTGAGTACAATATTATATATAGAGTTTAACTTTTCTTCATTTTTTGCAAATTTATGTGGCTATTGCATGATAATATATACATTAGGGTAAATTATATCGAGCTCCTCTGATATTTGATGCAACTATAAATATCATCTTATTGTTTTGAGAAATTATACCCAAAGTTACTTAGAAAAATTGTTTCCAGTTTCAACCCTACACCCAATAGTGAAAACTATTGAATGGGCATTAAAAATCCAGCCATCATTTCAATTTTATGCACGTGTGTTCACTCTTGAAATATTCTCATTTGATGCACCTGAAAGTAAATAAATATGCATGGTACTACAAAAAAACAAAGATCAAGGTGTCGAGTTTAAAAAAAAGTGAGTGGCAAAATGTAACAACCCCAGAGATTGGGGGCGTTTGCATTTTAACTCATGTAAAAACATATCAAGTCACAAAGAGTTATATATGAGGCAAATATGTTCTGATTGGAGGCTCTTATGATTCGAATTTGTTTTTTGATTGATTATCTCAGATTATATTTGAATTGATGGGTTTGAAATCACGAATTTTTAATATTTAGCAATAATTTTTTTTTTCGAATAATTATAAATTTAAAGGATTTTAGACCCTTCAATTCTAAATTTGAACTATGTTTAGTGAATATTGATGATTTCAAATTCTTTTGATATGGAATCATTGAAATCGTTTCTCCAAATTCTTTCATGTAATTCAAATTCATTAAATCAGATGTAGCATCAAGGTATCAAACTACAAAGAAGTATGTACATAAGGTGATTATCTATCAGACATCAAGGTATCAAACTACAAAGAAGTATGTACATAAGGTGATTATCATATCTGATAGAGATATTAAATAATTTTCTTTTTTAATATATAGTTTAAATAGGCAGTCACTCAACATGCATCATAATTACGTCAAATAAAAGGTTTTGAGTTTGAATCTCGGACTACTCATTTTTAAGAAGAAAAAGAAAACCATGTGCTACATTTTACAAATATGAATATTGTTTGCACGTGATGGCACGTGTTAGAAATATTAAATATTAAATAATTTTTCCTATAATTTTTTAAACTTTTACATGATACAATAATTCACCAATATCTTGTGGTCACTCAACATGGACGATGGATCTTCTATCACACTTTCATATTATACACTGTATTAATGTATGAGATCTCACACATTAATTGTTTTTCTTTTTTCACACATTAATTGTTTTTCTTTTTTCATCGATAATGAGTTTTTATTTAAATATTTACCTTTAGCTACAATAATTTATTCGTGTTATTTCAATTAAATAATCATGGTTTCTCTACTTAATACATTGAATATATAATTTTATCTAATAATGATTCATAAACATCTACCTCTTTTCATAATTACAATTAGAAAAATCGATTGAAATCTTGCATTTGTTGCCTTCTTTTCCATTGTGGAATTTGGACCTGATTTTTTTGCTTAAATTAGTTCGTATGTTTTTATTGGTACTAAAGTTCTCAATTTTTTAAGTTATCCAACAATATTTTGATCATTAAATTTCATGTTTATTTATATAAAACTCTTATTGAATGATATGTATAGAGTAAGAACTTTTGTGATATTTTCTCCACCAATTTTCTTCACCCATTTTAGTATTCAACAATGTTTATAATAACTCCTATTAATTTTCCATTCCAAGGTATCTCTTATTTTCTTATCATAAACTACATATATCTACATATACATATATAAATTTATATTGTCACTGAATTATTAATTCATAATTTCAAAATTCTCTTAATTATGCTTTATACATTTTTATTGATTTTTCTCTTCAACTTGAATTTGATTTTATCAGGAGATATTTTTTATTTGGATAGCTCTACCTTTATTTAATGACGAGGGAGAATTTGTTTATTCATCTCCTTTTCATTATTTTGTGCTTAAGAAGTTTTTAATTTCATTTTACTTTTATTTCTTGCCATTAGTTTTGTCGTTTCTTTTCCTATATGCTTTATTATTTAAACATATTTACTTGAAAAAATCTCAGTACTTCTTAATGCATTATTTTAGTAGAAATTTGTCAATTATATCATACAATATATATGAAAGTATATATCTTTTATATAATGTACTTAAATATTAATATTTTTATTTTACTAAAATTATATTAATTCAATATGAAAATATATATTGTATTTGAAACTTATACAATTTCCTTAATATCTAAAAATATGATAATACTCTATGATTATTTTCAAAATATTGAATTTATAAACTTAGTGACGAATTCAATATTGAGTTTGGACAAAAAAGTTTGTACTACAACTACTACGTATAATAAAACAATCATTAAAATATGGCACAACTTTATATAACTCAAAATTTCTGAAAATAAATAGTATATAAATTTCCGTGCATAGCACAGGATTCATGCTAGTCTTGCTAATATATGATAATATTTTTTTAAAATTCAAATTAGATAGAAATAGTTGACCAATGAGATTGTTTTCTTTAGTCAAAATAAATCTAATTACGGTCCAATATTGTGTTGCTATATATGATAGTACATGTGTGATAAAAAAAAGAAATTAAATTCCCATACTTAACAAGAAATAAACGAATTGAACTAAGAATTGTAGGGGGATTTTTTTATTTTTATTTTTTTCGAGAGGATTGAAGGGGAATAAATTCTTATTCAATTTATGTTATTTTCCAAATTAATGTCATCAAACATGCTAAATAGATTTGAAACAATTTATTTTTTTATGGTAATTTTTGACTTGTTAATATCAACTTGATGTCCCAAAAATATACCCAGCCCAAGAAGGGGTCCAACTCAGATAAGCCGCAAAGAAGGGCCAGAAATGCACGCAGCCCAAGGAGGAAAGCCTCCAGGCGCAAGGTCTTTGAAAGTATCCATTGAGGAAGAAGGCCTTTACAAAGGGCCGAAGACACAACCCCTAAGCCCAAAGGAGAGGGTGACCTGGCAGCCACCTGGGCAATAATGTGTCTTTAGACACAAAATGGTAAGAGTCCATTCGGCCGCTTGGAGAAATGATAGCTACGTAATCACTGATGAAGCTTGGGGATCTGGGCAAATCACCAAGTATGCTCTAACTACCTCTAAGAATTCGGGAACATATCATGAAAAGGCTTATCCGATCAAGAGTTCCCAACGACCAAATCCTCCAACATTTCCTCCAGATCTTTTGGAAGCTTATCCCTTGCAACCACTCTCCTGAGTCCCTGGGGGATCACACTTTAGCAACCAGCAGGGGGCTGAAGCTATAAATAGGCCTCGTTCCCCCTTCCCCCCAGCAAAAGGGTAACGCACCTTTTGCAACACTTCTATGCACAAAGCACTAATACTCTAAGTATTTTCCTACTATGTTATCATTCTACCTTGCTTTATCTTACTCAATTCCTATCTTTCACAACTTCTTATTGACTTGAACATCGGAATGCTAACGTGTGTTTTGCAAGTATCCATTTCAAGTCTTGTGAAAAATCAAGCCCAAAGATCTGAAGTTGGACACACTTGAAATGAGCAACTTTTTGCTCACATCAAGTGGCATCATCTGTGGGAAACACAGAGCTAAAACGTGTGATCGATGGAAACACCAAACAGTGGAATGGAGAAGTAGAAAGTTGTTGATTCCAAGCAAGAGATACCCATACTTTGCAGTTGATACCAGGAGCACCTCTAACCTTTGTCAGTCACACAGGTGGAGGCTCCTTCAGGTGATCCAGCCGGCAACAACACCTCTTTGGACACATACTCTAGGAGGCTGTCCCTAGGATTACTGAAAACCATGCAGCAAATGATTTCTATAGTTGTACAAGTGTAAATGGCCTTTATGCCCTAGGCGCACATGGTAGCTCCCTTAGCGGCACATGCCCCTAGCGTCGTTGAAGGGGACACCTTAGACAACCCAAGGCTTGGTCACCCCCTCAGGGAGCAAAAGCCGTCCCCTCAAGAGAAAGTCCGAACCAATGGATGGCTCTCCTAAAGCATTTGCAAAAAGGGCTCCAAGACGTACAATGCCGAGTTTTGGGACTCCTGCTAGAGGATCAAGGGAATTCCCTTCAGTGAGGAAGTTATGGTTGACAAGGTCCCTCCTAATTGCCAGACCCCAGCTATAGTTGAGTATGACGGAACCACAGATACTTAGGTCACTTGTCCGGATTTGAGAACACGGCTCTTCTACACCACAATTCGGATGGAATCAAGTGCAAGGTATTTGTCATTACGTTCGCTAGAGTAGCACAACAGTGGATCAACCAGATCCTATAGGCTCGATGAGGGCTTTCAAGGAGTTTCGCTCCATTTTCTTGCATTAATTTTCTAGCAGCAAGAGATGGACTTGAGCGTTTTCACTGTCAAGTAGGAGTTGGAGTCCCTAAAGGACTATTTCCAACGCTTCAACACTGCTGCCTTGCAAGTCCTTGAAGGACTATCTCCAGCGCTTCAACCACTCCAGGCTTGTTCACTATAGTTTTTTTTTTTTTTTTTTTCATTAAGGAGAAGCCACACTACTCGTACAATATCTTCTACAACTACCTCCCAAAGTTTCCATGGTCACCTACGGAAATTGACAACCTTGCTTGAAGCCTTGTTTTTCGCTTTGAAACTTCTTTTGTGAGCCCTTTAAGGTAGTTGTCCTTAGGCTCTATCTTAAATCCAGTTTTTTGATCCAACTGGGAATTAAAACACTGAGAAGGTTTCGTGCCTGTTCATTTCTGAGTTTATGAAGGAATGGAATAAGGGCGCTTCCTATCCTTTAAGAGGCTAAAGACCCGACTGCAAGTCTATCTGTAAGCCAATCCGACCAGCACTATTATGACTGAAAGGAAGAATAGAATAAGCTGGTTTACTAATCGGAGGTGCGGGCTAGTGCCTTCTCTAGGGATTGTTATATGGAAACTTTTTCAAGTTCCTTGACAAGAAACCAGGCCTGGATTTTGATAGCCTCTTGGCGCGACGGAGAAATACATTAATATGGAGGAGGCCCGATCTTAAGAAAAAAGGCCAATGAAATAAGAGGAAGGATGCTCCAAGAAACCAATGACAGAGTTTCGGGATAAGAAGCCCCCCTTTCAGATGGGATATCCCCCATGCACTCTCTTGAACAAGCCCCCCCATCACTCAGGCACTAATGCGGTGGAAAGTAAAGGGTATTAGCTTAGCTAAGAACGGATAAGGATTGCCCTACTCGGACAAAATTGGACAAATATTGTTCGTTCCACAATGAATGGGTAGACTACAGAAGAATGCCGACACCTGAAAAATGAAATAGAAAGACCTATCCAAAATGGATTCTTGCAAACAAGGGAGTTGGAGAAAGGCGTCCCTATCGATGTCTTGAATATGAAGGCAGTAGTTGATGCTCTTATCATTCAATTTGGGCCCACTGAGCGGTCTGGGCTAGCACGACCCCACAATAATGCGTCAGTTATAAGAGCTACGTTGGCCAATTATGAAGTAACCGGATATGTATTGATTCTAAAAGCTCTTCTGACACTCTTTTCGGAAGAGCGTATGATCAAATGCAACTAAGGATACTCCATTGGAAGCCGTGGACACCTCCTTGTACGAATTTGCTGGAGAAATGGTATGTCCTAGAGGGATGGTGGATCTTCCCTTCTCCCTAGGGGAGAAACCCTAGAGGAAGACCTGTATGATGAAATTTTTGGTGGTCAATGTTCCCTCCACGTACGATGTGATGTCGGGGAGGCCTATACTTGACACCTTTTAGGTCATGGTGTTCACGTTCCACATGAAAATCAAATTCCTTGTGCAGGGAAGAATAGGTGAGATCAATGCACACCAGCTATATGAAAACGCAGATTATAAACACATAAACAAGCCATGCATTTTTGGCTATGGAAGAGAATGTATGATGCATAACCTAAATCTAGAGTTACCTTGACATTTTCTCTGAATCGACTACTAGCGTTGTGCCTTTCTCCAAATCTGGATCTCGTTCACGAAGGGTTTAAGAATAGAACCCCTCTAAAGAACGTCCACACACCAGGAGAAGTCCTAGTCTTCTTGCTAGAACATACTAGACTTAGGAAGAAAGAATCAAAAGAATAACACTATAGATTTGTGTATCCTTTTGGTTCACACGTGTTGTTCACTTGATCCAAGATTAAGAAGAACCAAGATGTGGGATGGATTGGGAGAGAGTGGCTGAGTGTTTAGTGTCCAGGAGGAGTGTATGTGTGTGTTATGATTATTGGGAGAGTGAATGACCTAGTCTTTCAAACTCAATCCCAACAATCATGTCACATTCCATATGGTATGACCAAATCATACATGGAGGAGTTCATCTCCTACTTTCCATGTAAATAAGTCAACTTGCCCTTGGGGCCTATTTTAGTGGATCGAGCATCGTCTTAAAATAAATCAGCACAAGCGCAAAAGTCCAATGGATTTTAATCAGATCAATTTGATTAAAACCTAACTAAACATAGTCCAATGTTTTAACCTAATTAAACACATAAGCCAAATCGCTTTTAATTAATAAATCAATTTATCAATTAAAGCAAGTTTAATTAAATTAATCTAAGTAATTTAATCCTTGGTCATTGATCGTATGGATTATCTCACCTAATTCCTTCACCTCCACAGTGATTTGTGTGTGACTCTTTAGGTTTACCCTCAGCTAGACTAGGGCTTGTGTCCAGCACAATTGATTGTTAACTATAATTTAACTAATCATTTCTGATTAACCATTAGTCAGAAATGCCTATCACCATGGGTGACCATCTAGCAATGGTCTAGGACACTAGAGACTAGGTGAATGTTGGCGTAAACATTTAGGCTCCCGAGTTCCACACGCGTACGTTCCTTCCGTCTACAATCCCCCGACCTTAGTCTAGGCATGGAATTCGGTGTCGGTTCCTATTCTAGATTAGGCATTTATGCTCAAAACTCGAGATCGCATTCGTTCCCTTGATGGACATAGAAAACCATTTTCTATTCGACCAATCACTGTGGCGACAGGTTCTAAGAGCCTGAATGCATCTTAGAGCGCATAGGACATATTGTTGTTGTATATTGTGCTCACTACATATTTTGATTACATTGGATAAGACTTATAGTGATCCAAGACACGGTCACCTCTCACCAGATAGATACAACCATCATGTGCATGTGGTTGCCATGATTCCTCAAGTCCGCAGACTAATTTCGTATTATCGGAGCCAAAAAATTCCAGTCATACCGACCAAGCCTCCAAGCCTTTCATATGATGATTCCCCGTGAGTAAGTTCGGTCGATTCTACAATCCAGTAAACCAACCCACTAAGATTGCACAAATATTCAACGTCGGTCGCCGATGAAACACGACACTCATACAATGAATGTAATTCTTAGTGCAAGTCTATATAGGAATCTCAATGCGAAGTCTCGAGGTCCTTGACTTGGAACATTTCAAAGCATCCCTTAGAAGTTGGTTTCACAGCTAGCATCCAATGAACAGACCAACTACATCAGTTATCCAATTAGTCTATTGCATTTGTTGTGACGTTGAAATGCCATTTCACGTAATTGATAAGCACAACAAATACACTATGCTAATGATGAATACTTACCATATTTATCAAGATAATATTATTTTAATAACGGATTGTTGACTAGTTCCCAAAACTACCAATACATTTGGCTTTCTGGTCACCTATTCTAACAAGTCGGTCACATTAGAGAAATCCAATTCCCTGAGTGGCTCTCTAGTGTAGTCTTAGTCCTGAAATCGGAGATAAATGGTGTATGTGCATGGATTTTTGAGATCTTAACAATCATGTCCTAAGGATTTTCACCCGCTCCCTTGGATCGATCACCCTCGCATGCAAGCTCTTAAGTATGATGGATGCATCTTAAGGGTACCACCAAATAAAGTTGCCCCACCAAAGATCATAAGAAAGTTAGTTTTATCACCTTCGCAGGAGTATTTTCTATGTCGCCATGCCTTCAGTTTCAGGAATGCAAGGGCCACATATCAATGATTAGTAGACAAGATCTTCCAACCCTAGACGGGGAGGAACATAAAAGTATATGTAGATGACATGCTAGTAAAGAGCAAAAAAGCTATGATCACATAGCAGACCTCGAAGACACATTTGATGTTCAGGAAGTCAAACTAAAACTCAATCCTGCCAAGTGTGCTTCTAGGGTTAAAGGCGGACATTTTCTTTGATTCATGGTTATGGAAAGAGGTATCGAGGCGAATCCTCTCAAAATTATGGCAATTCTGGATATGAAAGCTCCCTCCAATGTTAATGAGGCGCAACGCCTCACTGGGAGGATAACAACCCTCAACTGTTTCATCTCCAAGTCTGCAGTAAAAAAAGCTTGCCTTTCTTCATGGTACTAAGAAAGCAAAGAGTTTCTAATGGGGACTCGAGTGTCAGAACTCCTTTGACGAGCTCAAGAGGTACCTAAAAGGCTTTCCTTTGCTGGTTAAACTGTCACCAGAGGACACCTTGTACCTGTACATATCCACAACCCATCAAGCAGTAAGCTTTGACCTCCTACGGAATGAGGAAAAGATGACAAATGCCTATCTACTATGTTAGCAAAGTGCTATATAGGGCTAAGAGGTGGTACACCACCATCAAGAAATTAGCATTCGCCTTAGTTATCACAGTTCGAAGGCTTCAACCATATTTCCTCTCGTGCCCCGTGGGGTAAGGACAAATTATCAATAAAGCAAACCTTTGGGAAGCCTGAGACTTGTGGAAGATTGAACAAATGGGCGATTGAACTGAGTGAATACGACATTTCTTATTTACCGTGAATGGTCATCAAGGCCTAGGCCTTGGTGGACTTTGTCTCGGAGATGACAACTCCCACCCCCAACAAAGAAGTGTGGGTACTCCGTGTAGATAGGTCAGCCACCTTCTAGAGAAGCAAGGTCGGCATAGTGATCAAATCAATAATATCACATAAACTAACACCTAGCTATTACAGTAGCAGATCATACCTACTATACAGTAGAAATAACATCAACCCATGCAGGGGTTCGAACCAATGATCTCTAGAATTATGGGGTCTCAACTTCGACAACTAAACTAGGCTTCATCGGCTAACTTTGGTCCTATAATTGAAGGCTTAAAAATTAACACATTAATTAAGGATAAAATTCGCCAAAATTGAAAATCTCACCGGAATCTAGAGCTCATGTGAGAACGCAAATACCAAGTTTGTAATTTTCGATACATTTTGCTTTTAATTTGTCTATATTTTTTTTAAAACTGCATGGCTAGTAATGACAATGGGTTTGAGGATCCAGGAAGGTTTTGAAGTCATAATTCTGTTCCAGCTACGGATCCCGACATTTGGTGTTCTGGACTCGAATTCGACCTAAATCCACGTTACAAGAAAATAGCTTAATAGTTACGAAAAAATTTGATATTAAAAGTATTATTGAAATAATTAGAAAATAAAATTTTCGTTACTAATCTACACTATTTAATATAAATTCTAAATAATTCATTGCTAGATTTATTAGTAAGTAAATTTTCATTGCTAAATGTATTAGCAAGTAAATTTCTTGTATTAAATAATATAAATTAGCAAAGAAAATTTTACTTGATAATTAACTCGACGCTAATTCTTTTTCGTTGCAATTGAACTATTTTCTTGTAGTGTCATCCTTTTAATATTTTATATAAGTTTATATATTTATGTAAAGTATATTTAGGCATATATGAAAAAAATATGTGTATGTTCAATTTATGCTTATATATAATACATAAAATTTATATTATTATGAATTTATAATAGTTTATAGACGTTTATATTCTTAGGAATTAAAATAATAATAATAATAATAATAATAATAATAATAATAATATATAATAGTTTATAGACGTTTTAGTATATATATCTTAAGTAATAGCATAGTAACACTTATCATATGATGAATGGATATGTTCACCCCTCAAAAAGAAAAGAATGGATATGGTCACCCCTCAAAAGAAAAAAAGAAAAAAAAGAATGGATATTGTCAAAGTAAAATTTCAGCAAGAATTTGAAAAGATGATTTGATTGCATCAGTATAATTTCTTTAAACTTTACCAAGGTAGAAAAGGTTATCTTACTGTATAGCTTACATCATCACTAGTTTATGACTTACATAATTCATATACGTAATTATTAAAATATTCCACCTTTAAAACTCACTCCTTAGTCAAGGATACAAATATTGCATTCTTGAAATTAATCCCAAACTGGCAATAAAATAATAAAATAATGCTACTGCGTTATGCAACGTGATCAACGTCCCATTGCGGAAATATATTGTTAATCTAACTTCACATGATTCTTACATTTTTGTCTAAAAATGTACCTTGCTAGGTAGATAAATATTTCAAACTAAAAAAGTCACGCAAAGTCCTCATTTGTAATCCGCGTGCAACTCACACCTGCATTATATATATTGTGACAAAAATGAATATTTATATATATTTATACTAATATAAAAAGAAAATTCCTTCTACACTCGCAAACGACGGTCAATGATACTGCTACACCATTTTTTTAAGTAAAAAATGCCCTTCAACCAATAATGGAACTAACTTATTTAACATATAAATTTTATATTAATTGATAAATTAGTTTATTTTCTTTCTTTTTTTTATTTTTTTAATGTGATGTATTGATTTATATTTTGCTTTAATTTAATATATTTTAAAATTAAAAAAAATATTTATTATATGCACGTATGAACAACATGTCACAATCACCAAGTATATTAAAATAAAAAGACATTCGACCAATATTATGAGGGGGTCCAAAAACTTTCTTGGTTTGTGCTGTTACCCTACCTTATTGGTGTTAAATCAATACGAATCCCCATTTTCAGAATCCAACTCAACTCAATATATTATACTATTTTCTTTCTCACCATAACTCAATATCATATATAAGTGCTGACCATCTCCACCCCTCAACCACATCCAAATTTTATTACTTTGTACAATATTATAAAATCTACTACCATATTATATATATACATCAAAACTTTATTACTTATATATATATAAAATCTACTATCATATTATATATATCAAAATTCAATTACTTGTACGATAAATATATAATCTACTACCATATTATATATATATATATATCAAAATAAAACAATACTATTGTTTGCTTCTCAAAAAAAAAAAATATAAATCCCATGCCTGGAAATTCCCCTCTCAAGAACACCTCTAGGGGTGGCTGGAAATCCGCCATTTTCATCATCTGTACGTTCTTTATTTATTTTTTTTCTTTCTTATTTTTTTATATATACTCTATTGCAGTTTATGTGACCACATCTTATAAACAGTTGTGGAAGTGGCGGAACGTTTCGCATACTATGGAGTGGCCGGGAACCTGATGATGTACCTTACAAGGGTGCTCGGCCAGTCTACCGCAACCGCCGCCAAGAACGTCAACATATGGCAAGGCGTCTCCGCCATCTTCCCGATGGTCGGCGGCTTCCTCGCCGACTCCTACGTCGGCCGGTTCAGAACCATTCTCTTCGCCTCCACCATATACCTCATTGTACGTATGATCATCCCTCAATTTACACAATGAAATTCGATGGCGGAAATGTAATTAATTTCGTTCTAATTCACAGGGCTTGGTTCTGCTGACAGTAGCGGTCTCTGCTGTTCCTCCGCCTGCTCGGGGTACAGTTTTCTTCATAGCCCTCTACGTTCTGGCCGTCGGCGAAGGCGGGCACAAGCCATGCGTGCAGACTTTCGCGGCGGATCAATTTGACGAGGAGCTGCCGGAGGAGAAGGCGGCGAAGAGCTCGTTCTTCAACTGGTGGTACGTCGGGATTGTTTGTGGCGCCACCGTCGCGTTGTTGGTGGTGATTTACGTGGAGGACTCTGTGGGGTGGAAGTTCGGGTTCGGGATGCTGGTGGTGGCGGTGGCTGCGGCGCTGGTCGTGTTCTTGATAGGTAGTGGGAGTTACCGCCGTCAGGCTCCGGTCGGGAGCCCGTTCACGAGGGTGGCACAGGTGGTGGTTGCAGCCGCGAGGAAGCGGCGGTTGGCGGAGGGGGAGGGGCGTGGGATTTGTGTTGAAGAGGAGGGTAGTTTGCAGAATGGTGGGACAGTTCACCATTCGGCTCCTACTGGCCAGTTCAGGTACTTCCCCTTTTTCTCCCTTTTCTTTTTATTTTCGATTTTTCCTGATATATTTTAATTATATTGGTTAAAGAATTAATTGTTGAAAATATTTAGTTTGGTGGAATTAATTGTATCATCCCAAAACTAAGTAATTTTTTCACTTTCTAATTATAAAAAAAAAACAATTTGGAGAAGAAACTTTTCATTTATTTTTCTGTCTAATAATTAACTTAATTTGATACTTTTCTATCTAAATCAAAAAATTTAAATATTTTAAACTAGTAATTTGTGGTACTCGACTTGTGTGCCTAATTCAGCAATATTATTTAAAAAATTTATATGTTATGTTATTTAATAAAGTGTATACAAAATGATAAAAGAAATGTGATAAAAAAGATAACGATATAATATCATAGGAAGAAAAAATATGCGTGAAAAAAAATAACTACGTAAAATAGCGAGAGAGAGAGAGAGAACGGGAAGTTAGATAAATCAATAAAAATAAATTACATATTAAAAATGCAAAATAACATACTAAAAAAGGTGAGAAACTAAAAGGTCACCCTCCTTTAACAATAAACTATATAGGTATAGATAAACAAAATATTGGGACTTAACCAAAAATATTCAATAAATCAAAATATTACCCCAAATCTCTCTGGAAATACTCCACTCTCCCCAATAATATTGATTTAGACTTACATCTAATGTCCTAATTCGGGCAATTGTACTTGTGCTTGTCATTTCAAATATTCTTCTTAATGACTTTAGCAAGTCAAATAAACCATTTTTTTGTCTTCTAAGCTCGACCTATTTTAGGAATTTATAGGGATAGACGTGGACGGACGAGCTAAACAATATATGAAAAATTTTAGTTCGAATCAAGTTTGATCGAATCAAACCAATCATGTCGCAAGTGTGATATACTTGCTATGTGATTGATTACTTTTCTTGAACTGTACACCAATCACATGATAAATGTATTGTATTTGTCATATGATTGGTTTAGAGATTTGATTTAGAATTTTTTAATATATATTTAATTTTTTCTACTAAAAAATTCATATTATCTATTAAGTGCACTGTCATCCTCGTTCACTTTGATGTCAAAATATCGTCATAAATGTCAACAAACTTCGATTGACGACAATATAGCCCACTTAACGGTAGGTGAGCATCTAGCACATTAATATCCCTGTCAAATACCACAAGTGACGATTTTAAGAGCCATCCGTAGAAAAAAAAAAAAGAAGGAAAAAATGCAATTATCCTCTTGGAATATACAAAATGTGCAAAAAAACCCCCTATGAAAAAATAAATAGTAATTTATTCCTTGTATTTCAAAAAATGGAGCAAAAAACCCCTGTGAGGGGGTTGTTTGCTACATTTTGATTAACACAGGGGGATAAATTGTTACTTATTTTTTCACAGGAGGTGATTGCGCTTTTTGGTTAACACAGGGGGGTAAATTGCATTTAACCCAAAAAAAAAAACCATTTGTAGAGTCGAGACTCCAAATTTGTATATTTCATAACCGGGTTAATGTAATTTAACTCTCTGTGATATTGCAAATGAGCAAATTATATCCCTATAAAAAAGAAATAGCAATTTACCTATTCATATTCTTTGAAATGGAACAATTTACCTTCCTAAATAGGGAGATAAACTATCTCTATTTTAAAAATACAGGGAGGTAAATTGATTCATTTTAAAAAATATAGGGAGATAAATTGTTATTTTATTTTCATAGAGGATAATTTGCTCATTTGCAATATCACATGAGGGTTGCTTGCATTTTTTCCATTGACATATATTTTTTTTTAAAAAAAATGACCTATTTATTGATAGTACTACATTAGGTAGAAATGCATGTTTTATTTTTTTTTTCCTAAAATATTTGTATAAGTAATCAAAATAGTGTCTACATAGTTAGTGTGAAATTATTTCTAGTCTTTTTACGGAAGATTGAAGTTTATATTGTGGAAGTTATGGGAAAAATAGCATTTTACATCCCACAAATTAGTATTTTTGTGATTTTTAATTTCATTGTTTTTCGACTTACTATATTGCATTCCATAACTAAATTTTTTTAATAATTTTAGTCCTAAGTTTAATTTCATTAATTTTTTAAAGAAAACAACAATAATTACCCTCAATATTTAACGGAGCTGATCATGGCACGCCATGCATGTGTAGTATCGATCAATTAAATAAATGAAGCTTAAGTTTAAGATTCCACCAAGAAGACTATTAATGGTATAGACAAATGGATAGGTTTTTCTTAACATATATATATATATACATTATGGGAAAATTCTTGTCCGCATCAAGTTTGGTCGAACCAAACTAATTATAGAGCAAGTGTATCATACTTGCCATGTGATTGGTCACTTTCCCTTAACTGTACACCAATCACACGACAAGTGTATTGCACTTGCCATATGATTGGTTCAAGTTTGGCCGAACCATGTCCGTACTAGAATTTTCCATACATCATGTGTATAAAAATTATGTCATTTAGTTTATTTAAAGAAAGATTTTATGCACATGGCTTGTATAAATTTTCTATTAAATAAAATAGACATAATTTTCATGAGTCACATATATAAAAATAAATAGAGATAATTACATTTACGCCTCCGAACCTATGTTTTTGTTTATACAAATCGCCGTTGCCTTTTGGATAATTACATATACACCTCTCATAAATTTCAGCATCATTTACACAAATCACCATTGTTTCTTGAAAAATTACACATACACCCTCCAGAAACATCAACATCATTACACGAACTATCCCTATTTTTTAGTTGTCAGGGGTGGTTTGTGTAAATAGATCATAAAATGGGAGTGTCAACGTAATTATCCAAAATAAATGTTTTATTCTTGTTACATAATCTACTTATATTTCAATTAAAGAACTAACTAATTTACAAGACAATTTACAATTATTCTTCAACATAACTTTAATTGCACTTGCTGGGATTCTGCAGATTTCTAAACAAAGCAATGATCTTAGACGACAAAGACACATCAACTGAGAAAAGGAACCCCTGGAGACTATGCTCTTTAAACCAAGTTGAGGAAGTGAAACTACTCCTCCAACTCATTCCCATCTGGTTCAGCTGCCTCATGTTTGCAGTAGTAATAGCCCAACTCAGCACATACTTCACCAAGCAAGGCAGCACAATGACCAGAACCATCACACCAACCTTCCACATCCCACCAGCCTCATTCCAAGTCTTCACAGGCCTCACAATTCTAGCCTCCGTCCTGCTATACGAACGAGCCCTTGTCCCCATCGCCAGAGCCATCACGGGCCACCCCTCCGGCATAACGATCCTGCAACGTATCGGGACCGGACTAGTCCTATCAATCTTGGCTATGGTGGTGGCAGCGTCAGTCGAGGCCAAAAGGGTTAATGTTGCACGTCAAAACGGGCTCGTAGACGAGCCTAAGTCGGTCGTTCCAATGGCCATTTGGTGGCTGGTGCCGCAGTACATGCTGTGTGGGCTTTCTGATGTGTTCACTGTGGTTGGACTGCAGGAGTTGTTCTACGATCAAATGCCGGTACAGATGAGAAGCATCGGTGCGGCCGCGTACATCAGTGTGACTGGGGTTGGGAGCTTCTTGAGCAGTGGGGTGATAAGTATTGTGCAAGGGGTTAGCTCGAGGGCTGGGCGTGGGTGGCTTGGGGACAACATTAACAGGGCTAATCTTGAGTACTTTTATTGGGTTTTGGCTGCTCTGAGTGCTGTCAATTTTGTTGGTTATGTTTGTCTTGCGAGGAGGTTTATGTACAAGAGGGCTGATCCAGGTGGTTTTCAGGGTCTTTCTAGTGAGAAAGAATTGGAGTAGTAAAGGTGTAAGTGGAATTTTACTTGTTTGCCAATATTTTTTGTAAGTTTGTGGACTTCATGATGTGATCAAATGTTTTCATGTTATATATATATATATATATATGAAAATTTCCTATTGCTTATAGTTTTATAGATATGGATTAAGCCGTGATAAATAATTATTATTAATCATGATATCGACTCTTCTAAATGAAGGAGAGATCCTGATTTTGAACCAAGTTACCTGCACCCCACCCCCCGTTGTATAAAAAAAAATCTAAATTGATGCAAAAACTTAGCTCATCACCATGGAAGCTATATTTTCCATGGGTATGAGTTATAATAGCAAATGTTTTTGCAATAATTCTTATCCATGATAAATGTTTTAACTACACTCGCAAAAATCAAGGCTAACAACCGTTGTGTAAACGTGGTTAAGAATTATTTACTATGGCTATTGTTTTTAATTAGTCATGACAATTAGCCATGGTTCAATGTCGTATTTCTTCTTATGTTGTACTATTCGTGTAACTTAAAAGTTATACTTGCGATGGGAGGAAATGTTGCCATTCTAGTCCTGTAAATACGGGATGGTTATCTTAGTCCTGTACGAATTTATTTTTAATAATTTTGTTCTACAACTTTAAAAATTTTTGCACATTAAGGACAAAAGTATCGAAATTTTTACAATGACAAGAAAAGTGTATCTAATTAAGCATGCCACATGTACTCTTTTAGCTATTTTTGTCTTTGATGCGCGAAATTTTTAAAATTACAAGATAAAATGGCTAAAATTAATTTTACACAAACTAAAAATTGTCACATCCCGTACTTACAAGACTAACATTGTCATTTTACCACGACTGAAGCACACATGATATATGTGCATAATTTAAAATTTTATTATATGTATTTAATTAAATGAAAGAGAAGAAAGATAAAATGAACAATTGATCAAAATTGATAAAATGAATTGGCCTTAAATATGTATAAATAGAAAATTAACTTTAGAAAGATGGTGAAAGAATAAGGTATATTTAAGGGTATTATAGTCCACACATATTTTGTCAGCTATTATAACCTCCTACTTAACTACTAGTATGTATATATATATATATATATACATATTAGTGTGTGTCCTGTGCTATGCACAATTTTAATTTAATTATGATTTGAATTATATCTTAAAAAATTTATAAATTATGTAAAAGTTAGTTAAGAATTTTTTTTAATAAGATCGATAATATAATATTATTTTTTCTCCAAATTTTAAAGCATCAATATCAATAGAATTTACTGAAGTTTACGATCATCAAAATAAGAATTAAGAGTTATACCTCCAATAAAATTATATTTTTGATTAATTGTTAAAGTCTTATTGACATGGTACATGAGGTGGATAATTTGCTTTTTATTTATATCTTCATGTATGATATTTTTCATATATATGTGTCTCACAATTGATATAAAGCATTAAAATAATATGAGCATATTTTAAAACAAACTTTAAGATATTTTAATTGATATTAATTTTTTGCTTTATGTTATAATAATTACACTACAAAAAAATACAATAATTGCAATGGATCTAAGAACGATTTTTTTTATTTTTTTCATTTGGAATGGTAATGAGATCATTGGATGATTTTAGACCGCTATTAGGAACGGTTATGGAATGGCCAGCCATCTGTTAAACTAGAGGCGTTCCTAATATTTAGGAACGACTACCCCTTGACCGTTCCTAATATTTAGGAACGACTACCCCTTGACCGTTCCTATATTGGAACTGTTTTTGGCGTACAATATAGAAACTGTTCCTAATTGCCTTTGTGTGTATGAATATATAATTTGTGTATTTGGAACACCTTGTTAATATTTGGAATGGTCGCATCTAACGTAAATCACGTAAATTAGAACGGTAGTTGGAACACGGATTGTAGCGGACCGCATATATTGGAGATATATTTCTGCACTGATTCTGGAATACAAATTGGAACGGTGCACTATAAGTTTGGGGATAGATTTTGGAACGGTCGTTGGAAGACACGTAGACCTGCTTTGCTAAGGAACGTAGGAATAGATTTGTAATCTTTATTTGGAATACGTGTTCAGACTGGTTTTTAGGTATTCGATTTAAAAACGCTAACCATACACGAAATCATTGAATTTATACAAATTTTAGGAAACGGTTTGGCCCTAATTTGAAATTCTTTTTTTATACGATTTTAGGAACGGTTGTCCCCTAATTTGGAATTCATTTTTATATGGTGCTAGATACGGTCGGCTTATTAAACCGGTAACAAGTTGGAACGGTTACGTTGATTTTTATGCGCTCCATGACCGTTCTAAAGGACCATTCCTAAATCAATGAATCATTAATTTTTTAATATAATAATAATAATTATTAAAATATATATTAAATTATTAATAATATTTTTGAATTCGGTTAAATAATTATTATTTAAATACCAAAAAATGCTTTATTTGGAAATAAAAAAAATTTATTAAATAAAAATATTATCCAATTTAATTACAAAATTTATTAAAAAAATCCTAAATCTACACCCCACCCCCCCCCCGTCCTGGTCCATATCGTCATCGTTTGGAGGGGGGGGGGGGGGAGGGGTCTGTAGAAGGCCGTAACGGGCTGGCGGCGGAGTTGTTGGTCTGCAGGGTCTTCATCATATCCATCATATCAACCATCATCTCCTCCAGCTGGACCATGCGATCCTCCGAGTTCGATCGTTGGCGGTGGCGGTGGTGATGACGAGGTAAAGGTCTGGCTAAGGCCGTGGCCTCAGAACCAAGACCGAACACCCGGCCCTTGTTCTTGCCCCCGACTGCAGCCAACCACAACTCTTGCTCGGTTTGCGCCACTGAGCCCTCCGATTCGGCCGGACGATCCCGAAGATCGGTCATGGCCTGAGACTGGTGATCCTCCAGCAAATTGTAGAACGTCTCCTACAAAAATTGTAAATTATTATTATTATTATTATTATTATTATTATTATTATTATTATTATTATTATTATTATTATTATTATTATTATTATTTCCAAAAATTAAAAGAATATATTTTGAAAATGTAATTCAAAGGTTACCGCCACCGTCCGCTGCCCTGGGGCCGCTCCAACTGCCGTCGGCCTTCTTCTTATAGCATCTGGAGATTAACTCCATCTGCTTGACTGGCCGACCAAGCTGCGTCTTCTGTAAAAAAAAAGAAGGAATAGTTATTAAAATTTTAATTTAATAATGATGAATACTTATAAAAAAATAAAATTTCTTACTATCTTCCTCTTGTGCATCCCAACGGAGGCAGAACCCCCGCGGTACACAGTAGAGGATGCGGCTGGGTTGGCGGACCGATTGGCCTTATTCTTGGTGCACTCTTCCTTGAACTCCTTGCTGTCGCAGTACAGCAGGAGCTGCCGCCAGACTTTGTTCGCCAGCCAGAGAGGCTTCACCAGAGACTATCTGCGAGGACGAACTTCTTGCGGAGGAACTTCCTCGTAAACATATGAAAGATCTTGAACATGGACTCGTGTCGCAGTCCTACCAATACGTGATCTGTAAAAAAAAAAATAGTTAAAATATTTAATACATAAATTCAATTGATACGGTTAAACTGAAATTAAAGTATGTTACCTTTAGGGTCTCGAACTAGAAATGTTGGTGCTCTGGCGGCACCTGGTGCAAACAGCCCCAAGGGTGGGGATAGTGTCCTCGCACCAGCGTACAATGCGCTCGTGTATCTTCCGCTCAGCCTTGAAATTGTATAATAATTATTTTGACATAAAAATAATAATTTAAATTACAGAATATTTTAAAATATGTATATATATATACCTGGCGTCGGCGAGGGTGATATACTGGTGCATGAAATGGTGGGGGGAATGGTGGGCAGGTGCGGGTGGTGCAGGCCCATGGACAGGCCGGATCTACCGTCGGTGCGGGAGTAGATGGTCCGAAAGCCTCCTCGACAGGTGCAGTAGTAGACGGATCGGGCTGCTGATCCGACCATGGTGCTGTAGGTGCCTGTTCTGTCTGTCGGTGGTGGTGGGGTTGGTCAGAATACTGCTTTCCCCACCCTAGGAAGCAACACCCACGGGCGGTGTGGCAGCTGAGCCACGACTACGGCACGACCACGGCCCTGGACCACGTCCATCCTCGAGATGGAAAATCCTGATTAGACATGATCTACATGTTTGCTTAAAAAAATATTAGTGGTATGAATTTTAAAAAAAAAATATAAGTATCGATTTATTTTTTAATAATGATAATTTTCTAAATTTTTCAAAATAAAAATGTAAAGTAAGAACCCAAATTCTATACTAAGTTCCAAAATTAATTGCTTGGCATTATTGTGTCCAAGGCGGCGGCGGACGACATAGCTGGATTGCAGAGATTGTTCGCTTTGGTATCGGTTCGCTTCCTATCCGTATTTGGGTGTGCCGCTGCATCCGTCGAAACTTACAATCGCGGACTGTCAACCCTGATTCAGAAACTTGAACACAAAATACTTGCTTGGCATTCAAAGCACTTATCCTACGCCGGAAGAGTACAACTTATTAAATCCATTCTCCTCTCCTACCATATTTACTGGTCCTCGGTGTTTATCTTGCCGAAAGGGGGTCGTGGCGGCCATGGAGAAAACAATCAGGGCTTTTCTGTGGCGCGGATGTAAAGCAAAAGTCAGTTGGTCACAAATTTGTCTATCGACGTTGACAGGAGGATTGGGAATTCGATCCATTGAGCTTACTAATAGAGCAATAATGTGTAAAAATCTGCGGGCTGTGATTGAAGGGAGTATGCAACCAATTTGGGTCCAGTGGATTTACTGTCACAAGCTTCACAACCATTCCGTTTGGATGACTCCACCTACGGTTGGGACATGGAGCTGGAAAAAAATGATCAAACTGTGCTCGCTCCTTCAGCGGATGATCGAGTATAAGGTCGGCAATGGAGAGAGAATCTGGCTTTGGAGTGATCCTTGGCACCCCAACGGACTCTTGATCGACCTTGCACCGCAGGGTCCCCGTATCACGGGATTGCCGATAACTGCGAGACTAAGTACAGTGATTCAAGACGGGGAATGGCACTGGCCAAACTCTCGGGGAGCTGCAACACTTGGGTTATCGGGCTCCTCTCTCCCAAAGATTGCTTCTGGCAGTGACTGAGTGATATGGAAGGGAAATGTACGCAAGGGATTTGTGACAGCATGCTTGGAGTTTCTTCAGCTGCCTGCGCCAGTGGTTCGGTGGTCGTCGTTGCTTCATGGCCCTCTCAAGATTCCTCGGAACATTTTCGTATTATGGCTCGCCATACTCGAGAAGTTGTCGACAATGGACAAGCCGTGGATGTTACACCTCGATAGTAAGTGTGTCCTTTGTGACGGCGCTCAACCGGAATCGCATTTGCATCTATTCTTCAAGTGCACATTTTCCTACCGCTGTATCGCTCGCAGTCAGTGGAAAATTCGGTGGCGTTGGCCATGCCGGCAATCGTCCAATGGAGTGGCTTGGGCGGCGGTAAAGCGGCGAGGCAGCCATGTGATCAATGCGGCGAATAGGGCGCTCATAGCATCGCTTGTTTATCACATATGGCAAGAACGTAACCTTCGAAAATTCAAGCAGAAATTCCGTGAGCCGAGCATAGTGGCAAAGCTGGCTATGGAACAAATTCAGCAGAAAATCTTGCAACACCACGAACCTACGTCTATCTCTGTTATTACTATTTTTAAGATCTGGAAAATTGCGTGGCCATAGTTTTGTTTATCCTTTTGGTGGCGGGTGGATTTAGCTCAGGGAGTCTCCCTTTGTAACTTTGTACCTCTTTTTTTTTTTCTATGATAATTACCCTTTTCCAAAAAAAAAAAGTCCCAAAATTAATTTAATAAATGCATACTAAATCCCAAAAATTTATGATTTTTTTCCTACTATGTATACTAAATCCCAAAATTCTTTCCTAAAATGTATACTAAATTTTACATATATTTCCTAAAATATATTCTAAATCCAAAAATTTTACCTTAAAATTGCACTAAATCCTTCTAGTTTCCTATATACTTATATTAAATCCGAAAATTTCTTTGGAAAAATATGATTTAAATTATAATTATTAGTACCAATATTTTCCTATATACTTACACAATATTATATGTAATTACACATGAATTCCAAAAAAAATCACAGAAAATTCAGAATGTACAGGATTTTATTTTACATAATTTTTTAAAAAAATAAATAAAATTGAATTTATTTTTAAAAAAAAATTATAGAAATTTCAGTTTTATTTTTAGAAAAATAATAGAATTTCAGGTTTTTATTTTTCTAAAAGTTATAGGAAATTATAAGAAAAATTTAAAAAAACATAAAAATGACAAAAAAAAATTAAACTTTAAAAATTAAAATTTTTCAGAATTTATAGAAAATTTTCAGAATTTTTTAAATTACAGAAAATGTACAGAATTTTCAGAAAATTTTAAAAAATTACAAAATTTTACAAAATTTATAGAAAATTTTCAAAGAAAACACGAAAGTGACAAAAAAAAATTTAAAAATATAAAATTAAAAGTTTCAGAATTTTGTAGAAAATTTTCAGAATTTTTTAAAATATAGAAAATGTACAGAATTTTCGGAAAATTTTTAAAAAATACAAAATTTTACAAGAAATTACACAAAATTTAAAAAAAACATAAAAATGACAATTTTTTTTTAAATTACGAAATTAAAAATTTCAGAATTTTGTAGAAAATTTTCAGAATTTTTAAAAATTATAAAATTTTACAAAAATTACACAAAATTATACTATAATACAGAAATTACACAAAAATTACCTAAAATTGCAGAAAGAGGTTGGAAATAACATAAAATATTCTAAAATGACAGCATTTTTTTTTTTCAAAATTAGTGAAATTATAGAAAATTACTAAAATTATCCTATATTACAGAAAATTACTAAAACTATCCTATATTACAAAAAATTACCAAAATTATCCTATATTACAGAAAATTACTAAACTTATCCTATATTATAGAAAATTACCAAAATTATCCTACATTACAGAAATTACATAATTATTTCAGAAAATTCAACAATTACACAACAAAAATTACAGTACAATTTACACATGAATTTACATAAACTACAGAAAAATTTACATGCATTTTCAGAAATTACATAAATTAAAGAAAAATGCACTTACTAACATTACATAAATTACAGAAAAATTACAGACTAACATTACAAAAATTACAGCCAAATTCTTACATGCATTTTCAGAAAACAAAAACAGAAAAAAGAAATTAAAAAGTAGGGTTTTTTGGAAACCCTACTTGGTAGTGGTGCAGTTCGACAACGGCGGAGGCTGAGCCTGAAGCTGCGGTGGCTGAGGCGGGGGAGGCTGAGGCGGCGGCGGCTGATGCAACGGAGACTGAGGCGGCGGTGGCGGGGGCACTGGCTGCGGCTGATGCAGCAGAGGCAGAGGCAGCGGTGGGAGAGTGAGAGTGCGAGGGAGACTGAGAGTGAGATTGAGAGGGAGATTGAGAGGCTGAGGGAGAGAGAGATTGAGGGAGAGACAACAAAATGGGTAAAAATCGGCCAATGGTTGAATTTATATTAGAATTTTGGAACGGTCTTATTTTGTACAGACCGTTCCTAAGACCAGTCCAAATGACAAATACGACATCATTTTGCTATTAAAACGACGACGTTTTAAGACATAGTACTACTGATAATAAATACTAGGAACGGTCATGTAATATATCCTGTGTTACTAGTACCGTTCCTAAATACAAAAACGACGTCATTTGCTTACCTGTATATAGTAACCGTTCCTATTTCCATATAGAACCATTCCTATATGTATTGCGATTTTTTTTATCTTCTTAGATAATAAATATAAATTAAGAAAAAAAACGTTCCGAACACTCATCTTATTGAATAAAGGTATAGAATTGGATATTTAAAGAATTTGAAAATATATAGTAATTTCCAAAACATAGACACGCGTTCACAATATGAAGTATATTTGTATATTTATGTTTGTTAGTATTTCACAAATGTAACTAGCATTCTATATTGTTGTACTGCATCGCCTAATCAGACCGTCAAAATTCCAACCAGACCGTTAGATAAGATGTACCACACAAAAGAATACATTATATGTAGTTTTAAAAATTTTTGGTGTGCGGATATCGAGATATCATTTTCGGTCAGTATTCATCGTCATAAGAACAGTTGCATCCTTCAATCTGGGTTTCTGATGAAAAATCAGACCGTTAGATATCAATTCATATTCATAATCTTATATGTGTTTAAAAATGATGTCGATCCGGCTCACGGATGTTGAGATATCATCAGAATTAGATAAAATACACAATAAAGTAACACAATTTGGAACAGTTGGAATTGCCTTAGGAACGGTTCCCATCCATTTTTTGTTAGGAACGGTTGGATATAAAAGGACCGCTCCAAAATTCGTTTTTTCCACCAATTTTTCATTGGGCGTCAAAACAGAAAATCGGACATTCCTTTGGAACGGTCACCCAATTATTATGACCGTTCCCAATTCGAACTTGGAGCCTATTTTTCAGTGGACGCCAAATTGAAAAATTGTACCCATAATAGGAACGCTTGTGGGAATACATTGAACGTACCTGTCTTACCCGTCTTACTTCGTCAGTGTATATACCGCTTTGGGCATCACGTTTGGTCTCCTTTCATCCACCTCAAGCTCCGGCTGGTTATATATGATCTTGAGATCCTTCTATGCATTCAGATTTTCCTATGTTTTTCCCTTCATGTCCATCACAGTATTGAATATATTATCAAACACATTCTTCTCAATGTGCATGACATCAAGATTGTGTCGTATTAGATGCGCCCCCCAGTATTCAAGCTCCCAAAAGATGCTTTTCTTCGTCCACTTATGGTCGACACTGTAGCCTTCCGGTTCACTCAACGGTTGTTCGACTGCAACACTAAACGCATTAACACGAGCTCAGATCTATTCTCCAGTCAACCTCGGACGTGCAACCTTTCTCTCCATTCGATTTTTAGTGAAGGCTTTCTCTGGTGGGAGGAACTGCTTGTGGTAGTCAAAATAGCATGTCTTCCGACCGTGTTGTAAATAGGATGCCCATGTGTCCTCCATACAAACTGGACACCCATAACACCGGCGGTACTCCATCCAGACGCCATCCGATAAGCGGGAAGGTCGTTCACTATCCACATCAATGCGGTCCGCATCATGAATGTCTGGTTTGTCGTAGTGTCGTGCGTACGTACACCCACATGCCATAAATTCTGCAACTTCTCGATCAACGACTCCAAGTAGATATCGATAAGAGGTTTGGGATTCGATGGGCCAGGGATCACCAGGGATCACCATCGTTAGGAACATATACTCAGACTTCATGCACATTCCCGGTGGGAGATTGTACGGTGTAAGTATCACGGGCCAACATGAGTAAGTTTTACCATACTGGCTGTGCGGTGCAAACCCATCCGTGCACAACTCAAGTCTAACATTACGGGGCTTAGCTGAAAAAGTAGGATACGTCCGGTCAAAATGCTTCCAAACCTCTGTATCGAATGGATGACACATGGATCCTTCCTCCGTCTGATGGCTCGCATGCCAAGTCATATGCTCAGTAGTGGCCTCCGACGTATACAACCTCTGCAGCTGAGGGGTAAGCGGTATATACCTAAGAATGGCATATGGGGACTTCTTGCATCTAGGATTTCTGTCCTTGGTGGGCTTGTACCTAGCGTCTCCACAAAACTTGCAATATTCCAAATCAATATCGTCCTTCCAGTACACCATGCAACCATTTTTGCACGCATCAATCTTCTGAACTAGTAAATCCAATTCTCTTATCAATTTCTTTGTACTGTAATAATCAACGGGGAAAGTGTGATCGCGGGGCATTATAATATCAACCCGCTGGCACAAGCGATCATATGTATGCTCGGAAAAATCTCCTTCGGCGTTGATATTCACCAAAGAAGCAATTCACGCCAGGTGAGAGGTAGTGCAGTCGTTCCACAACGGTTGGTCCACAGCATGAACTACATCAAAAAAAGGTCTGACAAGCCAGACACATAATCATAGGGCCTCGAATCGTAATATGAACTAGGACCCAAATCAAAAGGACAATACCGAGTACCATCATCAGCCGGTCCCTCTTGGTTATACGAAGACCAGAAAGACGGCCCGGCGGCATCGAATACCATCTGCGCCAAATCTATTTGAGCCGCATCACACCAATGCGAACTACCCTCCTCCTGAACGGATGGCGTTTGGTGCTGCTGCATAGGGAGCGTCAACGCTTCAAAGTATTCTTGCACCCTCTCCTCACCATGTGAAGTACAATTATAATGCTCCGACATAAATCCTTTCATACACAAGTCAAAATTTACCTCGTTCGGTGTTTTGAACCGTTCTTTTTTGTACTTTCGGCAGGGACACCTGATCTTCTCCCCATTCATATATGCACGTTGAGGCTGCGCTCATTGCAGAAATATTGTAACACCATCCTCAAACTCCGACGTCACATCCAACACGTCTCAATCATACATGCGTCTCCCTCAACTGTCTTAACATGATTGGTCCTACGCACACAAGCAATTCACAATAGTAATTAAATGACCAGAACAAATTGTATATATATAAATATATAATTAACCGTTAAAGAATTTTAACTTCTTACCTGAGCAAAACACCTTTCAAGATCAATGCAAATTTCGCGCAGATAGTTGATATCTTCGATTTTACATATAAAGAATCAAGAAAGGGAGTTAGAACAAATGAGTTGGAGAGTAATTATAAGAACAATTAAAATAAAAGGGGACATATATATAGAAAATTATTGGAACGGGCATTGAAATATTATTTGGCACACTAACCTAGCCGTTAAAATATAGTCGTTTGCTCCATCATTAGGAATGGTCTTTGGCACGGACATAAGAACGGTAAAGTTACCATTGTAATATAGCCGCTTATGCATATTTGGAACGGGCATCGGCACACATAATCGTTTATGTAAACGAACTGTTCCTAATAGTAGCACATTTGGGAACGGTTTTTGGAACCACCCTGAATTTCCTAAATACCCACAATTTGGAATGGTCATTGCATTACATTGTTCACTCAAGGCGTAAAAGGGTCTCATTTAGCACTACATGTTAGAATGGTCGAGCAAGCGTTCCAAATAAACCCGAGCTTTGGAACACGTCTAGGAGTGGTCCTTTTTCCTGATCAAATAACCATTCCAATTTCCACGTATGTGTTCCAAATGGAATACCAAAATATATCCGGTCCCTTTTTGGAATGGTAATGAGTTTACATATTGACATACATATGTTGGCACACAAATAGGAACGGTAAATCCATTCCTACACGTTCTGATTCTGATTAATACGAAAGTGACGTCAGCAATGGGTTACCGTTCCACAACAGTTCCAGTTACCGTTTCTATTTGAAACGGAATTTGAAACGGTCATATTAAACCGTCTCAATGACCGTATTTTTTTGTAGTGTTAGTTTTTATGAAAATACTCTTTGCATCTCTTTTTCATTATTTATTCACTGAATAATTAGCCAAATTTGATGTTCTTTAATTGCAACTGAGAATATTTCATTTGCGATGAATTGAAATACATTAAGAAATTATTTTTAATAAATTTAGATACAAAAGTAGCAAAGTAATGGTTACTATCAAAGTTCTTCTCTAACACTTGCAACGTCTTATCTATATTGTGTTTAGGGTGAATTACAATGACTTCCCCTGAGGTTTGACATAATTACGGATACCCCCTTATTTTTTAAAAAATTATAAATACCCCACTGAGGTTTGTAATTTTTAACCAAGGGCTGAAATTGTCCATTTTACCCTTATTTTTTTTAATTGTTTAAAAATCAGCCGAGAAAAAGTATATTAAGCCCTCTGTGTAAAAAACGTAATAAACCTCTCCCCGCGTATTTTAGTCTAAGAAAAATTCAAAAAACTTTAAAATTAAATAAATAATTTGATTTGCATAAAGGCATTTTGGTCAGTTCACCAGAGAAATAAATAAAAATGAGTTATTTGTTAGGCGGTTACAAATTTCAGGGAGTTGTTATAATTTGTGAAAAGGTAAGGGGGTAGTCGTAATTAATCAAACCTTAAGGGATGTCATTGTAATTCATCCTTTTCTTTATCTAATTTTCTTTTCCTTGATAATCATTAACTTATGTAATTGTTGAGTGAACTTTATTCTTAATATTTTAAATTACATATTCAAAATTATAGTATTTGAAACTATTTTTCAAAATTTTATTTCTATTGAATAAGTTTTAAATAAACAGTGTTCCAAATTTTTATTCAAAATGTATATTAGTATTTTTTAATTTTATTGATATTCATATTTTTACAATTGTGGAAGACATTTATATTTTCTTGATTTATCCTGAATTATTTAATTTGTTCTGCGCATAACTTTTGTCAAATAAATTTATATATATTTGTCATGATTTTTTTGTTTTGATTTAATATTTTCGTGATGAATTTTTCTGGGAGACAAATCATTGAAATAATGATAACAATTAATGATATCAAAGTAAGTTCGAATAATTTTGAGGGGTCAAATTTTTATAAAAATATAAAAAGAAAAAAATATATCTCATTTGAAAATCAAGTTGATGCTTACAATATCTCTTAAATAAGTTTTTCTGATATAATGTGAATAAGAAAATAATTTTTTATTTGATAGGTTTCTTCAGGAAAAATAAAGAAATATTTGTTTCTCATAATATAAATTGAAAATAATAAATATGATTGAAAATAGCTTTATGCAAAAAGTTTGTCATCGTGCAACGCACGGGCAAATGCTAGTTAATATAAAATTGAATGTTACATACAAATTAAATGTATGATATAATTATCATATTTTAGGTAACTTGTAACAATCGATTTTTGATTTGAGATAAACTAAAATAATTAGCGCATTGCATATTAAGTTCTTCTTGTCGGCAAATTATGATTGTAAAGAAATAGATCTATTTATGAGATTGATAGAAAATTAGCTAATTAACTTGAAGTGGAAAACATCAGAAAATATGGAATACAAAAGATTTTTAAATTTTAAAACGGACAATTATAGCTTATTATGAGAAATTTATCTAACTATATGTATATATAACTCAATTAACCCATGATTAAATATTCACATTGGGTAGGTCCTACAACTAACATCATGTGTAATTTTTTTCTTAAACGTGAGTAAAAAGAGTGACTAGAAATCTCTTAAATATGAAAATTAAGTATACTGTAAAAATACCATATAACTATATTTCTTTTTCGAATTGTTGCATCCCATAAAAGTTGAGAAAATAAGTGTAAACACAAAGGGAGACAAAAAGTTAAATTTGCTTATAATTAATAGGAGATTAAATTTAAAAAATCCTAGTAAATATTAGATTATCATTTTTCATATTTCAATAATCAAATTACTAATTTGGTACCAATAAAAATGAAATATGTTAATTATTGCCTGAAAATATGTACAGATTAATAAATTATATTTAATAAAAAAAATTAATTATGTGAAAGTAATTTTGATTCAATGATTTCAAATATTGATTTTTTATTTCTTCATGCATTTGTTTACATCATTAATTAAATAGTTGTATATGTATCTTCTCAATTGCAAGAAAAACAATAGACACCAACTATTATAACCATGACGCTCACTTCATTATTTTTTGGGTGGGGGGATAATATTAATAATATGTGATTACTTATGGTGATTTTTCAATCAAAATTATTTGAACATAAAAATTATTTAGAAACTAGAATTAAAGTAATCATTACCACATATATATATAGGGGTTGGTAATATTTTTACAATCATAAAATATAATAAAACAATAAGGGATGTAATTTAAAGAGGCCAAATAAATTGAAAGCTATTAACATCGCCGTTATTGCTTGCTATTCATGCCAACCTACCAATTAAAGTATTTTACAATTAAAAAAAAATTCTAAATTCTAAAAATTAACCATCTGATCAAAATTGAAGGATTTTTCAAAAGACATCCTTCAAATATATATTTAATAGATATAACAATGTGTTAAGATATTGCACTTAAGCTCTGAATTCTATAACATACGTTCGAAAAACACCGTATAAATTAACATGTCCATATGTTTTGAGTACTTGATGATTTGGTAGTTTAGCACAACTTAAAATTTTGTTTTCGTATTCTGTAAGCAGTTCAAATTTTCTATGTTAACAAGTAAATGCTGGAGAATTATGAATTTTGAACCATATACTAATTACTTATGCGATTTTGGTTCTCAAACTTTAACACTTGAACACTTTTAGTCTGAAACTGTCAATCTTTTCTTATAGGTCTGGTCCTTGCCGTTAGAATGGATGGAGGCAGCATTGGAGGGAAAAATAACCTCCTTTTTCCTGCCTTGGTCCTCATCTTCTTCATTTTTAATGGTTGAAAACCTCCATTTTCACTGTTTTCTTCAGGTTTATTTGAATTAGATCTGTCAATGGATTCAAATTGTCCAGACCCAGACCCATTGCAACGGGTCCAGACCCAGGCCCAAACCCCTAATTTTAAATCAGACCCAAACCCATTTAATTAAAATAACTGGGTCTGGGTCTGGGTCGGGTATCATACCCGCCCTACCCATTCCAGACCCAGTCTTTCCCTATTCTGTGAAACAACGAAAGCTTCACAATCCCTATTCTCAATTATTTTAGATTGAGGCTATCTCCTCTCTCAAGTCCAAATCTCAAAGACTCAATCTCCACTAGCCTCACTCCCCCTCCAAACCCGCCGCCCGCACCACCGCTTCCGCAACCGGCGTCGCCCCTTCTGCCGGCGTCGCCCCAGAGAAAAATCCCTAACAGTTTGTTTCCCCATAGTAGCTCAAGATTCTATCGAGAGTGAGAGTTTTAGAGGGAAGAGTCAGTCGAAAATGGCGACAGGGGTAGCCGGACACGGGCTTCTCCGTGGAGTATTCGAAGGATGCATTTCCGCCGGAGACATGGGCATCCACTGCTGCCCATACCACAAGCACTGCGGCTGCGCCCTCACAAATCCCGCCGCCATTGCCCCCACCCGCCTCGCAACAACACGGTCTCCTACCCAATTCGCCGCTCCTAAAGCGAGGGCAACCTGGCGCTGATTGGCCAATCTTCCCCGCGTTTCTCCTCCTCCCCTACTGCCCCGGAAGGGATCACGTGGACGTTGTCCCAGTTGGTACTGTTCAAAGAAGAGGACGAGCTCGAGGGTTCTTCACCCAAGGCTTGAATTTTCTCTCTAGCTTCTGATTTTCTTCCAAAAAAGAAAAAAAAAAAGTAATAATTAGTGGGTTTGTGATTGAAGATGGGACAGAGGAAATGGTGTGTCAGTTGTTGTAAAGATCTGTCCATGAGTTGTATTTCCGTGTTCTTCTTCTTCCTGTTTTAATTTATGTTTTTTTTTTTTAAAAAAATATATTGGGTTTGGGTCGGACCCAACTCGATAAGCCGGGTCTGATTGGGTCAACAGACCATGGGTCTGGAGTTGAATTCAATGAATTGGGTAGGGTCTGAGTAAAAATATTTTTGATGGGCCTTCTTTGGGTTTGGACCTGGGTATCCTACCCATTGATAGGCCTAATTTGAATGAGAATTGACCAAACAATGAGTTCAAGTTCTAAGAACAAATTTTCTTCTCATTCTCAAGTAAATTCAAAAGCTCAGTCTCCATTCCTCGGCAATTGTGGAGTTTAACTTTGATTATTAACATCATGGACTCCTTGCAACTCGGGTAAAAAATATCATGCTTGTCCAAATTATGGGGTAAGTTTTGCAAATTTTCTAGCTTATTACAATGTAATGTGTTTGATTTGGATGTTGGGGTGATTTTGTTGTTTTTGGTTTCAGAAGGAGGGATACTGTAGATTCTTTAAATGGTAGGATGATGAAATTTAAGAGTGATAAAAAATGAAAATTCTTGGACTATTGACAAGAATAATCGTTTTGGAAGAATGAAGTCAGAAGGTATATAAGCATGAGAATCGGAACAAGAGAATGAAGAAATCAAAAAAAGAAGAAAAAAAATTAGAGAAATTAGTTGCAACTTACACCACGAAGGATTTTGATATGCATTATGATTATCAAATTGTCAGGATTGAAACTTGTGGGGAAGCCAAGTGGATAACTGCAACTTATGGGATAGATTTTAGTTTGTGTAGTTTGGCTCTTTGAATGTATATAGCTTCAACTATGGTTGTTGTTCATTTCCAAGAGAGATGTATTTTCAGCAAATTAGTGCAACCTGTTTGCAGTTTTTGATGCAGTTTCTGAAGCAATTTAAAGAAACATTCTGTACCACATTATAACCAAAATCTAAACAAAAATTTGTACAAAAAAATGACCAAAAATCTTGCAGCAAATTAATGCAAAATTCTGCACCAAATCCGGTTCAAAATCACAACATTCCATAATTTGAATACAAACTGCCAATAGACGTGCAAAGAACATAAACACAACAATCCACAATCTCAACATTACAATATTCATGGATAAATCTTAAAACCATCCAACATACAATATTCATAAAATATGTCTTAATACGGTCCTCAGCCTGTCTAGGATTGTCATAACTCATTCCTGTCTAGGATTGTCATAACTCATTCCTGTCTAGGATTTCTGCTGCTAGAGCTTCCAACACACCACCTTGACCACCAGTGCTTGATGAACTGCTTGCTGCCGAATTTGATATACATGGCCTTAAGTTGGACAATGTAATGTGATTCATCCCTCCTCTCACCATTATAGGAGTGTTGATAATTGTTCTTGATTGATTGATCTGCATAATGAAAAATGCATTAACAAATGACATGTCCCATATAAAACAAAATGCTCTCAAAATTATATGTTTAATGAGGCAATTCTAGTTGTCCTTAATGGATTTGTTTGCCTCTTTCTCTAAGGTCCTTTGGCCTGCAATACGCATAGAATTCAAGAGTTATAAATATAAAAACATAGTTATAAATGTAAACACATAGATGTAAAGAAATAAGTATTTATTGGTAGTTTTTTAAAGCAAGCTTACTTGATCTCATTTTAGACTCTTATATAATGTGCAATATGACTGAAAAAAGTAAAATTGTCCGACCATTATTGTTATTATTAACTTTAGTTAATTCATGGGATGTCCAAATTTCAGCATAAGTTTTTAAGCGCTGAAATAGAAATATTACATATTATGTATCTTGGTACAAATTAATATATGCTTACAAATAACTATAAAAGATTTTAAGTTAATGGTTATAACTTGTTAATTTACAAAAGTACAAGAGATTAAATATCACTCTATATGAAGTTTATAGAATATTCAATATATATATAGTAAAATATATGAACTTGAAATATTAAAGAGAATAGAAAAAAGCTCGCGAGCTTTCAAACAGAAACACTTAAGTTCAAGCTAGGCTCATCCAGGAGCTTGAACTCAAGCCAGCTAGGCCCGAGTTTGAGTCAAGCCGACTTGGCTCATCTTGCACCCGTAGGCCAACATGCCCCAAAATGGGTTAAATTTTGAATTATCTCATAAAGCTGTAAATTTTTTTTTTTTCCAAAAATACCCTGTCATCCTAAATAACCTGATAAAATATGGGGCCCAAATAAAACTACAAAAATATCAAATTAATTAAGGTCTACCAAAATAGAAAAATTAAAGAAATGCTTATAAGTAGTGGTTGAAATGATGGAATTTCGTGATTAATGGTGGCCTCTCACAATAGTAGTGGTAACGTGTTAGATTCTCCTCGAAAAGATGATCAAACACATATATAGATCGCTTCATAACTCCTTCCGAATCAAAAGTTATGGTCATTTGAAATTCCACTATGGAACCACACACTTCAACCGCTATATTTTCGACTTATGTCAATCCAAACGCTCACAAAATGCATCCATCTCTTATTTTGCATCACTACAACTCCCGATTCTTGAGTTCGACGTCATAATACAAAGAAGGATGTAGAAAGTAGAAACGAAAAATAAATATTGTATTTAATATTGATTCTTCCACCCTATATATAGGGTGGAATTAAGTTATCTATATCTACATCTATATCTATACTATTATAAAAGAAACTTTTTGGCGTACCAACTTTTGAATGCCCAAATTTACCCTTCATATCATTTCTTTCTTTAAAAAAGTTATTGGTCCAAAAAGTAATTTTATTATTTTCCTCTCAACCCACTACTCCACGTTTCTCTCACCTCATTCCATATTTTTTTTTTTATCTTACTTTGTTTTCTCATTCCTTCACAATTTTTTTCTTTTCTTCTCACACCATAATTCTTTTTTATATGCTCGCGGGGATCGTGTGCAACGACGACTAGTTATTATAAAAGAAAATCCATTGACGTACCAACTTTAGTATGTCCCATTTTACCCTTCCATTTGTTTTATTTCTTTAAAAAAAATTGCCCATAATAGTAATTTCAATATTTTTTTAATAAAATTTACTAAAATACCTTTTAAACTTCCTCAGCCCATTATCCCATGATCCCTAACTAACTAACCAATAAAACTATTAATAATTTATAAGTTTTTAAGTATTTCTGCACACGCATCGAGTGTGTTGTGTGCCTAGTAACTATAAAAATTGGATAGCTATCAAAGATACCTATACAAACCAAATATGAAAATAAATATGCACAAATTTTAAATATTGTAACACTCCCCCCTGAGTTTGGACAAATATATCAATCATTGTCAACTTGTTACACAAAAAATTAAACTATTTTGCTCTCAAACCCTTGGTAAGAGTATTTGCTCTTTGCTCTGAAAGAGTAAAAGGCAATTTTTTGAATCATGACAGCCTCACGGCTCAAATGACAAATCAACCTCAATATGCTTTGTCCTTTCATGAAAAATAGAATTACTACACTACAAAAAAATGCGGATTTTGTAATGGCTACTTTGGAACGGCCGAAAAAACGTTCTAGTATCTATGGCCATTGTAACAATTTTGGAATGGAAACAGTTTGTTGACGTCACAGTTTTGACTGAGTAGATTTAATAGGTTTGGAACGGCATATTCATTACAGAGGTTGTTCCAGAAACATGGTGTACGTATAGCCGCTACAAATATTTGGTTCTTATAGGTTGTAACGGCATTTGGCATTGCTTGTTCACCTTGTAACGGCTAGTAGTCATGTGAAAAAGTGTCGTTCCAAACTCTGTATAAAGAGTAGTACCAAAAGTCTTAGATTCTACGGTAGTTATGACAACCGTTACAAAAGCGTGAACCGTTGCAAACTTGCTATGAGTTTCGTAACGACCATCTACTAATTGTAATGGACAAGTAAAAGGCACCATGTTCGTTCCAAAATTCGTTCATAAAACCGTTTAGAAATATAATTAAACAAAGCCGTTCCAGCAACCGTTCCAATTTCAACGTGTTTTTCCAAAAGGCACTATTGTTACAAAAGTCGTTCCATAATGGTACTGTGTAACAAATATTTTTAAACGACCATATTTCAACGACTAGTTTTTTTGCTACAAAGGCCGCTCCAAAAGCTGATCCATGTTCTCCTATATATGTGTTGTATGTTGTTTTTAGTTTATTTCATTTGGTCTTGTTTTGATTAACCACACACACTCTCAATATCTTTCGGACATAATTCTTTCTTATACAGTTGATCCGCTAGAATTGTGTCGTTTGGAATAGCTACCGTTGATCTCTTAAGTTGGTTGACCAGGTAACAACTTGAACCCTTTTTGTTAAACAAAAAGCTATCTAATTATTATAGTTTTGTTATTTTTACTGGTTAAAATATAATTATATTATATATATGCGTATATATAGTGATCATCATGTTAAGGCATTTGAGAAAATGGATGTATGAGAAGAACCTCCCAAATAGGGCGGTGTCTGACGCTGGAGTTTGAGGATGTTGTTAAGACTTTCATAGAACGGGCTCAGTGTCAGCGTAGATATATGGACAGAGACAAGATTAGGTGCCTGTGTTCGAAGTGCAAAAAATGGAAGGTTTAAAACACTTGACGAGGTCAATTTTTGACTTATATAGGGGAGGGTTTATGCTGGAATATTATAATTGGACTTCACACGGGGATGAGAGGGTGCAAGAGTACTTTGATGCTGTGACCGCCCCTCCAGTGTAGGAGGAGCAAGTCCTAGCTACGCAGGAGGAGGGTAGTTCCCATTGGGGTGATGAACAACAGATGGATTGGGCGCAGAGGATGGTTTATGATGCAACCGCCCCAACTTATTTTTCTGATAGTATACAACTTTTTGTCGATCTTTCGGTGGCACAACAACAGGGAGTAGGAACGACCCGAATGTCCTCCCAAGGTAACACGGATATCGAAGAAGACGAGGATGATGAAGATAGCTTCGAGGACTACGAGACTAATGAAGATGACTTTCCATCTTTCTAGTGTTTTGTAATGAAATATTAGTCTGTAAAGTTTTAAAAAATTAAATAAATAAAATTTGGAACGGTAATTATTAATAGTCGTTGTTCCAGAATCCAAGCAATAAAAATTTTGGCGGTCGTGTTGGTGCCACCTGAAAATTTTGGAAGGAACATTCAATATAGGAACAACCATATAATATAGTCCGTTACTAAAGCCAGTAAAATGGAATCGTTTGGCGAAAAATTTTGAAATTTGCGGGGCATTATTTAAAACCATTGTTCCAATGTTTGTAAAGGCAGTCCCAATTTTAAAATACATGATGTGTAAAAGCCGTTCCAATAAGTGTTTAAGTTTATTTACTTATTGTTCTACGTATGATATCTCGACATCCGTGAACCAAATTCAGACCAAACTTCTATGGATATGAGATTCAATCCATTTCATCAAATCAAACGGCCTGATTTAATATCAGATGACCTGATTCATTGATGCACCGGGTTGAAGGCTACTCTGATGTTCTAGATACGATATCTCGACATCCATGTACCAAATTAGTTCAAAACTTCATCAAACTGATTTTTGTCGGTTTGACCATATATAACGGTCCGATCTAAATTTTGACGATCTGATTAAGCGATGCAGTACAACAATATAAAATAAAGTTTTATCAATGTATTACTAACAATAATGCATATACAAATTTATTTCATATTGTAACCATATATCAATCTCACTTCCAAAAGAACTACGTTTTCTGATGCTCCCCTGAATCCTCCTTGGACCTAAGCCCAGCAAGCCCTCTTAAGGGAGGTAGCCCAACCGGAGCCGACAGCAGGACCGCCCACCAGCAGGTAAAAGCCTATAGTTTCACGTGCTATTTTCACTGAACTGGTAGGCCCAAGAAGCAAGGCCACTCTAGCGGGACACCTTATCGTACAGCTGGGCGGACACATCCTATAACTTGCCAACACATCAATACATGCCAACCTAAAACATCTCTAGATGGATCCTAGTGGATTGACGGCAAATCAGTTGGGAAGTTGAGTGTACTAGATTTTTGGATTTTCAGGTAGACCTGATCCACCTGGCGTATCTCAGTCATATCTAGTCCAAATTACACGCAGATTTTTCGTAGAATAAGCTGAATCAAAGATATTTTGAATGGCATAGGACTCTCTTCAACCAGACTCCGATTTTTGCTCTGTACAAGCCTATAAATAGAGGCCTTGTGCAGTCATTTGGTAGTATCTAATCACTTTTGCAACTCCTACACTTCTACTCTCATTCACTCTCGGTTCTAAGGCTAGTTTGGGTCTATTTTCATGTTACACGAATTATTATATCACGCTTGAATCTCACAATTATTCTCACTAGTTTTTCAAGTTTCGGTTATTCGTATACTTTGTTGACTTAAACATCGGAGTGCTAACGCTTCCTTGCAGGTTAGTCCCCCCAATCTTGGGATCTTTGTAAAGGTTCCTCGACTCTTGTGGTGCTGCTGAATTATGATACGCATCATTGGCGCCGTCTGTGGGAACTTGAGTTCAGGACGTGAGAAATGGTTGATTTCCATGACACCAGATCTTTCGTAGGAGACTCTTCTCTCCCTGCTACAGTAGAATTAGACGTTCAACCTCAGACCGCTAGGAACCCTATCACCTTGGCCGACTAACTGGAGATCTCCTGAATGTGGTCGCTGACTGTCCCACTCTGGCTGGTGCTTTCGTTGCACCTGCTGGAACCATCTCTACTGCAGTTGGTATGGAATTAAGTTGTCCATGAGGAGCTTAAACGGATGTTGGACATCCCCTATACTTCAGCCGTAGGCAGCATTCAGTATGTTGTCCAGTGCACTAGATCTGATGTGGCTTTTTTCTTTGAGCGTGACTAGTCGATATTAGTTGTGTGCCGGGGAGGCACACTGGAGTGCGGTCACGACTATCCTGAAGTACCTGAAAAGGACTAAGAACATGTTCTTGATCTACGGTGGTGGAGAATTGATGCTAAGTCTCAGTCTGGTTTTATGTTCAGACTGAATGGTGGTGTGGTTGCTTGGAAGAGTTCCAAGCAGGCTACCACGGCGGACTCTACATAGAGTCTGAATACATAGCAGCTTAGGAAACTGCTAAGGAGGCGGTTTGGATGAAGAGCTACATCCAAGAGTTGGGTGTAGTGCTTAGCATCGGTGAACCAGTGGTTATCTTCTGCGATAACAACGGGGCCATATTGCAAGCAAAAGAAACGAGATCTCATCATCGATCCAAGGATATTCTTAGACGCTACCATCTGCTCATAGAGATGGTTAGCAAGGGTGACGTTCGGATGGACCGAGTAAGCTCCACAGAAAACATAGCAGATCCACTTACTAAGCCCGTGTCACAAGTTGCCTATACTCAGCATCTGGATAAGATGGGTTTGAGGTCGATGGGTGATTGGCTTTAGGTCAAGTGTAAAAGATTTTGGATCGTCCCGGGAAATAGCGCGAATGCGGAAGCGCGGTATAAAATTAAAATACGAAAATTTAAACATGCTTAAATAAAATAAAGGAACACGTTCAAGGGGTGTACCCTTGAAGTTCCTGGGCGTTCGGTGTATCTCATGAATTAAAAGCATAAACAAATCATGGAGGCCATAGGATTAAAAATAAAGAGGAACGAAAAAAATTAAATCGGAACCTACCGATTGTCGTTTTCGTCTTCTAACTGCTACTCGCGTTGTTCCCCGATTTGCTCCAAGTCTCGTATGTGAGACTCCCCAAACAGTAACACGCAATCCACCCACGTATCTTGCACGTTGTGTTAGCGAACGAACAAGTATTATTTTGGAAAGGATGAATTAATAACACGTTATTGATTAACGGTATTAATTCTCCTAAGTTCTATTGTTCCAAGAATAAAAGAACAAGAAATATTTTCTTGTAAAGAAAGAGAGAGGACGGACGAGCAAAGGGGAGAGAGGAGCCGAAATTTAGTGTGTGTTGTGTGTGTTGGAATTTCATCACTATTCAAATAGTGAAAGGCTAGGACTATTTATAGAGGAGGAGTTTAATCCTCTTTAAACTCCAACTCTAAAGAAGTCTATTTTGACTAGGATTTTGACCTAGTCAAAGTCCTAGTCAAAGTAGCATTTGACCTAGTCAAATTAATCCTAGCCATCCATCTCTCCCTTTCCATCTCAACCATTAATTTAATTTAATGGAATATTTTAATCCTATTAAATATTCCAAAGGCCCAAATAAATAAATATGATAAATATAAATATTCATTTTAAGGCCATTAAATTAATTCGCTAATAAATCTAATTTATTAGATTAATCCCTTTTATCAAATAAAAGGAATTAATTCTCCAAGAAAAATAAAGGACCCGATTGAATCCAATTTAATCATTCCTTTTCTCCAATATTTAATTCTAAATTAAATAGTTAGTGTGTGTGGATTGTGTGTGACTCTTTAGGTTCACCATTCATCTAGACTTGGTCGAATTCCCAGAATCCGTCCGTTACCATGGGTGGCCATCTAGCAATGGTCCATGGCACTAGAGACTAGGTGAATTTTCGGGGATGAACATTTAGGCTCTAACAGTACACTTGTCCTTCTGTCTACGGTCTCACCACTTAGGGTCTAGGGCACGAAAAATGCAGGTACCTTTTTTGGACCTAAGTGTCGGTCTTTCCTTACTAAACGCCGCAAGGGAAACCTTCCCTTCTGTTCAGTTACTGTGGCCATAGATTTTAGGGACAAGACACAGAGCATACGTGAGACTCAACTGTCAATGCCTTTGACAGGAGACAGATCCTTTCTTTGAAACTACTGTCACTCTGTACACCAGAGCTGCACTAGACATGGCTTATGACTACTCAAGTGCTTCTTGGCAATCTCTCACCATATCTAAGATACAGACCTGATATACAGGTAAACTCAGCAGTTCCTCAAGTCAAAGGACTTGACCTGTACTGTTGGAACTGGGAACACACGTCATACCTACCCAACCTTACTCAAGGTCCTCCGTAAGACGGTTTCTGCGAGTCACCTCAGTCAGTTGCTTCCTAGCAGGCTAACCCACTAACACTGCTTAGACGACCTTCGTCCCCCGTCGATGAAATACGACAGCAGATGCTTAGTGCAAGTCCTAGGGGAATCTCGGTGCCCATTTTCGAGATTCCTTGACTTGGAGATTTCTGGACTGATTCGGTGGGACTGATTTCATGAACCTACCTCCAAACGTAGTCCCAGCCCCCGAAATGAGTTTTCAGTCCGTGGGCTTTGTTTGCGTAGTGAACAGATAGATATAGAGCAGATAAAGTGAACGCGAACAAAGTAATGCCAAATGAATATGACTTCTTTATTCATTAATAGTTTATCAAAACACTGAAATTGTTTAGACATAGGTTACATTTTGCCTGCCAAGATTGGCTACATGGTCACCTGTTCTAACAATCTCCCACTTGACCTTACAACCAATCGCCCATATGTCTAATCCCCATCTTCTCAAGATGTTGCGTATGAGCGCTCTGCGACATAGGCTTTGTCAGCGGATCTGCTGTGTTGACTCGGTCCATCCGAACGTCACCTCTTCCTACCATTTCTCTTAGAAGATGGTAGCGTCTAAGAATGTGTTTGGAACGGTGATGAGATCTCGGTTCCTTTGCTTGCGCTATTGCACCGTTGTTATCACAGAAGATGACAACGCGCTCGGCGATGTTAGGCACCACACCCAACTCTTGGATGTAGTTTCTCATCCAAACCACTTCCTTGGCACTTCTGAAGCTGCTATGTATTCAGCCTCTGTGGTGGAGTCAGCAGTGGTTGCTTGCTTGGAACTTTTCCAAGCCATTACTCCTCCATTGAGCTTGAATACATAACCCGATTGAGACTTGGCATCATCGTCATCAGACTGGAAGCTAGCATCGCTAAAGCCTTCCAGGATCAGTTCTCTATTGCCATAGACTAAGAAAATTTCCTTAGTCCTCCTCAGATACTTAAGGATGCCCTTGACTGTATTCCAATGTTCCTCTCCTGCACAAGACTGATATCTGCTCGTTACACTCAAAGCGTAAGCAATGTCAGGTCTAGTGTAGTGGACCGCATATTGGATGCTTCCTACGGCAGAAGCATAGGGAATGATTTTCATCTTTTCAAGTTCCTCATCAGTCTGCGGGGACTGTTTCTTGGATAACTTGATCCCATGCCTTATGGGAAGGAATCCTCATTTGGAGTTGTCCATCCGAAACCTTTTCAGGACTTTCTCCATATACGAGTTTTGGGTGAGTCCTAACATTCTCTTAGATCTGTTCCTAACAATCTGGATGACTAGAATGTAGGAGGCTTCACCCAAATCCTTCATAGAAAACTGAGTTGATAACCATGCTTTTGTATCACCCGACATTCTAAAGTCATTTCCTATGAGTAGAATGTCATCCACATAAAGCACTAGGAACACTATAGAGCTCCCACTGACCTTCTTGTATACACAAGGGTCGGATTCGTGTTTGATGAAATCATAACCCCGTATGACTTCGTCAAAGCGAATGTTCCAACTTCGGGATGCTTGTTTGAGGCCATAGATAGACTTCTGGAGACGACAGACCTTCTGTTCTTCTCCGGTGACTGTGAAACCCTCCGGCTGATCCATGTAGATCTCTTCCTCAACAAAACCATTGAGGAAAGCCGTTTTCACGTCCATCTGCCATATCTCATAGTCATACCATGCTGACATGGCAAGCAGGATCCGAATGGACTTAGCCATGGCTACTGGCGAGTAGGTTTCCTCAAAATCAACACCGAGTCGTTGAGTGTACCCTTTAGCTACTAGCCTAGCATTAAAGGTTGTAACTTCTCCATCAATGCCAAGTTTGCGCTTATAGACTCACTTACAGCCAACTGGCTTAACCCCTTTCGGTAGGTCTACAAGTGTCCAGACTTGGTTCTCACTCATGGAGTCCATTTCGGTTTTCATGGCTTTAAGCCATCTCCCAGAGTCGATGTCAGACATCGCTTCCCCGTATGTCTTAGGATCTTTATCCAACAGACTGGTCATTTTAGAAAGCCATATCTCACCGGAGGTCGAGACTGTCTAGCTGACCTACGGAGAACGGGAACGTCAGTGGTGACTGTGGGCGTTAACTGTATAGGAGCTGGCGGTTCAGGTACCGAGGCTGGCCTTTCCTGAGGCCGTCCTTCATGCCCAGCATACTGGATTTCTCTAGGTTGGTCAGCCCTTCGGGTGTCTATCATGAATCCTCTAAGTGAGGAATCCGTGACTTCCACTGATGACTAGTTGCCATCACTTGACTCCTCAAGGATTAGTTCATCAGGTTGGATATCCTCTGGAAAACCCTATTCCAAGAACACTGCGTTCCTTGAAACAAACACCTTTTGTTCCAAGGGGTCATAGAAATAATAACCTGCAGTTTCTTTGGAGTATCCGACGAACCTGCATAAACTAGATTTTGATTCTAGCTTGTCTCCCACTAGCCTCTTGACGTATGCGGGGCTACCCCACACTTTCAAGTAGTTGTAGGACGCAGGCTTGCCGTGCCGTATTTCATATGGCGTTTGGGTCAATACACTGGTTGGCGCCAAATTTAACAACTTGGCCGCAGTCTCCAATGCGTAGCCCCAAAAGGACAAGGGCAATTTGGTAAAACTCATCATGGATCGAACCATGTCTAACAGGGTTCGATTCCTCCTTTCAGAGACCCCATTTAACTGTGGTGTCCCGGAAGGTGTCCATTCAGAAATTATACCATTTTCTTTAAGATAATCAAGGAACTCAGTACTAAGGTACTCTCCGCCTCAGTCTGACTGTAGGACTTTAATTTTGCAGCCGGTTTGGTTCTCAACTTCAAGTCTGAATTCTTTAAACCTCTCAAGAGCTTCAGACTTGTATCTCTTTGGCAATGGGAACACTCTTAGTGTTTGTAGCTGCTTTGACGGCTTTACCCTTTTCCTTCTTCCTTTTCCAACGTCCGGCACCCTTGCCTTTCGTCTTGGAAGTCGAAGCATCTCCAAACAATACCGACGGCGTAGACTTTTTGGCCGTTGCCTCGTATTGCACCAACATATTGATTAACTCATGAATACCCTTGTCAAGTGTGTTCATGTTATAGTTAACAATGAATTGGTTGAAGGAGGGTGGGAGAGACTGAAGGATCACATCTATGTACGTTTCATTATCGAGCCCTGCCTTGAGGTCCTCGAGCTTTTCCACCAAGGTAAGTATTTTAACCCTGTGTTCTTGTACAGAGGATCCTTCGGTCATTTTAGTTCCAAAGAACGCCTTCGTTGCGACATACCTAGTATGCTGGTCCGGGACTGCATAGCAATCCTTCAAGCGAGCCATAATGGAAGGGACATCGTCTAGCCTTTCATACTGCTTCTGAATCTCATTCGTCATAGAGGCAAGTATGATGCTACGGACTTTTCGGTAATCGTTATGCCAAGTCTCGAACGTCTCATGTTCTTCTGGCGTGGATCCTTCCGGCAAGGTCCTAGGGAACGGCTCGTCCATGACGTAGCCTTAGTTCTCGTAATCTAGGACTACCCTCAGATTGCGCAACCAGTCGTTGTAATTTGTTTCGTTAAACTTGTTGGTCTCAAGTATGGTTGATAATGGGTTCTTAGACATTTTTAAATCTACATTTAAAATAGAACTACGATCAACAGAATTTTAAAAGGTGGAAGTTTTGATAAATAATTAAACGCTTGGACTTTAGTCATTTAACGCTCCCACTATTTATACGAAAACACGATACTCTCAAACATCGTTTTCGGGAAACCCTTTCCTAGTGGGCTTGGGATCCACAACGATTTTTTCCATACCCCGCTTTTACGATTCGCATGGAAAGAATCCTGTGGGAGGTATACCATACCATTCTCGTTCCACGAGATTCTAAAGATAACTGCCTCACCCATTCACGTGATTCCGAGGACTCCAAGCGAATCACGCTAATTGGGCATTAGACCCGACCCAATCGACCGAATCATTGACCCACTGCTACCTCCACGACTCGTGAGACAGGTAACAGTGGTCTACTTTTCGTTCATGACATAGTGCAGCTTCTTTTAAGCACGATGGTCGTGCCACAACTCGTGAGACCACTGTTAGAATAGGTGACCAGAAAGCCAATAGGTTTGGCGATTTGTAACCTATTATACACTCGATGTAAATGTAATATTATTATGTGATGAATAAGATGAGTGTTCGTCACCAATGGTACCTTCTTTGTTGTGCTCATCTTACATTTGTTAAAATGGTGTTTTACTTATATCGCAACGAAGCCCACAGACCACGGTTAACAACTAGTGCAGTTGGCCACGCATTGGATGGTGGTCATGAAACCAACTGATTGAGAGTTGGGTCTGAAATGTTCCAAGTCGAGGACCTCGAGATAGGGCATCGAGAGTCCTATTGAGACTTGCATTAAGAGTCGTGTTCATTGGATGAGTGCCGTGTTTCATCGGCTACAGGCGTGGGGCGCCTACACGATCTTGATGGGTTGGTCGACTAGGGTCGAGCCAACTGGACTGACTCGCGGGGATCATCATATGGAAGCCTTGGAGGCTTGGTCGGTATGATTGAATTTTTCCGATTCCGATAGTACGGGAGTAATCCTCAGACTTGAGGGATCATGGAAGTTGCGTGCACAGGACGGCTGTACCTTGGATCTGGCGAGAGGTGATCATTCTGTAAGATGATTATCATAAGCCTTGTCCAGTGCAGTCAGAATGTGTAGCGAGGACAGTGGATTCAAAGAAGAGGATCCGTCCCCTGTCAATATGTGACAGAGGTATCTCCTATGCACTCGGAGACATGTTCATGCTGTTTGAAGCTGTGGCCACAGTGGTTGGTCGAACAGGGAATGGTTTCCTGTGTCGACGCAATGTAGTATACGTGGTCTCGAGTATTAAGCATAGATGCCTAGTCAAGGATGGGAACTGACGCTCAATTCCATACCCTAGACTAAGGCCGGGAGACGGTAGATGGAAGGATCGTACCCTACGGAATCGGCGCCTAAAAGTTCACGTCAATTCACCTAGTCTCTAGTGCCATGGACCGTTGCTAGACGGCTACCCATGATAACGGGCCCTTGTGGGACACGGGCCCAAGTCTAGCTGAGGGTGAACCTAAAGGGTCACACACAAATCACCGAGGAGGTTGAGAGATTGACTTGGAGTCAATCTCGAAGGATAAATAAGTAATTGGATTACTTGAGGGAAAGTCCATTGGATGGACGGGCCGATATTGTATCGGGCCTTCGTTTAATTGGTAAATTGGATTTTCGATTAAATATGGAAAGTTGAGACGTTGAGATGATGGATCTTTTAATTGGATTGGAAGATCAATGGGAATAATTTAAGTTAACATTAAATTGGATTTAATGTTGGGTTCGTCGTAATTAGATTACGATAAAACCCGGTCCGTTAAATTTGAGCCGAGAGGAGAAATAATTCCTATTTTTGGAATCGGAAAAAGTTGGACTTCTTCCCATAATTAGACATGGCCGAAATGCTCCCTTGGAGGAAGCAAAATCAGCCATGTTTGATGCAAGGTGGTATGTTGACATGTCTCTTTTGGAAAGAGACAAATCAACTCTAATCAAGAGGAAGAAAAAGGGAGAACGTGCGTTAAACCGATTCCTTAAACTTACATTTCGTCTTCTCTTAAACTGATTCCTTCATTAAACCCGTTTTCTTCTAGCAAGGAGAACGTGCGTTTCTTCCGGTGTGGTGTGGATCACCTTTGGAGAATCCATACATTTGGATTTCGTGAGCAATCCAGAGAAGGAACAACGCAAGTAGTCACGTGCACGTAGATCTTCACAGGTAACGATTTTATTACGCTTTGGTTGATTTACAATCTATCTATGCCCTATGTGTTTTATATATGTTTGAATAATTACACATCCAACATCGAACGCCCGGTTGAGCACACAAGGGTACACCCCTTGGGACACGTTTATTTAAATTTGATTTAAATTTACGCACATTTCTCATTTTTCTCGCTTCCGCTCGCGCTCCCGAGCGGATCTGCTTGTCCTTCAAGTGGTATGAGAGCCCAGTTCGATGTAAGGGGCATAGATCTATGTGTTTGGCATGATCTACTTGCTTTTATGGCTTTAATGGCATGTTAGATTACATAAATGTATGAACAATGTGATGATTCAATTGTTTGAATTTGATGGACTTTTAAGCATGCTTATTTTATTAGATTGGATCTAAAAATGCATGCTTATTTTCAGAATTATTATTTTTGTTTTTGTGCTGAAATAATGTTGAAAAACATGAAAAAAATAAATATTTCGGACAGCAGCCGCAGCGGTTGGCTGCCGCCCCTGCCGGCCGGTCACTGGCTGGCAGGCGCGCGCGGGCTCACGCCTGCGCGTAGGCTTGGCGGCGTGCCTGCTGGCAGGGGCAGCCGTGCATATCGCATGGGGCGCGCGCGTGCAGGGCCAGCGGCATGGGGCGCGCGCGTGCAGGGCGCGCGCGTGCAGGGCGCGCAGGCTTACTGCCTGTGCGCGCGGCTGGCCGGTAGGCACAACAGCTGGGCCGTTTTGTGCCGTTTTTTGATATTTTTTGAAAAATTTGATTTTCTGTATTTTCTGCACAATATTCTAAAAATGTGTTAATTTTGCATATTTGATTTTGGAGTAATTGGATTATTCCTTAGATTAAATTTGCTTAATTAACTTGGGATTGATACATGCATTGGATGCATTGTTTATAATGTCCATTAAATTTGAAATTTGAATTTTGTATATTATTTATATATTTATGCTTTTGTGATGTTAGACATCACATGGATATTTGGAATATCCATTGGTTTTATGCATGATTATTTGGAATAATTATGTTATGTGTGTTGATGGAATCAACATGGGATGATCACAAGAGCCCTAGACCTTGTGTATGGATGAATGTATGATCATTTTATTTCTGTTGGGTGGGGCCTGCGTGCCTCTTGTTTTTGGGACTATCATCTCCCGTATTTTCAGCCTCATGATGTTAAGGTTTGTTTTTATTATTACCAATGTATTACTTTCAGTTGTAATGAGAGTAGATAGGATTGGTGAGGTTTTAATTTTAACAAGCATTTGGAGTCGGAGACCCCAAGGAGGAGCATCAAGGCCTGAAACAAGAGCACTACAACGCCCATTGGAATGACAATGGGTATATTATTATTGTAATAATTTAGGACCACCCTAGACAGATCATAGACTCACTGCAGGCTCAGTGGGTTGCATAGGTTGGGCTTGTGATCATCCTAATAGGGGTATGCTATGTTTTCTGCATGCGGCGTATTTATTTATCGCTTTAAATATTGGATATTTATGCATGCTAAAACACCATAATGTGATGAGGTCTTGATCGTACACAAACTCTGATTTGGTTGGACCAAATTAAATATTTGGTCCAAAGCGGACTTAGATCAAAATGGTATTTTGATTTGTCCGAGCCTTCCCTCCACAGCAATGTGGTTAGGAAGCTACCACTACCCAAGTGTGGTCTCATGAGTCGTGGCACACTTGGACTAGGGGAAAGCTGCACCATTGTTGTGAACAAAAAGACTGAGCTCGTTGTTTCCGTGTCTCACGAGTCATGGGGGGCGACAGTTTGAGGAATGATTTGGTTGATGGGTGGGGCCCAACACTGAGTAACATTGTTCGCTTGTAGTCCTCAGAACCATGTGAATAGGTGAGGCAAAATATCTTGGGAATCTCATTGGATGAGAATGATATTGGATTTCTCCCACGAGGTCTTCTTCATGTGAATCGTAAAAGCGGGGCATGGAGATTATGCTTGTGGATCCCAAGCCCACTAGGAAATGGTTTCTTGAAACTCCGCTTGAGAGTGGCGGACTTTCGTATAAATAGTGAGATGGTTAAAGACTAAAAGACCAAGTCTTCAACTTGAACAATAATATTACCATCATCTGCTAATTTCTGCTTTACATTTTCATTAATGTAGATATGTCTAAGAATCCATTAACCATGGTACTTGAGACTAATAAATTCAACGGAACGAACTACTCGGACTGGTTGAGAAACCTGAGGATTGTCCTCGGTTTCGAGAACCAAGGCTACGTCTTAGACGAGCCACCGCCGAGCGACTTACCGGAGGGGTCCACGCTAGAAGAACATTTGACGTTCGAGAAATGGCATGAGGACAACCGGAAAGTACGCAGAATCATACTGGCTTCGATGTCTAATGACATCCAGAAGCAGTATGAGAGGCTGGACAACGTCTCCGCCATAATGCTCCGCATGAACGAAGTTTATGCGGTTCCGGACAGGCCTATTAGATATGCCGCCACAAAAGCATTCTTTGGCACCAAGCTTGTTGAAGGAGTGTCTGTGCAAAGTCATGGGGTCAAGATGCTCTCCCTAGTGGAGAAACTCGAGGACCTGAAAGCTGGGCTTAACAATGACACATACATTGACGTGATCCTCCAGTCGCTTCTTCCGTCCTATGACCCGTTTGTTGTAAACTACAACATGAACGGACTTGAGAAGTCTATTCATGAGTTGATCAATATGCTAGTCCAATACTAGGCAACGACCCACAAGTCGGCGCCGACGGTATTGATAGGAGAGGCTTCGACCTCCAAGGCGAATGGCAAGAGGGCCGAACGCAGGAAGAGGAAGAAGAAAAAAGGGAAGACGGTTGCGGCCCCTGCTCGCGCTCCGGGCATCCCTGTTGCTCTGGTAGGACCGAGCAAAGGGAAAGGGAAGGCCCGTAGTTCTCAGCGGTCCAAGGAAAATGCTGTTTGCATGCATTGCCAAGGGAAAGGGCATTGTAAGAGGGAGTGCCCACAACTCCTCTCCAACCCAGGTATGTTTGTGGTTGAAGTAAATATGATTACTAATTTTGCTTCATGGGTATTGGATACCAGGTGTGGTGCTCACATTTGCAATGATTTGCAGGCACTGAAAAGAAGCAGAAGGCTAACCAAGGATGAGATGATCCTGAGGCTAGGCGATGGCAAGGCCGTTGCTGCGGAAGCCGTAGGGTCACTAGAGTTAGCCATTAGTAGTTATGTTAGGATTGTACTGAACGACTGTTTCTATGTACCTAGCATGATTAAAAACATTGTTTCCATCTCGGTTCTTGATAAGGAGGGATTTGAATTTACCATCAATAAAAATGGTTTTTTCATTAGTAAAGATGGTATTTCTCATCAGCTTGGTACATTGGTCAACGGTCTGTACATACTTCAACAGTCTAATTGGATTATGACTGCAGAACACAAACGAAAATGTGATGATCATAATAACGCACAGATATGGCATGCGAAGTTAGGTCATATCTCTAAAGATAGGATAAGAAGGTTGGTGGACTCAAAGGGTCTAGAAATAGACAATTTGGACAACCTACTGACCTGCGAATCCTGTCTGAAGGGAAAGATGACCAAGAAACCCTTTGTTGGACAAAGCATGCTAGCCAGTGGTCAGTTGGATTTGATCCATACGGATGTCTGTGGCCTACTAAATACTCAGGCAAGAGGTGGGTACTCATACTTCATAACCTTTACCGATGATCACTCACGGTATGGTTATGTTTACCTGATGAGGTACAAGTCTGAAGCCTTTTGAAGGTTTAAGGAATACAGACTTGAAGTAGAGAACCAAACCGGTCGAAAGATCAAAGCCCTTCGTTCAGACCGAGGTGGAGAGTATTTGAGTGGTGAGTTTATTGATTATCTAAAAGAGAATGGGATTCTCTCTCAGTGGACCGATTCTGGAACACCACAGCTTAATGGTGTGTCTGAAAGGAGGAATCGGACCTTGTTGGACATGGTTTGATCCATGATGAGTTTTACCGAACTCCCCCTTTCCTTCTGGGGATACGCTCTTGAGACGGCGGCCAAAGTTTTGAACTTGGCGCCATCTAAGAAGATATCCCAGACGCCATATGAGATATGGCATTGCAAGCCTGCCTCCTACAAATTCTTGAAAGTGTGGGGTTGCCCCGCATATGTCAAGAGATTAGTGAGCGATAAACTGGACTCGAGGTCTAGTTTATGCAGGTTCATTGGCTATTCGAAAGAAACTGCGGGGTATTATTTCTATGATCCCTCCGAGTAAAAAGTTTTTGTCTCGTGAAACGCAGTGTTCTTGAAAAAGGGTTTTCCATCGGATAGTCAACGCAATGAGGTACTCCTTGAGGAATCAAGTGAGACACCCCATGAGGCGATAGTGACATCTGAGCCAGTAGTTCCCACTGATAATGTTCCAGTCCTCCGTAGGTCGGCCAGACTATCCCATGCACCTGATAGGTATGGATTTCTGGGCCAAACCGGTCAGTTGGATAATGATCCAAAGACGTACGGAGAAGCGATGTCGGACATCGATTCGGATAAGTGGCTTGAGGCCATGAAATTCGAGATGGACTCAATGGGTACAAACCAGGTTTGGACCCTAGTGGACCCACCCAAAGGAGTAAAACCCGTGGGGTGTAAATGGGTCTACAAACATAAGCTTGGAGTTGACGGGGAGGTTACAACCTTGAAAACCAGACTTGTGGCGAAAGGTTACACTCAGCGACCCGGGGTCGATTTTGAGGAAACCTACTCGCCTGTAGCAATGGCTAAGTCCATTCGGATACTGCTTGCCATAGCAACATGGTATGACTATGAAATATGGCAGATGGACGTGAAAACGGCCTTCCTCAACGTTTTCGTAGAGGAAGAGATCTATATGGATCAGCCGGAAGGTTTCACAACTGTTGGAGAAGAGCAGAAGGTCTGCCGTCTCCAAAGGTCTATCTATTGCCTCAAACAAGCTTCTCGAATCTGGAACATACATTTTGATGAAGTCATACGGGGCTATGATTTCATCAAGAACGAGTCCGATCCTTGTGTATACAAGAAGATCAGTGGGAGCTTAGTTGCGTTTCTGGAGCTTTATGTGGATGACATCTTGCTTATTCAGAATGATGCTAAGATGTTGGGTACCACTAAAGCTTGGTTGTCAACACAATTCTCCATGAAGGATGTGAGCGAGGCATCCTATATCCTTGGCATCAAGATCTACAGGGATAGATCTAGAAGGATGTTAGCAATGGCCCAGTCCTCATATATTGAGAAAGTCTTGAAGAGATTGAAGATGGAGAACTCAAAACGAGGATTCCTTCCTATGAGGCATGGAATTAAGTTATCCAAGAAGCAGTCTCCTAAGACTGATGAGGAGCTTAAACGGATGTTGGACATCCCCTATGCTTCAGCCGTAGGCAGCATACAGTATGCTGTTCAGTGCACTAGACCTGATGAGTCTTTCGCTTTGAGCGTAACTAGTCGATATCAGTCATGTGCCGGGAAGGCACATCGGAGTGCAGTCAAGACTATCCTGAAGTACTTGAAAAGGACTAAGGACATGTTCTTGATCTACGGCGGTGGAGAGTTGATACTGGAAGGCTATAGCGACACTAGCTTTCAGTCGGATGACGATGATGCCAAGTCTCAGTCTAGTTATGTGTTCAGACTTAATGGTGGCGTGGTTGCTTGGAAGAGTTCCAAGCAGGCTACCACGGCGGACTCCACCACAGAGTCTGAATACATAGCAGTTTCGGAAGCTGCTAAGGAAGCGGTTTGGATGAAGAGCTATATCTAAGAGTTGGGTGTAGTACCTAGCATCGCCGAGCCAGTAGTTATCTTCTGCGATAACAATGGGGCAATAGGACAAGCAAAGGAACCGAGATCTCATCACCGATCCAAGCATATTCTTAGATGTTACCATCTGCTCAGAGAGATCGTTAGCGGGGGCGACGTTCGGATGGACCGAGTCAGCTCTGCAGAAAACATAGCAGATCCACTTACTGAGCCTGTGTCGCAAGTTGCCCATACTCAACATCTGGATAAGATGGGTTTGAGGTCAATGGGTGATTGACTTTAGGTCAAGTGGGAGATTGTTAGAATATGTGACCGGAAAGCCAGTAGGTTTGGCGATTTGTAACCTAATATACAACTCGATGTAAATGTAATATTATTATGTGATGAATAAGATGAGTGTTCGTCACCAATGGTACCTTTTTTGTTGCGCTCATCTTACATTTGTTAAAACAGTGTTTTACTTATATCACAACGAAGCCCACAGCCACGGTTAACAACTCGTGCAGTTGGGCCACGCATTGGATGGTGGTCATGAAACCAACTGATTGAGAGTTGGGTCTGAAACGTGCCAAGTCGAGGACCTCGAGACAGGGCATCGAGAGTCCTATTTAGACTTGTTGGAATAGGTGACCGGAAAGCAATTAGGTTTGGCAATTTGTAACCTATCCGACAACTTGATGTGAATATAATATTATTATGTGATGAATAAGATGAGTATTCGTCACCAATGGTACCTTCTTTGTTGCGCTCATCTTACATTTGTTAAAATGGTGTTTAACTTATATCGCAACAAAGCCCACAGACCATGGATAACAACTCGTGCAGTTGGGCCACGCATTGGATGGTGGTCATGAAACCAACTGATTAAGAGTTGGGTCTGAAACGTTCCAAGTCGAGGACCTCGAGACAGGGCATCGAGAGTCGTATTGAGACTTGCGTCAAGAGTCGTGTTCATTAAATGAGTGCCGTGTTTCATCGTCGACAAGCGTGGGACGCCTACACGATCTTGATGGGTTGGTCGACTGGGGTCGAGCCGACTGGACTGACTCGCGGGGATCGTCATATGGAAGCCTTGGAGGCTTGGTCGGTATGATTGGATTCCCCGGTTCCAATAGTACGGGAGTAATCCTCAGACTTGAGGAATCATGGCAGTCACGTGCACAGGACGGCTGTATCTTGGATCTGGCGAGAGGTGATCATTCTGTAAGATGATCATTATAAGCCTTGTCCAGTGCAGTCAGAATGTGTAGTGAGGACGGTGGATTCCAAGAAGAGGATCCGTCCCCTGTCAGTATGTGACAGAGGTATCTTCTATGCACTCGGAGACACGTTCATGCTGTTTGAAGCTGTGGCCACAGTGGTTGGTCGAACAGGGAATGGTTTCCTGTGTCGACGCAATGAAGCATACGTGGTCTCGAGTATTAAGCATAGATGCCTAGTCAAGGATGGGAATCGACGCCCAATTCCATACCCTAGACTAAGGCCGGGAGACGGTAGACGGAAGGATCGTACCCGTACGGAATCGACGCCTAAATGTTCACGCCAATTCACCTAGTCTCTAGTGCCATGGACCGTTGCTAGACGGCCACCCATGGTAACGGGCCCTTGTGGGACACGGGCCCAAGTCTAGCTGAGGGTGAACCTAAAGGGTCACACATAAATCACCGAGGAGGTTGAGAGATCGACTTGGAGTCAATCTCGAAGGATAAAAATAAGTAATTGGATTACTTAAGGGAAAGTCCATTGGATGGACGGGCCGATATTGTATCGGGCTTTCATTTAATCGGTAAATTGGATTTTCGATTAAATATGGAAAGTTGAGATGTTGAGACGTTGGATCTTTTAATTGGATTAAATGATCAACGGGAATAATTTAAGTGGACATTAAATTGGATTTAATATTGGGTTCGTCGTAATTGGATTACGATAAAACCTGGTCCATTAAATTATACCCGAGAGGAGAAATAATTCCTAATTTGGAATAGGAAGAAGTTGGACTTCTTCCCTTAATTAAACATGGCCGACACGCTCCCTTGGAGGAAGCAAAATCAGCCATGTTTGATGCAAGGTGGTATGTTGACATATCTCTTTTGGAAAGAGACAAATCAACTCCAATCAAGCTCTTCCCTTTTAGTATGATTTGATCATACCATAAATTTTGGTAGGCTTGATTGAAGAATTGATGGTGATTGATTGGAATGAATCTAGACATCCTTGGATGAACCTAGACACATTTCAATAATCACATTAATTATGTATATATATGAGAATATACAACACCAAGCATAAGTGATTCATTATTCATCTTTTTCTAGGAAAAAGAGAAGAAAAAAAATCCTCTCCTCTCTCTCAAAATTTCGTGCTCCCTCCCTCTCTTACACTTGTGTTCTTCACTTGATTTTGAATGAAGAAGAAGAAAAAAGTAAGTTTAAGAGAACACTAATTCATAGTGTTCTTCTCTTAAACCGATTCCTTCCTAAACCCGTTCTTTTATAGCAAGAAGAACGTGTGTTTCTTTCGGTGTGGTGTGGATCACCTTTGGAGAATCCATACGTTTGGATTTCGTGAGCATTCCGGAGAAGGAACAACGCTAGTAGCCGGGAGCATACGCTAAACAATCAAAGGTAACGGTTTATTACGCTTTGATTGATTTCATTTGTATATCTATGCCCTATGTGTTTAAATATATGTTTTAATATTTACACATCCTACATCGAATGCCCGGTTGAGCACCCAAGGGTACACCCTTAGGATTCGCGTATTTTGAATTTGATTTAAATTTACGCAATTTCTTGCTTTTCTCGCTTCCGCTCGCGCTCCCGGGCGGATCCGCTTGTCCTTCAAGTGGTATCAGAGCCCGGTTCGATGTAAGGGGCATAGATCTATGTGTTTGGCATGATCTACTTGCTTTTAAATGGCTTTATTGGCATGTTAGATTACATAAATATATGAATAATATGATGATTCAATTGTTTGGATTTAATGGACTTTTGGCATGCTTAATTTTGTTAGATTGGATCTAAAATTGCATGCTTATTTTCAGAATAATATTAATGTTATTGTGCTGAAACAGTTTTAAAAAACAAAAAAAAAAAAAATTTGGGATCGATCGGTAGTGGCCGCGCGCAGGCAGGCGCCTGCGCGCGCGCTGTGCGCAGCTGGCCGCTGCCAGCGCGCGGCACAGAGCGCGCGCGCGCACGGCGCGCAGGCTTGCTGCCTGCGCGCGCGCACGCTGCCCTGTGCGCGCGGGCGGCCGGCCAGCACAACGGCTGGGCCGTTTTCTGCCGTTTTTTCGACTTTTTCCGGAAAATTCGATTTTCTGTATTTTCTGCACAATATTCTGAAAATATGTTAATTTTGCTTTTTTTGGTTTTGGGATAATTGGATTATTCCTTGAATTAAATTTGCTTAGTTAATTTGGGATTAATACATGCATTGGATGCATTGTTTAAAATGTCCATTAAATTTAAAATTTGAATTTTGCATATTATTTTTATATTTATGCTTTTGTGATGTTGGACATCACTTGGGTATTTGGAATGTCCATTGGTTATTTATGCATGATTATTTGGAATAACTATGTTATGTGAGTTGATGGAATTAACATGGGATGATCACAAAAGCCCTAGACCTTATGTATGGATGAATGTATGATCATTTATTTTCTGTTGGGTGGGGCCTGCGTGCCTCTTGTTTTTGGGACTATCATCTCCCGTATTTTCAGCCTCATGATGTTAAGGCTTGTTTTCTTTATTACCGATGTATTACTTTCAGTTGTAATGAGAGTAGATAGGATTGGTGAGGTTTTACTTTTAACAAGAAATTGGAGTCGGAGACCCCAAGGAGGAGCATCAAGGCGTGAAACAAGAAGCACTTCAAGGCCTATTGGAATGACAATGGGTTTATTATTATATTAATAATTTAGGACCACGCTAGACTCACTGCGGGCTCAGTGGGTCGCATAGTTTGGGCTTGTGATCATTCTAACAGGGGTATGCTATGTTTTCTGCATGCGGCGTATTTATTTATCGCTTTAAATATTGGATATTTATGCATGCTAAAACACAATAATGTGATGAGATCTCGGTCATACACAAACTCTCATTTGGTTGGACCAAATTAAATATTAGGCCCAGAACGGACTTGGATCAAAATGGTATTTTGGTCTGTCCGAGCCTTCCATCCACAGCAATGTGGTGAGGAAGCTACCACTACCCAAGTGTGGTCTCACGAGTCGTGGCACACTTGGACTAGGGGAAAGCTGCACTATTGTTGTGAACAGAAAGACTGCGCTCGCTGTTTCCCTGTCTCACGAGTCGTGGGGGGCGACAGTTTGAGGCATGATTTGATTGATGGGTCGGGCCCAACACTGAGTAACATGGTTCACTTGGAGTCCTCGGGACCATGCGAATAAGTGAGGCAAAATATCTTGGGAATCTTATTGGATGAGAATGATATTGGATATCTCCCACAAGGTCTTCTTCATGTGAATCGTAAAAGCGGGGCATGGAGATTACGCTTGTGGATCCCAAGCCCACTAGGAAATGGTTTCCCGAAACTCCGCTTGAGAGTGGCGGACTTTCGTATAAATAGTGGGAGGGTTAAAGACTAAAAGACCAAGTCTTCAACTTGAACAATAATATTACCATCATCTGCTAATTTCTGCTTTACATTTTCATTAATGTAGATATGTCTAAGAACCCGTTAACCATGATTCTTGAGACTAACAAATTCAACGGAACGAACTACTCGGACTGGCTGAGAAACCTGAGGATTGTCTTCGGTTTTGAGAACCAAGGCTACGTCTTGGACGAGCCGCCACCGAGCGACTTACCGGAGGGGTCCACGCCTGAAGAACGTTTGACGTTCGAGAAATGGCATGAGGACAACCGGAAGTACGCAGTATCATACTGGCTTCGATGTCTAACGACATCCAGAAGCAGTATGAGAGGCTGGACAACATCTCCGCCATAATGCTCCGCATGAACGAGGTTTATACGGTTTCGGATAGGCATATTAGATATGCCGCCACAAAAGCATTCTTTGGCACCAAGCTTGCTGAAGGAGCATCTGTACAAAGTCATGGGGTCAAGATGCTCTCCCTAGTGGAGAAACTCGAGGACCTTAAAGCTGGGCTTAACAATGACACGTACATTGACGTGATCCTCCAGTCGCTTCCTCCATCCTATGACCCGTTTGGTGTAAACTACAACATGAACGGACTTGAGAAGTCTATTCATGAGTTGATCAACATGCTGGTCCAATACGAGGCAACGACCCACAAGTCGGCGCCGGCGGTATTGATAGGAGAGGCTTCGACCTCCAAAGCGAATGGCAAGAGGGCCGGACGCTGGAAGAGGAAGAAGGGCAAAGGGAAGACGGTTGCGGCCCCTGCTCACGCTCCGGGCATCCCTGTTGCTCCGGTTGGACCGAGCAAAGGGAAAGGGAAGGCCCGTGGTTCTCAGTGGTCCAAGGCAAATGATGTCTGCATGCATTGCCAAGGGAAAGGGCATTGGAAGAGGGAGTGCCCACAACTCCTCTCCAACCCAGGTGTGTTTGTGGTTGAAGTTAATATGAGTATTAATTCTGCTTCATGGGTATTGGATACTGGATGTGGTGCTCACATCTGCAATGATTTGCAGGCACTGCAAAGAAGCAGAAGGCTAACCAAGGATGAGATGATCCTGAGGCTATGCGATGGCAAGGCCGTTGCTGCGGAGGCCGTAGGATCACTAGAGTTAGCCATTAGTAGTCATGTTAGGATTGTACAGAACGACTGTTTCTATGTACCTAGCATGATTAAAAACATTGTTTCCATCCCGGTCCTTGATAAGGAGGGATATGAATTTACCATCAATTAAAAACGGTTTTTTTCATTATCAAAAGATGGTATTTCTCATTTGCTTGGTACATTGGTCAACGGTCTGTACATACTTCAACAGTCTAATTGGATTATGACTGCAGAACACAAACGAAAACGTGATGATCATAATAACGCACAGATATGGAATGCGAGGTTAGGTCATATCTCTAAAGATAGGATAAGAAGGTTGGTGGACTCAAAGAGTCTAGAAATAGACGATTTGGACAACCTACCGACCTGCGAATCCTGTCTAAACGGAAAGATGACCAAAAAACCCTTTGTTGGACAAAGTACGCTAGCCAGTGGTCTGTTGGATTTGATCCATACAGATGTCTGTGGTCCACTAAATACTCAGGCTAGAGGTGGGTACTCGTACTTCATAACCTTTACCGATGATCACTCACGGTATGGTTATGTTTACCTGATGAGGTACAAGTCTGAAGCCTTTGGAAGGTTTAAGGAATACCGACTTGAAGTAGAGAACCAAACCGGTCGAATGATCAAAGCCCTTCGGTCGGACCGAGGTGGAGAGTATTTGAGTGGTGAGTTTACTGATTATCTAAAAGAGAATGGATTCTCTCTCAGTGGACCCCTCCTGGAACACCGTAGCTTAATGGTGTGTCTGAAAGGAGGAATCGGACCTTGTTGGACATGGTCCGATCCATGATGAGTTTTACCGAACTACCCCTTTCCTTCTGGGGATACGCTCTTGAGACAGCGGCCAAAGTTATGAACTTGGCGCCATCTAAAAGGGTATCCCAGACGCCATATGAGATATTGGCATGGCAAGCCTGCCTCCTACAAATACTTGAAAGTGTGGGGTTTGCCCCGCATATGTCAAGAGATTAGTGGGAGATAAACTGGACTCGAGGTCTAGTTTATGCAGGTTCATCGGCTATCCGAAAGAAACTGCGGGGTATTATTTCTATGATCCCTCCGTGCAAAAGGTTTTTGTCTCGCGAAATGCAGTGTTCTTGGAAAAAGGTTTTCCATCAGATAGTCGACGCGATGAGGTAATCCTTGAGGAATCAAGTGAGGTACCCCATGAGGCGGCAGTGACATCTGAGCCAGTGGTTCCCACTGATATTGTCCCAGTCCTCCGTAGGACGGCCAGAGTATCCCATGCACCTGATAGGTATGGATTTCTGGGCCTGACCGGTCAGTTGGATAATGATCCAAAGACATACGGAGAAGCGATGTCGGACATCGATTCGGACAAGTGGCTTGAGGCCATGAAATCCGAGATGGACTCGATGGGTACAAAAAAGGTTTGGACCCTAGCAGATCCACCAAAAGGGGTTAAACCCAAAGCTGGAACATACGTTTTGATGAAGTCATACGGGGATATGATTTCATCAAGAACGAGTCCGATCCTTGTGTATACAAGAAGATCAGTGGGAGCTCAGTTGCGTTTCTAGTGCTTTACGTGGATGACATCTTGCTCATTGGGAATGATGGTAAGATGTTGGGTACCACTAAAGCTTGGCCGTCAATGCAATTCTCCATGAAGGATATGGGCGAGGCATCCTATATCCTTGGCATCAAGATCTACAGGGATAGATCTAGAAGGATGTTAGGAATGGCCCAGTCCTCGTACATTGAGAAAGTCTTGAAGAGATTCAAGATGGAGAACTCAAAACGAGGATTCCTTCCTATGAGGCATGGAATTAAGTTATCCAAGAAGCAGTCTCCTAAGACTGATGAGGAGCTTAAACGGATGTTGGACATCCCCTAGGCTTCAGCCGTAGGCAACATACAGTATGTTGTTCAGTGCACTAGACATGATGTGGCTTTCGCTTTGAGCGTAACAAGTCGATATCAGTCGTGTGCACTATGGAGAGTTGATACTGGAAGGCTATAGCGACGCTAGCTTCCAGTCGGATGACAAAGATGCCAAGTCTCAGTCTGGTTTTGTATTTAGACTAAATGGTGGCGTGGTTACTTGGAAGGGTTCCAAGCAGGCTACCACGGCGGACTCCACCATAAAGTTTTGAATACATAGCGGCTTTGGAAGCTGCTAAGGAGTGGTTTGGTTGATGGGCTACATCCAAGGGTTGGATGTAGTACCTAGCATTGCTAAGCCTGTAATTATCTTTTATGATAACAACGGGTCGATAGCGCTAGCAAAGGAACCGAGATCTCATCACGATCCAAGCATATTCTTAGACGCTACCATCTACGTAGAGAGATGGATAGCAGGAGTGACGTTCGGTTGGACTGAGTCAGCTCCGCAGAAAACATAGCAGATCCACTTGCTAAGCCCATGTCGCAAGTTGCCCATACTCACCATCTGAATAAGAGGTTCGAGGTCAATGGGTGATTGGCTTTAGGTCAAGTGGGAGATTGTTGGAATAGGTGACCGGAAAGCAATTAGGTTTGGCAATTTGTAACCTATCCGACAACTTGATGTGAATATAATATTATTATATGATGAATAAGATGAGTATTCGTCACCAATGGTACCTTCTTTGTTGCGCTCATCTTACATTTGTTAAAATGGTGTTTAACTTATATCGCAACAAAGCCCACAGACCATGGATAACAACTCGTGCAGTTGGGCCACGCATTGGATGGTGGTCATGAAAACCAACTGATTAAGAGTTGGGTCTGAAACGTTCCAAGTCGAGGACCTCGAGACAGGGCATCGAGAGTCCTATTGAGACTTGCGTCAAGAGTCGTGTTCATTAAATGAGTGCCGTGTTTCATCGGCGACAGGCGTGGGACGCCTACACGATCTTGATGGGTTGGTCGACTGGGGTCGAGCCGACTGTACTGACTCGCGGGGATCGTCATATGGAAGCCTTGGAGGCTTGGTCGGTATGATTTGGATTCCCCGGTTCCAATAGTACGGGAGTAATCCTCAGACTTGAGGAATCATGGCAGTCAGGTGCACAGGACGGCTGTATCTTGGATCTGGCGAGAGGTGATCATTCTGTAAGATGATCATTATAAGCCTTGTCCAGTGCAGTCAGAATGTGTAGTGAGGACGGTGGATTCCAAGAAGAGGATCCGTCCCCTGTCAGTATGTGACAGAGGTATCTTCTATGCACTCGGAGACACGTTCATGCTGTTTGAAGCTGTGGCCACAGTGGTTGGTCGAACAGGGAATGGTTTCCTGTGTCGACGCAATGAAGCATACGTGGTCTCGAGTATTAAGCATAGATGCCTAGTCAAGGATGGGAACCGACGCCCAATTCCATATCCTAGGACTAAGGCCGGGAGACGGTAGACGGAAGGATCGTACCCGTACGGAATCGACGCCTAAATGTTCACGCCAATTCACCTAGTCTCTAGTGCCATGGACCGTTGCTAAACGGCCACCCATGGTAATGGGCCCTTGTGGGACACGGGCCCAAGTCTAGCTGAGGGTGAACCTAAAGGGTCACACACAAATCACCGAGGAGGTTGAGAGATTGACTTGGAGTCAATCTCGAAGGATAAATAAGTAATTGGATTACTTGAGGGAAAGTCCATTGGATGGACGGGCCGATATTGTATCGGGCCTTCGTTTAATCGGTAAATTGGATTTTCGATTAAATATGGAAAGTTGAGACTTTGAGACGATGAATCTTTTAATTGGATTAGAAGATCAACGGGAATAATTTAAGTGGATATTAAATTGGATTTAATGTTGGGTTCATCGTAATTAGATTACGATAAAACCCGATCCGTTAAATTATAGCCGAGAGGAGAAATAATTCCTATTTTGGAATAGGAAGAAGTTGGACTTCTTCCCATAATTAGACATGGCCAAAATGCTCCATTGGAGGAAGCAAAATCAGCCATATTTCACACAAGGTGGTATGTTGACATGTCTCTTTTGGAAAGAGACAAATCAACTCCAATCAAGCCCTTCCCGTTTGGTATGATTTGATCATACCATAACATTTGGTAGGCTTGATTGAAGAATTGATGGTGATTGATTGGAATGTATCTAGAGATCCTTGGATGAACCTAGACACATTCCAATAATCACATTAATTATGTATATATATGAGAATATACAACACCAAGCATATGTTAATTATAATTCATCTTTTTCCAGGAAAATGAAGAACAATTTTCGGCCCTCTCCTCTCTCTCAACTCTCGGCCATCTCTCCCATTTTCTACTTGTGTTCTTCACTTGGTTTTGAATCAAGAGGAAGAACAAAGTAGGTTTAAGAGAACACTAATTCATAGTGTTCTTCTCTTAAACCGATTCCTTTATTAAATCCGGTTTCTTCTAGCAAAGAGAACGTGCTTTTCTTCTGGTGTGGTGTGGATCACCTTTGGAGAATCCATACGTTTGGATTTCGTGAGCATTCCGGAGAAAGAACAATGCAAGTAGCCGCGTGCACGTAGATCATCAAAGGTAACGATTTTATTACGCTTTGGTTGAATTACAATCTATATATGCCCTATGTGTTTTATATATGTTTTAATATTTACACATCCTACATCGAACGCCCGGTTGAGCACCCAAGGGTACACCCCTTGGGACATGTTTATTTAAATTGGGACACGTTTTACATTTCTCGCTTTCTCGCTTCCGCTCGCGCTCTCGGGCGGATCCGCTTGTCCTTCAAGCATGCCATCGGCCTAAATCAGCTTCCTCACTATGCCATGGATTGGAAGGCATCGACAAACTCTTAGAGTCCGTGTCTATTTATCAAGGGCCTAATATTTGAACTTTGGTCCAACCAAGTGAGAGTTGTAAATGACCGAGATCCCATACATAAACACATTCATCCATAATGCGTAATATAAAATTTGCATCCCATGGCAGTAATATGATAAATAATAAACCATCCATTCAGCATAAAAGCCACATGCAAAATTAAAGCCTAGCACGCCCCTGTTAGATGATCACAAGCCCAAATCCTATGTGACCCACTGAGCCCGCAGTGGATCTATGGTCAATCTAGGGTTGGTCCTATACTATTACATTAATAGCAACCCGATCATCATGCTGATGGGCCTTGGTCTCTTTTCTCTTTCACATCTCCATGGAAACGCCTTGGATCCTCCGTTTTGGGCTTCTCCATGTGGACCTTCCTTCTTCTCCACCATTTACATAAAATAAAAATCCTCACTCCTATACTACTCTCATTACATTTGTAAAAAAAAACCCCAGCGAAAAACACGGAGAGAGTACAATAGGAGGGAAATAGAGTGCCTTATTATTCCAAGGCAACTAGAAGAGGAGAAGGAGAAAGCAAAAGAGGCACACAGGCCCAACACAAATTAAACCATACATTCGGTCTAGGGCTCGTGATCATCCACTCTCATTAAACGCACATAATTACGTGATATCCAATCACATAAACATATGCATATAATCCATGATTGCCAATCACAACATCCCATGATAAATAAATGAGCTACGTATGAAAAATATGGTACAACCGTTGGAATTATCCTTTCTCATTCAGGAAGACCCTTCCTCATCATTAGAAGGTGAGTAATTCCCCGGGATTCCAAATCCAATACAACAACTTCCCAAATAATGTTCTTTAAGAAAATATGCAAAATTAAATAAAACTAATTTTTTCAGAATTATCCAAAAAATTAAAATAACGAGAAAACATAGACTTTAATCGACCATCGCTACCGGCGGCGTTCTGCCGGCGTACACAGGCCAGCAGGCCCTGCCTGCTGCCCCCTTGAGCGCGCGTAGGGCACACCTGGTCGGGGCGCGCGCGCGTAGACCCCTGCCTGCTCGCGCACGGGCCTGGTCGGCCGTGCTGCACATGCTGGCGCGTGTCGGCAGGCTGCCTCGCGCAGGCACCTCTCCCGCGCGCGCCACCCTGTCGCGCCTCCTGCACGCGGGCCGTGCGCGTGCGTGCTATTAGAATAGGTAACCATGTAGCCAATCTTGGCAGGCAAAATGGAACCTATTTCTAAACAATTTCAGGGATTTGATAAATTAATAATGAATAGAGAAGTGAAATTCATTTGGCATTACTTTGTTTGTGTTCACTTTATCTGCATTACATATCTGTTCACTACGCAAACAAAGCCCACGGACTGAAAATATATTTCGGGGACTGGGACTACGCTTGGAGGTAGGTCCATGAAATCAGTTCGGAAATCTCCAAGTCAAGGAATATCGAAAATGGGTACCGAGATTCCCCTTGAGACTTGCACTAAGCATCTGCTGTCGTATTTCATCGACGGGTGATGAAGGTCGTCTAAGCAGTGTTAGTGGGTTAGCCTGCTATGGAGCAGCTGATTGAGGTGACTCGCGGGAACCGTCTTACGGAGGACCTTGAGTAGGGTCGGCTAGGTATGACGTGTGTTCCCGGTTCCAACAGTACAGGTCAAGTCCTTTGACTTGAGGAACTGCTAAGTTTACCTGCATATCAGGGCTGTATCTTAGATATGGTGAGAGATTGCCAAGAAACACTTGAGTAGTCATAAGCCATGTCTAATGCAGCTCCGATGTACAGAGTGACAGTAGTTTCCAAGAAAGGATCTGTCTCCTGTCAAAAGGCATTGACAGTTGAGTCTCACATATGCTCTGTGTCTTGTCCCTAAAATCTGTGGCCACAGTAACTAAACAGAAGGGAAGGTTTCCCTTGCGGCGTTTAGTAAGGACAGTCCGGCACTTAGGTCCAAAATGGGTACCTGCATTTTCTGTGCCCTAGACCCTAAGTGGTGAGACCGTAGACGGAAGGACAAGTGTACTGTTAGAGCCTAAATGTTCATCCCCGAATATTCACCTAGTCTCTAGTGCCACGGACCGTTGCTAGATGGCCACCCATGGTAACGGGTGGATTCTAGGAACCCGACCAAGTCTGGCTGAAAGGTGAACCTAAAAAGTCATACACAATCCGCACACATTAAGTATTTAATTTAGAATTAAATATTTGGAGAAATGGAATGATGAAACTGGATTTAATCGGGTCCTTAATTTTTCTTGGAGAGAATTAATTCCTTTTATTAGATAAAAGGGATTAATCTAATAAATTAGATTTATTAGAAAAATTAATTTAATGGGCCTAGAATAAATATTTATATTTATTATAATTATTTATTGCCCTTGGGATATTTAAATAGGTTTTAAATATTCCATTAAATTAAATTAATGGTTGAGATTAAAAGGAGAGATGGATGGCTAGGATTAATTTGACTAGGTCAAATTACTACTTTGACTAGGTCAAAATCCTAGTCAAATTAGTCTTCTTTAGAGTTGGAGTTTGAAGAGGATTAAACTCCTCCTCTATATATGGTCCTATTCCCTCACCATAAGAGAGATGATGAAACTGCAATACACACATAACACTCTCTCTCTCTCTCTCTCTCTCTCTCGGTTTCCTCTCTCTCGTCTGCCACTCTCTCTCTCTCTCCAAGCTTTGTTCTTTTGTTTTAACAATTGAACAAAAGGAGAATTAATCCCGTTAAGTAATAACCTGTGATTGATCCGTCCTCTCCAAATAAATACTTTTTCGTTCCCTAGCACGACGTGCAAGATACGTGGGCAGATTGCATGTCACGATTTAGAGAATCTCATATACGAGTTTTTGGTGCAAATTGGGGAACAACGTGAGTACCGGTTAGAAGAGAAAAATGACGAACCGGTAATTCCCTTTTTATGTTTTCGTCTCTTCTTTATTTTCAAATTCTATGGCCTCCATGATTGCTTGTATGTATTTTAATTCATGAGATACACCAAACACCCGGGAACTTCAAGGGCACACCCCTTGAACGTGTTCTTTATTTTACGTATAAAGCAAGTTTAAATTCTGAAATTTAAATTTATACCGTGCTTCCGCATTGGCGCTATTTCCCGGGACGATCCACATGCCTATCACGGTGTATCGGCCTAGGGTTTTATGTGCGTTTTAAGCATGAAAACGTGTTATAGCATGTTTTAATTATTTCTTGATATATTTATCATTAGAGCATGTCATTTTTCTTGCTTTTAATTCGTATGATTTCTTGGTATGTTAGTTTTTCTGTTTTTGTTGGGAAACGGGGGCAAGAAATGAATGAAATGGAGAAACGCAGCACGCGGCCAGCCAGTGGCTGACCGCGCGCGGCCGTGCGCCCAGGCGAGGCGGACGCGCGCCGGAAGGAGAGCCTGCGCGCGGCCGCCTGCGCCGGGCGCGCATGGCTGCACGCGCAAGCAGACAGGGAAGCCCGCGCGCATGCGCCAGACCAACAGGTTAGGATTCCTGAGCGCCCGGGCAGAGAGGCCGCGCGTGAGCGCGTGCACGAGGCGGCGCCTCTAGGCGCGCGCGCACGCAGACAGAGGAGTCTGCGCGCACGCGGCTGTGTGCTGGAAGGGCCGCGCGCGCGCACGCAGACGATGGTGTCTGCACGTGCGCACCTACGTAGGGCAGGCGCAGGGTTGGCGGCCGACAGCTGGCGTGCGCGGCAGAGGAGCCTGCGCGCGGCTGAGCAGTCTGCTGCCGACCAGGCGCGCGCGCATCGCAGGCAGGTGTAAGACATTATTTTGGGAGGTTAAGTTATGTTGGATTTTGGAATCCCAGGGATAATTTACCTAGAAATAATGAGGAAGGGTCTTCCTAAAACGGGAAAAATTATTGCCAACGGTTGTACCATGTTTTTAATACGTAACGCATTTATTTTATCTTGGATAATTGTGATTGGTAATCATGTAATGTTAGCATGTATTTTATGTGATTGGATCATGTGATTATGTGCGTTGGATGGAAATGGATGATCACGAGCCCTAGACCGAATGTATGGTTTGATTTTATGTTGGGCCTGTGTGCCTCTTTTTCCGCTTTCTCCTTCTCCCCCTTCTAGTTGCCTTGGAATAATAAGGCATTCTTTCTCCCTCCTTATATACTCCCCCCGGGTTTTCTCTGGGGTTTCTATTTTTCATATGTAATAAGAGTAGAATAGGAGTGAGGTTTTATTTTATGTATTTGGTGGAGAAAAAGGAAGGTCCACATGGAGAGCCCAAACTGGAGGATCCAAGGCGTTTTGATGAAGATGAAAGAGAAAAAGAGACCAAGGCCCATCAGAATGATGATTGGGTTACTATTAATGTAATAGTGTAGGACCAACCCTAGATTGACCATAGATCCACTGCGGGCTCAGTGGGTCGCATAGGATTCGGGCTCGTGATCTTCCAACTGGGGCGTGCTAGGCCTTAATTTTGCATGTGGTTATTATGATGGATGAATGGTGTTTTATTTATCATATAACTGCCATGGGATGCAATTTATTTATTTATTTATGCATTGTGGATGAATGTGTTAATATTTATTTATGAGATCTCGGTCATTTACTACTCTCACATTGGTTGGACCAATGTCCAAATATTAGACCCTAGACAAAATGGACATGGACTCTAGGAGTTTGTCCATGCCTTCCAGTCCATGGCATAGTGAGGAAGCTGATTTAGGTCGATAACGTGGTCTCACGAGTCGTGGCACGACTATCGTACTTAAAAAAAGCTGCACTATGTCATGATCGAAAAGTAGACCACTGTTACTTGTCTCACGAGTCGTGGAGGTAGCTGTGGGTCTATGGCTCGGCTGATTGGGTCGGGTCTAACACCCAATTAGCATAATTCGCTTGGAGTCCTCGGGATCATGTGAAAGGGTGAGACAATAATCTTGGGAATCTCGTGGAACGAGAATGGTATGGTATACCTCCCACAGGATTTTTCCCATGCGAATTGTAAAAGCGGGGTATGGGAAAATTCACTGTGGATTCCAAGCCCACTAGGAAAGGGTTTTCCCGAAAACAACGTTTGAGAGTATCGTGTTTTCGTATAAATAGTGGGAGCATTGAATGACTAAAGACCAAGCATTTAATTATTTATCAAACCACCATCTTTTAAATTCTGCTGATCGCGAACTCTGTTTTTTAAATGTAGATTTAAAATATCTAAGAACCCTTTATCAACCATTCTTGAGACCAACAAATTCAATGGAACCAATTACAACGACTGGTTGCGCAATCTCAGGATAATCCTGGATTACGAGAACCAAGGCTACATCATGGACGAGCCTCTCCCTAGGACCTTGCCGGAAGGATCCACGCCAGAAGAATGTGAGACGTTCGAGACTTGGCATAAGGATAACCGGAAGGTCCATAGCGTCATACTTGCTTCGATGACGAATGAGATTCAGAAATAATATGAAAGGCTAGACGATGTCCCTTTCATTATGGCTCGCCTTAAGGATTGCTATGCAGTCCTGGACCGGCATACTAGGTATGTCGCGACTAAGGCGTTCTTTGGAACTAAAATGACAGAAGGATCTCTGTACAAGAGCATGGGTTAAAATGCTTACCCTGGTGGAAAAGCTTGAGGACTTAAAGGCAGGCCTCGATAATGAGACGTACATAGATGTGATCCTTCAGTCTCTCCCATCCTCCTTCGACCAATTTATTGTCAACTACAACATGAACGCACTTGAGAAGGGCATTCATGAGTTGATCAATATGTTGGTGCAATACGAGGCAACGATCAAAAAGTCCACGCCTTCGGTATTGTTTGGAGGTGCTTCAACTTCTAAAACGAAAGGCAAGGGTGCCGGACGTTGGAAATGGAAGAAGGGGAATGGAAAAGCCGTCAAAGCAACTACCAACAATAAAAGTGTTCCCATTGGCAAAGAGGGAAAAGGCAAAGGAAAGGGAAAGGTTGTCTCCAAGCAACAGTCGAGGGCATATGACATATGTATCAATTGCCGTGAGAAAGGGCATTCGAAGAGGGAGTGCCCCAAGCTCCTCTCGAACCAAGGTATATTTGTCATTGAGGTTAATATGGTCACTAATTCTGCCTTTGGGTATTAGATACCGGCTGTGGAGCTCACATTTGCAATGATTTGCAGGTGCTGAAAAAGAAGCAGAAAACTGGGTAGCGGGGATATGATCTTGAAGCTTGGAAATGGCAAGGCCATCTCGGCAGAAGCAGTAGGATCCGCCACTCTAGTAGTTAGTGATAATATTAGTATAGAATTAGAGCAAGTTATTATGTACCTAGTATGATTAAAAACATCATTTCCATTCCATTGTCAGACAATAGTGGTTATGAGTTTATGATCAATAAAAATTGCTTTTATTTGATGATGTGTGGAATTGCTCATCCACTTGGAACACTTAATAATGGCTCTATATCTTGCAACAAACAAACTTCGTTCTTAACGCTCAACACAAACGTAAAATAGATAATAACGGGAATGCACGACTGTGGCACACTAGGCTAGGTCACATATCCCAATACAGGATGAAAAGATTGATAGACTCAAAGAACCTAGAGGTAGGGGACTTGAGTGAGCTACCAACTTATGAATCCTGTCTAAGAGGAAAAATGACCAAGAAGCCCTTTGTAGGACAAAGCAGGCTTGCCACAGGTCTGTTGGACTTGGTCCATACAGACGTATCTGGACCACCAAGGACGCAGGCCCGAGGTGGGTTCTCTTTACTCCATAACCTTTACCGATGATCATTCATGGTATGGCTATGTTTACCTAATGAGGTACAAGTCTGAAGCTCTTGAGAGGTTTAAAGAATTCAGACTTGAAGTAGAGAACCAAACCAACTGCAAATTTAAAGTCCTACGGTCAGACCGAGGCGGAGAATACCTTAGTGCCGAGTTCCTTAATTATCTAAAAGAAAATGGTATAATATCTGAATGGACACCTCCCCGGACACCACAGTTGAATGGTGTCTCTGAAAGGAGGAATCGAACCCTGTTGGACATGGCTCGATCCATGACGAGTTTTACCAAATTGCCCTTGTCCTTTTGGGGCTACGCATTGGAAACGGCGGTCAAGTTGTTAAATTTGGCGCCAACCAGTGTATTGACCCAAACGCCATATGAAATATGGCACGGCAAGCCTGTGTCCTAGAAAGTGTGGGTAGCCCCGCATACGTCAGAGGTTAGTGGGAGATAAGCTAGAATCCAGGTCTAGGTTATGCAGGTTCGTTGGATACCCTAAAGAAATTGCAGGTTATTACCAACAAAAGGTATTTGTTTCAAGAACGCAGTGTTCTTGGAACAAGGCTTTCCAGAGGATATCCAACCTGATGAACTGATCCTTGAGAAATCAAATGACGGAAACCAGTCATCAGAGGTAGCCGCGGATTCCTCACTTAGAGGATTCAGGATAGATACCCGAAGGGCTGATCGACCTTGAGAAGTGCAGCATGCTAGGAATGAGGGACAACCTCGGGAAGAGCCAGCCCCGGTACCTGAACCGCAGCTCTAGTACAGTCAGCGCCCACAGTCACCACTGACAATTTTCCGTAGGTCAACTAGAGAGTCCAGACCTCCAGTGAGATATGGCTTTCTAAATACGACCGGTCTACTGGATAACGATCCTAAGACATAGGGAGAAGCGATGTCTGACATCGACTCCAGGAAATGGCTTGAGGCCATGAAAATCGAAATTGACTCGGGGTCGATTTTGAGGACACCTACTCGCCGGTAGCTATGGCTGAATCCATTCGGATCCTGCTTGCCATAGCAGCATGGTATGACTATGAGATATGGCAGATGGACGTGAAAGCGGCCTTCCTCAATGGTTTCGTTAGGAAGAGATCTATATGGATCAACGGAGGGTTTCACGATCACTGGAGAAGAACAGAAGGTCTGTCGTCTCCAGAAGTCCATCTATGGCCTTAAACAAGCATCCCGAAGTTGGAACATACGCTTTGATGAAGTGATACGGGATGAATCCGACCCTAGTGTATACAAAAAGGTCAGTGGGAGCTCTATAGTGTTCCTAGTGCCAGAAGGATTTGGGTGAAGCCTCCTACATCCTAGGCATCAGATTGTCAGGGACAGAACTAAAAGGATGTTAGGGCTCACCAAAACTCGTATATAGAGAAAGTCCCAAGAGATATCGGATGGACAACTCCAAACGAGGATTCTTCCCATGAGGCATGGGATCAAGTTATCCAAGAAATAGTCTGATGAGGAACTTGAAGGATGAAAGTCATCGCCTATGCTTCTGCGTAGGAAGCATCCAATATGCGGTCCACTGCACCAGGCCTGACATTGCTTACGCTTTGAGCGTAACAAACAGATATTAGTCTTGTGCAGGAGAGGCACATTGGAATGCTGTTAAGGGCATCCTTAAGTACCTGAGGAGGACTAAGGGAATGTTCTTAGTCTATGGCAATGAAGAACTGATCTTGGAAGGCTTTAGCGACGCTAGCTTCCAGTCTGATGACGATGATGCCAACTCTCAATCGGGTTATGTATTCAGGCTCAATGGAGGAGTAGTGGCTTGGAAAAGTTCCAAGCAAGCAACCACTACTGATTCCACCACTGAGGCCGAATACATAGCAGCTTCAGAAGCTGCCAAAGAAGCGGTCTGGATGAGAAACTACATCCAAGAGTTGGGTGTGGTGCCTAGCATCGCCGAGCCTATTGTCATCTTTTGTGATAACAATGGTGCAATAGCGCAAGCAAAGGAACCAAGATCTCATCACCGTTCCAAACACATTCTTAGACGCTACCATCTTCTAAAAGAAATGGTAGGAAAAGGTGACATTCGGATGGATCGAGTCAACTCAGCAGACAACACAGCAGATCCGCTGACAAAGCCTATGTCGCAGAGCGCTCATACGCAACATCTTGAGAAGATGGGGATTAGACATATGGGCGATTGGCTTTAAGGTCAAGTGGGAGATTGTTAGAATAGGTGACCATGTAGCCAATCTTGGCAGGCAAAATGTAACCTATGTCTAGACAATTTTAGGGATTTGATAAATTATTAATGAATAAAGAAGTGAAATTCATTTGACATTACTTTATTTGAGTTCACTTTATCTGCATTACATATTTGTTCACTATGCAAACAAAGCCCACGGACTGAAAATATATTTCAGGGACTGGGACTACGCTTGGAGGTAGGTCCATGAAATTAGTCTCACCGAATCAGTCCGAAAATCTCCAAGTCAAGGAATCTCGAAAATGGGTACCGAGATTCCCCTTGAGACTTGCACCAAGCATCTGCTGTCGTATTTCAATCGACGGGTGATGAAAGTCGTCTAAGCAGTGTGAGTGGGTTAGCCTGCTAGGGAGCAGCTGACTGAGGTGACTCGCGGGAACCGTCTTATGGAGGACCTTGAGTAGGGTCGGCTAGGTATGACGTGTGTTCCTGGTTCTAACAGTATAGGTCAAGTCCTTTGACTTGAGGAACTGCTGAGTTTACCTGTATATCAGGGGCTGTATCTTAGATATGGTGAGAGATTGCCAAGAAACACTTGATTAGTCATAAGCCATGTCTAGTGCAGCTCCGGTGTACAGAGTGACAGTAGTTTCCAAGAAAGGATCTGTCTCCTGTCAAAAGACATTGACAGTTGAGTATCACATATGCTCTGTGTCTTGTCCCTAAAATCTGTGGCCACAGTAACTGGACAGAAGGGAAGGTTTCCCTTGTGGCGTTTAGTAAGGACAGACCGACACTTAGGTCCAAGATGGTACCTACATTTTCCGTGCCCTAGAGCCTAAGTGGTGAGACCGTAGATGGAAGGACAAGTGTACTGTTAGAGCCTAAATGTTCATCCCCGAATATTCACCTAGTCTCTAGTGCCATCGACCGTTGCTAGATGGCCACCCATGGTAACGGGTGGAATCTAGGAATCCGACCAAGTCTAGCTGAAAGGTGAACCTAAAGAGTCACACACAATCCGCACACATTAAGTATTTAATTTAGAATTAAATATTTGGAGAAATGGAATGATTAAATTAAATTTAATCGGGTCCTTAGTTTTTCTTGGAGAGAATTAATTCCTTTTATTAGATAAAAGGGATTAATCTAATAAATTAGATTTATTAGAAAAATTAATTTAATGGGCCTAGAATAAATATTTATATTTATTATATTTATTTATTGCCCTTGGGATATTTGAATAGGTTTTAAATATTTCATTAAATTAAATTAATGGTTGAGATTAAAAGGAGAGATGGATGGTTAGGATTAATTTGACTAGGTCAAATTACAACTTTGACTAGGTCAAAATCCTTGTCAAATTAGTCTTCTTTAGAGTTGGAGTTTGAAGAGGATTAAACTCCTCCTCTATATATAGTCCTAGCCCCTCACCATAAGAGAGATGATGATGAAACTCCAATACACACATAACACACACACACTCTCTCTCTCTCTCGGTTTCCTCTCTCTCGTCCACCACTCTCTCTCTCTCTCTCCAAGCTTTGTTCTTTTCTTTTAACAATTGAACAAAAGGAGGATTAATCCCGTTGAGTAATAACGTGTGATTGATCCGTCGTCCCCAAATAAATACTTGTTCATTCGCTAGCACGACGTGCAAGATACGTGGGCGGATTGCGTGTCACGATTTAGAAAATCTCACATACGAGTTTTTGGTGCAAATCAGGGAACAACGCGAGTACCGGTTACAAGAGGAAAACGACGAACCGGTAATTCCCTTTTTACGTTTTCGTCTCTTCTTTATTGTTAAATCCTATGGCCTCCATGATTGCTTGTATGTATTTTAATTCATGAGATACACCGAACACCCAGGAACTTCAAGGGCACACCCCTTGAACGTGTTCTTTATTTTACGTATAAAGCAAGTTTAAATTCTGAATTTTAAATTTATACCGCGCTTCCGCATTCGCGCTATTTCCCGGGATGATCTACACGCCTGTCACAGGCTTTTAGTTGTATCAGAGCCCGGTTCGCTGTATAGGCCTAGGGTTTTATGTGCGTTTTAAGCATGAAAATGTGTTATAGCATGTTTTAATTATTTCTTGATATATTTATCATTAAAGCATGTCGTTTTTCTTGTTTTTAATTCGTGTGATTTCTTAGTATGTTGGTTTTTTCTGTTTTTCTTGGGAAACCGGGGCAAGAAACTAACAAAACGGAGAAACGCAGGACGCGGCCAGCCGGTGGTTGACCGTGCACGGCCGTGCGCCCAGGCGAGGCGGACGCGCGCAGGCAGGGGACCCACCTCCAAGCGTAGTCCCAGTTCCCGAAATGTGATTTCAGTCTGTGGGCTTTGTTTGTGTAGGGAACAGTAACACAAACAAAGTATATGCCAAATGAACTTCACTTCTTATTCATCAAGGTTTTATCAAAACTTCAAAATTGTTCAGACATAGGTTACAATTCGCCTACCAAGATTGGCTATATGGTCACCTATTCTAACACCCGCTGGGCAGGAGAAGGACAGGACCCTCCCTATGGGCTCCAACAATAAGGAAGCCACCCCCTTTCAACTTCCTGAAATGTGGCCGGCCCTCAAGAAGGAGGTGATTGGGCTCCGTTAGCAGGTATTGAAGGATATCTTACTTGCAGATCGTGGTATCTTGTTTAGTGAAAGCATTATGGCTGAAGAACTCCCCGCTCATTTTTGGGCCCCTACCTACCTTCCCACCTGCGACGGTACTTCTGACCTAGTTGAGCACGTCCGCAGGTTTGAAAATGCAGCCCTGGTGCACAGGTATACAAATGGTATCAAATTTTGTGTTTTCCTTACTGCGTAACGAATTCTGCCCAGCAATGGTTCGACCAGCTTCCTGCGGTATCAGTAAGATCTTTTGCAAAATTTAGCAATCTCTTTGTGAACCAGTTTGCTAGCAGCTGAAAGTACCAGATGTTGGCAGTCAGTCTTCTCGGGATCAAATAGGAGGAAAAGGAAACCTTAAGGGAATATGTGCATCTTTTTAATGTTGTTGTCCATGAGGTGCCCACAGCTCACCAGGGGGTATTGGTCACCGCCCTCACCCAAGGCCTATAAGGAGGGCCCCTATTTGAATCACTGGTAAAAAAAACTTGTCGAGAATTTTCGGGAAGTGCTAGCCCGTGTAGGAAAATATATGAACTTGGAGGACGCTTGGTCGCGAAAGAAAGCTTATTGTGATAGAAGGAATGACCTACCCTCAACTTTTAGGACCAGGGGAGATCCAAGAGGACATCTCCATCCGCCTGATCCTAAGAATGAGTATACACCCCGCTCATCACCAACTCGGCTAGAATGCTGAAGACCCTGCAGTGGCCCAAGGGATCGGAAGAGGGGCCTCAACAGCCGAAATCTAAATATTTTTGTAGGTACCACACGGAGTATGGGCACAATACCAATCGGTGTCTCCAGTTAAGGCAGGAAATGGAAAGGCTCACACAAGTAGGGTACCTGAAGGATTACGTGGATAAGGGGAAAAGACAAGAATGCAAGGAGGAACGCTCTCGATATCGAGACTCCTGAAAAAGTGAGGAGCGGGAGGAGGACCCCCCGAGGAGGAAATGTAGGAGAGATAAGGAGTAAAGCTCCCCGAACGCTCCGGCCAAGGGGGTAATCAAATTTCATATATCCTCAGAGGATCCTCTAATCCACTTCGGACTCGCTGATTCCCAGGGAGTACACTTACCTTATAATGATGCTCTTGTTGTTTCTGACACCTTGGCCAATTACATTGTACAACGTATTTTCGTGGATTCTGGAAGTTCTGTAGATATCCTCTTTTACAAAGTCTATCAACAGATGGAACTCGGGGACATCCCGCTAGAGCTGGTGGACAAGTTGTTGTACGGTTTTGCTGGGGAAGTAGTGCACCCATTAGGCCAGGTTCTACTTCCTCTCTTCTTAGGAACAAAACCCCTCAGGACGACCAAGATGGTCCACTTCTTGGTTGTGGACATGCCTTCTGCCTACAATGTTATCCTAGGACGACCGGCCTTAAATGCATTCCAGGTCATGGTATCTACTTACCACATGAAACTAAAATTTCCAGCTGGAGTAGGAGTGGGAGAAGTCAGGGGCGATCAATATGTAGCTCGAAAATGCTATGTAGAATCAATTAAAGGCGGAGGCAACAGGATATGGAGATAGATCCTCCTAATAGAGAGAAGGGCAAGAGGCCCGTGCACCATAATGATCAGGGTAACCCTCTTCCCGTTCGTGTACAACCCGCGGGTGAGTTACTGAGTATCCAGCTGGAATCCAGGGAGCCTAACAAGGTCACAAAGATAGGATCTCAGCTAGCACCGGAGTTGATAGAAGGTTTAACCACATTCTTGCAGGAGAACGCAGACGTCTTCGCATGTACAACTTGGGATCTGGTAGGCATTGATCCCAGCATTACGATACATAGTTTAAACCTAGACCCATCTTACCCCCCTAGTAAAGCAGAAAAAGGAGGCACTTCAGACCAAAGAAGGACAAAATCATCTAGGAAGAGGTAAGTCAGTTGTTGTCCACGGGATACATTAAAGAAATCCAATTTTTGGAGTGGTTGTCCAACGTGGTATTGGTACCCAAACCAAGTAATAACTGGCGTATGTGCATTGATTTCTGGAATGTCAACAAAGCATGCCCGAAGGACTTTTACCCCTTACCCCGTATCGACCAGCTAGTGGATTCCACCTCTAGTCCTGAATTATTAACTTTAATGGATACATCGCAGGGCCACCACCAAATCATGCTTAACCCGGACGACCAAAAGAGGGTTAGCTTTATAACATCAGGAAGAACCTACTGTTATATCATTATGCCTTTCGGGCTGAAAAATGTAGATGTCACATACCAACGGCTTGTGGAGTGTATGTTCCAAGAACAACTTGGATGCAACATGGAAGTATACGCCGATGACATGCTGGTGAAGAGCCGACGCCCAGCTAGCACATCAAGGACCTATTGGAGACATTCACAGTATTGAGGAAGTATCGGATGAAGCTAAACCAGGCCAAATGAGCATTCGGGGTTCGTGGTGGTAAGTTCCTTGATTACATGGTGACCAAGAGAGGGATCAAGGTCAATCCTGCTAAGATTCAGGCTATCCAAGAGATGAAACCTCCCACCAACCTTAACAAAGCACAGAAGCTAGCAGGTCGTATAGATGCTCTCAGCAGATTCATCTGCCGCTCAGCAGAGCACAACCTGCCGTTCTTCAAGGCCATCAGGAAAGCGAAGAAGTTTACATAGGACGAGGAATGCAACGAGCTTTCTAGGACCTAAAGGCCTATATAGCATAACTATCATTGCTCACCAAACTAGCGCCCGAAGAGAAACTATATCTATACCTAGCAGTGTGACAACACACGATCAGTTCCGTACTCATCCAGGAGGAGGAAGGAATGTAAAAGCCCATATACTATGTAAGTAAGGTGTTGCAAGGAGCAGAGCAACGCTACCCGGAGGTTGAAATATTACCTTTTGCTTTAACAGTTATGGCACATAAGCTGAGTCCCTACTTTTTATCTCATCCTATTATTGTGTGTACTAACAACCCCCTGCGAGCTACGTTTGAAAGCTGAAACTTCAGGTAGGATGGTCAAAGTGGGCAATGGAACTCAACGAGTATGACATCACCTATCAGCCCCGAAAGGCCATTAAATCCCAAGCTCTGGCAGAATTTATGACCAAGGCCACTCTCCCTAAGGTGGCCGAAGGAAGATAGCTCCTGTACGTGGATGGCTCCTCTACACTAACCTGCTGTGGGGCTGGGATTGTTCTCATTAGCCTGGAGGGGGACGAATTAGAATATGCCCTGAGGTTTGACTTCATGGCCTCTAATAACGAAGCAAAGTACAAAGCCCTGATAGTAGATATGAAGATGGCGATTGACGTAAGAGATAGTAACCTAACAGCCTACACCGACTCCCAATTGGTAACCAACCAAGTAGGAGGCACATACGAACTTACGGAAGATAGGATGAAAGGGTATCTGCAGGAGGTGACCGAGCGAAAACACAGGTTGCGAGACATTCAGCTCTACCAAATTCCGCACACTGAATATACTAAGGCCGACTACTTTGCCCGGCTAGCCAACTCGCTAGCTAATTGAAAACACTCGTACTATCACTGTAAGAACTCTCACTAAGGATGCCTCTAGTGTTAACATTAATATATTGCAGGTTGAGACAGATTGGAAGAACCCCTCCCAGACTACTTAAAGGAGGACATCCTTCCCGCTTGAAGAACAAGTCGGCCAGGTTCTCTCTAATAGGAGGAATCCTCTATAACCGACGTTTCTCACAACCCGACCTCCGATGGTTATCGCTCGAGAAGCAGTACTCCGAGAAATACAGGCAGTTTAGCACTAGCAGGAAAAACTCTAAGAGCCGGATATTTCTGGACCGATCTGAAGAAGGACGCAATAGAATAGGTACGCCGATGTGAACAATGCCAGAAGCACGCCCTTTATTCACATGCCGGCAAAACCTTTCATTTCGTTTTTTCATTTCGCATCATAGCTCTTTTCACATCGCATCATAGCTCTTTCATATCGCATCATAGCTCTTTTCATTTCATTTTGCCACACGGGCTATTCGATAACATCAATGGGTATTCATATCATAATTATTCAATTTCCATCACTCCCTCGTTTCCACATATCACCGTTCATGTAAGCAACTAGCAACATAAAACCACATAACAACATATTTCACGTACAAGCACATAGCAATGATATCATACAACCCATGGAATATCTCCATAGGTTTCCCAATTTCACTTTAACGACATAATAATTGAAAGTAATCATCAACCACTCATACAATTCAAAATAGATTAGTTCAAGCAACAATCATAGACTTACATAAAAGTAATACCACAAGCAAAGAAAACATATATAGATAATACTAATTATTAACTTACACAACACTAATAGGAAAAAAGAACATATATATGCAACACTAATTATTTACTTACCTCGATTTTACAAGGATTTAGTTATTAGATAAGGAGTTGTTCAGTCCTCTACTTTATCCCTGTGTCCTATCATAAGTTATAATGCATATAACCAATATCTAGAATGTCAATTTCTAAATAAAATATTAAGTAGTGATTCCCCCTCAAATCCACCAGGCCAGCCCAAGAGCTAGGAGTGGGTCTCCAAGCTGGGCAATCCAGTGGGCCAGGGCCATCAGGCCCAGAACGGTAATGTTTTTTCCTACATAAGCCCAGTTTTAGATGCTAATCTGGCAAGCCCCGAAGAAGGCCCGTACAACACGCCTAGTCATCGAACCACTCGGATTCCACATCGTACAACTAGACAACACCTAAATCCACGTCATGTTAAAAATCTCATCCAGATCCCTTGTAGATTGGCCAGAATCCGGTTGTTTCTCAGCTAGTAACTGCATTCCTGAAATATCTGGCAGATGTGGCAAGGTCAGCTTAAACGGATATATCTGCACAAATTCAACTCCGGTTCGTGTGTTGTTTGTTGGTATAAGAATTCAACTCTTCAGGCTTTCTAATGGTATACGACATTAAAAAAAACTCCTCCAAAATTGGGTTCAACACTGGCTATAAAAGCAGCACACTGTGCAATCATTTGGGACAACTTGAACAACTTCTACATCTTGCCTTTTTTGCGACTTTCAAGTAACATCTACTCTATCTTTCACTCACATGGCACACGAAATTCTCTATATTTTTCAGCATATCATCACACAACAAAGCACTTTACCATTATTCTCACCTTCTTCAATTTTTCCTTTATTTTATTTAAGTCGAACATTACTGACTTAAGCATCGGAGTGCTAACCCCTCTCTGCAGGTTAGTCTCCCCTACAATCTCAGGACTTTCAAGAAGATCCCTCGACATTTTATGGTGTTGCTGGATCCTGGTACACATCATTGGCACCGTCTGTGGGAAACACTTGACCTTTGACGTGAGAAATGGCCGATTCACACAATGTTCGATCTTTCTCGAGAGATGCTTCTATCCCTGCTGCAGTAGGATCCGCCATCCTACCTTCTGAATAGATAAGGAGCGCCGCCAGCGCTCCAGCTAGTGACCCTGCTCCAGTTGATGGTCTCTCAGTTCCAGTTGTTGACGGTCCCGCTCCAGCTGTGACTTTCCCTGCTCCAGCTGGCACCATCCCTACTCCAGCCGGAGCCTTCCCCAAGCGAGTTGTCGCCTTCCCTGCTCCAGCTCGTATGGTTGCTGCCCCGGGTGGGGACCCTCCAGCCCCAGTGTCCAACCCCGTTGATGTCCCTGCCGTCCTGGATCCGCTCCTGTACGAGAACCTCCACCAGTTCATGTTGGAAACCATTCACGCGGCTTACCGTGGCTCCCAAGCAAGTGGCGCAGGTCTCTCTTCCCAGGGGGAGTGAGGAGGAACTCCAAGAAGTCAACCGATGGATGAACAGGCTCTTGCTGGGCAACAACAAAATAGCACGAATGCGGAAGCGCGGTATAAAATTAAAATACGAAAATTAAACATGCTTTGATAAAATAAATAAACACGTTCAAGGGGTGTGCCGTTGAACTTTTCCGGGTGTTCGGTGTATCTCATGAAATTAAAATCATAAACAAATCATGGAGGCCATAGGATTGAAAAATAAAAGGAACAAAAAATTAAATTGGAACCTATCGATTGTCGTTTTCATCTTCTAACTGCTACTCACGTTGTTCCCCGATTTGCTCCAAGTCTCGTTCTTGAGACTCTCCAAACAGTAACACACAATCCACCCACGTATCTTGTACGTCGTGCTAGCGAATGAACTAATATTGGAGAGGATGAATTAATAACACGTTATTAATTAACGGTATTAATTCTCCTTAGATCTAATGTTCCAAGAACAAAAGAATCAAGAAGTATTTTCTTGAGAGTGAGAGAGAGGGGGCGGACGAGAGGGGAGAGAGGGAGTCGAGTTTTGTGTGTGTTGTGTGTGTGTTGGAATTTCATCACTCTTCAAATAGTGAAAGACTAGGACTATATATAGAGGAGGAGTTTAATCCTCTTTAAACTCCAACTCTAAAGAGGTTTATTTTGACTAGGATTTTGACCTAGTCAAAGTCCTAGTCAAAGTAGTATTTGACCTAGTCAAATTAATCCTAGCCATCCATCTCTTCCTTTCAATCTCAACCATTAATTTAATTTAATGGAATATTTAAACCCTATTAAAATATTCCAAAGGCCAAATAAATAAATATAATAATTTATAAATATTTATTCTAGGCCTATTAAATTAATCCTCTAATAAATCTAATTTATTAGATTAATTCCTTTTATCAAATAATATGAATTAATTCTCAAAGAAAATAAAGGACCCGATTAAATCCAATTTAATAATTTCTTTTCTCCAATATTTAATTCTAAATTAAATACTTGATGTGTGTGGATTGTGTGTGACTCTTTAGGTTCACTTTTCAGCTAGACTTGGTCGGATTCCTAGAATCCGTCCGTTACCATGGGTGGCCATCTAGCAACGGTCCATGGCACTAGAGACTAGGTGAAATTTCGAGGATGAACATTTAGGCTCTAACAGTACACTTGTCCTTCTGTCTACGGTCTCACCACTTAGGGTCTAGGGCACGGAAAATGCAGGTACCCATTTTGGATCTAAGTGTCGGTCTGTCCTTACTATACGCCGCAAGGGAAACCTTCCCTACTGTTCAGTTACTGTGGCCACAGATTTTAGGGACAAGATACAAAGCATACGTGAGACTCAACTGTCAATGCCTTTGACAGGAGACAGATCCTTTCTTGGAAACTACTGTCACTCTGTGCACCAGAGCTGCAATAGACATGGCTTATGACCACTCAAGTGCTTCTTGGCAATCTCTCACCATATCTAAGATACAGACCTGATATACAGGTAAACTCAGCAGTTCCTCAAGTCAAAGGACTTGTCCTGTATCGTTGGAACCGGGAACACACGTCATACCTTGCTGACCCTACTCAAGGTCCTCCGTAAGACGGTTCCCGCGAGTCACCTCAGTCAGCTGCTCCCCAGTAGGCTAACCCACTAACACTACTTAGACGACCTTCGTCACCCGTCGATGAAATACGACAGCAGATGCTTAGTGCAAGTCTCAAAGGGAATCCCGGTACCCATTTTCGAGATTCCTTGACTTGGAGTTTTTCGGACTGATTCGGCGGGACTGATTTCATGGACCTACCTCCAAGCGTAGTCCTAGTCCCCGAAATGGGCTTTCAGTCCGTGGGCTTTGTTTGCGTAGTGAACAGATAGATAAAGCAGTAAAGTGAACGCAAACAAAGTAATGCCAGAATGAATTTCACTTCTTTATTCATTAATAGTTTTATCAAAACACTGAAATTGTCTTGACATAGGTTACATTTTGCCCGCCAAGATTGGCTACATGGTCACCTATTCTAACAAACAAGAAAAATCTCTCCCTACTGGCTCCGCCAACAAAGAAATAGCCCCCTTCCAGCCTCCTGAAATTTGGCAAGCCCTCAGGTAGGAGATGGTCAAATTTCGCCAACAAGTAACCCAAGACACTTTGCCGGTGTTTCGCAGCATTCCTTTCAGCGAGGACATCATGGTGGAAGAGCTCCCTGCTCACCTTCGGGCATCTTCCCATCTACTCGCCTACAATGGCACTACTGACCCAGCTGAGCACATGCGTAAGTTTGAAAATGCAGCCCTGCTGCACAGGTATACCGATGGCATTCAATGTCGTATTTTTCTTACTACACTAACCGATTCTGCTCTATAATGGTTCGACCAGCTTCTAGTTGGATCAGTTAGATCTTTTGCAGAATTGAGCTCCATTTTCCTACATTAGTTTGCTAGCAGCAAGAAATACTGGAAGTCGGCTATCAGCCTTTTCTGAGTCAAGCAGGAGAAAAATGAGACTCTAAGAGCCTACATACAGCGTTTCAATAATGCTGTCCTGGAGGTCCCTACAACCCACCAAGAGGTGCTGATCAGTGCACTCATCTAGGGCATCCGCATGGGACCACTTTTCGAATTGTTGGCCAAGAAACTTGCAACCTGCAGGGCACATCAAGGAGATTCAATTCCCCCAATGGTTATCCAATATAGTGCTTGTCCCCAAGCCAGGCAATAAATGGCGCATGTGCGTCGATTTCCATGACGTGAATAAAGCATGTCCTAAGGATTTCTATCCCTTACCTTGTATAGACCAGCTGGTGGATTCCACCTCTGGTCATGAACTGCTAAGTCTAATGGATGCCTCGCAGGGTTACCACCAGATTATGCTTAACCCCGATGACCAGAAGTGTGTAAGCTTCATTACGTCAGGGGGAACATATTGTTATATTATCATGCCCTTTAGGCTAAAAATGCATGTGCCACGTACCAGCGGTTGGTGGACCGCATGTTTCGGAAGCAACTCTTACGCAATATGGAGGTGTAAGTGGACGACATGTTGGTGAAAAGCTGGCAGGCTGATCAACACATCACAAATCTTGCTGAAACCTTCAGGATTCTCATGAAATATCACATGAAGTTGAACCCGGCCAAATGCGCATTCGGTGTTCGGAGTGGCCGATTCCTCGGCTACATGGTGATAGAGAAGGGCATTGAGGTGAACCTAGATAAAATACGAGCAATGCAAGAGATGAGAGGGGGTCAACGTCAATGAAGTACAAAAACTTGCTTGCCGCATTGCTGCCCTCAGTAGGTTCACGTCCCTCCCTGCTGAGCTGAGCCTTCCTTTCTTCAAAGCTCTGAGGAAGGCTAAAGACTTTGCATGGGACGAAGCTTGTCACCAAGCCTTCCTGGATATAAAGGCATACCTTTTCAAGCTACCTCTACTCACCAAACCCTCACCAGGGGAGAAATTATACTTATACCTTGCTGCAAGGCAGCACACTGTGAGCTCCGTTCTCATCAAGGAGTAGGACGGAGTACAGAAGCCTATATACTACGTTAGTAAGGTACTGCATAGTGCTGAAGAGTGCTACCCGGAGGTAGAAAACTGGCATTTGCCCTGGTAACAACTGCTAGAAAATTACGTCCTTACTTCTATATCATTCCATAACTGTGCGCATTAACACCCCCCTGTGAACTACACTGGGAAAAGCTGAGACTTCTGGCAGGATGATCAAATGGGCTGTTGAGCTTAGTAAGTATGATATTTCCTACCAATCGAGAACGGCTATCAAAGCCCAGGCCCTTGCTGATTTCATGACTAAAAACAACGCCAACTGAAGAAGAGGAAAGAACATGGATACTCCATGTGGATGGCTCATACACCTACATGGGAAGCGGAGCAGGTATCGTGTTGACTAGCCCATAAGGAGATGAGCCAGAATTCGCCCTAAGGTTTGACTTTGAAGCCTTGCACAATGAGGCCAAGTATGAAGCCCTCGCAGTAGGTATTAAGATGGCACTGGATGCAGGAGCAAGGAACGTAATCGCCTACTCCGATTACCCGCTGGTAACCAATCAGGTACGAGGCACCTACAATGTCAAGGAGGACCGCATGAAAGGAAATAAGCGACCTCAAGAGTAGGCTGAAAAGCTTCCAGCTTCATCAAATCCCCAGCACTAAAAACACCAAGGCCGATTATCTTACCCGGTTGACTAGCTCTCTGGCCGACTGCAACACTCGTACTATTACAGTAAGGACCCTTGCTAAGGTTACTCCTGATACTAACATACATATCTTGCATATTAGCACAATTTGGAGGAAACCCCTCCTGGGAATCTTTCCTACCGACAAAAATGAAGCAGCCTGCTTGAGAAGCCAGTAAGGTAGGTTTGCCCTACTGGGAGGAATCCTCTACAAATGAAGCTTCTCCCAGTCCTACCTTCGATGCTTGTCAGTTGAGGAGGGCAGAACCGCGCTTCAGGAAATTCACAAATGAGCCTGTAGGTCCCATATAGGTGGTATGGCCCTTGAAGGAAAATTTTTTAGGGCCGAATATTTCTGGCCCACTCTCAGAAAGGATGCAATCAACTGGGTAAGAATGTGCGAGCAGTGCCAAAAGCACGCCCCACTCATACATGTGCCAGCTGAGCCATTCAAAGCACTTCCGGCACCTTGCCCATTCTCCTAGTGGGGGATGGATATAGTAGGTCCTTTCCCAATCGCACAAGGACAATGCAAATTCCTGCTGGTAGCAGTGGACTTTTTGAGCAAGTGGGTGGAAGCAGAACCCCTCGCCAAAATCACGGAGAACAAAGTGATTAAATTCCTGTGGAAAAGCATTATATGCATGTATAGCTTACCTCGCAGTCTTATTTCAGATAATGGTCGCCAGTTTCACGGCTGGAGAATTTAGGACTGGTGTGCCGACCTGGGCATCCAGCAATGCTTCACTTCCGTAGCCTACCCGCAAGCTAACGGGCAGGTAGAAATTACAAACATCATCTTGGTGCAAGGTATTAAACCAGGCTGGAGCAAGTAGGAGGGCAGTGGGTAGATGCCCTACCTAGTGTGCTATGGTCTTACAGAACCACTCCCAAATCCACTACTGGAGAGACTCCTTTTAGCTTGGTGTACGGATCAGAGGTCGTAATCCCTGCGGAAACAGATTTGGAATCCTTCAGGATACAACACTTCGAGCAGGAAGGCAATAATGCCCTGCTGCGTACCAACCTAGACCTCGTTCACGAAATTTTAGAGGATGCTCGAACTCGTATGGAAAGATACAAACAAAAAGTGATCAATGCCTACAACAAAAGGGTGAAGAGGAGAGAATTCCATGTGGGAGACCTCGTGCTGAGATGAGTCAGTACCTTGAAACATGTAGGAAAACTGGCTCCCAACTGGGAGGGCCCTTACAAAGTGAGCCGAATTGTCAAATTCGGAGCTTACGATCTGCAAGATGTTGATGGCAGAAAGCTTTCCCGACCTTGGAATGCATATAACCTCAGGAAGTTTTACTCCTGAAAACGCTACTCTATGCTCATTGCATTACTGCCTACCTGATCAGCACTTACTGCGTGAATAAAAGAGAAAGTCTTGCTCCTTTGCTATACTCTGCTTTGTCAAACAAGTTAATTACCTTACTAGCTCCGAGCGCTGATAAGTCCCCCTGGTGGCGCACTCCTACTGGCTTCGAGCATTTATAAGCCACCCTGGTGGTTCACTCTTACTGGCTTCGAGCCCTGATAAGCTACCTTGCTGGCGCACTCTTACTGGCTTTGAGCCCTGATAAGCCGCCCTGCTGGCACACTCTTACTGGCTTCGAGCCCAAATAAGCCGCCCTGCTGGCGCACCTCTCCTGGCTGCAAAAGCCCTAATAAGTCACCCCAAAAAATGGCACACACTTACTCATCTTTCTAGACTGGAAGTATTAATAACTTTTCCTCATACGGCATCTTATCTCTTGATAATAAGCGCATACATGCTTACTTATTGCCCGGGTTATCCCCCTACTTGCTATTTTTGAGCATTTAATTACTGCTTCCTTGAACAGGTTGTACTCCGCTCCTACTGGATAAGGCCGGCAATGAAAGGCCACCAAGTCGGGCCCCCACCTGCCCTGCAAATAAATAGAAGGCTGTTGACCAACCTACTCTACCAACATGGGAATCACGCATGAACAGGCCCTCGGCCAACACTCAGACCTGCTACCTTGCTATAGCAGGCGTTTCTACTATTTAAGTTGGGAACCTCATAGCAGGTTACATCACTCTTATACTTAAGCGTATTTTTCAATGTGAAACATCTCTTTCTAACAATTTGGTTTAGGTTAAAGCCGCAGCCTAAGCGAAGCTCATTTTCTACTATCAGGGCTCAGAAAGCCTCTTAGGTGAAAATACTTACCTACAGGTGAACACCTCGTTTTCAGGGCACACTAAGCCCATACCAACAAAACATTCACACTAACATGCAGGAAATAAAAAACATGGCAGTAAGCACAAAAAACGCAAGACAGAAAAGAAAAAATACTCATAAAAGCACGGAAGGGGAGAAGCAGCATTCTTCGAACCAAAGTACCAGCAAAAGTAAAAAATAGTCAAAGCCCACATCCAAACACTTGCAAAACCTCATGCAGGAGGTACCAAACGTTCAACAGAAAAAAAAAATTGTTCTTCCAAATAAGGGGAAAACAGATTCAGTTACAAGTCGGGGGAGGCGCACTTCCTTCACTAACATCAGCAGGAGGCTCTGATCTCAAGGGCACTGCATCTCCCGCCACCTGCTTAGTGAGGTCCAGGGGCATGGGGTCGTCTTCAGCAGCAAGGACCTCTGGCACTGGAGCAGGTCCATCATCATCCGGGCCTGGGGCTGTGGCCAAGCCTGCATTCTAGTTCAGGAAGGAGGTGTCAGCACTGGCTGGAGGATAGCCAGTCGCAGCAAATTGTGGAGTGCAGGTCTAGAAGCCGTGGTAATAGTACTTTAGAGCCTTATGCACCAGCAGGCTCTGGAACTCAGGGGACATGGTGTACTCAACCAAGTGACTCCGCTAAATACCCTCCAGCGCCAAATTAGCTCCTTCATTTCATTCTCAGCTTGCAAGGCTGCCTGCTCCAAACAGACATGCAAGGAAGTGACCTCGTCCCGCACATGACGCAGGCTAGCAGCATGTCCTGGAGAGCCTCATCCCTCTTCTGAACCGCTTCCCTCAGCCTGCAGTTAGCCTCCTCCAGCTCTTCCACCAGCTTGAGGGAGCCCTCGAACAAAGGACCTCCCTACTCCAGCCAGCTGAACAAGCTGCCCCCAGCACACAGGCCTGCGCATGAAGAATAAAACAATTAGGTTACATCCATCTAGTTCAATTAATTATCATGCACTAACTTGTTTGGTACAAGCACTTACCCTACTAAGGTGAGTAGCAAAGAGACCCAGGGCTTGAGCTCGGGGCAGGTTGTCTGCGTACGTCTTGTCCAGAGATGGCCTGATTCCCTTCAAAAATTCACCAACCCGGCTAGGCTCCCCTCATCCAGTAGCAGGGAATAGTCCTCCTGCAGGGTCTACTCAAGGGAGAGCTTCCTTCGTCGTGCCCTCTCATCAGCAGGGTGGGGAGTTCCCACTTGTGTAACCGGACGAGGAGTAGGTGGTGCCAGACGACCATGCTGACCTTTAGCCTTCTTCGTGGGGGTTAGGATGGTCTCAGCAGAGTGTTTTCCTTTGGGATCTCCAGTGGAGGCCGAGCTTGCAGGAGTGGAAGGAGGACTCTTCATCAGGGCTCGCCTTGCAGACGAGCCAGCACCCGGAGTCACCTCCCCCTTATCTTGCAGCAGTTTCTGAAACATTCTTCCTGCATGTAGCAGGTACACACAAACGCATATATCAGTATTCCTCTTTCTAATCCTTTTTTGTAGAAAACAAGCAACAAAAAATATATACGGACCGCATAAAGCATAATACCAGCAGCAGGATCCATGCTTGCCACCTTAGGGCTCATGCAAAATTGGTGAAGAATAGCAGGGTATACAATCTTGCGAGGATCAAAGGCGGAGGCATTCAAGCGTTCAAGCAATGCCTGGAAAACAGCAGGCCTATTTCGGGCCAAGTATTTTAACTGGTTAGGAGGGTTCACAACCCATGCCTGGGGAAACCTCCAGGGCTGCGGAGAGGAGATAAAAACATAGTCCCGTTTCCACTCCTTCACAGAGGACTCGGTGGACAAAAACCAAGCTTCCCCTCGAGAGGTAAAGTAAAAAAGACCAGGACCAACTCTCTTCAATATAAAGAACGAATGAAATTGGGCAGCAGAAAGGACTTATCCTAAATTTCTCACTAGGATGTAAAAACCAGACGGTATACTGAAGGAATTGGGAACTAGTTGGTTTAGAGGAATGTTAAACAAAGTGGCCACCTCGCAGAAAAATGAGGGACAGGGAATCGAAGGCCTGCCTCCAGCTAGGCAAGGTAGAAACACGGAAAACCAGCGGGAGGAAAACGGGGACGAGCTTCAGGAGCAGGGGCCTGGATCACGTAATCACCAGGTATCCCGTACTTATCTTGGACCCCTACTCAATCCATTTCAATCAGCCGAGACCTATAGAAAAGCAGCGGCCCCAGTCGAAACCAGAAGGTCCTCTGTCCGTTTTCTGTTCCCTTCCTTCTTGTTGTTTCCCTCCTCCTCACTCTCACCTCCATGGTGGGAGGCAGAGTCAGAAGGCATGGGATTATTACCACCCTCGTCAGAAGGCTCCAACAGATCAATCAGTACATCTTCTATGGCGTCCCTATCTATGCTATCAGTGCACATGACTACCAAACAGAGGAAAGCAAGAGGGCTTACCTAGTTTCAAAGCAGGGGAAAGCAAGGAATTAGAGAAAAGCTCTAGAGAATCTCGAAACCTGCGAGAGGAAAAATCAATTTTAGAAAAATTTCTTGCAGACAAATAGAGAAACATTCGCACAAAAGGGGGAGAAACTTACTCAGACGAAGGCAAAGTAATGGAGAAGGTAACTTCCTCAAGAAAGGGGTTTAATACCCGAACAGACGAAGACTCCCATCCGCGCAGGGCTCGCCCTGTCTCCTCCTCGCTTGGCGGACATGCCCCACTCACGGAAAACGTGCATAGACACGCGCGATAGAAATTCTCTTATCTTTCCTTTGACAACAATTATTATCCTACTAAATCTTCTCTACAGATAAGTTGAAAGTCACTTCAAAATCTGCATGTTATTATGCGGGCAATTTCATCCGGAAGCCCGTAAGGAGGAAGCCCCACAATAGGGTATTTTCCTGCTGATGCAGTCAGGTATATAGCTCTTGCGCTAACCTTTACAGGGCTACTTGTTTAAACCCACCAGTCCGATAGCAAGTCTCGCAATACTGGAGTAAGGGGGAGTGATTATGCCCCCTCAAATCCACTGGGTCATCCCAAGAGCTAGGAGTGGGCCTCCAAGCCAGGCAGTCCAGTAGGCCAGGGCCATCAGGCCTAGAACTAATGTTTTTCATACATAAGTCCAGTTTTAGACGTTAATCTGGCAGACCCACGGAAAAGGCCCGTACAGCAAGCCTAGTCATCGAACAGCTTGGATTCCACATCGTACAGCTAGCCAATAACTATATCCACGTCATGTTAAAATATCTCATCCATATCCCTTGTAGATTGGCCAAAATCTGGATGTTTCTAAGTTAGTAACTGCATTTCGGAAAAATCTGCAGATGTGGTAAGGTCAACTTAAACAGATATATCTTCAGCAATTCAACTCCAATTCGTGCGCGGTTTGTTGGGATAAGAAGCCAACTCTTCAAGAGTTCTAATGGTATACGACACTCAAAACTCCTACAGAATTGGGTTCAACATTGGCTATAAAAACAGCACACTGTGCAGTCATTTGGGACAACTTGAACAACTTCTACATCTTGCCTTTTTTGCAACTTTCAAGTAACATCTACTCTATCTTTCACTCACTTGGTACATGAAATTCTCTCTATTTTTCAGCATATCATCACACGAAAAAGCACTTTACAATTATTCTAATCTTCTTCAAGTTTTCTTTTATTTTATTTAAGTCGAACATTACTGACTTAAACATCAGAGTGGTAACCCCTCTCTGCAGGTTAGTCTCCCCTACAATCTTGGGACTTTCAAGAAGATCCCTCGATATTTTGTGGTGTTGCTGGATCCCAGTACGCATCAAGTGGTATTTATATATTTTTCACCAATCTCTCAATATTTTAAATTCTATCAAAATTCATATATTCGTTCCATTTGTTTAAAATAACTAAGCAATCTAGCTTCACAAAGACATATATATATATATATAGTTTGTCAATTAACTCATAAGAATCTATTTCATTAAACCCCTCATCTTATTATAACTACCATTCTTAATAACAATTCTTGAATTACATTATTTCAAACTCTTATATTCCTTTCTACTAAATATAATTCTTCAAATATAACTTTCTAATATTCTCACATTGGATCTTCTAATATTCCTATCTATTTTCATCAATTTATCAAATATAGCTTTCAACCCGATTAAATTGAGGAAATGTATTATAGACATGATTAAATCTACTAAATCAAGTAGTTTAAGTCATTAACTATAACACCCCTAATTAAATTTAGGTTTATTCCCCCCAGTACAAGGACAACGAAAGTTCATGTTGGTAGCAGTAGACTACTTCAACAAGTAGGTAGAAGCGGAACCCCTCGCCAAAATCTCGGAGAATGAAGTCCTGAAATTCCTCCGAGAAAACTTAATTTGCAGGTATGGTTTGCCTTGCGTTATTATCTCTGACAATGGTCATCAATTTCAGGGTTGGAGAATCCAAGATTGGTGTGTCTAGCAGGGTATCCAACAGAGTTTTACCTCCGTAGCCTACCTGCAAACCAATGGACAAGTGGAAGTTGCCAACCGCATCCTGGTCCAAGGCATCAAAACCAAGCTGCAATAGGCAGGAGCACAGTGGGTTGATGCCCTACCCGATGTTCTTTTGTCATACAGGACCACGCCTAGATCTGTCACAGGGGAAACCCCTTTCCACCTGGTGTATGGCTCAGAAGCAATTGTACCTGTTGAAGCAGGGTTGCCAACATTTCGCATATAGCATTATGAACAAGAAAACAATGATGCCATGTTGCGCACCAACATAGATCTGCTAGATGAAATCCGAGAAGACGCTAGAACTCGAATGGAATGATAGAAATAAAAGATGGTCCATGCCTAAAACAAGAGGGCAAGGAGAAGGGAATTCCAAGTGGTGCTTAAGCGGGTCAGTGTCCTCAAGCCAGTAGGAAAGCAAGCCCCCAACTGGGAAGGGCCCTTAAAAGTTACCAAAGTCATCAAGCTGGAAGATATAGATGAGAGAAGGATCTCTCGCCCATGCAATGCATACAACCTCAGGATGTTTTACCCTGAAGGCTCTCTCCCTCATTTACCTCCTATAAAACATACACTACGTTCAGTAAATGCAGTTTCTTCCATTTCCACTTTCCATGTGAACAGGCCTCATTGTTTATAAGCCGCCCGCTGGGTGCACACTCTTACATCGCCCGTTGGGCACACGTACTTAACCCCCTCGAGTTCAAGCCTCCCATTGGGCATGTGTCTTTGAATGAGCTCGCCTGGGATAGGCTCAATTATAATTCTTCTTCTATAGGTTTCCATCCGTACTCATATAGATAAGAGATCTATCATGCTTATTCGGGAAACGTAAGGAAAGTATTCAAAAACCTCCTGCTCTTGGCTTCGTCCTTTAGTGATAGATATCGCTTTCGTCTATTCTTCCTTGCAGTCAGAATAACACTGGTCGTTTAGCTCATAAATCGTAGAGCCTTATCCCATTCCTTCATAAAACTCAAGAATGGTTGGCTCGGTTAGCTCCTTGTCATCACATTCAAATATGCACTAACTTCTCATTGTAGGGGAGCTCTAGAAGCAGTTGTCCTACTGCTGACGAAAGGGTCACCTAAAAACTACATGCCCTGCTGGGAGCCAACAGTCAATGACTCTCCCGATATGTTATTCTCCACCTAGAGGCATAACAGCAACAAATAACGCTCCAACGGACACGAAAATCAAATATTATAAAGCAGACATGAAGAAAAGAGGGGGAGAGTTAAAATCCAAGGCACTCATGGCCAATTAACAGAAGTATCTAAACAAAAGCCTATACTCAGGCATTCTTAAAACCTCAGGCAGGAGGTAGCAGGGATTGTTCTTCTTTCTTTTCAGCAGGATCAACAACAGCCTCTCCAGGGGCCACGCTCCTAAGGGGGAGGACATCTTCCACCATCGGGTCACTCGGCCGCTTGGCAACATCCTCCTTCTGGTCAGCCTGGGTCAAGACCTGTGGGAGCTTCTGGGGGACCTCTTCGTCGGGCTCAGGCGTATCCGCAAGGCTAACGTGAATATCCATAAATAAGGAGGGATAGGCTCAGGAGGATAGCCCGCTTCCACGAATTAGTAGGCACAAGTGCAGAAGCCATGGTAGTAATACTTTAGAGCTTTGTCCACCAGTCGGCGGGCATACCTTTCCTCTAGTACCTTCTTGCCCTCCTCGGTAGAAGGATACTCCTGCAGCTTCAGGGAGGCCTGCTCCAAGCGGGAATAAAGGTTGTTGATCTCTTTGCGCAAGTGGGCCAGGTTGGCTTCCTGCTTGCATTCCCTCTCCTGCCTCGCTTTTCTTCAGCTCTTTTAGTTGCTTCTTAGCCTCCTCTATTACTAGACTCCCTTACTCCAACCAATCCAACAAGCCTCCAGCTAGCAAGGTGGCGTGCACAAATCAAAATAATGGGTCAGGTGCCCCATCTTCTTATATACTTCTTTTTATCTCTAAAGATCCCTTACCTTGTGGATATAGGAAGCTAACAAGTTTAAGCCTTGAGGACGAGGCAGAGCATCAATTTAGGCCTGGTCCAGGGAGGAGGGAAGCCTTTTCAAGAACTCCACAGCCTTGCTATCCTAGCCCTCCTCTTGCAGCAACGAGGAGCCTTCGACCGCTTCCTGCTTTACCTTTTTTAGTTTGATCTCAGCAGGTCGAGGCGTATCAATTCTCCCCGCAGCCTTAGGAGCTGTAGGTATCTGAGTTGCAGTTGTCCCCTTTGCCCGCATAGGCGAAGGGAGAACAACTCCGCCTGGCGTTTACCTTTGGGATCCGCCATGGAAACAGAGCTAGCGGGAGTAAAGAGAGGACTCTTTCCAGCAGGTCGCTTGGCAGAGGCCGGCCCCTTAAGGCCTGCCTGCTCCAAAAGCCTTTCCATGCAGCAGCTGGCTAAACATCTCCACTGCACAAGATAAGTAACCAGGTTACATATACTAACATTTTCACAAATAAAAAACATTAAAGCACGTAAGCATAACAGAGAGTATACCCGCAGCTTCACCACTTCTGTGCTCAGCCCAAAATGAGAGAAAAGAGTAGAATGGACTAACTCGCAGGGATCATACTGAAAACGCATTGAAGCGCTCCAACAACAACTGAAAAGGAGCAGGACGGGTGCGGGTGGAGTACCTCAGGAGTTCAGGGGTAACAGAAATCCAGTTAGTAGGAAAAGGCCAGGACATGGGAGAGGAAGAAAAGAAGTAATGGCGTTTCCACTCCTTAATTTTGGAGTCAGATAGGAGGAATTGGGTGTCTCCCCTAGAAGTGAAGTAGAACAAGCCCCCACTAGCTTTCTTCAGCATAAAAAGGGAATGGAATTGAGCGGCAGAAGGGGTCTCCCTTGGGTTGGAGGATAGGATGAAAAATCTGGCTAAGAGGCTAAAAGATTTGGGTACTAACTGATTTAGCGGGATGCGGAACAAAGAAGCTACCTTGGAAAAGAAGGGATAAATGGGAAATCGCAGGGCTGACTCTAATTGGGCCACATAAAAGCACACGAAACCCTCAGGAGGGGAATGAGGATGATCAGAGGGAGAATGAGCATGAACCTCCTAGCTATCATGTATCCCAAACCTAGACTGTATTTGCTCTATATCCTTCTCCTTTATGCAGGAACGAATGATGCGAAAAGGGTCGGTCCCAAAGGCTATTTGCCTAGTTTCAGTCTTCCTACGCTCTGGGTCATCTTTGGTGGGTTTCTACCTACTGCTACTAACCTCTTGCTCACCCTTAACCTTTCGAGAAAAAAATGAGGAAAAGAGGGAACGTACCTTGAGGCTCGGATGAGGTGATGATCTACTAAAGGAAGATGCCTAATATATCTAACCGACCAAAGAACCCAATCCGCTTCAATCTCGGACGGCCAGCTGACAGAGTCCGCGAAATGCACGGTGCGTAGGAAGATGACTCACATCAAAGCTCTTCTCTCTCCTAATCATTATGCGGGCACTATTTTCCTTAAATGTTTTTTTGAAATTTAAAAAGGTGTGTAGGTTTCTTCAACGGTAAGAATCCAGCTTACAGAAGTAAATAGAAGGGAACAACAGATTCCGCCTTGCTGGCATACAAACAAAGAGGATTCCACTTCCTTCTTACAGGTTGCCTTACTTCCCGCCTGAAGCACTAGACTTGGGGGGGGGGGGGGGGAGTGATGATGCCCCCCTGAATCCTCTTTTCACCTAAGCCCAGCAAGCCCTCTTAAGGGAGGTAACCCAACCAAAGCCTACATCAGGATCGCCCACCAGCAGGTAAAAGCCCATAGTCTCACCTGCTATTTTTACTGAACTGGCATGCCCAAGAAGCAAGCCCATTCTAGCGGGACACGTCATCGTACAACTGGACGGACACATCACATTACTTGCCAACATATTAATACACATCACCGTAAAATATCTCCAGTGGACTCCTAGTGAATTGATGGCAAATCAGCTGGGAAGTTGAGTGTACCAAATTTATGAATTTTCAGGCAGACCTAGCAAGACCTGGTCTACCTGATGTATCTCAGTCATATCTAGTCCAAATTTCACGGGGATTTTTTGAGGAGTTAGCTGACTTAAAGAGCTTTTGAATGGTATAGGACTCTCTTCAACCAAGCTCCAATTTATGCTCTGTACAAGCAAATAAATAGAGGCCTTGTGCAGTCATTTGATAACATCTACTCACTTTTGCAACTCCTACATTTTTACTCTCATTCGCTCTCAGTCTTAAGGCTATTTTGGGCCTATTTTTCATATGTTACATGAATTATTATATCACACTTGAATCTCACCATTATTTTCATTCATTTTTCAAGTTTCCGTTCATTTGTATACTTTACTGACTTAAGCATCGAAGTGCTAACACTTCTTTGCAGGTTAGTCCCCCCAATCTTGGGATTTTTGTGAAGGTCGCTCGACTCTTGTGGTGCTGCTGAATTTTCAGTATGCATTATTTACAATTGTGTTATTCCACACATTATATATGTTTATTAACATTAACGTGTCTGATACGGGTTTTTATTATATTTAATCATTTCTTTTTAAAAACATTTTCTTATTTGTAATGCCCTTTGAACGGCTTTTTAATACACCACCAATATGACATCGTTTTGTTTTAGGAATCATATTGTCATTTTGTAATAACCTTCATAGCGGCCTTATATACGGATAATCACCAATATATTGTGCATAAGTTTTGTACTTCTATTTGGGACGGCCTTGTACGCAGATAGGATGTTGTAACTCATTTTGGAACAGCTGTATGGACGGACAATATATAGGTCTATGTTCATACGACGTCGTCTTGCAGCAGGACATCATCATTTTGTACTTATTGTAACAGCCTTACAAATGGCTTTGGAAATCAATGGTCGTTCCAATTTTCGTACATAAACATTACGTAGCAGATTTCTTCCTCTCTCTCTCTCTCTCTCTCTCTCTCTCTCTCTCTCTCTCTCTTCGCCGCCCTCAGTCTGCAGCCCCCAGTCCACCGCCCATTTCGTCACCTTCAGTCTGCCACCCCTTTCTCCGTTCCCGTCCGCCTCCTCCTCCTCCTTTCCCGTCCGGCTCCTCTCCTCCTCTGTTCCCATCCAGCTCCTCATCCTCCTCCTCCTACGTTTGCATCTGCTATCCGCCAGGTTAGTAGAATGTTTTTTGTGAACTAGAATGATCAGTGTATTTTACATTTAATTTTCTGTAATTACTTTTGTAAATTAGAGTGTAATTTTTGTAATATTGTTGTAATATTGTATGTAATATTGTTGCAATAGTGTGTTAATAAGATAACACGCAGTGAGAATAGCATCCCACTAACAGGACTTGGGAACATACATATGTGTCATAATAGTTCGAGCAACATCGAGAAGGTCACGATCTTTGCGTTCTACGACACTATTTTTTTAGATGTATATGGGCAAGAGCTTTGATATAAAATGCCATGGAAATCACAGAAGTCAAAAACTATTGACTAGAGTAGTCATTCACAAGAATAAGAAAGTACCTAAACCCACCAATAGACGCAATACAACAAGGGCCCAAATATCATGATGAATTAAACTAAATGGAGGGGAACTATGTTTAATACGAGGTGGAAAGGAAGCACGATGGTGCTTTCCTAACTCTTACTACACACATTCTAAGCTAAAGAAAGAAGACTCAACCGGCAAGATTTTCTTTAAGTTAGGTAGGGACGACTGACCAAAACGACAATGCCATTGAAAAGGGAGATAGAAGCAGAGATGGGGCACGAGCATCCACAAGTGTAGTTGTATCTAGAAAATTGATATCACCACGCTCATGACCGCCAGGAATCGTCCTGTATGTGTTAGAATAGGTGACCATGTAGCCAATCTTGGCGGCAAAATGTAACCTATGTCTAAGACAATTTCAGTGTTTTGATAAACTATTAATGAATAAAGAAGTGAAATTCATTTGGTGTTAGTTTGTTTGCGTTCACTTTATCTGCTTTATGTTTATCTGTTAACTACGCAAACAAAGCCCATGGACTGAAAACCCACTTCGGGGACTGGGACTACGCTTGGAGGTAGGTCCATGAAATCAGTCCCGCCGAATCACTCCGGAAATCTCCAACTCAAGGAATCTCGAAAATGGGTACTGAGATTCCACTTGAGACTTGCACTAAGCATCTGCTGTCGTAATTCATCGACGGAGGACGAAGGTCGTCTAAGCAGTGTTAGTGGATTGGCCTGCTAGGAAGCAGCTGACTGAGGTGACTCGCGGGAACCGTCTTACGGAGGACCTTGAGTAGGGTCGGCTAGGTATGACGTGTGTTTCCGGTTCCAACGGTACAGGTCAAGTCCTTTGACTTGAGAAACTGTTGAGTTTACCTGTATATCAAGTCTGTATCTTAGATATGGTGAGAGATTGCCAAGAAGCACTTGAGTAGTCATAAGCCATTCTAGTGCAGCTCTGGTGTACAGAGTGACAGTAGTTTCCAAGAAAGGATCTGTCTCTTGTCAAAGGCATTGACAGTTGAGTCTCACGTATGCTCTGTGTCTTGTCCCTAAAATCTGTGGCCACAGTAACTGAACAAAAGGGAAGATTTCCCTTGCGGCGTTTAGTAAGGACAGATCGACACTTAGGTCCAAAATGGGTACCTGCATTTTCTGTGCCCTAGACCCTAAGTGGTGAGATCGAAGACAGAAGGACAAGTGTACTGTTAGAGCCTAAATGTTCATCCCCGCATATTCATCTAGTCTCTAGTGCCATGGACCGTTGCTAGATGGCCACCCATGGTAACGGACGGATTCTAGAAATCCGACCAAGTCTAGCTGAAAGATGAACCTAAAGAGTCACACACAATCCACACACACTAACTATTTAATTTAGAATTAAATATTGGAGAAAAGGAATGATTAAATTGGATTTAATCGGGTCCTTTATTTTCTTGGAGAATTAATTCCTTTTATTTGATAAAAGGGATTAATCTAATAATTAGATTTATTAGAAAATTAATTTAATGGGCCTAGAATAAATATTTATACTTATTATATTTATTTGTTTGGCCTTTAGAATATTTAAATAGGTTTTAAATATTTCATTAAATTAAATTAATGGTTGAGATCGAAAGGGAGAGATGGATGGCTAGGATTAATTTGACTAGGTCAAATACTACTTTGACTAGGACTTTGGCTAGGTCAAAATCCTAGTCAAAATAGACTTCTTTAGAGTTGGAGTTTAAAGAGGATTAAACTCCTCCTCTATAAATAGTCCTAGCCTTTCACTATTTGAAAAGTGATGAAATTCCAACACACACAACACACACTAAATTTCGGCTCCTCTCTCCCCTTTGCTCGTCCGCCCTCTCTCTTTCTTTACAAGAAAATATTTCTTGTTCTTTTATTCTTGGAACAATAGAACTTAGGAGAATTAATACCGTTAATCAATAACGTGTTATTAATTCATCCTCTCCAAAATAATACTTGTTCGTTCGCTAGCACGACGTGTAAGATACGTGGGTGGATTGTGTGTTACTGTTTGGAGAGTCTCACCACAAGACTTGGAGCAAATTGGGGAACAACGCGAGTAGCAGTTAGAAGACGAAAACGACAATCGGTAGGTTCCGATTTAAATTTTTCGTTCCTCTTTATTTTTAATCCTATGGCCTCCATGATTTGTTTATGATTTTAATTCATGAGATACACTGAATGCCCGGGAACTTCAAGGGTACACCCCTTGAACGTGTTCCTTTATTTTATTAAAGCATGTTTAAATTTTCGTATTTTAATTTTATACCGCGCTTCCGCATTTGCGCTATTTTCCCGGACGATCCACAATCTATCAGTATGTTTGTAGATCCTAGAACACACAGTAGGAAGGAAAGAATGTTACTGAGCAATTGTGTAATTTAGTAAGTTGACTAATTGAGAGTAGACTAACTAGAAACTTTGAAGCAAATAGAACATCAATAAGGGTAAGATGGTTTGTTGGATGAACGGTACAGGATCCAAATACAGGAGAGTAGGAACCATCAGTCAGGCGAACAAAGGGAGTATGAGAAGTACTTCGAGAGAAAAGATGAGACCGGTTACCAAGGAGATTTGTAGTAGAAGCATCCATGACTTACCATGAGATGCAACAAGGCACCCAGAGAGAAAGATGTGGTTGGGGCAGCTGAATTAGCCACAAGGCGATGGAGAAGCTGCTCATACTCCTCACAGTTAAGTGTAACCATATCCAACTCATATGTAGAAGGCTTTGGATCAGAAGGCTCACCACCATTGTTAACTATATTAGCCCACTCTAGTTTGTCAAATTTTAGCCAGCATTTTTCCGATTCATGATTGGTTCGACCACAGTAGGTGTAGTAACGAGAGTTGGTAAAAGTATTGGATCATCCACCACCATGACCTAAGGAAGAGCCCTGTCCCCAGCCATGAATGGCTATGACTGAGGACTTGATGGTTGTACTAAGGAAAAGTTAAAAGAGCCAGTAGCAACATAGAGCACACTGGACAGATCATTGGATAGTGTAGGGACTGAGACACTAGCTAGTAGATGATCACGAACCTATTTAAGATTGGTGTCGAGGCCAGACAAGAACTTTACCACCGGAAAATCTTCCCACTAAGACTTCTCTAAGCATCATTGCTAAATGGGTGATATAACAGAGTTCACCACTCATCCCCCGCAATGAGGCAAAATAGTCAGGGACTAAATTACCGTCTTGCTTGAGGGAAAAAGTTTCTCATGCAGTTTAAAAAACACAGAGATATGTTCTTCTCATAAGAGTACATATCATGTAATGTATCTCACATTGCCTTGGCAGAAGTTAAGAACATAACAATCACACTGACATATTTCTCCATACTATTCAAAAGTTAAGTCATAACTGAGTACTTAGCTTGTCGCCAAGTAGTGTAATTAGTATCCGTATAGCTTGGCAGTGGAGACTGAATATGCTTAAGTTATCTTGAGAGCCTAGGAATAACTTAAAATCTTAAGACTACAGTATATAATTTCTACCATTTAATTTGTCAATGGGCAAAGAACACCTTTTGTTCAACGGATGTCTTGAACGAAGAGATAGACAGATGACATACAAAAAGAGCGAGCTAGGCTTCAAAAAAATCAGTAAAACATATCTCAAAAGAAATAGGAACATGCAGTACAGACACTTAGCTCATTTATAACTAGAGAAAAATTTAATGAGGTTTTATTAGATAATGCCAACGCGGGTGGATGTGTGCGAGGAGCGAGCAGATGGCCAGGGAAGCATGCGATCAAAGTTGCGCGATAGTGCGAGAAGAACACACAAGAAAGTGTGAAATCAAAGTTGCGGGGGGGTGTGAGCAGAACAGGAAAGGAAGCGTCAGTCGCCGGCAAGCGCCAACGGCGGGCGGCGGCGGGGATGGCCGAACGGACCCGCATCGGAAGTGGGGTGGGCGGGTTCTTTTTGGTAATTGGGGTTTCTATTTTTTTCATTATCTATTGTTTCTTTAAAGGGACATATATAATTAATATATAAAATTTCCTTTCCCACTCAAATTTTTTTTCCAAACCCGCTCTTATACTGTGTAGAAAGTAAAAAGGGAAATAAAGGTTGTGTTATTATTGACTAGCAGTCACCGCATGCGATATCACGAGCATATAGAAAAACGTAGTGCAAGATGAAGAGAGAAAAGGAATTTTGAGAAAAGAAATGAACAAGGTGTGGCGGGAGGAGAAAGAAAAAAAAGCCGATCAGAAGAAATAAACATTGAATGAGGTGAGAGAGAAAAAATAAATTGTAAATTTGGTTTCTTAAAAATATTGAAATTAGTATTGTAGACAAATTAATTTTCCACCCAATCAAATGACGGCAAGTGGAAAATATATATTATTTATCAATTATATTTCCTTTTCTATTTATATTTTAAAATTTAATAAATTAATTTCAAGTGTAAATAGTTAATTCAAAATTGATATTTTAAAATATACTTCGTCATCAAATCAACGGCCTACAAGTGTCAAGCTAAAGTGTTTTGGCCAATAAAATAAAGACAAATATTTTTGATATTATCTCTTTGAGAAATACAAATATTAAAGAGATAATATCAAACTTGACAAATCATGTCTTCTCAAAATATTTAATGTATTTATCTTTCTAAATTAAAATAAGGAGATAATAGAAAATGGTGTTCAAGTTGACAACAACTCTACCTCTTCGACAACTATATAAAGGATCCTTGAAACTCATTCAAAACACACATACACACACACACACACAAAATTGAAGATGCAAGCAAGAGAGCTTCAAAATCCTCTCAAGCGCAAATCAAGAATGATCCACAATGTTCAAGGCAAATGTCAAGGCGTTCATCGCAAAAATCATCTAAAGTCAATGTTCGATCCGAGAAGAAATCAGAAGACCCACGAATTAACGTTATCAAAACACATGTCCACCTTGGCGGAAGATCAAAGCTTCAAATCCACCAAGAAATTGAAAGCCTTGGGTAGGCGTGTGGATCGTTCCGGGAATAGCGCGAATGCGGAAGCGTGGTATAATTTAAATTACAAAATTTAAACATGCATAACAAATATTAAAAATAAACTCGTTCAAGGGGTGTGCCCTTGAAATTCCCGGGTGTTGGGTGTATCTCATGAATTATAAACATGCATAAGAATCATGGAGGCCATAGGATTGTAAAATAGAGAAGACGAAAAACGTAAACAAAAACCTACCGATTCATCGTTTTCCCTTCTAACCGGTACTCGCGTTGTTCCCCGATTTGCTCCACGATCTCGTATGGGAGACCCTCTAATTTGTGACACGCAATCCGCCCACGTATCTTGAACTTCGTGCTAGCGAACGAACAAGTATTTTAGGAGAGGATGGATCAATCAAACGTTATTAGTTTAACGAGATCAATCGTCCTTTGTTCAATTGTTGAAAACAAAAGAACAAGAAACAATTTTCTTGGAGAGAGAAGAGAGAGGCGGACGAGAGAGAGGAGAGAGCACACGTGAGTTTGTTTGTGTGTGTGTGTGTTTCAAGATTCATCATCTCTCCACAAGTGAAGGGCTATGAATATATATAGAGGAGGAATCCATTCCTCTTCAAACTCCAACTCTTTGGAAGACTAATTTGACTAGGATTTTGACCTAGTCAAAGTCCGAGTCAAAGTAGCTCTTTGATTTGGTCAAACAAATCCTAGCCATCCATCTCTCCTTTTAATCTCAACCATTAATTTAATTTAATGGAATATTAAAATCCTATTTAAACATTCCAAGGGCAATAAATAAATATATTAAATATAAATATTTATTCCAAGCCCATTAAATTAATTTTCTAGGGTAAATTACATTGACACCCCCTGAGGTTAGGCCAAACTACACAAACACCCCCTGAGGTTTGCGAAATTACAGTTACACCCCCTGAGGGGTGTTAGTGTAATGTTTTTCAGGGGGTACTAGTGTAAGCTTTGCCTCTGAATAAGGGGTGTAGTTGTGATACAATTACAACCTCAGGGGGTGTAGCTGTAATTTTGCAAACCTCAGGGTGTTTGTGTAGTTTGGCCTAACCTCAGGGGGTGTCAATGTAATTTACCTAATTTTCTAATAAATCTAATTTATTAGATAAATTTATTTTATCTAATAAAAGGAATTAATTCTTCCCAACAAAATAAGGACCCGATTAAATCCAATTTAATCGCTCCATTTCTCCAAATATTTAATTCTAAATTAAATACTTTAATGTGTGCGGATTGTGTGTGACTCTTTAGGTTCACCTTCAGCTAGACTTGGTTGGATTCCTAGAATCCGCCCGTTACCATGGGTGGCCATCTAGCAACGGTCCATGGCACTAGAGACTAGGTGAATATACGGGGATGAACATTTAGGCTCTACAGTACATTTGTCCTTCCGTCTACGGTCTGACCACTTAGGGTCTAGGGCACGAAAAATGCAGGTACCCATTTTGGACCTAAGTGTCGGTTTGTCATTTACTAAACACCGCAAGGGAAACCTTCCTTCTGTTTAGTTACTGTGGCCACAGATTTTAGGGACAAGACACAGAGCATTTGTGAGACACAACTATCAATACCTTTTGACAGGAGACGGATCCTTTCTTGGAAACTACTGTCACTTTGCACACCGAAGCTGCACTAGATATGGCTTATGACTACTCAACCACATCTTGGCAATCTCTCACCATATCTAAGATACAGCCCTGATGTACAGGTAAACTCAGCAGTTCCTCAAGTCAAAGGACTTGACCTGTACCGTTGGAACCAGGAACACACATCATACCTAACCGACCCTACTCAAGGTCCTCCGTAAGACGGTTCCCGCGAGTCACCTCAGTCAGCTGCTTCCTAGCAGGCCAACCCACTAACACTGCTTAGACGACCTTCATCACCCGTTGATGAAATACGACAGCAGATGCTTAGCAAGTCTCAAGGGGAATCTCGGTACCCACTTTCGAGATTCCTTGACTTGGAGATTTCCTGACTGATTCGGCGAAACTGATTTCATGGACCTACCTCCAAGTGTAGTCCTAGTCCCCAAAATGCGTTTTCAGTCCGTGTGCTTTGTTTGCGTAGTGAACAGTTATATAAAGCAGATAAAGTGAACACAAACAAAGTAAATGCCAAATGAATTTCACTTCTTATTCATTAATGATTTATTAAAACCTCGAAATTGTTCAGACATAGGTTACAATTCGCCTACCAAGATTGGCTACATGGTCACCTATTCTAACATCTAAGTCGTGACTATTGTAACTCACCTTGGAAAAGTTCTTACAACACAAAATAAATTCGACAAGCATCATACGTAGGAACAGATATTGTAATAAAATATTTTATTAGGACACAAACTGTCTCAATTTGTACCTCGTTTTGGAACGGCTTTTCCATGTTTCCTTATTTCAATGGGTTGTTGGACGTATTTAGAACTATAGCCATTTTTCATACATGTGTCGTTCCAACTGCCACAGAAGTGTTCCAAAATGTGCTACAAAATTTTTTTCATTCTCTTTTTGGAACAGTTACAGGACCAGAACTTGTAACACAATCGTTGGAATGATAGTAGTCGGTGATGCCATTCCAATAAGTTCTGATTGAGTATAAGACAAATGTGACGTCAGCCGGTGCATTTCCGTTCCTCATAAGTTCCTATGACCGTTCCAACTAGGAAAGGGAGTTAGAACGGTCGTCTAATCCGCTCCAAATCTCGCATATTTTTGTAGTGACATCAATATGCATAAAACATGCAATTATAAATAACTACAATTTATAGGGCGTTTGGCTAGACTTAGAAGCTCCTCAAAACATCTTATAAGATGTTTGAAGGTTTATTAGCTCTTGAAAATTATTTGGCAATTTTTTTTTAAAACAACTTATAAGATCCTAAAATAAGATATTTTAGAACTTATAAAATCTTTAAAAATAAGTTCACATTAGTTAAATCTCTTTAGAAAACTTTATAAGCTTTATATGATTAATATTTCCTATGACAAAAATATCATCATTATATTGATTATATTTTAATTTTAACCTTAACATATTTCACATTATTTTGAACGACAAAGGGTTCTCTCTCTCTATCTCCCTAATTTTATGACACCTAGCTTTGTATGAAAATTAAATATTCAATTATATTTGTATTAATTCTCATGTCAAATTTTTTATTTTTGTCAAAAATAATTAATTATTAAATTTTAATTTGGAGTTAAACTAATGTTTACTATTTATAAAAATTATTTTAAAAAGATTAATTACAAAATATGTCAAGAAAAAACTATTTACTTAATTTTAATGGTATCATGTCTTTTTTTATCATTTTACCAATAAAAAGAGGTTATTGTGCCAAACACCCTAACATCTTATGAGATGTAAAAGTATCTTATAAGCCTTAATATCTTATTTTATCCAAACAATTTAGCAAATTATTTTAAAAAAACATCCAACAACTTATACGCTCCCAAAACATCTTATAAAATATAGGAGCTTATAAAAATGTTTTAAAAAAGTTTAGCCAAACGCCCGGTTAGTTTGATCCGGTCCGAAGATGAATTTTCCAAACTTAAATGGATTACTTAACCAAAGACTCCAAAGTGCAATGAGATGGCTTAATAAACAACTAACTTAAAAAATTTTCAACGTCTTTGACGCGAATATATATGGAAAGATAAGAAAAGACTATAATGCCCCTCACAAGTACAAAATATCCCAACAAAGTAAGAATATGCGCATTTCCTATCCGGGTCGGATTGAACCCGATTCAACCTAACTCGTAGACTAAGAACTATAACCATCAATCAGTCCACACTTGGAAGGCCGATATCTCGCCACGTGGATTCAAACTTGTATGGATTGTTGGTTGTATAAGTACCCCAGAGCTATTGTTGGTCGTATAAGTACCCTAGAGCTATTTCAGGCCAAAGTCCGTCATTTTTAACTAAGAGGACTCACCTTTCTCCTTAATCCTGTACCCAACTTATTTAAGTATTGGAAGATCTTAGTTGAGAACCTCCGAGCAAGCCTAACGGTATGTTCTTCTTTCTCAAGTCCTTGACTTGGAGATTTTCGGACTGATTCGGCGGAGCTGATTTCATGGACCTACCTCCAAGCGTAGTCCCAGTCCTCGAAATCCGTTTTTAGTCCGTGGGCTTTGTTTGCATAGTGAACAGATATATAAAGCAAATAAAGTGAACACAAACAAATTGAATGCCAAATGAATTTCACTTCTTATTTAGTAATGATTTATTAAAACCTCGAAATTGTTCAGACATAGGTTACAATTTGCCTACCAAGATTGGCTACATGGTCACCTATTCTAACAATCTCCCACTTGACCTTTAAAGCCAATCGCCCATATGCCTAATCCCCATCTTCTCAAGATGTTGCGTATGAGCGCTCTGCGACATAGGCTTTGACAGAGGATCTGCTGTGTTGTCTGCTGAGTTAACTCGGTCCATCCGAACGTCACCTCTTCCTACCATTTCTCTTAGAAGATGGTAGCGTGTAAGAATGTATTTGGAACGGTGATGAGATCTCGGTTCCTTTGCTTGCGCTATTGCTCCGTTATTATCACAAAAGATGACAACGGGCTCGGCGATGCTAGGCACCACACCCAACTCTTGGATGTAGTTTCTCATCCAAACCACTTCCTTGGCAGCTTCTGAAGCTGCTATGTATTCGGCCTCAGTGGTGGAATCAGCAGTAGTTGCTTGCTTGGAACTTTTCCAAGCCACTACTCCTCCATTGAGCTGAATACATAACCCGATTGAGACTTGGCATCATCCTCATCAGCCTGGAAGCTAGCATCGCTAAAGCCTTCCAGGATCAGTTCTCTATTGCCATAGACTAAGAACATTTCCTTAGTCCTCCTCAGGTACTTAAGGATGCCCTTAACTGCATTCCAATGTGCCTCTCCTGCACAAGACTGATATCTGCTCGTTACACTCAAAGCGTTAGCAATGTCAAGTCTGGTGCAGTGGACCGTATATTGGATGCTTCCTACGGCAGAAGCATAGGGGATGACTTTCATCCTTTCAAGTTCCTCATCAATCTGCGGGGACTGTTTCTTGGATAACTTGATCCCATGCCTCATGGGAAGGAAACCTCGTTTGGAGTTGTCCATCCGAAACCTCTTCAGGACTTTCTCGATATACGAATTTTCGGTGAGTCCTAACATTCTTTTAGATCTGTCCCTGACAATCTGGATGCCTAGAATGTAGGAGGCTTCACCCAAATCTTACATGGAAAATTGAGTTGTTAATCATGCTTTTGTGTCACCCAACATCCTAATGTCATTACCTATGAGTAGAATGTCATCCACATAAAGCACTAGGAATACTATAGAGCTCCCACTGACCTTTTTGTATACACAAGGGTCGGATTCATTTTTGATGAAGTCATAGATGGACTTCTGGAGACGACAGACCTTCTGTTCTTCTCTAGTGACCGTGAAACCTTCCGGCTGATCCATGTAGATCTCTTCCTCAACGAAACCATTGAGGAAAGCCGTTTTCACGTCCACATGCCATATCTCATAGTCATACCATGCTGCTATGGCAAGCAGGATCCGAATGGATTTAGCCATGGCTACTGGCGAGTAGGTGTCCTCAAAATCGACCTCGGGTCGTTGAGTGTACCCTTTACCTACTAGCCTAGCCTTAAATGTTGTGACTTCTCCATTAACGCCAAGTTTGCACTGGTAGACCCACTTACAGCCAACTGGCTTAACACCTTTCGGTGGGTCTACAAGTCTCCAGACTTGGTTCTCACTCATGGAGTCCATTTCGTTTTTCATGGCCTCAAGCCATTTCCCGGAGTCGATGTCAGACATCGGTTCTCCGTATGTCTTTGGTGTTAGAATAGGTGACCATGTAGCCAATCTTGGCAGGAAAAATGTAACCTATATCTAAACAATTTCAGTGTTTTGATAAACTATTAATGAATAAAGAAGTGAAATTCATTTGGCATTACTTTGTTCGCGTTCACTTTATCTGCTTTATATCTATCTGTTCACTACGCAAACAAAGCCCACGGACTGAAAACCTATTTCAGGGACTGGGACTACGCTTGGAGGTAGGTCCATGAAATCAGTCCCGCCGAATCAGTACGAAAATCTCCAAGTCAAGGAATCTCGAAAGTGCGTACCGAGATTCCACTTGAGACTTGCACTATCGTAATTCATCGACGGGGGATAAAGGTCGTCTAAGCAGTGTTAGTGGGTTGGCTTACTAGAAAGCAGCTGACTGAGGTGACTCGTGGGAACCGTCTTACGGAGGACCTTGAGTAGGGTCGGCTAGGTATGACGTGTGTTTCCGGTTCCAACGGTACAGGTCAAGTCCTTTGACTTGAGGAACTGCTGAATTTACCTGTATATCAGGTCTGTATCTTAGATATGGTGAGAGATTGCCAAGAAGCACTTGAGTAGTCACAAGCCATGTCGGGCGCGCGCTAGGCACGCCTGTCGGGCGCGCGCGGACTTTCTGCCTGCATCCGTGCGCGCGCAGACACCCTCGTCTACGTGCGCGCGCGCCTGCGTGCGGCCACCCTGGGCGCGCAGACTGCCTGCACGCTGGCTGTGGCGTGCGCACACGGGCTCCCCTGCCCATCTGCGCGCGCGCCAGGCCAGCGGCCTGTCTGAGGCCCGGCCGCGCTGCCCTGCGCGTCCGGCTGGGCGGCCGCGCGCAGACTTCCCTTGCCTGCAGCGCACGGCTGCGGTGTTCCTTCATTTTTTCGTTCAATTTCCACCCCCGTTTCCCAAGAAAAAAAAGAAAATACCAAATATGCAAAAATCACACGAATTAAAAGCAATAGAACGACATGCTTCAATAATCAAGAAAATCAAGGATTAATTAAAACATGCCAAAACACGTTTCATGCTTAAAACGCACATAAAACCCTAGGCCTATACACCGAACCGGGCTCTGATACCACTGAAAGATTGTGGATCATCCTGGAAAAATAGCGCGAATGCGGAAGCGCAGTATAAAATAAAATTGCGGAATTAAAACATGCTTTAATAGAAATTAAAGAACACGCTCAAAGGGTGTGCCCTTGAGATTCTCGGGTGTTCGGTGTATCTCATGACATAAACAACATACAATAATCATGGAGGCCATAGGATTGAAAAAATAAAGAGGGACGAAAATCTTAAAACGAGACCTACCCATTGTCGTTTTCGTCTTCAACGGCTACTCGCGTTGTTCCCCTTTTGCACCAAGACCTCGTTCTTGAGATCCTCCAAATCGTGACACACGATCCACCCACGTATTCTTGCACGTCGTGCTAGCAACGAACAAGTATAATTTTGGAGAGGATAGATCAACCACGCGTTATGAATTAACGGGATCGATCTTCCTTAGTTCAATTGTTCCAAGAACAAAAGAACAAGAAAAATAATATTTTCTTGGTGAGAGAGAGAGAGGGGGCGGACGAGAGAGGAGAGGAGAGAGTGTGTGTTGTGTGTGTGTTTTCAAGAATCATCATCCTCTAAATTGTAGGAGGCTAGGGGTTTATATAGAGGAGGAGTTTAATCCTCTTCAAACTCCAACTCTAAGAACTCTATTTTGACTAGGATTTTGACATAGTCAAAGTCCTAGTCAAAGTAGCATTTGACCAAGTCAAATTAATCCTAACCATCCATCTCTCCTATCCATCTCAACCGTTGATTTAATTTAATGGAATATTTAAAACCTATTTAAATATTCCAAGAGGCCAAATAAATATAAATATTTATTTTAACCCCATTAAATAAATTTCCTTAATAAATCTAATTTATTAATATAATTCCTTTTATCAAATAGAAGGAATTAATTCTCCAAGATAATAAAGGACCCGATTAAATCCAATTTAATCATTCCTATTCTCCAATATTTAATTCTAAATTAAATACTAAATGTGTGTGTGGATAGTGTATGACTCTTTAGGTTCCCCTTTCAGCTAGACTTGGTCGGATTCCTAGAATCCGTCCGTTACCATGGGTGGTCATCTAGCAACGGTCCATGGCACTAGAGACTAGGTGAAATATTCGGGGATGAACATTTAGGTTCTAACAGTACACTTATCCTTCTGTCTACGGTCTCACCACTTAGGGTCTAGGGCACGGAAAATGCAGGTACTCATTTTGGACCTAAGTGTCGGTCTGTCCTTACTAAACGCCGTAAGGGAATCCTTCCCTTCTGTTAAGTTACTGTGGCAACAGATTTTAGGGACAAGACACAGAGCATATGTGAGACTCAACTGTCAATGCCTTTTGACAGGAGACAGATCCTTTCTTGGAAACTACTGTCACTCTGTATACCAGAGCTGCACTAGACATGGCTTGTGACTACTCAAGTGCTTCTTGGCAATCTCTCACCATATCTAAGATACAGACCTGACATACAGGTAAACTCAGCAGTTCCTCAAGTCAAAGGACTTGACCTGTACCGTTGGGACCGGGAACACACGTCATACCTTGCTGACCATACTCAAGGTCCTCCGTAAGACGGTTCCCGCGAGTCACCTCAGTCAGCTGCTTCCTAGCAGGCTAATCCACTAACACTGCTTAGACGACCTTCATCACCCGTCGATGAAACACGACAGCAGATGCTTAGTGCAAGTCTCAAAGGGAATCTCGATACCCATTTTCGAGATTCCTTGACTTGGAGATTTCCGGACTGATTCGGCAAGACTGATTTCATGGACCTACCTCCAAGCGTAGTCCCACTCCCCGAAATAGATTCTCAGTCCGTGGGTTTTGTTTGCGTAGCGAACAGATATGTAAAAAGCAAGTGGAAGTGAACGCAAACAAAGTAATGCCATATGAATTTCACTTCTTTATTCATAAATGATTTATCAAAACACACTGAAATTGTCTAGACATAGGTTACATTTTCCTGCGAAGATTGGCTACATGGTCACCTATTCTAACATAACCATACCGTGAATGATCATCGGTGAAGGTTATGAAGTAGGAGAACCCACCTCGAGCATGCGTCCTTAGTGGTCCACATACGTCTGTATGGACCATGTCCAAAAGACCTGTGGCAAGCCTGCTTTGTCCTACAAAGGGCTTTTTGGTCATTTTTCCTCTTACACAGGATTCACAAGTTGGTAGCTCACTCAAGTCCCCTGCCTCTAGGTTCTTTGAGTCTACTAATTTCTTCATCCTGTCTTGAGATGTGTGACCTAGCCTAGCGTGCCACAGTCGTGCGTTCCCATTGTTATCTATTTTACGTTTGTGTTCAGCGTTTAGAACGAAGTTCGTTTGTTGTAAGATATAGAGTCCATTATTAAGTGTACCAAGCAGATGAGCAATTCCACACCTCATCAAATAAAAGCAATTTTTATTGACCATAAACTCATATCCACTATTGTCTAACAACGGAATGAAAAATGATGTTTTTAATCATACTAGGTACATAATAAACTTGCTCTAACTCTATACTAATACAATCACTAACTACTAGCGTGGCGGATCCTACTGCTTCTGCCGAGATGGCCTTGCCATTCCCAAGCTTTAGGATCATATCCCTGCTATCCAGTTTTCTGCTTCTTTTCAGCACCTGCAAATTATTGCAAATGTGAGCTCCACAATCGGTATCTAATACCCAAGAGGCAGAGTTAGTAACCATATTAACCTCAATCACAAAAATACCTTGGTTCAAGAGGAGTTTGGGGCACTCCCTCTTCCAATGCCCTTTCTCACGGCAATTGATACATATGTCATATGCTCTCGACTGTTGCTTGGAGACAACCTTCCCTTTTCCTTTGCCTTTCCCTTCTTTGGCAATGGGAACACTCTTAGTGTTTGTAGCTGCTTTGACGGCTTTTCCCTTTCCATTCTTCCTTTTCCAACGTCCGACACCCTTGCCTTTCGTCTTGGAAGTTGAAGTACCTCCAAACAATACCGACGGCGTGGACTTTTTGGTCGTTGCCTTGTATTGCACCAACATATTGATTAACTCATGAATACCCTTCTTAAGTGTATTCATGTTATAGTTGACAATAAATTGGTCGAAGAAGGGTGGGAAAGACTGAAGGATCACATCTATGTACGTCTCATTATCGAGGCCTGTCTTTAGGTCCTCGAGCTTTTCCACCAGGGTAAGCATTTTAACCCCGTGCTCTTGTACAGAGGATCCTTCGGTCATTTTGGTTCCAAAGAACGTCTTTGTCACGACATACCTAGTATGCCGGTCCGGGACTGCATAGCAATCCTTAAGGCAAGCCATAATGGAAGGGACATCGTCTAGCCTTTCATACTGCTTCTGAATCTCATTCGTCATAGAGGCAAGTATGATGCTACGGACCTTCCGGTTATCCTTATGCCAAGTCTTGAATGTCTCACGTTCTTCTGGCGTGGATCCTTCCGGTAAGGTCCTAGGGAGAGGCTCGTCCATGACGTAGCCTTGGTTCTCGTAATCTAGGACTATCCTGAGATTGTACAACCAGTCGTTGTAATTTGTTCCATTGAATTTGTTAGTCTCAAGTATGGTTGATAATAGGTTCTTAGACATTTTCAATCTACGTTTTAAAAAACAGAACTCGCGATCAGCAGAATTTAAAAGACGGAGGTTTGATAAATAATTAAACGCTTGGTCTTTAGTTATTTAATGCTCTCACTATTTATACGAAAACACGATACTCTCAAACGTTGCTTTCGGAAAACCTTTTCCTAGCAGGCTTGGGATCTACAGCGAATTTTCCCATACCCCGCTTTTACGATTCGCATGGGAAGAATCCTGTGGGAGGTATTCCATACCATTCTCGTTCCACGAGATTCCAAGATAATTGTCTCACCCTTTCACATGATCCCGAGGACTCCAAACGAATCATGCTAATTGGGCGTTAGACCCGACCCAGTCAACCCAATCATAGACCTGCTGCTACCTCCACGACTCGTGAGATAGGTAACAATGGTCTACTTTTCGTTCATGACACAATGCAGCTTCTTTTAAGTACAATAGACATGCCACAACTCGTGAGACCACGCTATTGACCTAAATCAGCTTCCTCGCTATGTCATGGATTGGAAGGCATGGACAAACTCCTAGAGTCCATGTCCACTTTGTCTAGGGTCTAATATTTGGACATTGGTCCAACCAATGTGAGAGTTGTAAATGACCGAGATCTCATATGTAAATATAAACACACTCATCCACAATGCGTAAATAAATAAATTGCATCACATAGCAGTTATACGATAAATAAAACCATTCATTCATCATAACAGCCACATGCAAAATTAAAGCCTAACACGCCCCTGTTGGATGATCACGAGCCCGAATCCTATGCGACCCACTGAGCCCGTAGTGGGTCTATGGTCAATCTAGGGTTGGTCCTACACTATTACATTAATAGTAACCCAATCATCATTCTGATGGGCCTTGGTCTCTTTTCTCTTTCAACTATTTATGGAAACACCTTAGATCCTCCATTCTGGGCTCTCCATGTGGGCCTTCCTTCTTTTCCACCAAATACATAAAATTAAATCCTCACTCCTATTCTACTCTCATTACATATGTAAAAAGAAACTCCAGCGAAAACCCGGGGGAGTACATAAGGAGGGAGATAGAATGCCTTATTATTCCAAGGCAACTAGAAGGGGAGATGGAGAAAGCAAAAAGAGGCACACAGGCCCAACATAAAATTAAACCATACAATCGGTCTAGGGCTCGCGATCATCCATTTCCATTAAACGCACATAATCACATGATCCAATCACATAAATACATGCAAATATACCATGATTACCAATCACATCAATCCATGATAAATAAATCGTTACGTATGAAAAATATGGTACAACTGTTGGCAATAATTTTTCTCGTTTAGGAAGACCCTTCCTCATTATTTGTAGGTAAGTTATTCCCATGATTCCAAAACCAATAAACTCAACCTCCCAAATAATGTTCTTATAGAAAAAGTGCAAAATTAAATAAAAACGAGTTTTTTAGAATAATCTGAAAATTAAAAATAGTGAGAAAAACGACAACGTCAGCCGGCTGCCGCCACCGCCAGCAGTCAGCCGGCGCGCGCAGGTCAGCAGGCCCAGCCTGCCTGCCTGTGCGCACGCCTGGTCGGCAGCACTGCAAACGGCCGCGCCGGCAGGTAGCCGCGCGTGCAGGCACCTCTGCCCACGCGAGCCAGCCTACCGGCCGCCTGCGTGCGCCTGCCTTGGGTAGGCCTCGCGCGCGCCTGCCGGGGGCGCGAGTGCGGCCTTCCTACACGCCAGTCGCGCGCACACGCAGACTCCGCTCTCTGCGTGCGCCAGTGCCTGGTGGCGCCGCCTCATGCGCGCGCTCGCGCGCGGCTTCTCTGGCCGCGCGTCCGGCTAGCCTGGCGCGCGCGCGCGGGCTTCCCTGCCCTTGTGCGCGCGAGCCCGGCCACCTGTCTACGCGCGCCCACTTCGCCTGAGCGCACAGCGCGAGCGATCAGCCACCGGTTGCCCGCGTGCTGCGTTTTTATCCGTTTAGTTCGATTTTGCCCCCACTTCCCAAGAAAAACAGAAAAATACCAACATCACCGAAATAATACGAAATTCAAAGTAAGAAAACGACATGCTTTACAATAAAAATATCAAGAAATAAATTAAAACATGCTAAACACGTTTTCATGCTTAAAACGCATACAAAACCCTAGGCCTATACACCGAGTCAGGCTCTGATACCGCTGAAAGCCTTGGGTAGGCGTGTCGATCGTCCCGGGAATAGCGCGAATGCGGAAGCGCGGTATAATTTAAATTACAAAATTTAAACATGCTTAACTGTTAGAATAGGTGATCATGTAAGCCAATTTTGGCAGGAATATGTAACCTATGTCTAGACAATTCTTTGGTATTTGATAAAACATTATATGAATAAAGAAGTGAAAATTCATATGGCAATACTTTGTTTACGTTCACTTATCTGCATTTACATTTCTGGTCACTACGCAAACAAAGCCCACGGACTGAGAAACGATTTCGGGGACTGGGACTACGCTTGGAGGTAGGTCCATGAAATCAGTCTTACCGAATCAGTCCGGAAATCTCCAAGTCAAGGAATCCCAAAAAATGGGTATCGGGATTCCCTTTGAGACTTGCACTAAGCATCTGCTGTTGTATTTCATCGACAGGTGACGAAGGTCGTCTAAGCAGTGTTAGTGGGTCAGCGTGCTAGGAAGCAGCTGACTGAGGTGACTCGCGGGAACCGTCTTACGGAGGACCTTGAGTATGGTCAGCAAGGTATGACGTGTATTCCCGGTTCCAACGGTACAGGCCAAGTCCTTTGACTTGAGGAACTGCTGAGTTTACCTGTGCATCAGGTCTGTATCTTAGATATGGTGAGAGATTGCCAAAATACTCTTGAGTAGTCATAAGCCATGTCTAGTGCAGCTCGGGTGTACAAAGTGACAGTAGTTTCCAAGAAAGGATCTGTCTCCTGTCAAAAGGCATTGACAGTTGAGTCTCATGTATGCTCTGTGTCTTGTCCCTGAAATCTGTTGCCACAGTAACTGAACAGAAGGGAAAGGTTTCCCTTGCGGCGTTTAGTAAGGACAGACCGACACTTAGGTCCAAAATGGGTACCTGCTTTTTCCGTGCCCTAGACTCTAAGTGATGAGACCGAAGACAGAAGGACAAGTGTACTGTTAGAGCCTAAATGTTCATCCCCAAATATTTCACCTAGTCTCTAGTGCCATGGACTGTTGCTAGATGGCCACCCATGGTAACGGACGGATTCTAGGAATCCGACCAAGTCTAGCTGAATGGTGAACCTAAAGAGTCACACACTATCCACACACACTTAGTATTTAATTTGGAATTAAATATTGGAGTAAAAGGAATGATTAAATTAGATTTAACCGGGTCCCATATTTTCTTGGAGAAATTAATTCCTTTTATTTGATAAAGGGAATTAAATTAATAAATAGGATTTATTAAAAGGGTTGATTTAATGGGTTTAGAATAAATAATAATATTTATTTATAATATTATATTTATTCTTTTAGCCTTTTGGAATATTTAATAGGATTTAAATATTCCATTAAATTAAAATCAACGGTTGAGATGGAAAGGGGAGATGGAAGGCTAGGATTCGTTTGACTAGGACTTTGACTAGGTCAAAATCCTAGTCAAATTAGGTTACTTAGAGTTTGAGTTTAAAGAGGATTAAACTCTTCCTCTATATAAACCTCTAGCTTCCAACATTTGTGAGATTGATGATTCTTGAAAAACACACACACAACACACACTCTCTCCTCCCCTCTCTCGTCCGCCCCTCTCTCTCTCTCTCACCAAGAAAATATTATTTTCTTGTTCTTTTGTTCTTGGAACAATTGAACTAAGGAAGATCGATCCCGTTAATTCATAACGCATGGTTGATCTATCCCCTCCAATATAATACTTGTTCGTTGCTTGCACGACGTGCAAGAATACGTGGGTGGATCGTGTGTCACGATTTGGAGGATCTCAAGAACGAGGTCTTGGTGCAAAACGGGGAACAACGCGAGTAGCAGTTGAAGACGAAAACGACAACGGGTAGGTCTCGTTTAAGATTTTCGTCCCTCTTTAATTCTTCAACTCTATGGCCTCCATGATTTCTTTATTTGTTTTATGATCATGAGATACACCGAACGCCCGGGAACCTCAAGGGCACACCCCTTGAGCGTGTTCTTTAAATTAAAAGCATGCCTTTTATTTTGTAAAGTTATTTTTACCGCGCGCTTCCGCATTCGCGCAATTCCCGGGACGATCCACCGGATTTCTTTCAGTGGTATCAGAGTCCGGTTCGTTGTATAGTCCTAGGGTTTATGTGCGTTATAAGCATGAAACGTGATATTGGCATGTTTTACATTAAATCTTGATTGTTCTTTGATTTTAAACATGTCGATTTTATTGCTTTTAATTCGTGTGAATTTATGAATGTTGGTAATTTTCTGTTTTTCTTGGGAAATGGGGTGGAAAATTGAACGGAAAACGAGAAACGACGCAGCCGGCCAGCCGAGAGGGCTGGCCGCGCGCAGCCGCACGCTGCCGGCAGGGCAGACGCGCGCAGGCAAGGGAGGCCTACGCGCGCTCGCCCAGCCGGCCGCGCGGGGCAGCGCGCAGCCAGGAAGGCTGCGCGCAGGCGCGCGCGCAAGCAGACAAGGGTGTCTGCGCGCGCGCACGCAGACGGAGGAGTCTGCGCGCGCGCGCCCGGCAGGCGTGCCCAGTGCGCGTCTGCGCGCGCACTGCGCACGGCACGGCCGGCAGCCAGCAGGCCAGCGCGCGCGCAAGGCAGGGGAGCCTGCGCGCGCGGCGGCCTACCGGCATGCCAGGCCGTGCTGCCGGCCAGGTGCCCGCGCGCCCCGGCCAGGCAGTGCCTGCGCGCGTGCCGGCGAGCCGCCGCCGGCGGCGGTGGCGGCAGCTGCTGCTACTAGGGTTTCAAAACCCTAGCAGTATTTTTCTTTTATTTTTTAATTATTTTCAGTTTTAACTTTGAATTAATTCTGAAAAATTGTTTTTGGTTCAATTATGCCTATTTTTCTAAAGACATTATTTTAAGAGTAAAATAAATTGGATTCGGAATCCTGGGGTTATTTTACTTAAAATAATGAGGAAAGGTTTTCCTAAAACGAGAAAATATTATTACCAATATTTGTGTTCTGTTTTTCACACGTTGTGCACATATTCATTAATTATTTTGGATATTTATGGTTGGAAATCATATGTTGTTGGTATTATGTAATTATATGATTGGATCATGTGATTATGTGTGTTGGATGGAAATGGATGATCGCGAGCCCTAAGACCGGATGTATGGTTTATTTTCTGTTGGGCCTGTGTGCCTCTTTTACTGCTTTCTCCTTCTCTCTTTCTAGTTGCCTTGGAATAATAAGGCATTCTACCTCCCTCCTTATGTACTCCCCCCGGGTTTTCGCTGGGGTTTCTATTTTTCAATATGTAATGAGAGTAGACTAGGAGTGAGGTTTCCTTTTTGTAATTGGTGGAGAAGAAGGAAGGACCACATGGAGAGCCCAGACGGGAGGACCCCTTGGAGTTTTCCATGAAGTGAAGAAAGAGAAAAAGAGACCAAGGCCCATCAACATGATGATTGGGTTACTATTAATGTAATAGTATAGAACCAACCCTAGATTGACCATAGATCCACTGCGGGCTCAGTGGATCGCATAGGATACGGGCTCGTGATCATCCAACAGGGGCGTGCTAGGCTTTAATTTTTGCATGTGGTTATGATGATGGATGAATGGATTGTTTATTTATCATATAACTGCTATAAATTGTTTATTTACGCATTATGGATGTATGTGTAGATATTTATTTGAGATCTCGGTCATTACTTACTCTCACATTGGTTGGACCAATGTCAAAATATTAGACCCTAGACAAAGTGGACATGAACTCTAGGAGTTTGTCCATGCCTTCCAATCCATGGCATAGTGAGGAAGCTGCTTTAGGTCAATAGCGTGGTCTCACGAGTCGTGACACGTTATTGTACTTAAAGGAAGCTGCATTATGTCATGAACGAAAAGCGGGCTGCTGCTACCTGTCTCACGAGTCGTGGGGGGTACCAGTGGGTCCGTGGCTCGGTCGATTGGGTTGGGTCTAACGCCCAATAAACATGATTCGCTTGGAGTCCTCGGGATCATGTGAAAGGGTGAGGCAATAATCTTGGGAATCTCGTGGAACGAGAATGGTATGGAATACCTCCCACAGGATCATTTCCATGCGAATCGTAAAAGCGGGGTATGGGAAAAATCGCTATGGATCCCAAGCCCACTTGGAAAGGATTTCCCGAAAATCACGTTTGAGAGTACCGTGTTTTCGTATAAATAGTGGGAGGATTAAATGACTAAAGTCCATGCATTTAATTATTTTATCAAACCACCGTCTTTTATTTTCTGTTGATCGCGCTGTTTTCTAAAATGTAGATTTTAAAATGTCTAAGAACCCACTTTCCACCATTCTTGAGACAAATAAATTCAATGGAACAAACTACAACGACTGGTTGCGCAATCTCAGGATAGTCCTAGATTACGAGAACCAAGGCTACGTCATGAACGAGCCTCTCCCTAGGACCTTACCGGAAGGATCCACGCCAGAAGAACGTGAGACGTTCGAGACTTGGCATAAGGATAACCGGAAGGTCCGTAGCATCATACTTGCTTCGATGACCAATGAGATTCAGAAGCAATATGAAAGGCTAGACGATGTCCCTTCCATTATGGCTCGCCTTAAGGATTGCTATGCAGTCCCGGACCGGCATACTAGGTATGTCGCGACCAAGGCGTTCTTTGGAACTAAAATGACAGAAGGATCCTCTGTACAAAAGCACGGGGTTAAAATGCTTACCCTGGTGGAAAAGCTCGAGGACCTAAAGGCAGGTCTCGATAATGAAACGTACATAGATGTGATCCTTCAGTCACTCCCACCCTCCTTTGACCAATTTATCGTCAACTACAACATGAACGCACTTGAGAAGGGCATTCATGAGTTGATCAATATGTTGGTGCAATACGAGGCAACGACTAAGAAGTCCACGCCTTCGGTATTGTTTGGAGGTGCTTCGACTTCTAATACGAAAGGCAAGGGTGCCGGACGTTGGAAGAAGAAGAAAGGGAAGGGAAAGGCCGTCAAAGCAGCTACAAACACTAAGAGTGTTCCCATTGCCAAAGAGGGGAAAGCCAAAGAAAAGGGAAAGGTTGTCTCCAAGCAACAGTCAAAGGCATATGACATATGTATCAACTGCCGTGAGAAAGGGCATTGAAAAAGAGAGTGCCCCAAACTCTTCTCGAACCAAGGTATATATGTGATTGAGGTTAATATGGTCACTAGTTCTTGAAGGACAAGCGGATCCGCCCGGGAGCGCGAGCGGAAGCGAGAAAAGCGAGAAAAGTGCGTAAATTTAAATCAAATTCAAAATACGCGAATCCCAAGGGGTGTACCCTTGGGTGCTTAAGCGGCCGTTCGATGTAGGATGTGTAAATATTAAAATATATATTTAAACACATAGGGCATAGATGTATAAATGAAATCAATCAAAGCGTAATAAACCGTTACCTTTGATTGTTTAGCGTATGCTCCCGGCTACTAGCGTTGTTCCTTCTCCGGAATTCTCACGAAATCCAAATGTATGGATTCTCCAAAGGTGATCCACACCACACCGGAAGAAACACCGTTCTTTTCTAGCACACGTTCTTCTTGCTAGAAAAGAACGGGTTTAGGAAGGAATCGGTTTAAGAGAAGAACACTATGAATTAGTGTTCTCTTAAAACTCACTTTGTTCTTCTTCTTGATTCAAAATCAAGTGAAGAATACAAGTGTAAGAGAGGGAGGGAGCATGAAAATTGAGAGAGAGGAGAGGATTTTTGTCTTCTCTTTTTCCTAGAAAAAGATGAATAATGAATCACTTATGCTAGGTGTTGTATATTCTAATATATATACATAATTAACGTGATTATTGGAATGTGTCTAGGTTCATCCAAGGATGTCTAGATTCATTCCAATCAATCACCATCAATTCTTCAATCAAGCCTACCAAAATTTATGGTATGATCAAATCATACCAAAAGGGAAGAGCTTGATTAGAGTTGATTTGTCTCTTTCCAAAAGAGATAAGTCAACATACCACCTAGCATGAAACATGGCTGATTTTGCTTCCTCCAAGGGATCATGTCGGCTATGTTTAATTAAGGGAAGAAGTCCAACTTCTTCCTATCCCAAATTAGGAATTATTTCTCCTCTCGGATATAATTTAACGGACCGGGTTTTATCGTAATCCAATTACGACGAACCCAATATTAAATCCAATTTAATGTCCACTTAAATTATTCCCGTTGATCTTTTAATCCAATTAAAAGATCCAACGTCTCAACATCTCAACTTTCCATATCTAATCGAAAATCCAATTTACCGATTAAATGAAAGCCCGATACAATATCGGCCCGTCCATCCAATGGACTTTCCCTTAAGTAATCCAATTACTTATTTTATCCTTCGAGATTGACTCCAAGTCGATCTCTCAACCTCCTCGGTGATTTGTGTGTGACCCTTTAGGTTCACCCTCAGCTAGACTTGGGCCCGTGTCCCACAAGGGCCCGTTACCATGGGTGGCCGTCTAGCAACGGTCCATGGCACTAGAGACTAGGTGAATTGGCGTGAACATTTAGGCGCCGATTCCGTACGGGTACGATCCTTCCATCTACCGTCTCCCGACCTTAGTCTAGGGTATAGAATTGGGCGTCGGTTCCCATCCTTGACTAGGCATCTATGCTTAATACTCGAGACCACGTATGCTTCATTGCGTCGACACAGGAAACCATTCCCTGTTCGACCAACCACTGTGGCCACAGCTTCAAACAGCATGAACGTGTCTCCGAGTGCATAGGAGATACCTCTGTCACATACTGACAGGGGACGGATCCTCTTCTTGGAATCCACCATCCTCGCTACACATTCCGACTGCACTGGATAAGGCTTATAATGATCATCTTACAGAATGATCACCTCTCGCCAGATCCAAGATACAGCCGTCTTGTGCACGTAACTGCCATGATTCCTCAAGTCTGAGGATTACTCCCGTACTATCGGAACCGGGGAATCCAATCATACCGACCAAGCCTCCACGGCTTCCATATGATGATCCCCGCGAGTCAGTCCAGTCGGCTCGACCCCAGTCGACCAACCCATCAAGATCGTGTAGGCGTCCCACGCCTGTCGCCGATGAAACAGGGCACTCATCTAATGAACACGACTCTTGACGCAAGTCTCAATAGGACTCTCGATGCCCTGTCTCGAGGTCCTCGACTTGGAACGTTTCAGACCCAACTCTTAATCAGTTGGTTTCATGACCACCATCCAATGCGTGGCCCAACTGCACGAGTTGTTATCCATGGTCTGTGGGCTTTGTTGCGATATAAGTTAAACACCATTTTAACAAATGTAAGATGAGCGCAACAAAGAAGGTACCATTGGTGACGAATACTCATCTTATTCATCACATAATAATATTACATTCACATCAAGTTGTCGGATAGGTTACAAATTGCCAAACCTATTGGCTTTCTGGTCACCTATTCCAACAATCTCCCACTTGACCTAAAGCGAATCACCCATTGACCTCGAACCTGTTATTCAGATGGTGGGTATAGGCAACTTGCGACATGGGCTTAGCAAGTGGATCTGCTATGTTTTCTGCGGAGCTGACTCGGTCTAACTGAACGTCACTCCTGCTATCCATCTCTCTACGTAGATGGTAGCGTCTAAGAATATGCTTGGATCGTGATGAGATCTCGGTTCCTTTGCTAGCGCTATCGTCCCGTTGTTATCATAAAAGATAATTACAGGCTAGGCAATGCTAGGTACTACATCCAACCCTTGGATGTAGCTCATCAACCAAACCACTCCTTAGCAGCTTCCAAAGCCGCTATGTATTCAAAACTCTATGGTGGAGTCCGTCGTGGTAGCCTACTTGGAACTCTTCCAAGCGACCACGCCACCATTAAGTCTGAACACATAACCAGACTGAGACTTGGCATCATCGTCATCCGACTGGAAGCTAGCGTCGCTATAGCCTTCCAGTATCAACTCTCCACTGCCGTAGATCAAGAACATGTCCTTAGTCCTTTTTCAGGTACTTCAGGATAGTCTTGACTGCACTCCAGTGTGCCTCCCCGGCACACGACTGATATCGGCTAGTTACGCTCAAAGCGAAAGCCACATCAGGCCTAGTGCACTGAACAGCATACTGTATGCTGCCTACGGCTGAAGCATAGGGGATGTCCAACATCCATTTAAGCTCCTCATCAGTCTTAGGAGACTGCTTCTTGGATAACTTAATTCCATGCCTCATTGGAAGGAATCCTCGTTTTGAGTTCTCCATCTTGAATCTCTTCAAGACTTTCTCAATATACGAGGACTAGGCCATTCCTAACATCCTTCTAGATCTATCCCTGTAGATCTTGATGCCAAGGATGTAGGATACCTCGCCCATATCCTTCATGGAGAATTGCGTTGACAACCAAGCTTTAGTGGTACCCAACATCTTAGCATCATTCCCAATGAGCAAGATGTCATCCACGTAAAGCACCAGAAACGCAACTAAGCTCCCACTGATCTTCTTGTATACACAAAGATCGGACTCGTTTTTGATGAAATCATATCCCCGTATGACTTCATCAAAACGTATGTTCCAGCTTCGGGTTTAACCCCTTTTGGTGGATCTGCTAGGGTCCAAATCTTGTTTGTACCCATCGAGTCCATCTCGGATTTCATGGCCTCAAGCCACTTGTCCGAATCGATGTCCAACATCGCTTCTCCGTACGTCTTCGGATCATTATCCAACTGACCGGGTCAGGCCCAGAAATCCATACCTATCAGGTGCATGGGATACTCTGGCCGACCTACGGAGGACTGGAACAATATCAGTGGGAACCACTGGCTCAGATGTCACTGCCGCCTCATGGGGTACCTCACTTGATTCCTCAAGGAGTACCTCATCGCGTCGACTATCCGATGGAAGACCTTTTTCCAAGAACACTGTGTTTCGCGAGACAAAAACCTTTTGCTCGGAGGGATCATAGAAATAATACCCCGCAATTTCTTTCGGATAGCCGATGAACCTGCATAAACTAGACCTCGAGTCCAGTTTATCTCCCACTAATCTCTTGACATATGCGGGGCAACCCCATACTTTCAAGTATTTGTAGGAGGCAGGCTTGCCATGCCATATCTCATATGGCGTCTGGGGTACCCTTTTAGATGGCGCCAAGTTCAAAACTTTGGCCGCCGTCTCAAGAGCGTATCCCCAGAAGGAAAGGGGTAGTTCGGTAAAACTCATCATGGATCGGACCATGTCCAACAAGGTCCGATTCCTCCTTTCAGACATACCATTAAGCTGCGGTGTTCCAGGAGGGGTCCACTGAGAGAGAATCCCATTCTCTTTTAGATAATCAGTAAACTCACCACTCAAATACTCTCCACCTCGGTCCGATCGAAGGGCTTTGATCTTTCGACCGGTTTGGTTCTCTACTTCAACTTTGTATTCCTTAAACCTTCCAAAGGCTTCAGACTTGTACCTCATCAGGTAAACATAACCATACCGTGAGTGATCATCGGTAAAGGTTATGAAGTACGAGTACCCACCTCTAGCTTGAGTATTTAGTGGACCACAGACATCTGTATGGATCAAATCCAACAGACCACTGGCTAGCGTACTTTGTCCAACAAAGGGTTTCTTGGTCATCTTTCCCTTTAGACAGGATTCGCAGGTCGGTAGGTTGTCCAAATCGTCTATTTCTAGACTCTTTGAGTCCACCAACCTTCTTATCCTATCTTTAGAGATATGACCTATCCTCGCATGCCATATCTGTGCGTTACTATGATCATCACGTTTTCGTTTGTGTTCTGCAGTCATAATCCAATTAGACTGTTGAAGTATGTACAGACCGTTGACCAATGTACCAAGCAGATGAGAAATACCATCTTTGATAATGAAAAAAAACCGTTTTTATTGATGGTAAATTCATATCCCTCCTTATCAAGGACCGGGATGGAAACAATGTTTTTAATCATGCTAGGTACATTGAAACAGTCGTTCAGTACAATCCTAACATGACTACTAATGGCTAACTCTAGTGATCCTACAGCCTCCGCAGCAACGGCCTTGCCACCGCCTAGCCTCAGGATCATCTCATCCTTGGTTAGCCTTCTACTTCTTTGCAGTGCCTGCAGATCACTGTAGATGTGAGCACCATACCCGGTATCCAATACCCATGAAGCAGAATTAGTAATCATATTAACTTCAACCACAAACACACCTGGGTTGGAGAGGAGTTGTGGGCACTCCCTCTTCCAATGCCCTTTCCCTTGGCAATGCATGCAGACATCATTTGCTTTGGACCGCTGAGAACCACGGGCCTTCCCTTTCCCTTTGCTCGGTCCAACCGGAGCAACAGGGACGCCCGGAGCGTGAGCAGGGGCCACAACCGTCTTCCCTTTGCCCTTCTTCCTCTTCCAGCGTCCGGCCCTCTTGCCATTCGCCTTGGAGGTCGAAGCCTCTCCTATCAATACCGCCGGCGCCGACTTGTGGGTCGTTGCCTCGTATTGGACCAGCATGTTGATCAACTCATGAATAGACTTCTCAAGTCCGTTCATGTTGTAGTTTACAACAAACGGGTCATAGGATGGAGGAAGCGACTGGAGGATCACGTCAATGTACGTGTCATTGTTAAGCCCAGCTTTAAGGTCCTCGAGTTTCTCCACTAGGGAGAGCATCTTGACCCCATGACTTTGTACAGACGCTCCTTCAGCAAGCTTGGTGCCAAAGAATGCTTTTGTGGCGGCATATCTAATATGCCTATCCGGAACCGCATAAACCTCGTTCATGCGGAGCATTATGGCGGAGACGTTGTCCAGCCTCTCATACTGCTTCTGGATGTCGTTAGACATCGAAGCCAGTATGATACTGCGTACTTTCCGGTTGTCCTCATGCCATTTCTCGAACGTCAAACGTCCTTCAGGCGTGGACCCCTCCGGTAAGTCGCTCGGTGGCGGCTCGTCCAAGACGTAGCCTTGGTTCTCGAAACCGAGGACAATCCTCAGGTTTCTCAGCCAGTCCGAGTAGTTCGTTCTGTTGAATTTGTTAGTCTCAAGAATCATGTTTAACGGGTTCTTAGATATATCTACATTAATGAAAATGTAAAGCAGAAATTAGCAGATGATGGTAATATTATTGTTCAAGTTGAAGACTTGGTCTTTTAGTCTTTAACCCTCCCACTATTTATACGAAAGTCCGCCACTCTCAAGCGGAGTTTCGGGAAACCATTTTCTAGTGGGCTTGGGATCCACAAGCGTAATCTCCATGCCCCGCTTTTACGATTTACATGAAGAAGACCTTGTGGGAGATATCCAATATCATTCTCATCCAATGAGATTCCCAAGATATTTTGCCTCACCTATTCACATGGTCCCGAGGACTCCAAGCGAAACATGTTACTCAGTGTTGGGCCCGACCCATCAACCAAATCATGCCTCAAACTGTCGCCCCCCACGACTCGTGAGACAGGGAAACAGCGAGCGCAGTCTTTTTGTTCACAACAATAGTGCAGCTTTCCCCTATTCCAAGTGTGCCACGACTCGTGAGACCACACTTGGATAGTGGTAGCTTTCTCACCACATTGCTGTGGATGGAAGGCTCGGACAGATCAAAATGCCATTTTGATCCAAGTCCATTTTGGGCGTAATATTTAATTTGGTCCAACCAAATGAGAGTTTGAGTGTGACCGAGACCTCATCACATTATGGTGTTTTAGCATGCATAAATATCCAATATTTAAAGCGATAAATAAATACGCCGCATGCAGAAAACATAGCATACCCCTGTTTAGGATGATCACAAGCCCAACCTATGCGACCCACTGAGCCCGCAGTGAGTCTATGGTCTGTCTAGGGTGGTCCTACATTATTACAATAATAATAAACCCATTGTCATTCCAATGGGCCTTGAAGTGCTTCTTGTTTCACGCCTTGATGCTCCTCCTTGGGGTCTCCGACTCCAATTGCTTGTTAAAATTGAAACCTCACCAATCCTATCTACTCTCATTACAACTGAAAGTAATACATCGGTAATAAAGAAAACAAGCCTTAACATCATGAGGCTGAAAATACGGGAGATGATAGTCCCAAAAACAAGAGGCACGCAGGCCCCACCCAACAGAAAATAAATAAACATTCATTTATCCATACACAAGGTCTAGGGCTTTGTGATCATCCCATGTTGATTCCATCAACTCACATATAACATAATTATTCCAAATAATCATGCAATAAAACCAATGGATATTCCAAATATCCAAGTGATGTCCAACATCATAAAAGCATAAACATATAAATAATATGCACAATTCAAATTTCAAATTTAATGGACATTTTACACAATGCATCCAATGCATGTATTAATCCCAAATTCATTAAGCAAAATTAATCCAAGGAATAATCCATTTATTCCAAAATCAAAAATGCAAAATTAATATATTTTCAGAATATTGTGCAGAAAATACAGAAAATCGAATTTTTCGGAAAAAAATCGAAAAACAACACAAAACGGCCCAGCCGTTGTGCTGGCCGGCCGCCCGCGCGCACAGGGCAGCGCGCGCGCGCTCTGTGCCACGCGCTGGCAGCGGCCGGCTGCGCGCAGGTGCCCGCCTGCGCGCGGCCGCTACCAACCGATCCCAATTTTTTTTTTTTTTTTGTTTTTTCAAAACTGTTTCAGCACAATAACATTAATATTATTGTGAAAATAAGCATGCAATTTTAGATCCAATCTAAACAAATTTAAGCATGCCAAAAGTCCATTAAATCCAAACAATTGAATCATCATATTATTCATATATTTATGTAATCTAACATGCCAATAAAGCCATTTAAAAGCAAGTAGATCATGCCAAACACATAGATCTATGCCCCTTACATCGAACCGGGCTCTAATACCACTTGAAGGACAAGCGGATCCGCCCGGGAGCGCGAGCGGAAGCGAGAAAAGCGAGAAAAGTGCGTAAATTTAAATCAAATTCAAAATACGCGAATCCCAAGGGGTGTACCCTTGGGTGCTCAACCGGGCGTTCGATGTAGGATGTGTAAATATTAAAACATATATTTAAACACATAGGGCATAGATGTATAAATAAAATCAATCAAAGCGTAATAAACCGTTACCTTTGATTGTTTAGCGTATGCTCCCGGCTACTAGCGTTGTTCCTTCTCCAGAATGCTCACGAAATCCAAATGTATGGATTCTCCAAAGGTGATCCACACCACACCGGAAGAAACACACGTTCTTCTTGCTAGAAAAGAACGGGTTTAGGAAGGAATCGGTTTAAGAGAAGAACACTATGAATTAGTGTTCTCTTAAACTTACTTTGTTCTTCTTCTTGATTCAAAATCAAGTGAAGAATACAAGTGTAAGAGAGGGAGGGAGCACGAAAATTGAGAGAGAGGAGAGGATTTTTGTCTTCTCTTTTTCCTAGAAAAAGATGAATAATGAATCACTTATGCTAGGTGTTGTATATTCTAATATATATACATAATTAACGTGATTATTGGAATGTGTCTAGGTTCATCCAAGGATGTCTAGATTCATTCCAATCAATCACCATCAATTCTTCAATCAAGCCTACCAAAATTTATGGTATGATCAAATCATACCAAAAGGGAAGAGCTTGATTGGAGTTGATTTGTCTCTTTCCAAAAGAGATAAGTCAACATACCACCTAGCATGAAACATGGCTGATTTTGCTTCCTCCAAGGGATCATGTCGGCTATGTTTAATTAAGGGAAGAAGTCCAACTTCTTCCTATTCCAAATTAGGAATTATTTCTCCTCTCGGGTATAATTTAACGGACCGGGTTTTATCGTAATCCAATTACGACGAACCCAATATAAAATCCAATTTAATGTCCACTTAAATTATTCACGTTGATCTTTTAATCCAATTAAAAGATCCAACGTCTCAACATCTCAACTTTCCATATTTAATCGAAAATCCAATTTACCGATTAAATGAAAGCCCGATACAATATCGGCCCGTCCATCCAATGGACTTTCCCTCAAATAATCCAATTACTTATTTTATCCTTCGAGATTGACTCCAAGTCGATCTCTCAACCTCCTCGCTGATTTGTGTGTGACCCTTTGTGTGACCCTTTACGTTCACCCTCAGCTAGACTTGGGCCCGTGTCCCACAAGGGCCCGTTATCATGGGTGGCCGTCTAGCAACGGTCCATGGCACTAGAGACTAGGTGAATTGGCATGAACATTTAGGCGCCGATTCTGTACGGGTACGATCCTTCCGTCTACCGTCTCCCGGCCTTAGTCTAGGGTATGGAATTGGGCGTCGGTTCCCATCCTTGACTAGGCATCTATGCTTAATACTCGAGACCACGTATGCTTCATTGCGTCGACACAGGAAACCATTCCCTGTTCGACCAAACACTGTGGCCACAGCTTCAAACAGCATGAACGTGTCTCCGAGTGCATAGGAGATACCTCTGTCACATACTGACAGGGGACGGATCCTCTTCTTGGAATCCACCGTCCTCGCTACACATTCCGACTGCACTGGACAAGGCTTATAATGATCATCTTACAGAATGATCACCTCTCGCCAGATCCAAGATACAGCCGTCCTGTGCACGTGACTGCCATGATTCCTCAAGTCTGAGGATTACTCCCGTACTATCGGAACCGGGGAATCCAATCATACCGACCAAGCCTCCAAGGCTTCCATATGATGATCCCCGCGAGTCAGTCCAGTCGGCTCGACCCCAGTCGACCAACCCATCAAAATCGTGTAGGCGTCCCACGCCTGTCGCCGATGAAACACGGCACTTATCTAATGAACACGACTCTTGACGCAAGTCTCAATAGGACTCTCGATGCCCTGTCTCGAGGTCCTCGACTTGGAACGTTTCAGACCCAACTCTTAATCAGTTGGTTTCATGACCACCATCCAATGCGTGGCCCAACTGCACGAGTTGTTATCCATGGTCTGTGGGCTTTGTTGCAATATAAGTTAAACACCATTTTAACAAATGTAAGATGAGCGCAACAAAGAAGGTACCATTGGTGACGAATACTCATCTTATTCATCACATAATAATATTACATTCACATCAAGTTGTCGGATAGGTTACAAATTGCCAAACCTATTGGCTTTCTGGTCACCTATTCCAACAGTTCTGCCTCTTGGGTATTAGATACCGTTGTGGAGCTCATATTTGCAATAACTTGCAGGTGTTGAAAAGAAGCAGAAAACTGGGTAGCGGGGACATGATCCTGAAGCTTGGGAATGGCAAGGCCATCTCGGCAGAAGCAGTAGGATCCGCCACTCTAGTGATTAGTGATAATATTAGCATAGATTTAGAACAAGTTTATTTTGTACCCAGTATGATTAAAAACATCATTTCCATTCCATTGTTGGACAATAGTGGTTATGAGTTTAGAATCAATAAAAAATTGCTTTTATTTGATGAGGTGTGGAATTGCTCATCTACTAGGTACATTACATAACGGACTCTATATCTTGCAACAAACGAATTTCGTCCTCAATGCACAACACAAACAAAAATTAGATAATAACGGGAACGCACGTCTGTGGCACGCTAGGCTAGGTCACATATCCCAAGATAGGATAAAAAGGTTGGTAGACTCAAAGAACCTAGAGGTTGGGGACTTGAGCGATCTATCAACTTGTGAGTCCTGTCTAAAAGGGAAAATGACCAAGAGGCCATTTGTAGGACAAAGCAGGCTTGCCACAAGTCTGTTGGACTTGGTCCATACAGACGTATGTGGACCACTAAGGACTCAGGCCCGAGGTGGGTTCTCATACTTCATAACCTTCACCGATGATCATTCACGGTATGGTTATGTTTACCTGATGAGGTACAAGTCTGAAGCTCTTGAGAGGTTTAAAGAATTCAGACTTGAAGTGGAGAACCAAAACTAACTGCAAAATTAAAATCCTTCGGTCGGACCGAGGCGGTGAATACCTTAGTACAGAGTTCCTAGATTATCTAAAAGAACATGGTATAATATCAGAATGGACGCCTCCAGGAACACCACAGTTAAATGGTGTCTCTAAAAGGAGGAATCGAACCCTATTGGACATGGTTCGGTCCATGATGAGTTTTACCAAATTGCCCTTATCGTTTTGGGGCTATGCACTAGAGACAGCGGCCAAATTATTGAATTTAGCGCCTACTAGTGCATTAACCCAAACGCCATATGAGATATGGCACGGCAAGCCTGCATCCTACAACTACTTGAAAGTGTGGGGTAGCCCCGCATACGTCAAGAGGTTAGTGGGAGATAAGTTAGAATCTAGGTCTAGCTTATGCAGGTTCGTTGGATACCCTAAAGAAACTGCGGGTTATTACTTTTATGACCCCTTGGAACAAAAGGTGTTTGTTTCAAGAAATGCAGTATTCTTGGAGCAAGGCTTCCCGGAGGATATCCAACCTGATGAGCTGATCCTTGAGGAATCAAGTGATGGAATCCAGCCATCAGAAGAAGCCGCGGAACCCTCACTTAGAGGATTCAGGATAGACAGCCGAAGGGCTGACCAACCTCGAGAAGTCCAACATGCTAGGCATGAAGAACAGCCTCAGGAACAGCCAGCCCCGGTTCCTGAACCACCGGCTCCGATACAGTCAGCGCCCACAGTCACCACTGACGTTCCCGTTCTCCGTAGGTCCACTAGAGAGTCCAGACCTCCAATGAGATATGGCTTTCTAGGTGTGATCGATCTTTTGGATAACGATCCTAAGACTTATGGAGAAGCGATGTCTGACATCGACTCCGGGAAATGGCTTGAGGCCATGAAAGCCGAAATGGACTCCATGAGCGAGAACCAAGTTTGGAGTCTTGTAGATCCACCGAAAGGTGTTAAGCCAGTGGGCTGTAAGTGGGCCTACAAGCGCAAACTTGGCGTTGATGGAGAAGTCACAACCTTTAAGGCTAGGCTTGTAGCTAAGATACACTCAACGACCCGGGGTCGATTTTGAGGATACCTACTCGCCAGTTGCCATGGCTAAGTCCATTCGGATTCTGCTCGCCATAGCAGCATGGTATGACTATGAGATATGGCAGATGGACGTGAAAACGGCCTTCCTCAACGGTTTCGTTGAAGAAGAGATCTATATGGATCAGCCGCAGGGTTTCACGGTCACTGGAGAAGAACAGAAAGTCTGTCGCCTCCAGAAGTCCATCTATGGCCTCAAACAAGCCTCCCGAAGTTGGAACATTCGATTTGATGAAGTAATACGGGGTTATGACTTCATCAAAAACGAATCCGACCCTTGTGTATACAAGAAGGTCAGTGGGAGCTCAATAGTGTTCCTAATGCTTTATGTGGATGACATTCTGCTCATTGGTAATGACGTCAGAATGTTAGGAAACACAAAAGCATGGTTGTCAACCCAGTTTTCCATGAAGGACTTGGGTGAAGCCTCCTACATCCTAGGCATCCAGATTGTCAGGGACAGATCTAAAAGGATGGTAGGACTCACCCAAAACTCGTATGTGGAGAAAGTCCTAAAGAGATATCGAATGGACAACTCCGAATAAGGATTCCTTCCAATGAGGCATGGGATCAAGTTATCCAAGAAACAGTCCCCACAGACTGATGAGGAACTTGAAAGGATGAAGGTCATCCCCTATGCCCCCGCCGTAGGTAGCATACAATATGCGGTCCACTGCACTAGGCCTGACATTGCGTACGCTTTGAGCGTGACAAGCAGATATCAGTCCTGCGCAGGAGAGGCACATTGGAATGCTGTTAAGGGCATCCTTAAGTACCTAAGAAGGACTAAGGAAATGTTCCTAGTCTATGGCAATGGAGAACTAATTCTGGAAGGCTTTAGCGACGCTAGCTTCCAGTCTGATGACGATGATGCCAAGTCTCAATCGGGGTACGTATTCAAACTCAATGGAGGAGTAGTAGCTTGGAAAAGTTCCAAGCAAGCAACCATTGCTGACTCCACCACAGAGGCTGAATACATAGCAGCTTCAGAAGCTGCTAAGGAAGCGGTTTGGATGAGAAACTACATCCAAGAGTTGGGTGTGGTGCCTAGCATCGCCGAGCTCGTTGTCATCTTCTGTGATAACAACGGCGCTATAGCGCAAGCAAAGGAACCGAGATCTCATCACCGTTCCAAACATATTCTTAGACGCTACCATCTTCTTAGAGAAATGGTAGGAAGAGGTGACGTCCGGATGGACCGAGTCAACTCGGCAGACAACACAGCAGACCCGCTGACAAAGCCTATGTCGCAGAGCGCTCATACGCAACATCTTGAGAAGATGCGGATTAAGCATATGGGCAATTGGCTTTAAAGGTCAAGTGGGAGATTGTTAGAATAGGTGACCATGTACGCCAATTTTGGCAGGAATATGTAACCTATGTCTAGACAATTCTTTGGTATTTGATAAAACATTTATGAATAAAGAAGTGAAAATTCATATGGCAATACTTTGTTTACGTTCACTTATCTGCATTTACATTTCTGTTCACTACGCAAACAAAGCCTACGGACTGAGAAACGATTTCGGGGACTGGGACTACGCTTGGAGGTAGGTCCATGAAATCAGTCTTACCGAATCAGTCCGGAAATCTCCAAGTCAAGGAATCCCGAAAATGGGTACCGGGATTCCCTTTAAGACTTGCACTAAGCATCTGCTGTCGTATTTCATCGACAGGTGACGAAGGTCGTCTAAGCAGTGTTAGTGGGTCAGCGTGCTAGGAAGCAGCTGACTGAGGTGACTCGCGGGAACCGTCTTACGGAGGACCTTGAGTATGGTCAGCAAGGTATGACGTGTATTCCCGGTTCCAACGGTACAGGCCAAGTCCTTTGACTTGAGGAACTGCTGAGTTTACCTGTGCATCAGGTCTGTATCTTAGATATGGTGAGAGATTGCCAATATACTCTTGAGTAGTCATAAGCCATGTCTAGTGCAGCTCAGGTGTACAAAGTGACAGTAGTTTCCAAGAAAGGATCTGTCTCCTGTCAAAAGGCATTGACAGTTGAGTCTCATGTATGCTCTGTGTCTTGTCCCTGAAATCTGTGGCCACAGTAACTGAACAGAAGGGAAAGGTTTCCCTTGCGGCGTTTAGTAAGGACAGACCGACACTTAGGTCCAAAATGGGTACCTGCTTTTTTTCGTGCCCTAGACTCTAAGTGATGAGACCGAAGACAGAAGGACAAGTGTACTGTTAGAGCCTAAATGTTCATCCCCGAATATTTCACCTAGTCTCTAGTGCCATGGACCGTTGCTAGATGGCCACCCATGGTAACGGACGGATTCTAGGAATCCGACCAAGTCTAGCTGAATGGTGAACCTAAAGAGTCACACACTATCCACACACACTTAGTATTTAATTTGGAATTAAATATTGGAGTAAAAGGAATGAATAAATTAGATTTAATCGGGTCCCATATTTTCCTGGAGAAATTAATTCCTTTTATTTGATAAAGAAAATTAAATTAATAAATAGGATTTATTAAAAGGGTTGATTTAATGGGCTTAGAATAAATAATAATATTTATTTATAATATTATATTTATTCTTTTAGCCTTTTGGAATATTTAATAGGATTTAAATATTCCATTAAATTAAAATCAACGGTTGAGATGGAAAGGGGAGATGGAAGGCTAGGATTCGTTTGACTAGGTCAAACACTAGTTTGACTAGGACTTTGACTAGGTCAAAATCCTAGTCAAATTAGGTTACTTAGAGTTTGAGTTTAAAGAGGATTAAACTCTTCCTCTATATAAACCTCTAGCTTCCAACATTTGTGAGATTGATGATTCTTGAAAAACACACACACAACACACGCTCTCTCCTCCCCTCTCTCGTCCGCCCCTCTCTCTCTCTCTCACCAAGAAAATATTATTTTCTTGTTCTTTTGTTCTTGGAACAATTGAACTAAGGAAGATCGATCCCGTTAATTCATAACGCGTGGTTGATCTATCCTCTCCAATTTAATACTTGTTCGTTGCTAGCACGACGTGCAAGAATACGTGGGTGGATCGTGTGTCACGATTTGGAGGATCTCAAGAACGAGGTCTTGGTGCAAAACGGGGAACAACGCGAGTAGCAGTTGAAGACGAAAACGACAACGGGTAGGTCTCGTTTAAGATTTTCGTCCCTCTTTAATTCTTCAACTCTATGGCCTCCATGATTTCTTTATTTGTTTTATGATCATGAGATACACCGAACGCCCGGGAACCTCAAGGGCACACCCCTTGAGCGTGTTCTTTAAATTAAAAGCATGCCTTTTATTTTGTAAAGTTATTTTTACCGCGCTTCCGCATTCGCGCAATTCCCGGGACGATCCACCGGATTTCTTTCATTAACAAATATTAGAAATAAACTCGTTCAAGGGGTGTGCGCTTGAAATTCCCGGGTGTTCGTTGTATCTTATGAATTATAAACATGCATAAGAATCATGGAGGCCATAGGATTGTAAAATAGAGAAGACGAAAAAACGAAAACCTACCAATTCGTCATTTTCCCTTCTAACCGGTACTCTCGTTATTCCCCGATTTGCTCCAAGATCTCGTATGGGAGACCCTCTAATTTGTGACACGCAATCCGCCCACGTATCTTGAACTTCGTGCTAGCGAACGAACAAGTATTTTAGGAGAGGACGGATCAATCAAACGTTATTAGTTTAACGAGATCAATCCTCCTTTGTTCAATTGTTGAAAACAAAAGAACAAGATACAATTGGAGAGATAAGAGAGAGGTGGACGAGAGAGAGGAGAGAGCACATGTGAGTTTGTGTGTGTGTGTGTGTGTTTCAAGATTCATCATCTCTCCACAAGTGAAGGGCTAGGAATATATATAGAGGAGGAATTCATTCCTCTTCAAACTCCAACTCTTTGGAAGACTAATTTGACTAGGATTTTGACCTAGTCAAAGTCCTAGTCAAAGTAGCTCTTGATTTGGTCAAACAAATCCTAGCCATCCATCTCTCCTTTTAATCTCAACCATTAATTTAATTTAATGGAATATTAAAATCCTATTTAAAAATTCTAAGGGAAATAAATAAATATATTAAATATAAATATTTATTCCAAGCCCATTAAATTAATTTTCAAATAAATATAATTTATTAGATAAATCCCTTTTATCTAATAAAAGGAATTAATTCTTCCCAACAAAATAAGGACCCGATTAAATCTAATTTAATCGCTCTATTTCTCCAAATATTTAATTCTAAATTAAATACTTTAATGTGTGCGGATTATGTATGACTCTTTAGGTTCACCTTCAGCTAGACTTGGTTGGATTCCTAGAATCTGCCCGTTACCATGGGTGGCCATCTAGCAACGGTCCATGGCACTAGAGACGAGGTGAATATACGGGGATGAACATTTAGGCTCTACAGTACATTTGTCCTTCCGTCTACGGTCTCACCACTTAGGGTCTAGGGCACGGAAAATGTAGGTACCCATTTGGACCTATATGTCGGCCTGTCCTTTACTAAACGCCGCAAGGGAAACCTTCCCTTCTGTTCAGTTACTGTGGCCACAGAATTTAGGGACAAGACACAAAGCATTTTTTAGACACAACTATCAATACCTTTTGACAGGAGACAGATCCTTTCTTGGAAACTACTGTCACTCTGCACACCGAAGCTGCACTAGATATGGCTTATGACTACTCAAGCACATCTTGGCAGTCTCTCACCATATCTAAGATACAGCCCTGATGTGCAGGTAAACTCAGCAGTTCCTCAAGTCAAAGGACTTGACCTGTACCATTGGAACCGAGAACATACGTCATACCTAACCGACCCTACTCAAGGTCCTCCGTAAGACGGTTCCCGCGAGTCACCTCAGTCAGTTGCTTCCTAGCAGGCCAACCCACTAACACTGCTTAGACGACCTTCGTCACCCGTCGATCGAATACGACAGCAGATGCTTAGTGCAAGTCTCAAGGGGAATCTCAGTACCCACTTCGAGATTCCTTGACTTGGAGATTTCCGGACTGATTCGGCGGAACTAATTTCATGGACCTACCTCCAAGCGTAGTCCCAGTCCCCGAAATGCGTTTTCAGTCCGTGGGCTTTGTTTGCGTAGTGAACAGATATATAAAGCAGATAAAGTGAACACAAACAAAGTGAATGCCAAATGAATTTCACTTCTTATTCATTAATGATTTATTAAAACCTCGAAATTGTTCAGACATATCTTATAATTCGTCTACCAAGATTGGCTACATAGTCACCTATTCTAACAGAAATATTCAAGTTCAAGTCAAAGATTCCAAGTTTATAGCGTTCATTCAGGGAATAGGTCGGAAGACCCTTGAATTAACGTTATTAAGATCAAGTCAACATCGAAGGAGATCAAATGTCAAGTTCCACCTTTGAAGTTTCCAAAATTGAAGATCACCTTCTTGAAGTGAAGAATCAGAGATTCCATATAGAGATTTTTCTACACACAAATATTCAATCAAATCAAGAAATTCATTTGTAGTATTTTCTTGGCACGCCCAGTAGGACCGCTCTACCTCTCATGTCTTTTCTTCATCAAGGTTTGAATTATTTATATGGATACTGAAGGAAAAGCTATGACGATGGTGAATTCCAAACTCGCCATATCAAAGTCTTCGAGTGTTAGTACGAAGAGTATCGGTGTTACTACGAGGAGTATGTCGAAGAAACTTAAGGAACCTTCCTAGATGACTCCTTCAATTGAGTCTTCTTAGAAAGACTTCATCGTACCTAGCCATGCACGTGAAGATGATAAAGATAAATCTCTTCCGTCCTCTCCTCGCTCTGTGTCTAGCTACTCCTTCACAATGAATGTTGCTCTAGTCATGGTGACGAATGCTATAACTATAGAAGAGCAAATCGCAAGTCTGACAAGAGCCATCGAAGGACTCATCAAGCATGTCCAAGAGCAAGATGCCCAAATTGCTAGGTTGATCAATAAGCCAGATACCATTGACATGAGCCATACAGAGGGAAACAAGTTGAGGCTCATGATGAACCAGAAGCATCCACTAAAAGAATTAGCCTGCAAATGAGCTTCAAGTCTTGTCTGATGGACTGATTCCAGTGGACCAACTAAAAGAATTCATTGAAGGAACTATCAGAAGCAAGATCAAGGGAAGCTCAAGGTCATCCTTTACTTACTCCAACCCCTACACTCCAAGGATTGATAGCTTGAAGATGCCAATAGGCTACCAACCACCAAAGTTCTAGCAATTTGATGGCAAAGGTAATCCTAAGCCAGACCTAGCTCACTTTGTGGAAATGTGCAACAAATGCTGGAACATATAGGGATCATCTAGTCAAGCAGTTTGTTCGATCGGTAAAAGGCAACGCATTTGACTGGTATACTAATTTGGAGGCTGGTTCAATTGATGGATATGAACAACTAGAGCAAAAAAATTTCAATCGATTCTATAGTACTGGTGGTCAGCAGGATTTAGCTTACAAATTTGCGCAAATGGAAGGATGAGCCAGTCATCGATTATATTAATAACTGGAGAAATTTGAGCCTTAATTGCAAAGATCGATTATCTGAAGCTTCCGCCATTGAGATGTGCATTCAAGGGATGCATTAGGGCTTTTGATATATTCTCCATGGAATTCTACCAAAATCTTTCGAAGACTTAGCAACTCGAGCACATGATATGGAGTTAAGTATGGCAGCGAATGGAGTGGAAGGATCACCAGTTCAAGAGCCCCACAGGACCAAAGAAAGTAAGAAGCCAAGAAATGGGGCAAACCTTATTCTGAAGCTCCAAGTGAGGAATCCATGGCAGTAAATGTGGCACCCTTCAAGCTCCGAAGCAAGGAAAATAATGGTAGCATCCCAAAGAATAATGGTCTTAAAGAGAAGCCGCAAAGAAAGTTAACTTTGAAGGAAATGCAAGACAAGCAATACCTATTCCTCGACTCCGATGTGCCCGGGATATTTGATGACTTATTAAAGGCTAATCTCATTGAATTGCCTGAAATGAAATGGCTTGACGAATTCGGACGGGTAGATGATCCCAAGTATTGCGAATACCATTGTCTAGTTGGGCATACAATACAAGATTGCGTCGTATTTAAGGACAAAATTATGAAATTGGCTAGCCAAGGTAAAATTTCTCTTGAAGAGGATTCTGCCGCAACAAATCTTGTAACAACCAAGTGCGAATCTTTTGATGGCAGAAAAGCTTCATGCATTACCACACAAGGAATGATACTACAATCAACAAGGATGACATACCCGAAAAGAAAGATTCCTCTGATGTTAATAAATGCATGTCAACGATGACCTTTACTGATGAAGATCTAGTACTTGGCTCCAAACCGCTTAATAGGCCATTGGTCGTAACATGTTACGCACGTGAGCAAAAGGTTCACCGCATATTTATCGATGGAGGTTCTGAAGTCAATATTCTGCAATTACGCACCATGAAGGAGTTAGGGATTCCTATGGACGAACTAACAAATAGTCATTTGATGATCCAAGACTTCAACTAAGGGGAGCAAAGGGATCTCAGCATTATATTGTTGATGGAAGATATGTTGCCAACCGCATTATTCCATGCATAGATCCCAAGACATCATATAACATGCTTCTCGACCGACCTTGGCTACGTAAGAATGGCATAGTTCCTTCTCCTTAGCAGCAGTGCTTCAAGTATTCACGAGATGGTGGGTGAATAAGGTGCTCCCTGATGATAAACCATTCACTGAGGCCAAGTCTCGTTTTGTTGATGCTAAATACTATCTCGGGAGTACAAAAGATAAACAAGACTCACCCATCGGGGAATCCGAACAACAAATCAATCAAGATGAGGAAAGTAAAAACAAAATAACCTCTTCCGCAGGCTCTAATGAAAGCAGTCCAAAAGAAAAATCCTCCCTTGTAGGATTTGACTTACTAAAAGAGTTAGTATTTCCACTGACAAATCTTGACGTAAGGAAGCTTCAACCATCAAAGGGTTCGCGCGACCGACTCAAGGACCCGAAATAGAGCATGGATAGCCGCCAGAGCTAAAAGCTGAAAAAGGTTTTGACCCCCAAAGCCTGCAAAACTTCTTGTCAAAGCTGGATATAAGCCACAATAAGGGGTTACTTTAGGAAAACTCTCCTTGAAAGCCAGTGATAAACTAGTATATGGAGTCAATGCCATCCAAGTGATGTTGAAGGAAAAGAGACATGCAATTCAAGATTCCCAAATAGGTCTTGGTTTGACACCTCCTAAGCCTATCCACATAGCCGTAAAGAGGGTCAGCAGCAATTATGTCACTAAAGAGTGCTCTTCAACTGAGGATGGCAAAAAGGAAGGAAATCCATGAAAATCTATCTTCCGTAGACTTAGCGTACATAAAAGAATGATGCATGGAGAAACCAACAATCCACGCAGAACAGTGTTGTATCAAAAGAAAGGCATTTCAAGGTGGTCGCACATTCGAAAAAAAATGTTAAGTCCTCATGCACACAAAACCTCAGAAGCTTGATTCCTTCTAGAATGAGACGTCACACGACCTTGGCTATATCATGTGATAGAGTCTTAAAGGTTAAAACACAAACCACGATCTTCACGCAAGCTCAATACAGTGGTGAAGATGATAGGAAAAGTGTAGCATCATCTAATTATATTAGCAATGGTGCTAAAGAAGACATTACCCAAGCTTACCACATTACTGTAATTGAAAATGATGATGTTGAAGAAGAAGATGCTGAAGACGGCTTGAGGATAGGCCCAATGAATGGAAAGTTCTTGAAACAATACTACACCTAAGAAAAAAAGAGGAAAAAAGATGAAAGAAAGACCAAAAAATGAAAAAGACAAAAAACCCCCAAAAAAATGAGAAAAAAAAATTCCTGGCCCGCATAAGTATAAACTATGAAAGACCCTCCCCTCTCCAAATGAATATTTGGTACCCTTGAACTACGTATTGACTTGATTCTCTTGATGAGCTACGTAGGCAGCTTAGATATTTCTAAGTTCAGTCATAACATTGAAAGGAACTTTATTTCTCATATGAAGTCGTCAAAATGAGAAATATTCAAGCATGCTCAAAGATAGCAAGATAGAAAGGAAAGAAACTTCTATTATATAATCTCAATAGGAAACATCGAAGTTCATTATTTAGAACAAAAGACGAAAGAATTAAATGTAACAAGATAAAAGGGTCCTAAACAAATCTGAAGCAAAAGGACTCAAACTATTCAACTCTTCCTTTAAGGTTTCCAAATTTGCTCTTGAGGACTCCAAATCCTCAAATACTACATCACTGAGTGGGGTGGTATTCCCAAGTGCAACAATGTCCTTCTCGATTCCATGAACTCTGGCTTGAGCATTATGATGAAGTTGCTTTCGTCCTTCTAGAGTAGCATACAAGTTCGTCCTTTGTTGCTTCAAACTCATAAATTCCTTCTCTGTACGTTCCAACTTGTCCATAGTGGATTGGATCTTAGAAGCCTCTTCACTCTCTTTAGCATGAGCATCTTGGAGACGATTGTTGGTTCCTTTAATTATCTTTTGAAAAGACTTTTGGACAACTTTTTAAGAGACGATGATCTTGCTTCATCGTAACCACCAACCTTGGCAAAGAACGCATTCAATTATTTCTCCACGTTTGAAATGTCAAACTTCTGAAAGCTCCTCATGGATTCAATAACGAAGTAAACATCGTCTTTGATTGACGAAGCGAAGTTAATTGGAGTGCTTGATATCTTCACGAGAAGATCACTCCACATCTTTTGAAGGAACTCCTTTTGGTGATTAAGGACGAACCTCTCGCCTTCAAATACCGACACTGTGGCATGACAAGAATGTTGTTTCCTCTTAAGCCCCATTCCAAGTAGAAGAGTTGCAGCCAACAAGTTAGACCCAAAAGTTTATCCTTGACTATCTTGAGAAGTCTCATCATCTTCAATGACTAAGACTTTATCTTCAAACTACGGCAATGCATCAACTTGAATTAGAAACAAAGGAAGATCTTATTGCTAAAAAAAAAAAGAGAGAAAAGGGTAAGGAAAAAATAACCTCCTTGACAAAATTCAACACCGACGGTGCATGACTTGAGACGTCTCCGTCAACATCAACGTTTGTTGGTCTTGAATGGTTGGGATCCCTCTTCGGCTTCTTCCAATGACGATAGAGTTTGCTACTCCCACTTGCCTCTAAGGGTCTCATAACCATGCTTAATTCGAATGATTTTTAAAGGTTTCCTTCCCATATTATGATCGAATTATGCAGTTTTTGAATGAATGATCGAGATTGACCCGTTGTGAAGAAAAGGAGTTAAAAAAACCCCAAAAGAAGACAACAAAGAGATCAAGTACAAACAGTCATGAGCAGACTTGAACAATCATTAGGGCGTGATCACGCCCTATCCGACACCCGAGTCTGTGTGGAAAAAGAAGAAGAGTTTTGGAAAGACTCTTTCCTGATTTTACGGAGGAGACACGCATAGAGAGAGGACTCTGAAGTTTCATATAAAGAGGACTCTGAAGTTGCATTGAAAGGGGACTCTTAAGTTTAAAAGGAAGAAAAAAACAGAGAGAAGGGCATCATCTTGATCATCGTTTTTTCTCCCTTTCTCTCAATTCATGCTTTCTTGTAGAGACATCTTGTTTTTCTATGAACATGTTTAGTAGCTAATTTTTCTATTCCGATCCAAGGAAAACGTTCAACCCAATTGTTATGTTTTGAGTTCTTGAATTTATCTGATTTCGCTGAGTAATTCTCGTCTTGATTTACTGTGAAAGGGATGATTATTATTGATAGATCTGACAATTCGATTCGATATTAATTATTCTATTGCTATCCATGAGTTCAGTGATCTGTAATTGTCATGAATGAGTGGTATGAGTAGCGAGAAAATTTATTATGTGCTTTGCATGATTTATTTGTGGGGACGAGAAAACTAGGTTAAATAATTGCAGCTATTTCGATTGTTTGATCTAGATTCAATTGTTTTCATTGATGCAAATGCTATTATTGATGTGATATGGAATGCTATCGTGCCCAGTCTTGATATAATAAGTTTGGATTTAGATGCTTGAGTCAAATCCATTACAATAGAAAAACCGAAATTTGTTATGGCTATCCTAATGAATTTCAAAGTTGAATGCTTGGTTATGGAATTAACCCTTAGGGACCTATGATAGATATAATGACTAGTGTGACGAACCCCTTGAATTGGACTTTTCATCTATAATCTCATCTCAGTTATTTACTCGTGCTTTTGTTAATTTAGTTCATTCATAATTAGTACTCAATTCATACCCCTCCCCTTCTTGTTACTACTATTAGATCGAGAAATTAATCAATAGTTCCCTAGGGATTCGACCTGGTTCCACGACTACTACAGTTTAGAATCAGTCTTTATATTTGACGGCTTCGACAACGGATCACTATTCTTCTTACTTACTTTAGGGGGTTCAACAACTTGAGGATTACGCTTAGAAAGAATAGAAATAACATGCTCACGGGGTTGATCTTGGGCAACTCCTTCGCCAATTCTTTATCTTTGGAAGAATTATTTGGGCTTGAAGCAAGCAACCTCACCACGTTCTCTTCAAGGTAGCTGCCATAAACTTTCGCCTTCCACTTTTTGTACGCCCCGGAGGAGAACTTCTTCACATTTTGGGGCATGGAAGGAAACCACACTTTCTCCATAGTTTTGGACAAATTGCACAAATGCCAATAACGGGTTCCATCTTCCGAAGGGGCCTGTCTTGTGAAAGAATTACAGGCACTTGCCGCACAGGAAGATAGTCCGAATGAATAGCCATGAAATAAGTTTTTTCAGATTCTTTGGCATGCTCGTCGTCTATAAATGAGAAATCTTTGTCCCTCACAATCATGTTCCGGATCACAGTATTTCACACCTCCTTCGCCTAAAAAAGCGTCATTTTGGGCCCATAAACACTTTGAAAATTTTGGTAGTGAGTCTTGAAATAATAAGCTATCCAAGTATAAAAAAAGTGAATCAGAAATGGAGAATACATGCGAGTTGGTCTTAAGGAGTTAGAAATCTTATTCAAACCTTTGTAAATGCTAGCCAAGACAGGAACAGCAAGACCAACCCTTCGACTAGCTGCCATGGCACTCGCCACTTTGAAAACACTTCGACGTATGGAACCAATATCTTGAATGGGAAGAGCGAAGGTACAGAGCCAACACGCCAAATACGCCGCCAATAATGTTTGTTCCTTTAAGCTTCCTTCAATATCAAGCTTCGAGAATAACGCCTCATCCACAGTGGACCATTTTCCATGTATCCTAAAGGTTCCATAAGGGTTTTAAGTCGACTTAGGACGAATTGGCTTCTTCTCTTTACGTAGAGGGGGCTTGTAGACGTCATGGCTCTCTATACTAAAACTTGATCCACTTGTCTGCCGGAACATGGGAGGATTGACCGTCGTTACTACTCCCTTGAAGCACATGGTAAGCATGGAGTAGGAATTTGCAAGAGCGAGACACAAACCTCGTCTCGTCTCGTCAACACCGTTAAGCTCCTTGGCGCTTGGGACGACTTTGTCGTAAACAGGACTCCGATCATAGGAAGTCTAACAAAGGTATGCACGTCCCACAATGAGATAGAGAACTCTCCGAAGGATGTCAGAAGAGTGTTAGTTGATGGTCACCACGCTTCGCAGAACGCCTTGATAATGTCGAATTATGGTCGTAAGTAAACAACACGGCATACACAGCATCATATACTTGAGCCGCAACTAGCTTGTGCTCACACCGACTGTGTACATCTTCGGTCTACTCTCAAAATCCTTTGATGTAGTAGAACTCGCCGACAAACTGAATAGTGTCGCCCCACTTGGCTTTCCCTTCAACAATACGGCGGCTAATGTCGGTAGAGGACTTGGTTTGTTCAAACAACGGTGATGAGTCGCTTGCGAAGGCCACACCGTGGAAGTCTTGCTCAGTGGAACAACTTGAGACCATTGTTCCATGTGGAGTGGATTCATCAAACTTGGTCATTGCTTCACGTATCGACCGATAAGAGGAGTGTGAGTCGTCAAAGTTGTCCCTTTCTCCATGGGTTGGTTTTCATCATTGAGGATAACCAAGTGTTGTTAACTGGAGGGAAAAAATTCGTCTTTGAAGTAAACCGTATTGCAACCTGTCAAAGCCAAAAAAAAAAAAAATTAACAAAAAAGCACAAAAAAAAACGGATTTAATTGAGCTAGAAATCAACTCAAATAGACCATGTGCATTCACACTCAATTAAAGCAGGGTATATCAAGATTGCAAACCAATGGCCTTTTGATCAGAATTCCAAGGTTCGATGACGACAATCTTAGAGAACAAATCAAGCTCGGAAAGCTACATGTTGATGAGAAGACAAAACTCAAGGGTATTATTCAAGTTGAAATCCCAAATAAAAGAGCCAACAAAGGAAATTCATTATATCTTTTAAATAATATAATGTAGCTTAAAAGCCCAAATTTTGGCATGAAGTTAGAGCCAATATTATGTATAGTGTTTTCATAATGCTGAGAAGGGGGCTTGGCAGGTGCCTTAAGTCTGCATGGCAACGAAAATAAAAGAAAAAAAGGGGTTCTAGCTTGATTCTTTCACTTGCTAAGAGCAAAATATATTGAGCCATAAATCTCTTTTGCTTTAGAAGGGTATTCAGGGATAGCAACAAAAAGAGGATTCTAGCAAAAAGGATGAATAAGATGGTATTTCCACACGATATATGAGAAGAAAAAGAAAGTTGAAGATGAATATTTACAAGTAGAAATAAATCAGAATCCTACCGTGTTCTTCGCCGAAGATGAACGAGGATTCCTTTGCTCGAATTGTTCCTTGTGCCGAAAAGTTTTGAACCAGTCGAACTGGCAAAACGAGATATGCTGAACAAAAAATCATGGGGACATTAACACAATCACCTTGTGAGGATGATGAAAAATCAAGAAAGAACAAAATTTGGCTAATCAAAGCATACCACAAATTCTTTCAACAAACGATTATTCACGTTGCTAGATCAATGCAGGATTGAGCCCATTATATATGTGTCCAATTGGAGTGTTTTAATTCAAGAGGAATTAGAATTTTCGAGGTATGGTCCAATTGTAATTCAACAATTCAAGAGCCACTGGAATTACAAAGAAGCACAAGACAGAGATGTTTTTGAAGTAGAATTCGCAGCTACTTAGGGCCTGCTACTACGAAGAAGAATTCCCAACGCAAACTCGGCAAATTACTTTAGAGATTGAAGTCCCTTTTGCAGAAGGAAATCTATTGTCTCACATGGCTGGAGGAAACGAGAGTTGATTGGAAAATGCCGGGTTTTTTTTGTTATATGTGATGGGCTCGGAATTTAAAATTGGGTTATAACATTGTGGGTCATTTTGAACTCAATTTTGGCCCATAAACATAGCCCAAAACTCTCAAGACCACAAAAGATTCAATGTAGATTCTGTCTAAACAAATTCACGATTGATTCGGCCATTCAAATTTGATACATATTTTCGCGACTCATTCACTTTGAAAATTATATTTTCAAGCATATATTTGTGAATGAGTCTCGAGGGGGTATTTGTAGACAAATTAAATGTGCACCCAATCAAATGATGGCTAGGAAAAAACATATATTATTTATCAATTATATTCCCTTTTCTGTATATATTTTGGAATTTACTAAATTAATTCGAAGTGTAAATAGTTAATTTAAATTGATATTTTAATATATATTTCATCATCAAATAAACGACCGACAAGTGTCAAGCTGAAGTGTTTTGACAAATCACATAAAGACAAATACTTTTGATATTATCTCTTTGAAAAATACAAATATTAAAGAGATAGTATCAAAATTGACCAATCATGTCTTTGAAGGAAAGCGGATCGGCCCGGGAACGCGGCGGAAGCGCGATGGAGATAAAAACGTGCGTAATAAAAGGAATTTAAATCGCATTCAAGGGGTGTACCCTTGAACGTTCCCGGGCTATCGATGTATAAACGCATAATTAAACATATAAAATAAACAAGCGTTCGTGGCTATAAAATAAAGAAAAAACCAAGAGCATAAATGTAATCGAAATACCTTTCTCGATTTTGTATTTCGATCGGCTACACGCGATGATTCCTCCCGACGTTCATGCACGCAAGGTCCCAACGTAGAGACCTTCTAAAGTCGTCCACACCACAGTGGGAGAGATCTCGTTTTTCTTGCTAGAGAAAAACGGATCTAGAGGATGAAATCAAATAAGAGATTACACTATCAAGTGAGTGTTCCTTCTTGATCTTACTTTGTTCTTCAATTGATCCTAGATCAATGAAGCAACAAAGAGGATTTAGAGAGTAGAAAGAGAGGGGGTAGAGAGTGTTCATCTTTTTCCTAGAAAAAGATGAATAATGAAATTCATCATGCATAGGTGTTAGTATATACTCATATATATACATAATTAATGTGATTATTGGAATGTGTCTAGGTTCATCCAATGATGTCTAGATACATCCCAATCAATCACCATCAATTCTTCAATCAAGCCTACCATCTTTTAAGGTATGATCAAATCATACCAACAGGGAAGGGCTTGATTGGAGTTGATTTGTCTCTTACCAAAAGAAACAAGTCAACTAACACCTAGCATCCAACATGGCCGATTTTTGTTCCCGCCAAGGTGGCAATTTTCGGCCATGCTTATTTAGAAAAGAACACATAAATGGAATTAACACATCTCTCAGGTTAAAATTTAACGGATCGGGTTCTACCGTAATCCAATTACGACGAACCCAAAATTAAATCCAATTTAATTTCATGTCCACTTAAATAATTCTCGTTGATCTTTTAATCCAATTAAAAGATCCAACATCTCAACTTTCCATATTAATTGATACATCCTATTTACCGATTAAACGAGGGCCCGATACAATATCGACCCGTCCATCCAATGAACAATCCCTTAAGTAATCCAATTACTTATCATCCTCTGAAATTGACTCCAAGTCAATTCCTTTACCTCCTCGGTGATTTGTTTGTGACCCTTTAGGTTCACCCTCAGCTAGACTTGGGCTCGTGTCCAACAGGAGCCTGCCACCATGGATGGCCGTCTAGCAACGGTCCATGGCACTAGAGACTAGATGAATGTTGGCGTGAACATTTAGGCGCCGATTTCGTATGGGTACGGTCCTACTGTCGACCGTCTCCCAGCCTTAGTCTAGGGTATGGAATTGGGCGTCGATTCCCATCCTTGACTAAGCAACTATGCTTCATACCTGAGATGTGTTTACTCTATCGATCGACGTGGGAAACCCTTTCCTACTCAATCAATTTCTATGGCCATAGACTTTCAGAGTCTAAACCATCTCAGAGTGCATAGGAGACATCACCGTCATATACTGACAGGGGACAGATCCTATCTTGGAATCCACCGTCCTCGCTACATACTCCAACGACACTGGACAAGGCTTATAATGACCATCTTACAGAATGATCACCTCTCGCCAGATCCAAGATACAGTCTTCATATGCACGTGGCTGCCATGATTCCTCAAGTCCAAGGACTAATCCCGTACTATCAGAACCGGGAATTCCAGTCATACCGACCAAGCCTCCAAGGCTTTCATATGACGATTCCCGCGAGTCACTTCAGTCAGTCGACCACCCTGTCAACTAACCCACTAAAATTACATAGACAACCTTCGTATGTCGCCGATGAAACTTGGCACTCACCCAGTGAATGCAATACTTAGTGCAAGTCTCAATAGGACACTCGATGCCCAGTCTCGAGGTCCTCGACTTGGAATGTTTCAAACCAACCCTCAGAAATTGGTTTCATAGCCGCCATCCAATGCGCAGCCCAACTACATGGGTTATCTAATTGGTCTATGGGCATTTGTTGTGATATTGAAACGCCGTTCAATGTTAGTAGTAAGCACAACAAACACAGTGCCAGTGATGAATACTTACTCTATTCATCAGCATAATATTGTATAAATAAAGATTGACGAATAGTTCTCAAAACCGCCAATCCAATTGGCTTTCTGGTCTCCTATTCTAACAGTTTTTCCATATATTTAATGTATTTATCTCTTTAAATTAAAATAAATAGATAATAAAAAATAGTGTTCAAGTTCAACACAACTCTACCTCTTTGACAGCTATATAAAGGGGTCCTTGAAACTCATTCAAAACACACACACAATTGAAGATACAAGTGAAGACGCAAGCAAGAGAGTCTCGAAATCCTCTCAAGCGCAAATCATGAAAGATCTATGACGTTCAAGACAAAAATCAAGGCGTTCGTCGTGAAAATCATCCAAAGTCAACATTCGATCAAGAAGAAGTCGAAAGACTCGCGAATTAACATTATCAAGATACAACTCCACCTTGACGGAAGATCAAAGCTTCAAATTCACCAAGAAATATTCAAGTTCAAGTCAAAGATTCCAAATTTATAGCGTTTAATCCGGAAATAAGTCAGAAGTCCCCTGAATTAACGTTATTAAAGATCAAAGTCAACGTCGAAGAAGATCAAACATCAAGTTCCACCTTCGAAGTTGCCAAAATTAAAGATCACGTTCTTGAAGTGAAGAATCAGAGATTTCAAATAGAGATTTTTGTACCCACAAATATTCAATCGAATCAAATTCATTTGTAATATTTTCTGGTTTCAATAAATAGATGAACACAAAAATTTGTTTACAGCTATTATGACCAAATCTTTTTGAAGGGAATGAATTAATTAAAGGGTACTTGGGTATTCAAAAAATGGTATGAGAAAAAAATCTTTTTGATAATAGTATAGATTCTTCCACCTCTATATATAGGGGTGGAATTAAGTGATAACTATAACTAATGGATAGTTATCCGAACCAAATATGAAAAAGATATGCACAAATCATAAATATTCTAACAAAGGAACACATGCATAGTGTTCGGATTCATTTTTGAAGTGTTTTGTTTTGTTTTTTGGAAATAGAGAGAGAAAAAAACATAGATAAATATGTATATTTTGGAAATAATATGTATGTTTTGATCCATTTTTGGAGATAATTTAAAATAGTTTAAAATGTGATGTATGTCTAGTTTTGTTTTCTGGAAGACAAAACCCACTATTCATCATCAAATCGTGTATCATTTATATATATGAAAATATTATGCCATATTTGCTCCAAATTTGTTAGTAGAAGATTAGTTTGTTAATCAAAATCTCATCAGATTTTGTAGGATTTTATTTAATTTTATTTCAATTGATCTTATTTAGATAGTTTGTTGAATTGTGATAGTTATCTTCTTGTAACTCATTACTATAAATAGGCTACTAGTGAAATGGAAAATTATCATCTTCTTTTTCAAAGAACTTGAGTGTTATAACATTCTCCTTCTTTCGCCAACACAGTGGTATCAGCACCCTTTTCGTAAGGGACCTGTGCGAGTGAAACCAGTGAGGAATCTATCACCAAAAAACTAAATACCTAGCCTTCATCAATGGCAAGCAGTAGTTTCTTGCCTGCTCCTCCAATTTTCACTAGAGAAAATTATCATGCATGGGCTGTGAAAATTAAGTCTTATTTAGAAGCACATGGACTATGGGAGTTTGTGGAAACAGATGCAATTTCACCAATTCTCGAGGATCCAACGATTGCTCAAATAAGAGACTATAGGGAGAATAGAAAGAAGATTCATAAGTTCAAGACCTGTATTCACTCAGCAGTATCAGAAGATATGTTCACAAAGATCATCACCTGTGAAACTGCAAAACAAGCATGGGATCTTTTGAAACAAGAGTATCAAGAAAATGCCAGGACAACACGAATGCAAGTTTTGAACCTAAAAACGGAATTTGATATGCAAAAGATGAACGAGACAGAGCCACTAAAGGACTACACAGACAGATTGTTGAAAGTAGTCAACAAAATCAGACTATTGGGATAAGATTTTCCTGATAGTCTGGTTATTGAAAAATTATTGGTGACCTTACTAGAGAGATTTGAATCCAAAATCTCTTCCCTTGAAGAATCTAGAGATTTGTCAACAGTATCTCTAGCAGGACTTCACCATGCATTGCAAGCGCTAGAGCAAAGGAGGGCTTACCAAAACGGAAGAGCCATTGGGGGAGCATTTAAGGCATATGAGAAGAGTAAGAAACAACAGTGGAAAAAGAATAACGGAAGGAAGGTCAAAACAGTGGCAATAAAGGAAGTTTTCGTACATGTAAACACAGTAAGAAAACTACACATTTAGAAACATATTGTTGTGTATAGACCTAATATCTAAGGCAGTTCCTGTGGTCAAATGGGTCATATGGAGAAGGTATGCAAAAACAAGCAACAGGCTCAAGTAGTGGAACGAGAGCAGGAGGAGGAGCAACTATTTGTTGAAACCTATTTTGCAAGCCACATTCCAAGAAACGTTTAGCTAATTGATAGTGGATGCATTAACCACATGACCTTTGATGAATCGCTTTTCGGAGAATTGGACAAGTCAGTAATGTCAAAAGTCATAATTGGCAATGGACAATTTATTGAGGTTGAAGGTAAAGGTACCATTTCAATTGACAACCCAACATATATAAAATTAGTCACTGATGTGATACTTATTCCCAAGATTAATCAAAACTTGTTGAGCGTAGGACAATTACTTGAGAAGGGATATTCTGTTAACTTTAAAGATAACATATGTGTTATTACTAACTCGTCTGGTGTTGAATTATTTTCTATAAAAATGAAGAACAAGATCTTTTGCCTTGATTGGGATAATTCAGAGTTTAGTGCATATCCATGTTTCGTGAATCAAGATTAACTATGGCACAAGAGGTTTGGGCATTTTCATTATTCAACATTAGATTATATGCAGAAAAATGAAATAGTAAGGAGAATGCCTTTCACGCAAGGAATAACTGTTGTGCGTGAGATATGTCAATTAGGGAAGCAGGTCAAGCTACCATTTTCAATTGGAAAAACATGGAGAGCAATTAAGAAGCTTCAACTCATTCAAATTGATATTTATGGAGATGCAAGGATTAAACATCAATTTACTGGAACCTATATCTCTCAGCAAAATGGGGCCAGTAAGATGAAGAATAGAACAATTATGGATATGGCTCAATGGCTACTATTTGAGAAGAGCATGCCAAAGACATTTTGTGCAGATGTTGTTAATACAGTTGTATTTCTGCTAAACAGGTTACCAACTAAGATTTTAAAAGGAAAAAACTTAAGTCTTCTGTTTTTAATTTGAAAATATTTGTTGGTTCATGTTTTACCCATGTTCCAAATAGAAAACGAGGGAAGTTATATCCTAAAGTAGAAAATGGACTCTTACTAAATGCTCATGGTGTTGTGAACAAATACAAAGCAAAGCTAGTCGTGAAGGGATATGCTCAATTATATGGTGCAGACATTTTAAGAGACCTTTGCACCTGTCGCAAGTACAAATGTCCAACTAGCAGATATTCTGGCAGAAGGACTTTCAAAGTCAAGATTCAAGCATTGAGAAAGAAAATTGGAGTTTGCAACAAAAATAGCAAGGAGGAGTGATAAACATTATTACATATTGCTGCAAATTTGTTAGTAGAAGATTAGTTTGTTGATTAAAATCTCATCGGAGTTTGTAGGATTTTATTTGGTTTTATTTGAATTGATTTACTGGAACCTATATCTCTCAGCAAAATGGGGCCAATAAGAGGAACAATAGAACAATTATGGAGATGACTCAATGGCTACTATTTAAGAAGAGCGTGCCAAAGAAGTTTTGCGCAGATGCTGTTAATACAGTTGTATTTCTGCTAAACAGGTTACCAACTAAGATTTTAAAAAAAAAAAACACTTTTTGAGGCTTGGTATGGTTTTAAGTCTTCTATTTTTAATTTGAAAATATTTGTTGGTTCATGTTTTACCCATGTTCCAAATAGAGAACGAGGGAAGTTATATCCTAAAGTAGAATATGGACTCTTACTAAATGCTCATGGTGTTGTGAACAAATACAAAGCAAAGCTAGTCATTAAAGGATATGCTCAATTATATGGTGCAGTTTTAAGAGACCTTTGCACCTGTCGCAAGTACAAATGTCCAACTAGCAGATATTTTGGCAGAAGGACTTTCAAAGTCAATATTTCAAGCATTGAGAAAGAAAATTGGAGTTTGCAGCAAAAATAGCAAGGAGTGATAAACATTATTCCATATTTGCTGCAAATTTGTTAGTAGAAGATTAGTTTGTTAATCAAAATCTCATCAGATTTTGTAGGATTTTATTTGGTTTTATTTGAATTAATCTTATTTAGATAGTTTGTTAATTGTGACAGTTATTTTTTTGTAACTCATCACTATAAATAGGCTACTAGTGAAATAAAAAATCATCATCTTCTTTTTCCAAGAACTTGAGTGTTATAGCATTCTTTTGGCCAATAATATATACGTACATATGATTTAGTTTGTAGGTAAATTGAATTGTATATATTATTGAAATTGTATTTTAATGAAAAATCATTTACTAAAAAAGGTCAACTATATTTTAATTAAACTTATAATCTTGAATTTAATAAAAAAATAATTATTTTTGCCCGTTACATTATAATAATAAAATAACTTTCTCCTTATTTTTGAACAAACCCTCTGCTAATTTGACGATTAAATCAAATTTTCCAAATGAGAAAAGCTTTGAACAATGCATAGGCCTATTTTAACAGTGAAAAATGGCCCAAAAAAATCAGCCAAACATTCACTCTTTTTTTGCCCATCTCGGAGATAAACTGAAAACATGCCCAAAAGCAGTGAAGATCTTTCCATTCACCATACTTTTATTTGAGAAAACATGTACAAAATTAAGAATGAAGTGTTGACAAAATAAAGTGAAATTATGGTATCATCCATGGAACATCTTTAGATTTTGATATTATCTCCTAGAGATATGCATAACAAAGCCGTCCTGTGCATCTCATATAGTTCCCTTCAGGGACATCAATTATTCTGCTCCGAACAGCAAATCAATGTGCGGAGTCTAGAAATGTATTGAGGAGAGTTCATGCCCCTACACCAGAAGAATTGAAGCAGTCACTTCATCGGAGCATCTTCTACTCTGTTATCTTTGCATCTCTTGAGAAGGAGGAGCTGATCTCTCAAGTGCAAAATCTGTTACATCCACAATGAGATACTATTATTATTTTTTCTTTTAGTTGGGGTGGGGGGGGGGGGGGGAGGAGGGAGATATCTCAGAGGGTCAATGCAACAAATATATACCTCATCCTGGAGAAATGAAGGAAGACTCTCTATAGAAACTAAGATAGATATCTCCTCCAAAACCTCTCTGTCTTTAATGGCAGACCATGTTTGAGGTGGCAATGCCAGTAGAAGTGCCGTAAATACATCATTGCTTGCCGGTTGCATAGCGGAGCAACCACATGAGTTGTCGAAAGTGCAGGAATTAAGCTCTCTTTGAGACAAAGGGACTAGACTAGTGACTCCCTGTTCAACAGTGCTGTTAGCCACTTTCCCAGAGACTACTGTAGCATGCTTGTCACCGTTGGCAGCCTCATAAGATCCCGCACATGTTTCTCGACAGCAAGCACCAGCTGCATTATTAGGCAGACGATTTATGTGACCCAAAGTTTGTTCTGTCTTGCAAAATGAATTTTGTGCAGACAAGGTATTGGTCACATGCTTGTAAAGGCCAGTCTCTTGCACTAATTTCAACACCTCCTCCTGAGAAATTGGATATACAAGTGAAGTTTGGGAAGAAAACAGAAGTAACATTATGGAGTTGTTAAAAAACTTTACTGTGGATGATGGATCATAGGCACAACCACAACTGTTTGAAATTATAGACATAGATGCTTCATTTGCTTTTTACCTTCATAGCAAGTCTTGATTTCTCTTCTTGGCCTAGAGCTTGACTGACATCCTCTTTTCTGCAGACCTCTGCCACCCACTTAATGAACTCTGAAAAATCTGACGGTAGAGATGAGTAAACGGTCAAAATGGCATGTTTTATGTCCTTGACATTATCTGAGCTTAGCAGCACTGGAACATCATCCATCAAGTATTTTGCAGTACTAATCCAACTCTCATGTTTGCAGCTCTGCCAAACAGAATCGAAGTACAAACTCAATGGAGCAGCTAAGAACTATAGGAGTGAACTTAGGTTGGTAAGTATATAAGAAACTGACCTCACACCATTCAAGAGACAATACAATAATGAACTACCATAAACGTAGCTGATTCTTTGGGGAAAACGGAACAAAAGAAACTTCCTCGACCATGTTTTATTTTGATTTTTCTTATTAGACAAGATGATATTGATGGATTGTGTTCATAATGCTAACAGTTCTATGTCCATTTGAACCCTTTAGGCAAAGAAACCAATGCAATCAACAAGGATAAATCCCTAAATTACATAAAACTATACATAAATCCAGTTCAATTTTCTCTCTGAGTTGTTCCGTAGTAACGGAACTCACTTCTGGAAGGACAAGCATAAACATGTCGAAATGCATTATCTGCCTGTCTGTTCTTTAGCTTACAAAGGTTGGTAATGAAAATGAGTTATATGGATCATACCAGGGAATAAAGCAAAGCTGGTGCTCTTTGCTGGCTAGACACAAGCATGAACCTGAATACAAGTAAATGAAACAATAAGCGAAGCTTTTGATAATTGTTTAAGCAACTGGAAGACAAATGTTTGCTTCAATATGCACTGCCTACTTTAGATTCCTAACAGAAAATGAACGACTAGGAAACATAATAGCCTGAGTGTGTTTCCTATCTTATAAGGATGCTTCCATTTCTTTTCTTTAGAAAATGAGCAAGGATAAGGTGGAATTTTGGAATTATTTGACGAAGACCTTCCAGTAAGAAGGATTAAGGTCAGCAAAATAAGTTAGCCAAAGTATATTGCCAACCAGAAACCCATCAATACTAACATCATTCCTGCCATGTCAGATACTCATTGAACACTATGTTATACACAACACGCCCCCACACATATCTAGTACACTAAATGACATCTGAAAAAAATGTTACAAAAAACTTAACTTTGAAAATTAGTAGGTTGCATCTAAATTTACTTTTTCTCTTTTTACACCTCTTGATAAAAAACTTTTTTTTATAGGAAATGTGCCCACATCTTTATTTAAGCATACCCTCTGCGTAGTCCAGTGGCTTCAACAACAGTATCCATGGCTTCCCAAAGAAGTCGCAGTGGAACCCAGTGAGGAGGATATTTAAACCTTGCAACATCTAGAATCAGCACCATATCACTCTCAGCATGATATCCACCAATGGGTGAAAAATGACCTGTTCCAGTCTGCAATAAGTATTATTTAACTCAGCATCAATTGAAAAAAGTGGAACCAGCAAGAGAACATTATTATGACAAGACGTACCCAAACTACAAATTGATATACAAAATGCAGAATCACACAAAATTCACTGATGGAGAGTGACATTCCAGAGATTCATAAGTCAACTTTGGTTTTCTTTTCTTTTTCCTAATGAGCTTCATCAAAATTTGAAAATTAGGAGACTTTTTAGTAGAAAAGTTTTCACTTGAAATACTACTGGACATTATAAGAGTAACAATCCAGCAAGTATGTTTTGAATTCTATTTTTCCTTTCTGTAATAAATACAGACAAGAAAATATTGTTATTACTTAAGTCAAATGAGATAATTCTAAACAAGGTAGCACCTTATATGTAACAGTGGCATTAAAAGCTCGTAAACCAGTAATAGATGTACATACATGAGACCAGCACATAGAACGGCATACTAGTAAATTTGTGATGGTTAGAAAGAAAAGAAGACATCTGAAAATGTGAAGAAAATAAGGAAAAGATAGTTAGATGTCTACCTGCTTAAAAACTCTTCGGCTATACGATGAGATCACATGACAATCATCTGATGTGGAACACGCCATTACATACTTCCGAAACTCATGAATAGAGCTCTGATCAGTACGAAAAGCTTCCACATTGGCACCTGCACAGCGTGCCAAGCATACAACTTTCCCAAATGATATGCCCTTAACGCGGACGTTTTCTAGTGGCTCGCAGCAATCCAACATAGTTTCATCAAACCATCTCCAAGGTCCTGTGTTTGGGTTTCAATAATTTCATGACAAAAAACTCCAACCAGTAATAGACATGAAGCAATTTCCACATTTAAGGAAGTCATTTACAACAAAAATCAAAAAGAAAATTTGAGAATTGCAATTTTCAAAAAAGTATGTTCTTCAGTTAAAGAATCCAAGATGCACCATATCTCTCTCCTGTGTGCCTCACCTCCTCTTCCTACTCGGAGTAGAAGGTAGCAGAACACTATGTTGATGTCTTGAAATTTGGGCAAAGCAGAATTACAATAAGTATGCAGACAACCCAAGGTAGATGCACAAGTAATGTCTCTTGATTGAGTAAATTAAAGAAATGATTAATGTAAAACAGGTTTAAGAACTAAGTTTTCAACTCAAGAAGTGTCATTAGATCAATAGTACAACATTTTGATAAGCAGTGGAAATAATAATTGAAAAATGAGTGTTTAGGATAAAGGTCAAGGTAGTGATGCAATTCATCTGATAAGAGGGGAAGAAATCTGTTAACTATTAGTACAGGAGGCTTGGGGTTGAAAACATATGGTGTTTGGAATAAGCAGTGGCAAAGTAGGCTTGGGATTTAGCTTTAAAGACTGACACATTAAGGGTAAAACGGATCAATTAAATTTATCGAAAAGAGTTGATTGGTGGCAATGTAGAGCAAAAGCTGATTGTAGTTGGCATTGGCAAAATGTAATGAAGACAAGGGATTTCCAGAATAACTGATGGACAACAGATTTAACAGGGCCTATATTCTATTAAATCTGGATATTACTGGCTTATGGTTAGAAAGATAGGTTTACCCTTGCTCTGTTGACTTGGAATTCCTAAACATAGTTTTAGTTTATGGTTACCTACAAGGAAAAAGTTGCTAAGGAAAGCCAGGTTGCAGAGACAAGGTATTCCTGTTCAGAATTGATGTTTGTGTGCTCTGCATTAACTGTCCTGAGGGTATTTCTCTTCTATTTCTCAATTGTACAAGGTCAAAATCTCTACTGGTGTTCGTTTCAAATAGATTACGAATTAAAATCCCTTTTCAGTGGCATAGGTCGATTTCGGTCCGAAACATGCTCAATTTAGTAAAGCTAAGAAAGGAGTTCTTGCTGCTTGTTTGGCTGCTGATGTGTACTACATATGGGCTGAAAGAAATGGTAGATGCTTTCAGAATGTTGAAACAAGTACAAATGCTATTTTCCGGTGGTACAAGCTGAAGTTGATATCAGGACTCATACTGTTACCGGAATGGTGTTTTTGCAGAAGTGTGGTGTCACTTAGACTCCCTCCCTGCATAGGTTCTTTAATTCTTTCTAATTTGATCGTGGGTGTGTTGAGACAACTGAGTACTTCAAAATAAGATTATGTTTGGAGCATTTCCCAGAAGGTAGCTACAAATATAAACTCTTTATTTAAGCACTTCTTTATGTATACAAGTTTTTCAATGGTAATGAAGTTACATTTTGTATCCACAATATAACCATATATTGAAAATTTTTGAAAAGTTGGTAGTAAGTTGACACTCAAGCAATGGTAATCCAAAGTAAATTCAGCATGGTGAAAACTTGGCAAAGTCACTAAAATACATCGAGCAGTCCATGAGTAGCTGAAACAGCATTAGCCATGCAAAAGTTCCACTTTTAGCATAACAACAGTTACCTTTCCATTTTCTACATGGATCAATGGCAAGGGCATTCAAGACCATCGCAAGGGTGGTCAAACCACAATATGCAGGCTCAGCTTGTGTTTGATAATAAGAAATCAACTTGAAAAACCCTTCCATATTTCCTTTTTGAAGGGCCTCCCCGAAGAGTTTCTGCAGTGGCAAATCATACGGAAAGTCAGTCACTTCAAAGTACAGAATGGTATGTCCTCTTTTGCTGCAGAAGATTCTCATGTTAGTAGCTTATGCACAAGTGAATGGGATTGAATACTGAAACAAGGGCCTGAAGATGGTGTGATATAAGCTAATATCAAGAAGAGGGAAGAGGCCACGGCGGCAACTACTTATGGCACTACCATGTTGACATCTGCAAAGTATATTTCTTTTTTCTTAAGATACACAACATGTATGTACATGAAGATGCACAAAGATTTGAATCATATATAATAGAGAGAACAACTATAAGCTTAGATGCGAAATTAACTTCATAATCAATAAAATTTCCACAAATTAATTTGAAATGCATACACAAAGTTTGGTCAAGCCCAAAATTAACAACATATATATATATATGATTCTACACAAAATTGAGAGTCGTAGTTTTGTTAATAGACTGCTGAAGATAATGATAAGATAACCTTATTCTTCACCATAACTGCAAAGCAAGAGCTTATCCATACCAATTGGCCTCCTAAATACTTCTTTAGCCAATCCATACGCAATTAGTCTCATACTTTGAACAAGCTTGAATACTTAACCACCATTTCTTGAATTATTTATTTCTTCCAGTGGCATTAATGCAGCACACGTAGATTGAACCAATTGCTGTCACTAGCTACAAGGGATCTGTATCTTTCAGTTACCACAATGCGAAATTAGATTTTGAGTAGAGAAAAGAAAACATACAAGTTACAAGAACCGCACTTCCTTCTTAACAAGAAAATAGGGCAAACATGATCAAACCATTCAAAGAAAACCCAACTCGAGATCAAATATAAAACGTTCATCTCAGTTCACGTAACGAACATAACAAACCAAACCTGAATTTCGTAAGATTTAAAGCTCGACTCCACTAATTAAAAGTCCTAAAATGTCAAATAATATCACATCACTGCTCACTGAAAATCTGCCTCAAGCTCATCTCATTCAAAACTCCCACATCGATTCAAGCTTGACAATAAGCATTTCACATGCATTGCTGATATCATGAAGTTATACACAGGGGAAAGGAGAAGTACCTTGCCTTCAGGAGAAGAAAAATCAACGGCTGGAGGAGAAGGAAGTGCGCGCCTGTAGAATCCCGCCACCGCCATTTTCACACACAAACACACTTCACTGTGTGCGGACGACACGACAATGTTGCTACGAACGAAGTGAATCCCCCCCCCCCCCCCCCCCCCCCGAAAAAAGCGATTTTCAAAAGTTCCCCTCTCCGGTGCGTTTATTGGGCTGGTGAACCAACCAATAAGATTCCGCCAGATGTGGGGTATTTCCTAGGACGAGAAATAGGGAAAAGAATTCAAATATTTTAAATTACCAAAGTACCACCATCTGAAAATAAGAGAAATGACACTTTTAAAAAAAAATAAAAAATTATTCTTAGAACCGGCATTAATCAAAGTCTGGAGAACCGTCATTTAATAATAAATTTAATATTTTTATTAATATTTTGCAGAAAGAATCAACAAAAATTATATTATGTAGCTTTACTAATCATTAATTATTATTAATAGTATTAATCTTTTAAAAATTTAAATTGTAATGTTTGTCATTTTTATTTAGTGATATAATAAAAAAAATTAAATGTTATTGGATTTTTTAATTAATTTTTAATACTAATAATTATTCAAAATTTTGTAACTATTATTTACTAACATAATAAAATATAATAATTAAAATGTGATTGGATTTTTAATTAATTTTTAATAGCAATAAATATTGTTTCTAATAGTTTTTTTCTTTTTTTGGCAGAACTGCTATTTGCACAAGCGGTCCGCATAAAAAATCAGATCTTTCTAAGCTACGGTATTTTGATCATTTTACCTTTTGCAATATTTAAATTATTCTCCCTTAGAATAAGGGTAAATAGGTAATTTCATCACTTACTGTTGGCCTCCATTGTTTGGAACTTTGGAAAGCTATGGTCCGCAAGGTGAAATTCCGATTCCCTCCTTTTACACGGTTTTGTTTGTATTTTATTTTTAAATAGTTTTTGGGATAAATTACAACGAGCTCTTAATATTTTGCATAATTACGAGTAGCTCTTGTTGTTTATAAAATTATATAATCTTTGAATGGATGCCTGAAATAGTCAACTTTGCTCTTACTATATTTTTTTCTATTTTAGAAAATTATTATGAAAACAAATAAAACTAAATGGATGAAAATTTTAAAAAATTGTAAAACAGTTGTCTTCTTAGTCCATAGAAAAATTTTAATTTTTTTTATAAAATAAGTAAAATTATAAACTATAGTCCACAAAACATTTTGGTCAAAGCACTATTGCATAAAAACTTAACAGTACTAATGAATTGAGCTAATTGTTCAATGGTCGTTAAAATCACGGGGTATTGATTAATTTACCCGTTGTCTTCTTAGTTGTGATCTAGAGAAGTACTATTGAAGTTTTATTTTATTTTTGCAGTTAGTAAGAAATAAATAATTTCAATTAAAACATGTTTAATTTTAAAAAATGTATAAACCATTTATTTTAGGGGTAATTATACTCCCTCTTTTGATGTTTGGTATAATTACACGTAGACCCCTGAGATTTGAAACATTACATCTAGTACCCTTAAGGTTTGCTTCTGTCTAAAAAATAGGTCCCTCCATTAGTCAAAGTTCACCGAGTTTGTTGATATTAGCAAAAAAAAAATTGAGTGAAAATCGATATTTATCATCGATTGGCTAAAAACTGACTTATTGTAGACCAAACAAATATTTTTATGACCAAACTACCCTTATATATCTTCACAAATTAATGCATTTGAGGAGGTATATCTTCACCGTAATTATAAGGGTAGCTTAATTATAAAAAAAAATTATTTGGCCTACAATAAATCATTAATAAGTGAATCGAGGGTAAATATCAATTTTCATTCAGTTTTTTTTGTTAATATCAACAAATTCGGTGAAATTTGACTTAACGGATGGACCTTTTTATTGGACAGAAGCAAACCTTAGGGATACTAAATATAATTTTTTAAATCACAAAAATCTACATGTAATTATATCAAACTTTCGGAGAAGGTATAATTATTCCTTTAGCTTATGTTATGTGTTGTTGTCTAAATGTATATTTACGTATTACTAATATAAAGTAACTCAAAAAGATGCTTTTATATTCGTTCTGATTTCATGAGTCAAGTAGTTTTATTTTGAAAATACATTTCACTATAAAAAGATAATATTGAAGCTTATAAGCTACTCAGCTACTTATTAACAACTAATGTGGCTGATATAACAACATTGTCAACTCCACAACATAAAAAGTTTGGAACGGATACATGGCCTCATTCAAATTCCAAGGCATTTAAAATGGATTAGTAATGGAGACTCCCAACAAATTATAATTATTTTGTATACTTAACACACATGCTTAAATATTTGATATATTAAAATAAAAATATTTAAGAAACAATATTATTTGTTCTATGTCTTATATCTTTCTAAGATGAATTGGATGTTTGCTTAAATTTATTTAAAATATTTTATAAATTTATACATTGTATAAGATGTTTTTCGGGCTCAATATGTTAGCAATGACAATGGTAATATCTATGATTTCTAATTCGTTGATAACTTCATTGTGTATTATGCCTTTTTATATCTCAATTAATAGTAATTTTTCTAATTTTACTATTTTTTCGTAATTTTTAACTTTATTAATTTGTTTGTCAAGTATTTCAAATGAATGCATTAAAAGAATTATTAATCAAGGATATTGTCATGCCATTTCGATAATAAAGAATCCCTACCATTTTGTCCTCTTTTTTCCTTTTAAAAATACATTTAAATGGCTTAAATAATTTACACGGTTTTATGACAATAATTTATTGATTCAATACGGATAGGTTTACCAAATTTATCAATTAAATTTATTTGGCATCCTTCTTTCATTTAATGATTTAGGAAAATTACTCTTTTATTTTCTGAATTTTGTGATTTGTTAGAAAATAACAACAAATCTCATGTATATGTGCAATATACCACAAATCAACACTTAACAATGTGGTTAATAACAATAGTCCAACTGATAAAATGACTATTGTTGCCTCTAAAGAATATCAGATAAAATCATCAATGAAAAAGTTGCACGTTGAAGAGTTTTTCAATAATAGACGACTGAACTATTTATCCACCTACATTTATCAAGGTCAAATTTTTTTATCAAATATTAAAGAAACATGAATAATTTATGCAAGAAAGGCTTAAAGTATCATTCTAAATCATTATTTTTATAAAGTCGTGTCTGTAACTTAGAATACTATCTTCCATTAATATATGTTTTTCTATTTCATATTTACAGATACAGCAAAATGCTTTAAGATTTTGGACTCAATAAATTATTGATAAAATGAGGGCAAACCAAAATCGACTCTTTCATTTGCATAAAATTAGGGCAAAAGACTCGGAAAATATTTAACAAGTTTTCAAAAGATCTATTTCTTTATTCTACTTTTTCACTATTTATTATAAACCTTAGATGTACTAGGGTTTTTAATTCAACTTCAACAGAAAAAAAAAAATTAATTACTTATTAGTTCATATATATGATTAAGCATTTTGACTTATCAAATTATTATAAAAATATGAAAATCAAGAAGATTAAATAGAAATATGAAGGGTGAGAAGTATGCATAATTACCATAAATAGGAACAACATATTGTAAAGCAAAACTGTGTACAAGAATGCATAAGACGAAAACACTAAAAATTTTCTTCTCCATCACCGAAAAAGTGCTTAGTGAAAGTATTCAATTTCTATATTTTAGGTCATTTTAGTAACTAATCATAGCTCATTAAATCAATATTATAAAAAAAAGATTTGAAAAACTTACACTTTATATAATTTTATAGAACTACTATATCGAGGTAGTTAAAATTATATAATAATAACTTTTTTCAATCTTATAAGCGTAAGTTCTTATTTATTATTATTGTCTCAATTTAAACCAAAAATCTTTTAAGGCACGGAATTTGTACTAGTATTATTACTAATCTACAAAATATGCCTCCAATAAAAATGTAAAGACATTAGAAAGAGATACCCTCCTCCAAAAGGGAAAAAGTAATAGAGAAGGAAACAAAATATTAAGAATACATTTGAGTTGATGTATTTGAAATTAGGGATTTCAAATCTTTAGTGATAAACTCTCTTATTTTTTGAATATTTTTATATTACCAAAAATTTCATCCTTTAAATCTCATTTTAAAAAGTCCATATATTTCAAATTCTTTTGATATGGAATCATTTGAAATCCTTAATTTTTTATTTCTCTTTTCTTTTTTTAGCGAAACGCAAAAATCTTATTAAGGCAAGTTCAAGAAAGCATGCACTAACTGACCAAACACTGAGAAACCCCTGTTGAACCACCCTAAAGGGGGACCAAGGGCCTAACTGGGGGTCCTCAAATAAGCTATTCTATCAAAAGCATTTAGGTTTCACCTAACAAAGAGAATCACGTCCAAAGAATCCATAGCTACTGTGCCAAACACAAGCTGGTTGTGACTTGTCCAATGGGCCCAACATACCATCAGGAACAATGCAAAGGCAAGGCCATCCAACTCTGATCATACTCCCCTCATCCAGTCCTTCGATCTTTGTACTTCTAAGTGTACACTATGCCACGGCAGCCCCGACAATGCCCATACCTGGATGGAGAATGTGCAGCGTAGTAATGCATGGAGAATATCCTCTTCCACAAACCCACAACACATGCCCAACATCAAAACGACAAGCCCCCTACGCTAAAGGTTGCGGCAGACCAGAATGGCCTCTTGGCAAGCTTTCTATGCCAGTAGTTGCACATTAGGGGGAACCTTCGCTCGCCACAGAAATCGCCACCCCAACTGGGCAGACTCACCTTTTGTACCTGTCTGGATGAGGAACTCACTGCTCCAAGAAGTAGCATGGCTCAGTCGTAAGAACTGCGAACCGTAAAGCATCCCTTTGGGTCAAAATGCCACATCAGCTCATCCTCAGCACCTTGGTTGAACCCGCCATCATCTTCGAGGGGCAATATGCTTGAAGTGTGGGGACGGGGAAGCCATGGGTTGGCTCCAATGCTAATCAATTTATCGTCCCTCACCTGCCAACATAAGGCGACCTGAATCAGGTCCCGAGCCTCTAAATTGACCTCCAAGTAAAACTCAGTTGCCCACCACATCGCGCCTGAAGAAAATTGGAGTTTGAAAAATACTTCTTTTTCAATATACGGCTGGGGAGGGAGTTTGGACATATTACAAGCCTCCATGCCTGCTTAGCGAGCATGGCCGTGTTGAAAGCTTTCAAGCTGCGAAAACTGACCCCTCCCTCTTGTTTGTGTTTACACAAGTTCTACCAGCTGAGCCAATGGATGCTCTGCTTCTCACCATGTTGCCAAAAGAAGTTTGCTGACATACTTTTAAGATCTCGTATAATCCCATCCGAGAGCATAAAGAAGCTCATGACATACATCGATATGGCTTGGGCTACCGTTTTGATCAGCACCATCCGGACTGCTTGAGATAATCTCTTAGCACACAATTTTGCATCTTACTCCACACCCGGTCCTTAAGAGCCATAAACATCTCACCCTTAGACCGGCCTCCTACCATTGGCAATTCAAGGTATTTAACATGTTTGTCCATCAACGCCACACCCAGCAGACAGGCCAACGGGACCTTCACGTCTTGGTTGGTATTTCTACTAAAGACAACGACTAACTTTTGTAGGTTAATTTGTAAGTCAGATGACCTTTCAAATTTTGCTAAAATATTTCTGATGCACTCCATCGCCTCGACTGATGCTAGACAGAATAGGAGAGTGCCGTTGGCAAACAGTAGGTGAGAAACTCTCGAAGCACCTCGGCAGACTGCCACTCTGCGAATACGACCTGTGTTTTCCTCTTATTGTATCATGCAACTCAGCGCTTCTGCACAAAACAGAAACAAAATAGGGCGAGATGGGATCTCCTTGGTGGAGCCCTCGCTCCGGTCGAATGAGCCCAAAGGGTTCCCTGTCAAGCATAATCGAATAGTGAAAGCTAGTGTGGATCGTGCCGGGAGGAGCGCAAATGCGGAAGCGCGATAAATTTAAATAATTTATGGAATTTAAAACACGTTCAAGGGGTGTTCCCTTGAACCTCCCGGACATTCGGTGTATCTCATGAATTAAAGAAAATAAAGCATGCATTATTAATGGTGGCCATAGGGTTGCAACAAAGAAAAATGCCAAGAGCACTGACATACCGGGTTGTAGTTTTTTCTTCGTACTGCTACACACGCTGTTCCACGTTTTGCCACCAAGATCCCAAGTTAGGAACCCTCTAAATCGTCCACGCAATCCTAGTGAATCTTGATCCCCGTGCTAGCAAGAAATCAAGAGAAATAGGGAGGACAAATCGACCAAGCGTTATTAATTAACGTGATGAATCCGTCTAGTGTCCACTTGTATCTCAACAAGGAACTAGGCTTTTCTTGGAGAAAAAAAGGAGGAAGGGATGAGAGAAAGAGGGATGGTTGACGGTGTGTGTTTGTGTATGTGCTCATAAGATGATCACCTTGTGTATGTGTACATCTATGAGTATTTATAGAAGAGGAATATTCCTTCTTCAAACTCTAATTAAGAGGCACACATTGACTAGGACTTTGACCTAGTCAAATCCTAGTTAATTTAGGCTAGACTTAGTCAAACTAATCTTGGCCTTCCATCTCTCTTCTTTAATCTCATCCATCCATCACCTTGATGGATAATTTTATGGAATATTTAAATCCTATTAAATAATCTATAGGGCTTTAAATAATTAATAAATAATTACTTTAAGCCCATTTTCTCATTTTCAATAAATCTTATTTATTAGTTAATTCCATTTAATCTAATTAAAGGAATTAACAATCCAAGCAAGAGGGAACCAATTTAATCTAATTAAATTGTTCCACCTCCCAGGATTAATTCTGTTACCGGCGGATTGTGTGTGACTCTTTAGGTTCACCCTCAGCTAGACTTGGCCGAATTTTCAATCATCTCATAGAGGGAATTCGTCTGTCACCATGGGTGGCCGTCTAGCAACAGTCCATGGCACTAGAGACTAGGTGAATATCATGGCATGAACGTTTAGGCTCTTCAGTACGTTTATCCTTTCATCTACTATCTCACAACTATAGTTTAGGGTATGGACCTTCAGAACGTCGGTACCCATTCTTGACTTAAGCCTTGACTCGTCAACACTAAACATCACAGGGATCCCATCCCATTGTTCAGTCTCTATGGCCACGGATTTATGGAGGACGAGTCTCAGAGTATAAGTGAGACACTATTGTCAACCTTTTTGACAGGAGACGGATCCTCTATTAGGACCTACTGCCCATACTACACATTTTGACTGTACTAGATAGGGCTTATGGTAACCGAGTCTCTCGACTTGGTAGCCTCTTGCCAAAGGCATGGTGTGTATGTGACCACAGTAGTCCCTCAAGTCCGAGGATTAAACCCACACTGCCAGAACCCGGAATACAAGTCATACCGACCGACCCTACTCAAGGTCTCCTATATGACGATTCCCACGAGTCACCTCAGTCAGCTGGCACCTAATTGGCTGACCCACTAACATTGCATGGACGACCCTCGTCACTTGTCGATGAAACGCAACTGCAATCACTTAGTGCAAGTCTCAAACGGACTCTCGATACCCTATCTCGAGGTCCTTTTGACTTGGAGTGTTTCAAACCGATCTACAGAAACTGATTTCATGACCTGCCATCCTATGCGCAATCCAGTTACTTGGATTGACGTTTTGGTCTGTGGGCTTTGCTTGTGCATTGAACAGTTTGTAATATAAATCAGTAAGAGAACATAAACAAAGTATTTATGCCATATGAATATCACTTTCTTATTCATAATATTTATTAAAATACCGAAACTGTCAGACATAGGTTACATAAGCTCAATCAAATTGGCTTCACGGTCAGTTATTCTAACAAGAATAGGAGACAGAAGACACGCATAACAGAATTAGTTCCACAAACATGACATGAAAACCTAGTCTAAGCAAAACCCTCTCAAGAAACACCCATTCAACACGATCATAGACCTTATTGATGTCAAGTTTCAATGTTGCGTGACCCTTTATGCCCCATCTCTTATGCGCTAGGCAGTAGATTACCTCGTATGCAACTAGGACGTTATTAGTAATGAGACGACTGAAGATGAAGGCAGATTGAGATTCCGAAATGATGCTCTTTAGCAGAGGCTTAATACAGTTAGCAATGGCTTTAGATGCGAGTTTGAAAATGACATTGCACAGATTGATAGGCCAAAAATGATACGGAATTCGGATTTTCACATTTAGGAACAACGACGATATGGGTGGAGTTAAAGTGGTGGTACATGGTTCGATCACTTAGAAAAGCAATCACACAGTTAGAGATATCGGAGCCAATAATGTGCCAAAATTTCTAAAAGAAAATAGGAGACATACCAGGTCGAGCCTGGTGACTTGTAAGGGTACATATGATCTAGTGCTCGTTTGATATCTTCGGGTCAGAAAGGTTGCAACAGCATCTCGTTCATCCCCTCCGTAATCTGTCGTTCGACCGTAGCTAGCACCTCTTCTGTTACACTCATATATGCAATAATGGAGCTGAAGATATGCTGAAAGTATTCCATAATCGGTCCTGAATCTTCTTGTGGTCAGTGATTTGGAGCCCCTCCTCCATTCTCAGCAGTTTAATCGTATTCCGCCGACGGCGTTCACTCGCCCGGGTATGAAAAAAGTCATATTCATGTCCCCCTTTTATTTCTTTTTAGAAGAAAAAAATGAGGTATTATATCATAAGCAAATCAGTCAAGCGAAAACAATCCTCTACAGAGGCCGAAAGGGAGACGCCTTCCATTTGAGAATAAGCAAAACATGCTAAATTGTGGGTGATAACGTTATTTGTTCGCCTAGTGAATGAGAAAATAATAAAATCAAAGATAGTAATGAACGACCAAATGTTCAAAAGAATCAGTCCAATAGAAGAGCGAACTTCAGTCTGGGTCATAAGCTTATGAACCACTGTTTGACAATCACTCTCAATGATGACCGACTTCCAGCCCTTACGAATCGCCGAACATGCGCCCTCCCAGATTGACAAGGCTTCAACAAGCTGCAGATCCCCAGTTCGTTGTATGGTATGATAGCCAGCCGCGGATATTCCCTTGACAATTGCACATGACCACACTGAACTTGATCTTGCTAGCATGAGAAAACACTGAAAGCCTGTGATAGGCGTGCGGATCGTCCCGGGAATAGCGCGAATGCGGAAGCGCGGTATAAATTTAAATTACGAAAATTTAAACATGCATAATACGTATAAAATTAAAACACGTTCAAGGGATGTGCCATTGAAGTTCCCGGGTGTTCGGTGTATCTCATGAATTAAGAATATACATGCAATCATGGAGGCCATAGGATTTGTAAAATAAAAGAGGACGAAACGTATTTAGAGACCTACCAGTTTGTCGTTTTCCTCTTCTAACCGGTACTCATGTTGTTCCCCGATTTGCTCCAAGACCTCGTGTGTGAGATCCTCTAAATCGTGACACGCAATCCGCCCACATATCTTGTACTTCGTGCTAGCGAACAAACAAGTATTTTGGAGAGGATGGATCAATCACACGTTATTAGTTTAATGGGATTAATCCTCCTTTGTTCAATTGTTATCACAAAAGAACAAGAACTATTTTTCTTGGAAAGAGAGGAGAGAGGCGGATGAGAGAGAGGGAGAGGCACACGAATTCTAATGTGTGTGTGTGTGTGTTGAAGAATCATCATCCTTCTAAAGGTGAAGGGCTAGGAGTATATATAGAGGAGGAATTTAATCCTCTTCAAACTCCAACTCTAGAAGACTAATTTGACTAGGATTTTGACCTAGTCAAAGTAGTAATTTGACCTAGTCAAATTAATCCTAGCCATCCATCTCTCCTTTTAATCTCAACCATTAATTTAATTTAATGAAATATTTAAAATCTATTTAAATATTCCAAGGGCAATAAATATATATATATTAAATATAAATATTTATTCTAGGCCCATTAAATTAATTTTCTAATAAATCTAATTTATTAGATAAATCCCTTTTATCCAATAAAAGGAATTAATTCTTTCCAAGAAAATGAAGGACTCGATTAAATCCAATTTAATCATTCCATTTCTCCAAATATTTAATTCTAAATTAAATACTTTATGTGTGCGGATTGTGTGTGACTCTTTAGGTTCACCTTCAGCTAGACTTCGTCGGATTCCTAGAATCCGCCCGCTACCATGGGTGGCCATCTAGCAACGGTTCATGGCACTAGAGACTAGGTGAATTTAAGGGGATGAACATTTAGGCTCTAACAATACACTTGTCCTTCCGTTTACGGTCTCACTACTTAGGGTCTAGGGCACGGAAAATGCAGATACCCATTTTGGACCTAAGTGTCAGTCTGTCCTTTACTAAACGCCGCAAAGGAAACCTTCCCTTCTGTTCAGTTATTGTGGCCACAGATTTTAGGGACAAGACACAGAGCATTTGTGAGACTCAATTGTCAACACCTTTGACAGGAGACAGATCATTTCTTGGAGACCACTATCACTCTGTACACCGGAGCTGCACTAGACATGGCTTATGACTAATTAAGTGCTTCTTGGCAATCTCTCACCTATCTAAGATACATCCCTGATATACAGGTAAACTCAGCAGTTCCTCAAGTCAAAGGACTTGACTTGTACTGTTGGAACCGGGAACACACGTCATACCTAACCGACCCTACTCAAGGTCCTCCGTAAGACGGTTTCCGCGAGTCACCTCAGTCAGCTGCTCCCCAGCAGGCTAACCTACTAACACTGCTTAGACGACCTTCGTCACCCGTCGATGAAATACGACAGCAGATGCTTAGTGCAAGTCTCAAGGGGAATCTCGGTACCCATTTTTGAGATTCCTTGACTTGGAGATTTTCGGACTAATTCGGTGAGATTGATCTCATGGACCTCCCTCCAAGCGTAGTCCCAGTCCCCGAAGTATTTTTTCAGTCCGTGGGCTTTGTTTGCGTAGTGAACAGATATGTATAAAGCAGATAAAGTGAACACAAACAAAAGTAAATGCCAAATGAATTTCACTTTTTATTCATTAAGAATTTATCAAATCCTTGAAATTGTTTAGACATAGGTTACATTTCTCCTGCCAAGATTGGCTACATGGTCACCTATTCTAACAAAAACAGCCCCATTTGTGTTAATCTTAATTAGTGTATGTGGGTGGAGGAGCCCAGCCAGTCGGAACAAGAAGACCTCTCAGTTGCTTAGCCGCTAATGCTTGTCTATAATTGTTCCAGAATGTCAAGGCCATACCTTGTCAGTTGATTTAGTTGCACTTTGACCCTCTCCTGAGATTTCTTATTTCAATTCCACCGCAAAAACCAGCACCTTATCAGATAAAAGGTTGAAGTCCTCCAGACATAGCGTTTCAGCAAAATTTTGAAACCATGATTCAATGTCCTGATTTCCAAGAGAAATGACACTCCACGGAAGAGAAAGGAGGGCCCAAACTAACCTGGCGACATGACATCGAAGAAAGACATGGTCTAGTGATTCACTAGTAGTTATGCAAAGCGGGCAACAACCTGAGTCCACAATCTGACATGCGTCAAGTTAGAACCTATTAGAAGGGCGTTAATGTAAACCCACCATGCAAATGTGTGATGCCCACAAATTTTTATACATAATTAAGGGGTTATTTGATAATTATTTAAGAAATTTAGTTAATTAGTAGATATATTATAGATTAAATTGTGATCATATTAAGACTTGAACGGAGTGAATTGGAGCTTTATATAATATTTGGGAGCAAATTATATTAATTAAGAAATTAAAAAGGACGTAATGGGTATTTTGAAAAAGTTTAATAGAATTAAAAAAAAAAAGAAAAAAAGAGCGAAATTGGAAAAAGTGGTTGTCAAGCCACCGCCTCACCTACCTACTTTTATATATGTATAAACCTTTACAATATTTCATTTTGGGAAACCAAAACACACACATCACCCACACACACACACAACATGCTCGACGCTGTGTCAGGTAAGAATTTCATTTTAAAATTATTATTAATTTTTATAATTATATTATTTAATTAGTGCATTTGTTAAATGTTATTTATACTACTCAATTTAGTGTTTAACCGGAAAATTTTATGAATTTGAGTATTTATAATTAGTGCCTGGTTAAATGTCTTAATTGAATTAGGGGTGTTATAATTAATGGCTTAAACTACTTAATTTACTAGAATTAATAGTTTCTATAATTGATTGGCTTAGTTTAATCGGGTTGAAAATTTTATTTGAGAAATATTATAGAATTATATATGAAAATGTTGTATTTACTAAAAATGAGTATGTTTTGATGATAAATACAATCCAAGAATTGTTATTATGAATGGTAGCTATAATAGGATGAGGGGTTAATGAAATATTGAGATATTGGTGAAAAATATATATATATATATATATATAATTACTATTTAATATTTTATTTAGAAATTATGATACTTTTGATAAGTTGATTATATGCATTATAACTTATTATAGGACAAGAGGGATAAGGTGAACTGAACAACTCCCTACGTACAAGTTAGATCGTTGTAAGTCGAGGTACGTAAATAATTAGTGCTGCTTATATATGTTCCTTTTTTCTGTTAGTGTTGTGTACGTAAATAATTAGTATTATTTGTATATGTTTCATTCTTGGTAATATTACTTTTATGTGAGCCTATGATTCGTGCTAGTACTAATCTATTTTGAATTGTACGGGTGGTTGATGATTACTTTGAATAATTATGTCGTGAAAGTGAAATGAGGAAACCTGTTGAGATATGTCATGTGCTGTTTGATATCACTGTTATGTGCTTGTACGTGAAATATGCTGCTATGTGGTTTTATGTGGCTAGTTGGCTTACAAGAACGGTGATATGTGGAAGCGAGGGAGTGATGGAAATTAAATGTAATTATGATATGAATACCCCTTGATGTTGTTGAATAGCCTATGTGGCAAAATGAAATGAAAAGAGCTATGATGCGATGTGAAAAGAGCTATGATGCGAAATGAAAAGAGCTTTGATACGAAATGAAAGAGCTGTGATGCGAAATGAGATTGATGAGCCTGTGTGGCATGTCAAGGGGATTCATGTATATATATATATGAATGAATAGTGAGGTTGAGTTGGTGGAGAAAAATACTATATCACCTTTCTGGTAAGCCAACTAGGAAAAGACAAGTTTGATCGTTGTCGTGTTATGGAATGATTACGTGGAGAAATAAAATGAAATGTGCTTGATTAAGTTGATTATATTTTATATATGTTGCTTGATTTTGTCTTGTTGATATAATTGATGTGCGTGTATAGTTGGTACTGATTATTTACTTATTGAGTTGCAGGCTCATCCCTCTGCTAATATTTTTCAGGTGTAGATTTTGTTGCGCCTACTCACGACAGCTAGGTCCACATTTTGCATTCCAGTCAGGTCGGGCCAGTGTAGTTTTCTCCTTATTGTAAATAGAAATAGAAGTCTCATTTTGGATTAAAAGCAAGAATAACATGTGAACAAATTATAACAGTTCCATTTTGACGTACTAGATATATATGTATATGTGATTTTGTGGATGAGATGATAGATATGCTTGTTGTGATGATGAGGCTACGTGTAATTACACTCAACAGGGACTAGATTATGTGCATAATTATACATATAATCAGGGTTTACATTAAGTGTGATATTTAAGGAAGATATAGTCGTAGTGCCATTAGAGGGTGCTATATTTGGTGGTATCGGAGCAGGGATTAGATTCTCTGGGGTGTTTGATGATATGTGATATTATATGTAAAATATATATTACGAGTCTAATTATTCATGTGCATTTCATATAGGATGGAAGCGTCAGGTGAAAACGTTGCTGGCCCAACTGAGTCATTAAAGTCTGTACAGGGTCATGATCATGCATCTGAACATCAGGGGTTAGAAGCCCAAAATAGAAACGTTCCCTAACCAGAAGTGAATCCTTTTATGCAACAATTCCTAGAGTTTATGCAGAGGATGGCTTCACAACCACAACCCCAACCCCAACCACAAGAGGTAGTCATTGATAAAAACTATGAGATAGTTAGAAGGCAGGGTACGAAGGTATTTGCTGGTACAACTAATCCTACAGAAGCAGAAGAGTGGTTGAGAAATACGGAAAGAGTTCTAGATCGAATTGAATGCACTTCTGAACAAAAATTGAGGTATGCGGTGTCTTTATTGGAGAAAGATGCGTTGGATTGGTGGGAACCTGTTCCAGGGAGTAGGAATCGACCAATCACTTTAACATGGAATGACTTCTTGAGAGAATTTGCTGAGAAATACACTCCACCGGTCTACAAAAACCATAAGAAAGTTGAATTTCTTGAGTTAAAGCAAAATAATTTGTCTTTCGCTGAGTATGAGCTGCAATTGTGAGGCTGTCAAAATATGCTCCAGAAGAAGTAAGTACTGATAGGAAAGAGGCCTGAGGCTTGAGATACGAGAGAAGATCGCAATTAAACCTCTAAGTTACAGTGCACTTTTGGAAGCAGCATTGAGAGCTGAAGAGACATCCATAGAGAGGAATTCCGCTGAATCTAAACGGAAGAAGTGGACAGGTAATCCTAACTTTACAGGTGGGCCAAGCGGTGCAGTTTTCCTTAAGGGTTCTAGTTTTCAAAGAGGCGGGTACAGAGGCCGAGGAATGAGTCAAACTAATAGGTTTCCATCAGTGTCTTTGAGTAGAGGCGGGTCTACCTCAGTCGGATTTGGGGGAAGATAGGGTCCAACCAGATCGTTTAGTGGAAGGTCTATTCCCTCGTGTATGAATTGCGGTAGGAAACGTACCGGTGAATGTTGGGGAGTCCAACCAATCATGTGTTATCGTTGCCACCAACCAGGGCATATTGTCAGGGATTGTCCTACGTGGAGAGTTGACGCCAGTGGATCCCAGATTTCAGGACCAAATAGTGTAGGGGAAAATTTTCAACGGGTTAGTACAAGTAGGGGTCGAGGAAGAGGTGGTCGAGGTAGCGGGACTATTTCTACAACATCGACTGGACAGAGTAGTCAATCTCAGCCACAAGCAAGGGTGTATGCCGTCACCAGGGAACAAGCTCCTACTGCACCTGAGGTTATTACTGGTTCCTTTTCTATTTGCAATTCTGGTGCGCATGTGTTAATTGATCCAGGATCTACTTGTTCATTTATATCACATGATTCTGCATCACGCGTGCATGCTAGTATTGAACCATTACGGCATGACTTATGCGTATCTATGCCTGATGGTGGGGTTATACTTGTTAACACAGTAGTGAAATCTTGTCCAATAGTAGTGGATAGTATCACACTATATGCAGATTTTGTTGTAATAAACCTTAGGGAGTTTGGCGTTATTCTGGGGATGGATTGGTTATCTAGTAATCATGCTTTGGTGGACTGTCAAACAAAAGAGGTGGCTGTAGAAATCAATGGGCAGATGAAGACAGTTATAGTGGGAGAAAGAAAAGTTATACCTAACTGTTTAATTTCTGCTATGACTGCTTTTAATTTAATTAAAGAAGAGTGTGAAGCATATCTAGCTAGTGTACGTGATACTACGAAGGTCAGTCCGGGTGTGTCAGATGTTCCAGTAGTTAGGGAATTTCCTGATGTTTTTCCACAAGAATTACCTGGGTTACCACCTCATCGAGAAGTGGATTTTGAAATAGAAACTATTCCTGGGGCAACACCTATTTCGATTGCACCATATAGAATGGCTCCGCTAGAATTGAAAGAATTAAAGAAGCAATTAGAAGAATTACTGGATAAGGGGTTTATACGACCAAGTATTTCGCCTTGGGGAGCACCAGTGTTATTCGTAAAGAAGAAGGATGGGAGTATGAGATTATGTGTTGATTATAGACAGTTGAATCGGATCACAATTAAGAACAAGTATCCTCTGCCACGGATAGATGATCTGCTTGACCAAACGAAGGGTGAAACAGTGTTTTCTAAAATTGACTTGAGATCAGGGTATTGGCAATTGCGGATCGAAGAAGGGTCTATTCCAAAGACAACTTTTCAAACCAGGTATGGTCATTATGAATTTGTTGTTATGCCATTTGGGTTAACGAATGCCCCTGCTGCTTTCATGTCGTTGATGAACAAAACCTTACAGCCATTCCTTGATCAATTTGTGATTGTGTTTATTAATGATATCCTGATATACTCCAGTAGTCACAAGGAACATGAACAACATTTAAGGACAGTTTTACAAATCTTGAGAGAAAAGCAACTGTATGCTAAATTTAGCAAATGTGAATTTTGGATGGAGGAGATTGCTTTCTTAGGGTATGTTGTTTCGAAGCAAGGGGTACAACCTGATCTGGCAAAAGTTAAGGCTATTTTAGAGTGGGAGCCACCTAAAAATGCATCGGAAGTTCGCAGTTTTCTGGGATTGGCTGGGTATTATAGAAGATTTGTAAAAGACTTCTCTGTGATTGCGAAACCTCTGACGAATTTATTAAAGAAGAATGCACCGTTCAATTGGAATAACATGTGTGATCTGAGTTCTCAAGAGTTAAAGAAAAGACTTACCTCAACACCTATTCTTGCATTGCCATTTGGGAATGGAGGATATGTGGTATATACTGATGCTTCACGGCAAGCACTCGGATGTGTTTTGATGCAGCATGGAAAGGTTATAGCTAATGCGTCGAGGTAATTGAGGCCGCATGAACTAAACTATCCCACTCATGATCTGGAACTGGTAGCTATTATGCATGCATTAAAAATTTGGAGGCATTATCTATATGGAGAAACATTTCAAATATTTACCGATCACAAGAGCTTAAAGTATATTCCAACACAGAAAGAGTTAAATTTGAGGCAAAGAAGGTGGATCGAGTTGTTGAAGGACTACGATTATACTATTGATTATCACCTCGGAAAAGCAAATGTAGTTGCAGATGCTTTGAGTAGAAAGATGGTGGACCAACTAACAGGTATGATTTTCTATAATGTGGAGTATTTAGCTGCCCTCAGAGCAGTGAATGTGAGTTTTAGCGTTGGTAATGATCTTTTACTTGCCACTCTTCAAGTGAAGCCCTCCCTTAGGGACAAAATTAAGAATACACAAAATAGTGATCCATACTTGCAGAAAATGAAAGCCAATGTACAAGAAAGAAAGAATGATCAATTTGTAGTACATGAAGATGGTGTATTATTAAATGGGAAGCGTATGTGTGTGCCGAATGTAGAGGAACTGAGAATGGAGATTATGCACGAGGCGCACTATGCACCGTATGCGATGCATCCTGGCAGCACCAAGATGTATCGGGATTTGAGACCCCACTCCTGGTGGCCAACAATGAAGAAAGATGTGGCAAAGTTTGTGGCTAGATGTTTAACATGTCAGCAAGTTAAAGCAGAACACCAAGCACCAGTCGGTAAGCTTCATCCTTTATCTATACCTGAATGGAAATGGGAAAAGATTACTATGGATTTTGTCATTGGATTACCACGTACGTTCAAAAAACATTATGCTATTTGGGTGATCGTGGATAGATTGACTAAATCTACTCACTTTTTGCCAGTAAGACAAAATGATTCTTTGGATAAGTTGGCTGAGTTGTATGTTTCGGAAATTGTGAGATTACATGGAATTCCTACCACTATAGTCTCCGATAGAGATCCTCGATTTACTTCTCATTTCTGGGGAAGCTTGCAAAGGGCATTAGGTACCATATTGCACTTTAGTACAACATTTCATCCTCAAACAGATGGACAATCAAAAAGGACCATTCAGACGTTAGAGGACATGATGAGAGCCTGCGTGATTGAGTTCAGAGGAAATTGGGATGATCATTTACCACTGATGGAATTTGCATATAATAACAATTTTCATTCTAGTATTGGTATGGCTCCGTATGAAGCTTTGTATGGAAGAAAATGCCGAAGTCCAATTTGTTGGGACGTTGAGGGATTAAGACAACTTGAGGGGCTCGAATTAGTCCAAGAAACAGTGGATAAGATACAAATAGTCAAAAAGTGCATGAAGGCAGCTCAAGATCGGCAGAAGAGTTATGTTGACAAACATCGCAGGGAGATGGAATATGAGGTGGGAAAGAAAGTTTTTCTGAAAGTATCACCATGGAGGGGGAATCTTAAGATTCGGTAAGCAAGGAAAGTTAAGTCCGAGATATATTGGGCCATACGAAATTATTGAGCGAGTCGGACCACTTGCTTATCGATTAGCATTACCAGCAGAGTTGTCGCAAATACATGATGTGTTCCATGTGTCCATGATACGTCGATATCGATCTGATCCTAGTCATATCTTGCGTGAACCGGAGATAGAAATATCTGAGGGATTAACGTACATCGAGGAACCAATAGAAATTTTGGATCGGAGTATAAAGAAGTTAAGGAATAAAGAAATACCCATGGTGAAGGTAAAATGGAGTCATCACTCTCCCAAAGAAGCCACTTGGGAGGTTGAAGAGAGTATGAGAGAGAAGTATCCATATTTATTCTCTGAGCTGGTACGTTAATTAAATTTCGAGGATGAAATTTTTATTAGGAGGGGAGAATTGTGACGCCCACAAATTTTTATACATAATTAAGGGGTTATTTGATAATTATTTTAAGAAATTTAGTTAATTAGTAGATATATTATAGATTAAATTGTGATCATATTAAGACTTGAACAGAGTGAATTGGAGCTTTATATAATATTTGGGAGCAAATTATATTAACAAAGAAATTAAAAAGGACGTAATGGATATTTTGAAAAAGTTTAAATAAAATTAAAAAAAATAAAAAAAGAGCGAAATTGAAAAAAAGTTGCTGTCAAGCCACCGCCTCACCTACCTACTTTTATATATGTATAAACCTTTACAATATTTCATTTTGGGAAACCAAAACACGCACATTCACACACATCACCCACCCACACACACACACACAACATGCTCGACGCTGTGTAAGGTAAGAATTTTATTTTAAAATTATAATTAATTTATATAATTATATTATTTAATTAGTGCATTTGTTAAATGTTATTTATACTACTCAATTTAGTGTTTAACCGAAAAATTTTATGAATTTGAGTATTTATAGTGCCTGGTTAAATATCTCAATTGAATTAAGGGTGTTATAATTAATGGCTTAAACTGCTTAATTTACTAGAATTAATAATTTCTATAATTGATTGGCTTATTTTAATCTGGTCGAAAATTTTATTTGAGAAATATTATAGAATTATATATGAAAAATGTTATATTTACTAAAAATGAGTATGTTTTGATGATAAATACAATCCAAGAATTGTTATTATGAATGGTAGCTATAATAGGATGACGGGTTAATGAAATATTGAGATATTGGTGAAAAATATATATATATATATAATTACTATTTAATATTTTATTTAGAAAGTACGATACTTTTGATAAGTTGATTATATGCATTATAACTTATTATAGGACAAGAGGGATAAGGTGAATTGAACAACTCCCTACGTACAAGTTAGATTGTTGTAAGTCAAGGTAAGTAAATAATTAGTGCTGCTTATATATGTTCCTTTTGCACTGTTATGTGCTTGTACGTGAAATATGCTGCTATGTGGTTTTATGTGGCTAGTTGGCTTACAAGAACGGTGATATGTGGAAGCGAGGGAGTGATGGAAATTAAATATAATTATGATATGAATACCCCTTGATGTTGTTGAATAGCCTATGTGGCAAAATGAAATGAAAAGAGCTATGATGCGATGTGAAAAGAGCTATGATGCGAAATGAAAAGAGCTTTGATGCGAAATGAAAGAACTGTGATGCGGAATGAGATTGATGAGCCTGTGTGGCATGTCAAGGGGAATCATGTATATATATATGAATGAATAGTGAGGTTGAGTTGGTGGAGAAAAATACTGTATCACCTTTCTGGTAAGCCAACTAGGAAAAGACAAGTTTGATCGGTTGTCGTGTTATGGAATGGTTACGTGGAGAAATGAAATGAAATGTGCTTGATTAAGTTGATTATATTTTATATACTTTGCTTGATTTTGTCTTGTTGATATAATTGATGTGCGTGTATAGTTGGTACTGATTATTTACTTATTGAGTTGCAGGCTCATCCCTCTGTTGATATTTTTCAGGTGTAGATTTTGTTGTGCCTACTCACGATAGCTAGGTCCACATTTTGCATTCCAGTCAGGTCGGGCCAGTATGTAGTTTTCTCCTCATTGTAAATAGAAATAGAAGTCTCATTTTGGATTAAAAGCAAGAATAGCATGTGAACAAATTATAACAGTTCCATTTTGACATACTAGATATATATGTATATGTGATTTTGTGGATGAGATGATAGATATGCTTGTTGTGATGATGAGGCTACGTGTAATTACACTCAACAGGGACTAGATTATGTGCATAATTATACATATAATCAGGATTTACATTAAGTGTGATATTTAGGGAAGATATAGTCGTAGTGCCATTAGAGGGTGCTACAAAATGTTTGAACCTTCCCTTAAGCAACTACACTCCACAAGAAAGCCCAGCCACTATGGGGATCAAGGCTAACCAGTGAGGAAACACTCGTGGAGGCCAGTTGTGAAAAATGTCGCTCCTTCTAAGATCCACTGCAGACCGTGCAGGAACCTGATTATTGAAGAACTAACTAAGAATGTCAGGCCCCAAAGTGCGGCCAAGAGGAGTGCTCAAATAAGATCCCGATCTTCTCGGTTAAATACATTCTCAACGGTGGATCAGTCTCAATCTTGGGTGGATGGGTAAATCATTGCAGCCTCTCTATCATCGTCGAATCCGAGAGCCATGGGTTATCTAACCTGAAAAGTAGAAGGTCTCGATAGCTAGGCATCGCCCCAAACCTGAACAGAAGTCCCGTCCCCTATCCAATGAAGACCACTATGAATGACCACTCTCGACCCCCTAATCTATCGCCAAGTGAGGGAAGGACGACAACCAAATCGAGCATCCAAGGGAGAGAAGTTGGAAAAGTATTTTGCCATCATAATTCTAGAGAGCAGATAATCTGATTTCGAAAGGAAATTCCAGAGTTGCTTGGCTACTATGGCGGATTCGATGTCCCTTAGATTTTTGAAACCAAGCTGCCAAGAAGTATCTACTGGCATAAGCGATGCCAAGATATCCAATGAATCTTCCGTCCCCCTCGACAATGCCACCAAAATTTCATGATCGTAGCATTAATTTCATTCAGCAAACAATCCAGAATTCGGAACACGTTCATTGCATACGTCGGGGTGGCCTGGATAACTTCTTTAATCAAGATCTCCTTCCCCACATCTGAGAGAACTCACTCATTCCACTCTTGGATTCTTTGTCAAATTCTGTCCCTTAAATGAGCGAAGACATCATTTTTCTGACCTCCCCACTACCAATGGAAATCCCAAGTACCTTTCAAGTTGCCCCTCAACTTGGATGCCCAAGATCTGTTGGATATTTTCAATATCATCGGCGTTCAAGTTACCACTGAACACTATAGTAGATTTGTCAAGATTGATTTGCTGACTCAACGCACGAGCGTAGAGATCAAGGACCCGCTGAACAGTGTAGGAAATAGTGGTTGTGTCCTGGAAAGATATCATCGTATCATTAGCAAAGAGGAGATGCGAGACAGGTGGTGCACCTCGATAGATACGAATCCCCTCCAATGTACCCTATCGTTCTTGATGCTGAAATAAAGCACTGAGAGCCTCTATGCAAAACAAGAAAAGACATGTGGAGAGCAGGTCTCCTTGACAGAGGCCCCTCTAGGGAGCAAGATAATCAAAACTAGAACCATTCAGCAAAATAAAGTACGATACACTAGTCAGACAATGCATTATAAGATCAACAACCCGAGCAGCGAAACCTAGCCCTGTAAGCATAGCACGAAGGAAAACCCGCTCCACCTTATTGTAAGGTTTACTAATGTCCAATTTGATGCCATGTGAGCTCTTCGTTCTTTAGTTTTTGTTTTCAGGAAGTGATTGATCTCATAAGCAATTAGGACATTGTCAGTGATAAGCCTTTTAGGGATAAAGGCAAATTGATACGAGGGAATAATCCTATCTATGGGAGGTTTCAACTTATTAGAAATGATTTTGGATGCAATCTTATATATAAAATTACACGAATTAATTGGTCGGAATTGGGCAAGACTCTCTGGTTTTCTGCATTTAGGGATAAGGACAATGTTTGTATGATTCAAAGATTGATCAAGTATAGAATAATTAAGGAAAATGAGCACTGCACCATATACATAAGATTTAATGATATTCCAGAAGTGATGGTAAAAGTGGGAGACATACCATTAGGCCCTGGCGATTTGAATAGGGTCATCTGATGCACTACCTTATGTACCTCGTCATCTAAGTACAATCTGAATAGTTCTTCATTCAACCCCTCGTCCACTTTGACCGCTAGAGTCTGAATACACCTACCCATGTCCCCGTCTGAGGGTGAACCTGAGCGGAACAGAGAGGTAAAGTGATCAAGGATTAGGTTTTGGAGCTGAGGGACTTCCTTAATCCAATTACCCGGCTGATCCCACAATTTACTAATGTTAGAATCCATCCTTGAGGACGAAGATCGCGCCGGCCTTTTCTTTTTTTAAATATCCGAATTGCCACCTTATTTGATTATTAGTTTGCTCGAAAGGCTTTATTTTTCTAAAAGCAAAAGTAGTAAACATTTTTGTCTCTTCTATCGCAGCATCCTACCTCAGAAAATGGTGGCCCTATGTGTAAAACCTTGCCGCGGGGCACCGTTGGCTCTACCATGAAAATAAGTAGTATCCTGGTCCCTCTTGCGAAGCCAATGTGCCCGTTGTTGCCAATACACCTTGTCCCTCGAAATTTCAGCTCCTACCTTTCATCTCGACTCTCTCTTAGTGATCTTTGCCGCCGTAATTCGACCCTTTCATAGAGTGACCAATTCCTGATTAATCTTTTGAAATTCTATCAGGGCGCTGCTTCGATCCGAACTAACTCGACTAGGTTGTAAGACTTCTATAGCACCACTAAATATTTTCAAAATAACTTTTACTGGTTATTCCGCCCACTTGAACCGACCAGGTCCTCACCACCACCTCCTCGCAAGCCTCTTCACCAAGCCACGCCACTTCGAACTTAAATTCCTAGGTGCAAATCCCCCCACTCAAACAACCGCAACGTCCATGTCAGGAGGCAATGGACTATGGTCGGATTGCATAAAATCAAGGTGTCGAACTCGAGCCTGTAGGTACAGTTATGACCAACTTGAATTAGTGTAGAAACGGTAAAACCTCGCTTTAATGGTGAAAGGCTCCGATAGATGGTTAGACCGCGTGTATGGATCCCCATCGAAACCTAAATCATGCAGTCCCATTTTCACCATAGTCTATCTAAAGCCTCTCAACTTCCATGCAGCACGAAGAGGCCCTTTGCTTCTAAATCTGATTCAAAATCTCGTTATAATCTCCCCCACAGACCAAAACCCTATCAAGCTGTGACATCATCTCCCAAAATCTTTACGCCGGCTCGATTCTGCTTCTCCTTGGATTCCAGTGAATCTAAAGCATGGTGAGTGTGTCTCATCCTAAATAGTCCAAGCGACGTGATGATTCGAAAAAACTCTAAATAGTGACGTTTAAGTTCTTCTGCTAATGTAATGCAACACCACCAGATTTACCAACCGAATCAATATTAACCCTGTATAAATCATACTTCCATTCAAAAATTCAATTTTTTTTCCTTTCACACTTGGTTTCAGATAAGAAAACCACTTGGGGAGTATGGGTAGAAAGTAAAGTGCCTAAACCCTAAACTGTTGAGAGGCCCCTGATCCCTTGGGAGTTCCAGATAAAAACTTTTATGATGATTGGCAGTACTCTGCCATTGAGTGGTGTGGTTCTTGCTTGATACCCCGATAGATGTTGTCCTTATTTATTTTTGAAAGAATGCATGTGAAGTGCGATTGGCCTTGGAAGGTTTTTGTTTTTTTGTGATGGATTGTTCTTTTCCGGAGAGATTCAGTTGGGGTTAACTTTGCTCTGTCGGAGTGAGAGGAGGTTTGCTGGAGTTGATAGAAGTGACTTGTATTGGGGGGGGGGGGGTGGGATGCTATCTATCGGGGAAAGGGTAATCCGATGGTGGTAGGGTCCGGTAGTAGGTCTATTTGTGGGGTTAGAGTAAGGACATGGGATGAATGCTTGAAGGTTGGGGATTCAGTATTTTGGCAGAGAGCAATGACATGGAGGTTGGACCGAGTGTGGGCAAGGTTTTGTCCATCGAGGCAGGGTGGTCAGGGAGAGGGGGGGGGCAATTTTGGGGAGCTGGAGATGGAGGTCGAGTGGTGCATGGTATGCTCCAGAGGTCCCCAAGAACGTTCAAAATACATCCTTTCCCCGCGCCTTGTTACTCTCGGCAAAGGTCAAGGGGTAGACGAGGCCGAGTAAACAACAGTGAATGAGATATTTCTGTTGTATGCATTCTCTGGTTTTAGTAACGAAGTACATTGGGGGAAAGTGCTCTCAATCAATTACCATAGGGAGTATTTGTATTGGGTTCCTCAAAACCTTTATCATATTGAAGCGCACAGGTTTTGCCAGATGCCCAATGCAGCCAGAAAGGTAGCAAAAATTCGCAAATGCTCGTAAGTGACTAGTTTAATGAGGTCCTTTCCAATAGGCAATTTCAGGACCAGTACTCACTTCAAAGGGAGACTAACAACAATGCTCACTCGTACCCGTAAATATGATCCCCACAGTCCACTCGGCCCATCATAATCAACATCAACAAGCTAACCTAATTGGTTTCTCAAAAATACCGGCATGTCCTTGGTCATCTTGCTGATAAGAAGATTATGGATGTATATGTGGAAATTACACTGGCTTAGATCAATCTATTGCGGGAGTTTCGTCCGGCCTAATGTCCCCTAAAACCAGTAAGTGTTTCTCATATGCCCAAGGGCCCACTTGTTTTCGATCAAGGTGATGCTCAAAACGGAAGAGAATGCACTGTTGTGCTAGCATATCAAGCTTGCTTCTAGGGTTGAAAGAGGATGTGAGGGTAGACCACAGCGAGTCGAAATTGGAATTCTTAAAATTGAATGATCCGCCTTACCAGGAAGAAACCCTCAACATCACCAGTCCTATCCCATAAGTCATCCAACAAAGCAATCGCTCTGCCCTCCTCATTTGTATGCCTCAATTTATTACCCAAATCACTTAGATCCGCCTCGATCAGAAAACACAACCAAGTATAGAGGCTCACGGTGGATCAGTAGTGGGACAACTAATAGGATTCTGTACTTAAGAAACAGGCAAATAAGACAAACAGTAACTCAATGAAAAGCCAAAAAAACAATGGAAACTAATCTTAGGACCGAAAGCAGAAAATAATAGAGCAAAAGAATAAGAAAACTAGAGAAAAATGAGAAAAAACTAAAAACTAGGGTTAGAGACGAATTAGGGTTCTACGATAAGAAAAAACACGGAACTCGGGGACGGAGAAGCTGCATGGAAAAAGTTCTTATGATTGTCTTAATGATTATTTACGTTAACTTATCCCAGAATAATAGGGTGCAAAAAAATTTACCCCCTCTATGAATAAGGTTTTCCAAAACCCCTATGAAAAAATTTCCCAAAATTCTCCCTGTGTTTTTAAAATGAAGAAAAAAACACCCTCACACAATTGATGTATTACGGCCTACGTCTTGATTTTTTTTATTTTCTAATTATAAAATTATATTTATGCCCACATGACAACGTTAGATCTTGATTAATATAAATTGACGTTTGTGGATCTTACAAAATAAGGTAAAGGCGAGATAAAACAAAATAAGGTAAAATGCCTTCATTTTTTTTCCGGTATTTTTTTCTTGAAGTGAAAGTGATGGAGTATTATTATTTCAAATTAATGTTATTGAACCCAGACTGGACCGGCCGGTTCGACCAATACGACCAGGAACCAGCCAAGGGTTCGATCCGGATCACCGATATAAAATCGGTGTCAATCAAACTAGTCAAACCCAGTCAAAACCAGTCCACCCGGAACCCAATTAACCCAATTTTGATAAAAAAACAAAAAAAAAATAATAATATATATTCCTCTAAAAATAATATAGTGAAATATACAAAGAGAAAACAAATACCAAGGAAAATAAATAGGCAATTGCTTAATGAATAAATATTTAAACCAACTATGACCATATTTATAGTGTAAATAGTTTAAACTTTTTTATGTTTTTTCGATGTAGGACAAATGAGGAACTGTTCAATCTTTGTTTACACTTTTTTAACGTGGGACGGTGAGCATATTTATAGTATAAATAGTTTAAACTTCTTTATGTTTTTTCCGATGTGGGATAAATGAGGAAGTGTTCAATCTTTGTTTACACTTTTTCAATGTGGGACGATGAACATATTTATATTGTAAATAGCTTAAGTTTTCTTATATTTTTTCAATGTGGGACAAATGAGAATATGTTCAATTTTGGTTTACAATTTTCTAATCTGGGATAATGAACATATTTAGAGTGTAAGTAATTTAAGCTTCCTTATATTTTTTCAATGTGGGACAAAAGAGAAAAATGTTCAATCTTGGTTTACACTTTTCTAATGTGGGACAATGAGCAAATTTATAGTGTAAATAGCTTAAGTTTCCTTTGTTTTTCAATGTGGGACAAATAAGAAAGTGTTCAATCTTAAGTTATACTTCTCCAATGTGGGACAATCAGAAAGGCAATGGTTGCTAAAATATTATTATAAATTAAATTTATTTAATCAATTATATATAATGTATTTGGGAGGTTTTCAATTTTAAATTTTTGTTAGTTTGAATTTTTTTTTAATTTGCTTCATCCAAGAAGTTTGTTGGTTTTTTATTATTAAATTATTATAGATTGTGTTCATTAATAAATTCCTTTCCTCATATCCAAATCCATTAATCCAAATTTAACCTTAATGAATTATATAAAAAACATGAATTATAAATTTAGTTTGATAATAATCTTATCATAGTATTCAATCTGCATTATTTTTTATGCATCCGAAAAACGTAGTTTTCTTTAGTAAAGAAAAGAATAAACTCAAAACGCTGATTTTGTTGCCGGTGGATAAGAATCTTCACATGGTAATGGACAGGGAATTAGGTGCCTTCCCGCCCCCCCCCCCCCCCCCCCACACCCCCCCAACCCAAACAGGTATATTTTTCTATTCTTCCACATTTCAAGAATATCAATAAAATTATTGTGTCTGTATATAAATTATTTATTAATTTTTTAAGATTAATTATATTTAGACCCTCTTTAAAAATATAAAATTATACGTACACCCTCTCTGAAAATTTTTCGTTTATAACTGACTTCCTTCCATTAGGGATTGAAGGGAAAAGCTGACGTTCACAAAAAATAGAAAAAAAGAACCCATAAACTTTGAATTTTGTCCATCATTTAGCATATTCATATATAGTAATATTTTCATACTTGTAATTTCTATAACGTTAAAAAGATGTAATTGTAATAAAATATTATTTCAAATTATGTCTAATTGTTAAAATGTTCACAAATTAATATATGACAATTTATAAGGAATAAACCAGTGACAAAGTGTTGAAATTTTCTATATCTCAATCCTACAATATAGATGAAAATTTTGAATAAGACATTTTCAAAAATAGATGCAACAATGGTGTTACCCCATATATCGAACGTATAAAAAAAGCACAAAAAAGTGACTAGCTTTCGAGTATCGATGGCTATTTTTTATTCAATGACTATAATTCGATAATAGTATTTTATATATTTACATCATTTTGACTTTATATATAATATATATATATATTATATTCACGCACTTGTACGTATCAAATATTATTAGGGGAATGCTGAATGAGGGGTAAAATTAAAAGTTTATGTAATTTTATTTATTGGCATCAACAATTTTCGTCCAAACTCTGATGAAATGGGTCAGTTGTAAATTGAGAATTCTCGAAGGGGATGTAAGTATAATTTTGAATATTTTTGAAAAAAAAGTATAATTTTATATTTTTAGATGAGATAGAGATGTAATTAACCCTTTTAATATCAATAGCATTCAAAGAAATTTCCACCAAAAATCAGAAACTGAAAAACGTAAGATCGTAGATACCATAATACCTTGCACAAAGACTAATTAAAGAGTGTACGCATGCTGGATACTCAGAACGGAATATGATACTTTCAAATACTTTTTGAATACCTATCACGTACTTAATAACGTGCCCAAAATATTGACACATTAATAATTTTTAAAAAAATCTCATCTACACTTTATATTTGGAGTACGAAATTATGCGGTATAAAATATCAAAGTAAACATATCATATGTTCCACTATGAAATAATTTAATCAAGATATAAACTTAATTACATTGCTTCATTTAATGCTTTTAATGCATATATATACATTAGTTGTCGTCGCACATAGTCCTCGAAAACATACAAAAAAGAATTGTGATGATGTGGTGTGAGGTGAGAGAGAAAAATAAATTGTAATTGTGTGTTTATTAATAATGTGAAAGTTCGTGAGTAAAGAAACACGGAGAAGTAAGTTGAGAGAAAAAATGGAGTAGTGAGTTGAGAGGAACAAAAAATTATAACTGTGATTATTGAAAAATAATGAAATTACTATTTGGACCTAATTTTTCTTTGAATGGAAGAAATGAATTAAATGATTATTTGGATATTCAAAAATTGGTATAACAAAAGGTTTTCTTTTATAATACTAGTCATTGCTGCACACAGTTTCTGCAAGCATATGAAAAGAATTGTGCTATGAGATAAAGAGAAAAAAAAATATGAAAAGAAATAATAATGGTGTGAGTGGATGAGAAATAGAAGTCCTTGAGAAGTGAGGTGAGAAAGAAAATAAATCTAATGTGAGATTATAAAAAAATATTGAAATAACTATTTTGGTCAAATATTTTTTTTAAGGAAAAAAATGAATTATAGGATATATTTGAGTATGCAAAAGATGGTACGACAAAAGATTTTGTTTTATAACAATATAGATATAATATTGTCCATATCTTAGTTTCTTCTTAGCATAATATAATACTATTTTGACAAATTTATTGATAATATATTTATGTTAATTTTTAATATTAATGCAAGAAAAAAAAACTCGAGTCCAGCAAATGGAGTACAATTTTGTGGGTTTTTGCAAGTTTTGAGACCTGAAACTTGCATAAAAAGATAAGGACTTCGACAACTAAGTTAGTAACATATTAAAAGTATAAAAATATAGTAAAAGTGAGCAGTAAAAATAACATAGTGCAACTTAAGTGTGCAGAGTGAAAAAAAAAATTACTAAATTTCATGTGGGGGCTTGCTATTTATAAGCAAGGCGGTGATTGGTAAAGAATAATATGGAATCCCCAACTTTTGAAATTCGGATGAGATGGATCCATCCAACTCTTGGTAGGATTCCTGTCTTTTCGGCCAAGTGGCTATGCTTTCAATTAGGAATCAATCTCTATTTCTTTTCTAGTGTTGTCACGTGTCCAATAGAATTTGATATTGGTGCTTATTTCTTTTTCTGCTTTACGGCCAGGCCCAATATATATGTTTGGGCAGAATATAACATTTTAGCCCATGTAGTTGGTTGGGCCTTAATTAACCTGACAGGCCCATTTGTTTTTTTTTTTTTGTAGTATTATGATGTTATTTTTCTTTAATTTTCCCTCCTTCTGTAAATAGGAATGCTATGTACAGCTTTAAATCTCTCACTCTCAGCCATGTTGTAGCGTTCAGATATGTTTCTTTTGAATTTTCTATAATTACTTGATATATATAGAGGGTTAATTACACTTAGACTCCCTCTAAAAATATAAAATTATACTTTTCCCGAAAATAATTTTGCAATTACACTTATATCCCCTCTAGAAATTCTTCGTCTACATCTGACCCCCTTTCATTAGAGTTTGGACGAAAAATATTGAAGTCAACAAAAAAATTACATAAAATTTTAATTTTTCCCCTCATTTAACGTTTTAATGTATATTTTTCACTTAAAAGGGGGATAAATGTAATGTATATATATGGAGTGATGTTAACATTATTACATATTTCTCCTTATAAGTACAAAATTATTACATAAAAATGTTAAATGAGGGGCAAAATTGAAACTTATGTAATTTTTTTTTTTCTAACATCAGCATTTCTAGTCCAATATCCTAAAGGTGTAAATGGTGAATTTTCAGAGGGACTGAAAGTGTAATTTTAGAACTTCTTTTGAGGAAAGTATAATTTCGCATTTTCAGAGGGGGTCTAAGTACAATTACCCTATATATATATATTACTTTGTCTTGGATAGTTTACTTTGGCCTAATCTCATTGTTAGTCCACCATCTCTTAAATTTGTCCCATTAAAGTTCTTGACCGTTAGATTTAACGGAATCTAAATTATAAAGGATGGAATATATTCCAATAAAAAGGGATAAAATTGAAAGAAGTCAAACTTCTATGTAATCCTTCCATAAAATATTTAGCAACGCATCATAATCTTATTTGCATGAAAAAAATACAAAAAAAATTCAAAAAATCACAAGACTAAGTATAAAATAAATGTCATTGCAATTTTCTACAGAATGAAATATATAACCACTTGCAAAAAGTAAGTTTCAAATGTCATTATAATTATATATCACGTACTATAATTTATTTTGCATTAAAAAAAATCGACATCAATTCGCCACTAATGCCGACAAAAATATTTATATGTTTAACATCATGTACTCTTCCTAGCTTCGGTAGTTTCTCTTTTTTCTTCACAAGTTATTGTCTCACAAAACTTTGCAATGATTTTAATGTAACACAACATTTACCCTGCTTAATGGAGTCAACACTAATTGAAAGTCCACCATCACTAGTGGTGGTTTCTATTGAGCCTATCCTTCTAATTGTGCTCTGCAAACTTGAAACCACCTAAAATAAAGTCCGACACAGTAAACCAAAAATTACTAAGCATAAGCAGTGACACATAAAAAATATAGAATTACTTACAGGTTCTTGTGTACATATATCTCTATATTTTCCGGCATATATCGGTGGTTCGGAGCATTTGAATCAAGATTTTTCCAATTTTTTGTTGGTGCATCACATTCGTTTCTCCCCTAGCCTTCTTGTAGACACACACTGCACTTAAACTTCCTCTTTCTTAGTGGCTGCTTTGTTTGATTAAGAATCGTACCAATATTTTTTGTTGAAACTATATTTGTCGCTAGGACAACTTACTATCACTAGAAGAAAATGACTTAATAGCAACAAAAATGAATTAGCGCCGAGCTAATTAGCAAGTAAAGTTCTATTGCTAATTTACATTATTTAGAAGGGCATGTTAGTACACTGTGCCATCTTTGCTACAAAACTTGCAAGCCAGAGACTTTTGTCCTATTTTTTTCAACTTTTGTCTTGCTTTTTCAGCTTTTTGGACCTTCAACAGAAGGAATGTGTTCATTGACTTCTCTTTTCCTTGCCCTTTTAGGCCTACCAGGTAGCCTAATTGTGTCAGGCTCATTAACTGTTTCTTTCCCTGTCCTTTGGCGATGTTGAGGACCTCTCACAGGATTTATGAAGTACTCATATGCTTTAATGAACATCTTATTTGAAAAACATTCATGAACATGTGTCTCTGGGTTCCTCCCAGACCTCGCAATAGCACATACCCCATGGATACAAGGAATACCTGTTAGGTCCCATTTTACAAGAACATGTCTTTTACTGGATGTCAATAGCATATCTGGAGCTATACATTTCCTAACTTCAAAATTTTCGCCCTCTCCATGTCCACCAATGCGTGCACTACATCCATCTTTAAGTTTTTTCAATATTTTTTACACTTTTGAAAAACGGTGTTAATTTTTTTTTTTACTAAAATTAAATAATTTATATATGTTTTTTGAAAAAATATATTTTCTTTATATATTTAATTTAATTTATATCTTTCTCTTTTTTTCTCTTATTTATAAAAAAATAAATTTTTATATTTATATAATAAATTTGTCCCTTATTTATATATTTATAGGGGGGGGGGGGGGGCGAAGAGGGAGGAAAAAGTGTGGAAAAATTAGGGTTATGAAAAATGAGGAGAGAAAGTGTATAGACAAAAATAATAAAATATTTTTAAAATTAATAATTATTTTTGAATTTAAATGAGTTAAATGATTTAAGATATACTTTTTAATTAATAAATAAAATAATATATTTTTATAATTAATAAATATGTTTAAAATTAAATGAGATAAATTATTTTTAGATACTCTCTTCAATTAATAAATGAATAAAATATTTTTAAAAGTAATAATTATTTTTGAAATTAAATGAGATAAATGATTTAAGATATACTCTTCAATTAATAAATGAGATAAAATATCATGTAAATTAATAATTATTTTTGAATTTTAATGAGATAAATGATTTAAGATATAATCTTCAATTAATAAATGAGATAAAATATTATATAATTTAAAATTAAATGAGATAAATGATTTAAGATATACTCTTCAATTAATAAATGATATAAAATATTTTTAAAATTAATAATTATTTTTGAAATTAAATGAGATAAATGATTTAAAATATAATTTTCAATTAGTAAATGAGATAAAACATCATGAGAAAAAATTATCAAAATACATTATGTTCAATTAATCATCATCATCTTGAGACTAAGTGCTTCTTCATCATCAGTCATTTCATATTCTTCAAAACTATCTTGTTCCTCTTCATCATCTTTCATTTCATTGTCCTCATCAACAAAAAATTGTGTGTCGTTGATGTCATCTAGCTTTTGTTCAACATTTAGCCATCCAATCAACTTTATCTCTTCTTAAACTAGGATATTGAGCGTAGTTACTTCGATAGTTTGTTGTGCTAGTATAAATGGCTCATGTTTCTGGTACAAACGTTTGTGATTATATCAACCAAGTGATACTTCGGGTGAATCTTCACTCCTTTGGTAGGATCAACCCACCTACACTTGAACAGAACAACATGCATATTTTGATGTTCAAATTCGTATTCAAACTGTATTACCTCATATAACCATCCAAAAAAATCAGTGTCAGAGTCTGTGTAACTAGAGCTTCGCACACAGGCCCCACTGTTCATAGTATTCTTCCATTATCCATGGGTTAAAGTGTAGAATTGTATCCATTGACAAAATAAGCTGGTCATGTAAGTACTCGTTGTGATGGACCCTATACAAACATCTTCAAAATTGGATCAGTAATTTGATTATTAGGATTTGTAACCTATTATAATTAGAACCGGACCAGCCTTGTTTGCATGTGATTGATCTCTAGGATATGTCGAATCATTGAATACATCCCCTTGTGGATGAAATACAGGACCAATTGCATCAAACACCATCCTCTGATCCCAATTCAATTGCTCATAGTTATTCTAATTTGTCGTTTGATCTGCAAAGTTGTCATCTGACATTGGATGCTCTCAATCCATCTATATAAGCTCACCATGAAATGTCCAATTGTAGTTATTTTTCTTAAAAACCTTTCTTATAGAAGTCGTATGTCACCTCCTCCGCGGATTTATACTTACGATTTTTACGTACACTATATGGACAACGAATTTTCTCCCCATCCATAAAATCATGCTGTGTTTTTTGTCTAATCTATAAACTCAGTGACGTCTTCTAAAATTCTATGAGATGATGATTACCGGGTACATTCTTCTCATGCATCCACTTTCTCAATTATCTCAACATCATGTTCTAAAATCAACAAATATTATACATATTCATTAACATACATACATAACAGACTAAAAATTCCAAGAATATAATGAATATATGTAAATAAACAAGTAAAAATTTTATACTAACCTTAATGTAAGTCAAGTAAATGTCCAAATGTGTGACTCGTTGCACTAACGTGATCATTAACGATCTAATGCAAAGATAAGATTAAAAACCGATTGAGTAGAAAGAGAGAAGAGGAAGAAGTTGTTATGGACAATTATAAAAATAAGTGTGACGTAGAATGAATGTTTTCTTATATTACACTTTTTGCAATGAATTTTGCAACGAATTTGGAACAGATTTTACCACGGATTGATATCTCTATTGCAAAATTCGTTGCAAAATAAAGAATTTTAAAATAGTGGATTACAACTATTGCAAACGTATTGCAACAGACGAGATTCGTTGTAAAGACCGTTGCAAATTCAACGGCTCAATAATTAATGCGTACCGCTGTAATGTGCGGATTGCAACCCTTCATAGGTAGTTGCAAATACCGTTGCAAAATTATCAGAAAGTTTGCAACGGAAAAACATCCATCGCTAAATCTGTTGGAATCATGGAATGCATTTTGCAACGATGCATTTTTGTTGCAAAATGCCTCACAATTTTTTTGCAACGGATGTAATTAGAAACTTCATTGCAAAGTATGCAATGAAAGGTTTCCATTGCAAAAATTGTTGGAAGTTTGCAACGGAATTTGTGGTTGCAATATTTTGCCACGACCTTTGCAACGACTTTATGTTGAATGTGGGGCATCTTAAAATTGGCCGAATTTTGCAACAGAATATTATAACAAGTAATCCGTTGCAAAATGTTATCGTTATAATGTAAAAAAATCAGAATTCGTTGCAAAGGCGTGGCAAAAGCTATTGCAAATTTACAACGGACATTGCAAAATGTCCGTTGCTATAAGCTTGTTTTTTTGTAGTGTATTTTCTCTTAAAGTGCAACCTCTTTATCAAATAAATTCTAATTGTCTTCATGATTGCAATGACATTTATTTCATACATAGCCTTGTGATTTTTGGAAATTTTATGTATCTTTTCCATGCAAATAAGATTATAATACGTTAGGTAAATATTTTATGAAAGAATAATATAGGAAATTGCCCTTTTTTCTAATTTGACTCCTTTTCCAATTCTGTTAAATCTAACTTTAAAGGACTTTAATGAGACAAATTTAAAAGATGAGTGATTGCTAAATGCATTTGAAAGATGAAACTAAAGTGAGCCAAAAACAAGAGATGAGGGTGAGTAAAGTAAATAATTCATAGGGCATATTAGTCTGTAAAAATATTTCAGAAAGTTCTAAAACATATATAAAGCACTACAAAAAAAAATAAAAATTATTGCATTGGTTTTTGTAACGGCGAAAATTTTTTTTGGAACAGATTTTGAAAATTTGAAACAACCTCTATAATGGAAGACGGTTTGTTGCTTTAAGACGAGTTACAAAATAATTGGAAAGGCGCATTCCAAAGTTGTTCCTACTTGTTCCGGATTTTGTAACGGCTGTCCACTCCGTTACAATAATTGACCGAATGCAAAAATTGATGTTGGAACTCATTTTGGAACAACCTATTTGAATTTATATGGCATGTATTTGGAACAGCCGTTGTTACACATACATTGATACTATTATATTATAATTGGAACAGTTGTTTGAAAACTTTTTGTCGCGGTCGATGTTTTTTTGTAACGGTGTTTGTAGCTCATGTTGTAAGATTAATTTTAACATAGATTGTGACAGCCGATGTGACACCATTTGTGGATGTTTTGTTGTGGTGTTGTAATGGTATTTGAACCGGTTGTTGTTACTGCGTTCGGAACGTATTTTTAAAGGATTCTGTACTAGCATTTGTAACTTGTGTAGGTATGGTTGTTGAAACGATTTTTGTATCCGATTGCCACGTAGATTGGAACGACTTTTCGAATTGATTCATGGTTGTCTTATGAAATGTAACCCTACAACCCTTACATAAGCCGTTACAAATCTAATTTTTTGTAATAATTTAATCATTTTTAAATTATTATAATGTTCATTTTTATAATTTTTATAATTTGTTGAATATGAAATTTTTTATAAATTATCTAGTAAGAAAAAGTAGTAACAATATAATTAACAAAATTAAAATTGTATTTAAAAATTATAATTAAAATATACATAGAAATTTTAAAAAAATAAAAACAACAAAACCCGACCCTCATCTAGATCGGGGATCGGGCTCCCGGTCTTCTGCCTCATCAGCAGGCACCGAGGGATTAACTAGATGCTGGGACGTCTGGGACAGCTAGGATGGTGGGGATGGTGGGGACGATGGGGCTTGTGGAGGTGTGGGTCAGTTGGTAGCGACAACGCATTATGGACTCTTCGAACCTCGTGACCTGAACATCGAGGTCTGGGCGTTGCTCTTTTGGTGGCGAGGGCGATGGAGCAGTGGACGACCTGGGCCGCGATGGTCCAAAAATTGTGTGGTGGGCTTTGGAGCCGAGACCAAATACACGACGCCTCTTTCGGCTGCTTGCTGCCGACATCCACAACTGCATTTCCAGGCCACGTATTGGCCATCGAGCCTTGAGAAGACGATGGAGGATCTTGCTGATCATTCGGTGGCTGGGTTTGTTGTTCCTCCATCATCCTCTGGAACGCCTTCTGTGAACGAAATAATTGATTAGTAAAAGAAAATCAAATTATAATATTTGATGACTATAAATCTGCTTACCGCCACCTGGTCCCACCTCGGGCCGCTCCATTGCCCGTCCGCCTTCCTCTTGTAAACTTTGGAGAATACCCCCATCTGCTTGATCCGGTGAACCAGGTGTGCCTCCTGTCAATGATAAATTTAAAAATATAATAAATACATTAAAATAAAAAAATTGAAACGACTTAAATATAATTACCATCTTTTGCTTGTGGTGGCCAACAGACAACGACTCTCCGTGGTAGACGATCGCTACTGCGGCCGGGTTGGCTGTCCGGTTGGGCTTATTCTTTGCCGATTGGGCTTGGAAGTTTGGGCTTGCCCAGTACTCCAACAACTGGTATCAAATCTGATCGGCCAGCCAAATCGAACGGGACAACTAAGGCCGAGCATCCGAGAACCACTTCCGTAGGAAGCGACCGACATGCCACCTGAATACCTTGAACATCGACTCATCGTCGTAGTATCACCAATAAGCAAGCAGCAGATTCACATAGTAAACGCAAAATTTGTAAGTAATCGATAAAAGAATCAATTTTCACATTTGAAAATGTAATTAAAAATCTAAATAAATCTTACCTTAAGATTATCATACCAAAACAGCTGGTGCTCCAGTAGAATCTGCTTGATGGATCCCCATAGATGAGGATAGTGGTTGTGCGCCATAGCATTGATCGCACCGTATAAATCTCAATCTGACCTAAAAAAATAATAGAATATTAAAATTTGATAAATTCAATAAAATAATAATAATTTTTTGTATGTTACCTCGCATCGCGGAGGTTGATGTAGTGACGTGCAGACAGTGGTGACACTAGAGGCGCTGGTGGTGCATCCCACGGCCGGAGGCGGCCCCCGCGGCCTGTGAACTGTTGGCCCCCGCTACCTATGACCCCGGTGTGGCGGGATCTATTGGCTCAGCCTGTGGCACTAGAGGCTCTGGTAGTGGTGGTGGGGGTGGTGGGAGTACTTCCGTATCAACAGCGGGAGCAGGAATGGGCTTGCCACGATAACGACCACATCCCGGAGGGGCCGGACGACCAATTGTCATGGAATCTATATGTAACTTGAGAAATTATAATATTAAAACTATTAATTGTATTATATTACGTAGAAAATTATCTTCTTTATATTATGCAGTAAAATATATTGTGTTAAAGTATATTACTAAAATATGCACTAAATTCCATAGTTTTCATAAGACGTGGACTAAATCCTTGTCAAATTTCCTAAAAGATGTACTAAGTCCAAATAAATTTCGTAATTATCCTAATTTTTCTATTTTCTACATTATCCTAAAATGACAACAATAATATGTTATAAATATATATAATATTAAAAATTATTGTAAATTTTTAAAAACTGTATTATAATATTAAATTTGCTGTGAATAGATATAAACTTAGATATTATATTATTTTTCCTAAAATTTGTACTAAATTCCAACAATTTGACTAATTTTTCTATTTTGATGAATATTTACTAATTTCAAGAAAATTCCATAAAATTAAAATAAAATTCCAAAAATTCAACAAAATTACAGAAATTTCCATTAATTTACAAAAAATTACAAAATTTACAGAAATTCCATATAGTTAAAGAAAATTCACAAAAAATTCCTTAAAGGCAAAATTATATTTTTGGTCCTGTAACTTTAGGCCATTAGCATTTTTAGTCTTGTAACTTTTGCGGTTTACATATTTCGTCCTTTTTTTTGACACATTTAGTCCTACACATCTCAATATTGGTCCATTTTAACACATTTAGTCTTGCTTTTACACTTTCAGTCCACCGGTAAATTTTTCGGCCAATTCGATTGGCCGGAATGCCACGTCAAATAGCACATCATCTGCCACGTGAGATTTGTAGATAGGCAAAATTATATTTTTGGTCCTGTAACTTTAGGTCATTAGCACATTTAGTCCCGTATCTTTCGCGGTTTAGACATTTCGTCCTTTTTTTTTGACCATTTAGTCCCGCACATCTCAATTTTGGTCCTTTTTTAATAAATTTAGTCCTGTCTTTATATTTTTTGGTCCACCGATTAAAGAAAAAACATATAACAAATGAAAAATGGAGACACAATGAACATAGAACATTGAAATGTTCCATAGGCCGTTATTTGAAAACACAAGTATACATGATTTATTGATTCATACAAAAGAAAGTTCAAAAGGAGCACAACTTGCTTTATTCACTATTAAAAAAAAGGGCCAATAGGGAAGCATCTCTTCCCCTTATTATCAGGGGAACAACTTATGGTAATGAGCTTTATGCTTTTTTCACTTTATTATCATCTTTTTCTTCGTCATCCTTGTCTTCCTCCTCCTCCTCCTCTTCCTCCTTAACTTGTCTCTTTGGACCTGAAGGGGGGGGGGGGGGGGGGGGGGGGTTGTTCAAAAAATTCATGTACCATATGGTGCACTTAAAAAAAATTACTATTGCTAAAATGACTATGGCAAAAATCGTGCGAAATAGCTTTTATTAACTACGATTTAATAAAAACCGATACAAAAATTAGGTTTTTCACCATGAAAAACTTATTTGCCACAGCTAAGAGCCGTAGTAAAAACATTCGTCATTACATTTGAGATTCACGCCTTCACGACAAAAGAAAAAAAAAGCAAAATTATATTTTTGGTCCTGTAACTTTAGGCCATTAGCATTTTTCATCCTCTTTTTGACACATTTAGTCCTGCACATCTCAATTTTGGTCCTTTTTAACAAATTTAGTCATGCCTTTACATTTTTTGTCCACCGGTAAATTTTTTGGCCAAACGAATTCCACGTCAATAACACATCATCTGCCACGTGTTATTGACGTGGCAATCTGGCCAAACGAATTGGCCGAAAAATTTACTGGTGGACCAAAAATGTAAAGGCAGGACTAAATTTATTAAGAAAGGACCAAAATTGAGAGGTGCAGGACCAAATGTGACAAAAAAAGGATGAAATATTTAAACTGCGAAAGATACATGACTAAAAGTGCTAATGACCTAAAGTTACAGGACCAAAAATGTAATTTTTCCTTTCTTAAAATTACAAAATTTTCTATAAAATTGCAGAAAATTATAGAAATCCCTATAATTACGAAAAATTCATAAATTGGAAGAAAATACATGAAATTTTCTATAACTATAGAAAATTCCTAAATTACATAAAATTACATGAATTCCCTAAAATTACAGAAAATCCATAAAAGTCATAAAATTATATGAAATTCCCTATAATTACAGAAAATTTCAAAATATTTCTAAAATTACAGAAAAACTACACACTAATTTACACAATATATTCAATAATTTAACAATTCAACATGTTGAAGAAAATACACGAAATTTCCTATAATTACAGAAAATTCCATAAAATTCATAAAATTACATGAAATTCCCTTTAATGACAGAAAATTCCTAAAATTACAGAAAAACTACAAACTAATTTACACAATATATTCAACCAAAAAACAACTTTGCAATATGTTCAAGAAAAAATACATAAAACTGGAGAAAATACATCAAACTACATTGCAATATTTTCAAGAAACAAAAACCTGGGTGGGGGGTGTTGAACGGCGGCGGAGAGAAGTATGGGGTGGTGGCGGCGGAGAGAGGTGCAAGGTGGTAGGGGATGAGAGAGACAGTGGTGTGTGTGTGTCTATGTGAGAGAGAGAGAGAGAGAGAGAGAGAGAGAGAGAGGCAGTGGACGTGAGTGGAGACGGGTTGGTGGTAGTGGCAACAGTGGTGGTGAGAGAGAGAGAGAGAGAGAGTCGGCAGCCACGATTGGAGGTGGATTGGTGGTGGTGGCAACAGTGAAGGCGGTGGTGGCTCCAACAATCAGAGAGAGAGAGAGAGAGAGAGAGAGAACGAAGAGAGGAAGGTGAAGTGAGGGCAATGAAAAGAAATCTGCCTCAGAATCATTGATATAAGAAAATTTTGAGTGGCAGTTAACTTACGAAGCCGTGTGTAAAGCTGTTATAATATATACAAAACGATGACGTTCTGCTGCAAGACGATGTCGTACGAACATAGGCCTATTTATTGTCCGTCCATACAACCATTCCAAAGGGAGTTATAACATCCTATCCGTGTACAAGGTCATTTGAAATAGAGGTACCAAATTTATGCACAGTATATTAGTGATTATCCTTATATACGGCCTTTACAAATAGTATTACAAAACAACAATCTGATATTTTTTCCTAAACAAAAAGCGACGTCGTATTGGTGGTGTATTTAAAAAGCATTTCCAAAGGGCATTAAAAGAAGAAATTGTTTTTAAAAAAATATGATTAAAAATTAAAAAGAACCCGTACCGGACACTTTAATGTTAAATAAACTTATATAATGCGTGGAATAACACAATCGAAAACATAATACATTTTGAAGTGAGATTGGTATATGGTTACAATATGAAATAAATTTTTATATTCATTATGTGAATATTATACTGTTCAAACTATCATTATGTATTATTGTACTGCATTGCTTAATCAGACCGTCAAAATTTAGATTGGACTGTTAGATATGATAAAACCGAAAAAAAATCAACTTGATGAAGTTTTGGACTAATTGGGTACACGAATTTCGAGATATCTATCGGGAACATAAGAGTAGCATTTCAACCCGATGTATTATTGAATCAGGCCATTTGATTTTAAATATACAGACAGTCAGATTTGATCAAATGGGCCGAGTCCTATATGCATTGAAGTTATGAATCCGGTGCACGGATGTTGATATCGTACCTGGAACCATAATTTTTCAAATTTGAACACTTATTGTAACATTTTTTACACATCCCTGTATATTAAAATATTAGAACGACCTTAGGTACTAAAATTGGAACTACTCTTTTAAATTTGGATTCTCCCATAATCTAATTTTTTTTTCCGTCAAATGAAATAATTAGACCGGTTTTAGGAATGGCCAGTATATATGGGCCGTTCCAAATTTTCAATTTTCCTCCACATTTTGAGGTGGCGGCAAAAGAACCGCCAAATATTTTATTATTTGAAAAGGCTGTTGGAACTGCTATCTTTAATGCCGGTCGTTCCAAACCTTAATTTTTATTTAAAAACATAAAAATTTGTTCATAAAATATTACAAACTTAAATATTTTATTACAAAACACTAGAAAGATGGAATGTCATCTTCATCAGTCTCGTAGTCCTCGAAGCTATCTTCATTATCCTCGTCTTCTTCAATATCCGTGTGACCTTGGGGCGTTCGGGATGTTCCTGCTCCCTGTTGTTGTGCCACCGAAAGATCAACAAGAAGTTGTATACCATCAAGATCATGCAAGTCATACGTCTGATTGTCCGTAGTACCTTCAGGGACAGGTATGACTTCCTCTGGCGGATATGCGCTCTCGGTCCATCGTGAATCATCAACTACTCTCCAAGTCTTGGTTTTGCAAACAACCATCCAATCCGCTTTGTCTCTCTTCATGTTTGGGTACTCTGTGTAGTAGATTTGTACTGCTTGTTGTGCCAGTATGAATGGTTCATTTTTTTGGCACAACTTTCTAAAATTAACATCAACGAGATGATAACGAAGGTGTACCTTCATGCCTTTTATCGAATAGACCCGAAGACACTTGAACAGAACGACATGCAAGTTCGGAATATGTGGGTACTCCAACTGAATTATCTCTTTGAGTATCCCATAGAAGTTATTGTCCGTGTTTGTATACGATGAGCTTTTCACACATATCCCACAATTCATTGTTGACTTGCCAACATTGTAACGTTTCATGCGGAAGTTTGAAACCATTCACAAAGTAAGGGAATGTCGTCACCTCAGCACCCAAACCCCAATAATAACACTTCAGGAGCTCCTGATCTGTGTAATTCAATTCACGATAAACCTGCAGTTCGTTATATATACAATTTTATTTTACAAAAAACTTTTGAACCAAATCATGGAAGGATCATCCGGATTGTGGTTGTGTTGGTATAGTTCGTTCAGGAATTTCCTAATTGCAAATATATATCAATAAAAATGCACACACCATTCAAGATTTACACATATATATATGTATGTATATACTTACTCGTAATATGGCGTGACTACTTCACAGTTGCACAAAATGTATGTCTCGATTATATGTCATTCTGAACCACTGAGCCATCTCTTCTTTGAGGCACCACTAACTCGGCCAGGATGGTTGACAATAGACCGTTGAATTCTGTCATCGTTGGTGGTGAGATCATCGTTTCTATCGGTCCTGCTTCGTTTGCAAAGAACGTGCGGCTCAAGTAGTGGAAAGTGAATAGACCGATTTCTTCGACAATGTATGCTCCACAATGGACGCCTCAAAGTGTGCTTTGTTCTTCACCTTCTTCTTCAAACTGTGAAGTAATCTATTCGTACGAATATTTATTAACATACGAATGACAATAACACTGTAACAAAATAGCTTGTAGGAAATAACGAGGGTGCTTACCTCTCAAATAGGTACATCTACCTGTATTACACTGGCCCTCCAACACGAGCCTCGTATGGAAGGTGAAGAATGAGGTACTCCATTGAGTCAAAGAATGCTGGAGGAAATATTTTCTTAAGGTTGCACATGATCGCGGATACACGATCTTCCAACTCCTGTGGTTTGGTGACATCAAACGTGGTCGAGCATATGAGCTGGAAAAGCAAACTGACCTCCGTTAATGATGTACACATGCTCAGGAAGCATCACATGGAAGGCAACTGAGATCAACTTCTGCCTGAATATGTGACAGTCATGGCTCCTCGTACCGTGCATCCTCAACTCCGTCATGTCGACGCAACGAGAGATGTTAGATGCATAACCCTCATGAAACCTCAGACAACGAATTCGAATCATATATCCTCCTCTTATGATCCTTCGTCAGGGTATAAACCACTTTAGGCATAGCGTTCGGTTTCCGTTCGTCCACCTCAAGTTCTAGCCGACTACATATGATTTTCAAGTCCTTCTGTGCATTCAAATTGTCCTTCGTTTTCCCCTTTATGTCCATCACGTTGTTGAATATGTTGTCAAAAATATTTTTATCAATGTGCATGACATCAAGGTTGTGCCGTATCAAATGCGTTACCCTGTATGGGAGATCCCAAAATATATTTTTGAGATAATTTCATAATACCCCATGTGTTATAGAGAAATTGCTAAAAACCTACCTGTGTTATTTAAATAGCCAAAAAAGACCCCCTATAATTATAAACCTTGCAAAAAAAAAAACCCTCTTCATTAAAAAAAAACGGAGAGTGGCCTACACTCGCTCGAAATGCAAGTGGAATATGATTTTGACCCATTTTTCACCTTTCACTTTTTTGAATAGACAAGATTACCCCTCTCTTATTCAATTATCCCTTTTCTTCATTATTTTTGTTTAATTCTTTTTCTTTTGAATATTTTGCTGATTTCTTTTTGATAAATACTAAAAAAATAATATTCATCAACATTTATATGTAAAAAAATTATTACATTAAAGTTAAATTAATATACATATTTTACATATGAAATATTTTAATATTATTTATAAGTTTTAAAAATTTATAAATATTATTACTTAATTTAAATTATAATTTTGTATTGAATTATATAATTATTCCCTCTATATTTTTATGTAACTATGCCCTCTCTTTATTTTTTTTATTAACTCTTTACCTTCTTCATATTTTACTAAAAAAAAGATAAATACTAAATAATTAATATTCATTAATATTTATATGCAAAATATTATTACATCAAATTAAATTATTATATGAAATTTTTAGATATTTTAATATTTATAAATTTTAAATTTAAAATACATTTAAATATGATATTTTTAGGTATTTAATATTTATAAATTTAAAATAGTATTAACTAATTTGATTTTCTGTGAATATATTTTAAAATTATGTTATTATAAATTAAAGTAACTAAATTTTAGTATTTCAATATATGATATTTAAATATAAAGATACATAATTAATAAAAAAATACAACAAATTAAAAAAGGAAACAGTCTTCTTCCCCAAGTGTCCACCCCAACCCCCACCCACCCCCGCTTGCCCGCCTCTGCCTCCCCACCGCCACCACCCCATCGCCTTTGCCTCGCCACTACCACCACGTCCTAGGTGACGATGCCCATCACCGACCCAGCTTTGGGCCGCGAGGGGCGTTTTCGGCCCCGTCGTGTCTTGCCCAGATCCAGGGCAATCAGATCGCCCTGGATTTGGGCGACCTTCAATTTTCCAGATCGGGGGCGACCTCGCCGTTGCCCCCTCCTATGATGGCGACTGCGAAGTCGCCCACTCCTGCCTGCGGTGGCGACATCGACGACGATATATATATATATATATGTGTATATATGATATATATGTTATATATATCGTATTATATTTATCTGTTACATATATGTATGTATATTATATATAATTTTATATATAAATGTAAAATATATTTTTAAAATTTGTTAAAATCTGGACCGTTCATTTTTATTGTTGAATATCAATGGCTATCAAAAAAAAGGGCATAATGGGCAAATCACTAAAAATTTTAACACCGTTAAAGGAAATTAATTGTAGGGGAGAGTGTGCATTATTTTGAAAAACACAAGGGGTTTTATGCCTATATTTTTAACACAGGGGGTTTTTAACTGAATTTTGAAAACATAGGGGGGTTTATGCAATTATGCCTATATTTTTCTTCATCCACTTGTGGTCGGAACCATAACCTGATGGGAGGGTCAACGATTCTTCAATTACAGGATTGAAGTCTGCTACCCAATCGCGAATCTGCTCCCTGGTCAACCTTGGACGTGCAACATTCCTTTCCATTCGATTTTTAGTGAATGATTTCTTGTTCTTGTGGTACGGATGGTCCTTGGGGTGAAACTGTCTGTGGCAGTCAAAGTAGCACGCATTCTTACGTGCTGCAGATGGAATGTTCGTGTGTCATCCATACAAGCTGGAGACCCCATAATACTAGTGGTACTCCATTCAGACGCCATCCCATAAGTGGGTAGGTCGTTCGCGGTCCACATCAATGCCAGGCACATCATGAAGGCCTAGTTGGTGGCATTGTCGTGCGTCCGGACACCCATATACCACAATTGCAATAGCTCCTCGATCAACGGCTCCTAGTACACATCGATGAGATGCTTCCGATTAGATGGGTGGGGATCACCATCATCAGGAACATATACTCAGACTTCATGCACATCCTCGGTGGGAGATTCTATGGTGTAAGTATAACCAACCAACATGAGTACGTACGACCATACAATTCGTGCGAGGCAAACCCATCTGTGCACAACTCCAGCCTAACATTACGGGGCTCCAATGGAAAGTCCCGATATGTCTGGTCGAAATACCTCTAGGCCTCTGCATCGGAGGAATAACACATAGAGCCCTCTTCAGTCTGATGTGTGGCATGCCACGTCATGTGCTCCGCAGTCGCTACCGAAGCATACAACATCTGCAGTTGGGGAGTAAGCGACAGGTACCTAAGAACAGCATACAGGGACTTCTAGTGGTGGGATCCTCACTGCCTGGTCGGCTTGTACCTAGCGTCTCCACAAATCATGCAGTACTCCAGATCAATGTCGTCCTTCCAGTAGAGCATGCAACCATTTTTACACACACATCAATCTTCTCAACAGGTAAATCAAAGTCTCTTATCAATTCCATTATACTGTAGTAATCGGGAGATTGGGGGGGGGGGGGTGAAGTGTGATGGTGGGGCATTATATGCTCATCCCACTCGGAAATATTTCCCTCGGCCTTGATATTCACCAAACTAGCAACCGTCGCCAATTGAAATTGGGTAGAACCGCTCCACAATGGTTGGTCGGCAACCTGCACTACATCGAAAAAACGGCCTGACAACTTTGACACATAATCATATAGCCCACCCCCGTACCATGAACTAGTATTGGAATCAGTAGGATAGGACATCGTATCATCATCAGGCATACCCTCCTAGTAAGTAGAAAAATAAGTCGGTCCGGCTGCATCATATTGTTCATACACCCCAATGCGAGGTATCCTGCTCCGAAGCAGCTGGGGTTTGCTCCTCCTGCACTAGAGGGGTGATCACAGCATCAAAGTACTCCTGCACCATCTCCTCTCCATGCGAAGTCCAATTATAATATTACGACATAAATCCTCTCCTATATAAGTCAAAATTAACCTCGTCAACTGTTTTGAACCTTTCATTTTTGCACTTCGAACAAGGGCACCTAATCTTCTCCCCATCCATATGTCTAAGCTGATACTTAGACCATTCTATGAAAATTTTAAGACAATCCTCGAACTCCGGCTTAAGACCCGCCCTATTCGGGAGGTTCTTCTCATACATCTATCTTCTCAATTGTCTTGACATGATGATCACTCCATATACGCATACATATATATAAATCTATTTCAACCTATAAAAACAACAATACTATAATAATTAAACAATATTTTATTTAACAAAAAGGCTTCAAGTTGTTACCTGGTAAACCAACTCAAGAGATCAACGGTAGCCCTTCCAAATGATGCAATTCTACCCAATCAAGTGTATATGCATGAACTTTTGCCGAGAGAGATTGAGAGTGTGTGTGGTTAATCAAGATAGAACAAATGAAATGAAATAAAAACAACATGCAACATATATATGTATAAGATCATATGGATTAGCTTTTGGAACGACCCTTGGGGTGAAAAAGTAGCCGTTGAAATATGGTCGTTGAAATGTAGCCGTTGCACTCATCCATTATTGGAACGGTGTTTGTAACAAACGATGGATTTCATAAACAACCGTTCAAATTGCAACAGTTTCTGGACTGGTTTTATTTATTATATTTTAAAACGGTTTTATGTACGTCTTTTGGAACGGACTTGCTAATTTTTCTGGGCCGTTACAAGAAGAACATGGCCATTACAAAAATTATAGCATGTTTGCAACGGTCAAAACTTTTGTACCGGTGTTTGTAATGGTTATTTAATATTACACATTTGGAACGGTGTGTATTCACGTGACGATAATCCATTACAAAGTCAAACAGCAGTGCCAAAAGCCGTTACAACTTGTAACGGTTGAAATTTTGTAAAGACTATACGCATATCACACTTCATGAACGACATTTCTAACTAATTTGTTGCTCCAAAAAAGTAAATCCATTCAGCCAAAATCGTGACGTCAACAAATGATTTTCGTTCCAAAATTGTTACAATGGTCGTGCATAGTGGCCATTCTAATGAAGCCGTTACAAATCCCGCATTGTTTTGTAGTGAAGTTATAATTCATAATTTAAAAAGATATTTTGGTCAGTTTACTACAAAAATTGGATGAAAGCTAATAGAGGCTAACGGAATGAGCTCGTTGTTAGATGAACGTTAAAATGAGGAACGTATTTATAATTTTGTAGACAAAGATGAGGTATTTGTTATTATGAATCTCAGAAGGGATAACTATAGTTTACCTATGTGTGTGTGTGTGTGTGTGATACTCTTTGGTTAATTAATCCCGCATTTTTATGAAGTGAAGTTATAATTCATAATTCAAAAAGATATTTTGGTCAGTTCACCACAAAAATTGGATGAAAGCTAATAGAGGCTAACAGAATGAGCTTGTTGTTAGACGAACTTTAAAATGAGGAGCGTATTTATAATTTCGCAGACAACGATGAGGTATTTGTTATTATGCCCAATCTCGGGAAGGGATGGCTATAATTTACCTATGTGTGTGTGTGATACTGTTTGGTTTATTAATTAAGAACAGACAATGTTGATGAATTTGTGGGGGTGAATTGATGTTTATATAACGTAGTGATTCGATACAATTTATGATTATTTTGACATTAAGTTGTCGAATAGATCTAAAATGGTAGAGAAAAATATAAGTCAGGCATAGAATGTGTTAGTGCATGTCACTAGAAAGTCAATTAGTTGATTGTATTGTAATTTACTATAATGAAATTATTTCAATGTAATATTAAATATCCTAAAGATTGTTTATTTTTTTGCCATCTTTGTCATGTTATGTTTTATGTTATTACTGCGTTTCACGGAGAAAGTCAAAAGATCAGCTAAACCAATGAAGTTGGGTTGTGCATTTGATGACGATTATGGAACCAACTTTGGATGGTTGGTCTGAAACATTTCAAGTTGAGAACCCTCAAGAATGGGCATTGAGGTAGAGACTTGCATTAAACGACGCGTTCATGCGATGAGTGTCATGTTTTATCAACGATAGGTAGTTGTTGGGACGTCTATGTACTTCAGTTAGTGCTTGACAAATGGGTTGTCAAGTTCACTGAATTGACTCGTAGGAGTTTTCATATGGAAGCCCATATGGCATGATCGGTATGATTAGAAATCCTTAGCTGCGATAGTACGAAAATTAGTCTTCCCATCTGAGGAGTCACAATAACCTTGTGTATGGGGGTGGTTATATCTTGGTTTTGGATGATGTGGCTGTAGTATTGCATAGTTGCCAAAAACCCCGCACCAACGCAGTCAAAACATACATGGAGATGATGGCAATCCCTATGTCGTCTGGACTATGTTAATCTCCAAAAGTCTGTGGCCGTAACTGTTGATCAAATAGGAAAATAATTTTTCATTTGATTGATAAGAAACACAATTAAGAGCGGATACATAGTTTCAAAGTCAAGTATGAGAATCGATTTAAAATTTGAGCGCCCTAGACTTTGATAGGGAGATAGCTTGATGGAAGGATCGTATCTGTGTGGTATGCACAGTTGAATGTCCACACCAATTTCACCTATTCTCTAGTGCTATGGACCGTTGCTAGACGGCCACCCATGGTAACGGGTACTCTTAAATTAATGAGTTAATCAAGAGTGATTAACTTAATATCATTCAGATAATCTAGAGCAAATTAGTTGCCAGATTAAATTGTATATGTGATACAAGCCTATATCTAGTTGAAGGTGGACCTCTAGGGGTCACACAAAAAATACTAACAACAATTTTGGAAAATTAATTAGAGAATTAATTCTGAACGTGAATTAATTGTGGAAATGAGAGAGGATTACTTTGATGGAGTTTATTTGAATAATTAGATTATTCAATTGAGGTCCTATGTGATATGAAACCCAAAGTGTTAATTATTAGATTAATTAAATAATTAGGTTTTAGGATTAATTAATTGGACTAATAATCTTAGGCTCAAGAATTAAACAAAGATTTGATGAGGACTTGAAATAAATTTATTACTAATCTATAGTTAAAGTGTATTTACTTTAGATTATGGTCAAACCTCAAGAGACCACAAGGACCTAGCATGCATTAAAGGCCCTTAATTAGGGGTTTGCATCTTCGTGAGTGGAGCTCACCTACCATTGACTTGAAGCAACCACCACCTCTCCATATATATAGAGGGTGTTGGAGCCTTTATGGATATATATATATATATCTTGCTTTATTTCTCTTTTATATCTCTCTTCTTCAAAGATTTGTATCTCTCTTCCAAAAGGGCTTACTAATTTATTAGAACTAGGCAAAACACATTTAAATCATAAACAAAACTGAAGGATCAGCCACTAGGACATCAACTAACCCATTCAACTGGGCAAAGGAAGCAATAGTATTTGGCAAATTTATCACAATCACTAGATCCTTTCCCCTTGGCAGCCACACTCCTGACGGCACAAAATGACGCTAGTTCATTACCAGGAAATAAGTAGTAGCTCGCTCACAAGATATGTGCACTAATAAGCTAGCTCCTATGACTTATAAATGTGCACTAATCTTGCATAATTCTTTTGTTCTCTATCAATGAACTCACCAAGTCTTCTCATCTATATCCAGTCTACATACTCGGGGCATTCACTTACATGCCAACATAACTATTTACTGCAAATAAATTCCAGCATAAAACAATTTCAAATACAAAAGAAATTAACGAGAATTAGTCGAACCAAAGTTTGGTAAAAGAAACAAAGTAGAAACAACTCCACCACTGCAACTGTTGTTACTTCTTAGTAGTTTAATTTTAAATTAGTGAATGTAGAAGCTACTAAATTCAACTAAAATGACAGACATAGCTCAAATAGAGGCCAAAGAAAGCTGAAAACTGGAATGAAATTCCATGTGCACTCTCACATGCATTGTCTCAAACAATGCTAGAACAATCACACATGAAAAGCACTCACTTCAACACATGCATTTCAGTTATCTAACTCTAAAAATTTCTTAATTTCAGTTCATAAATCTACAGCAACAATATTGTTTCTCACTCTCTCATATACACAACCAAAAATCACTCCTAACAAAAAATACGAACCATCCACCAAGGTAATACTATTCAAATTTTGCCACTAGAGCTTCTCTAATATCCAATATCAACAAAAAAATTTACATTTTCAGCAAAATATTGGAACTCTTCTAATGATTTGAAGTATTATCACCCTCATCAGTGAGAGAAAGGGAAAACAAATCAATGCGAGAAAGACTCACCAGTCCTCCTATAAGGAGAATGCGAGAGGAAGAAATCGGTGAGAGAAAATAAATCGTTGTGAATTAAACGATAAGAAAATATTGAAAAAATTGTATTTTTGGTACCACACATTAGGGTACATTGCAACCTTCATACCATGCTGTTAAAAATGCCCAATTTTTGGTACTATAGTAATGCCTCCGTGTACAAATCTAGCACTGCTAGTAGTTTTTAAACGGCATGGCCGTTATCTTTGCCATTCACGTGAGCCACACTAGGGAAGGGGGGTTAATCTCAGTAAAAAAATAACAGAGCACAAAATCAATTTACCCTCTCTTCCCCAGATCGATGTCTTCGAAGAACCCAAACCTTAATCTCACCAAAATCCTCCAAAATTACTGAAATTTGTGCCTCCCTCATGCAAAAAATGTACCTTGCAAGTGCTAAGAGACTGTTCTACGGTTTGTCTTGATCTGAAATTGCGTGAATATATTGCGGCCAAGATACCTAAACAACTGCGGGAAAATGGACTATGATACACCTCTTTTCCCTATTTTTAAGTTCAAAGCACGCTTTTGGTTGTATATGCTTGTTTGTAATTGTTGGTGACCATGTTTGTTTTTGGTTAATGAATTTTTTTTTTGGAGCATATTTCTGCGGTTTAAATAGGTTTGCTTGGTACATGCATTTTTTTGGAACTAGTTTGTTGATATTATTGTTAGTACTGAAAATGGTGCATTGCTGTTTTTATATTATTGTTGATCTGCAATGTATATATTTTTATATTGTGTTGTAGTTATTGTTGCTGCAGTAAAAAGGAACTGAAACTGAACCATGTTTTTTTTTAAAATTTTTAATTATTCAGGTGAGCACAAATAATTTGCTACCTTTTAGAAAATTTCATGGTGGTACATTTGTGCATAATCCAAGAGCACAATTTGTTGGAGAAAGTGTTAGTATATTTGATTTTTTAATTTGGATTATGTGTGTATGAGTCAGATTGATAAACTTTGTGAGCAATTGGGATTCTTAGGGGTGAAAATATATTACAAAATTGATTTTTGAAAGAAATTGAGACTGGTGACGTATGAAACTGGTTTGTTTCAATTGTTTGATGGGCATGAGGGGGATGTATCCTTATACTTATTCTCTGCCCTTTTTGTGTACAAACCATATTCTAATGAGGGTGAAATGTGGAAGGCTTTGGTTGAATATGATGGAGGAAAGGCAAGGCAATAATGAATGATAGTGGTGATGAAAACAATGAAGAATCTGAATTTTTCTGAAAGTGAGTACAATGTGCAAGAGAACACTGTTGATTATGATGTTCTGTTTGATAAAAACATTGATAATGATGTGGAATGGGGGAGTCCTAATGAGACTAATATACCTGAAAATGCCAAGACTACAAGTGAATCTTCAAGTGAAGCTAGTATTGAAGGTAGTGGCGACGATTTTAACAGTGGTGTAGATTCAAATGAAGAGAACAGAGAGTTAAGTTCTCCTATGTTCAATCCTAATGACATTTATAATGCTTCATTCGAAATTGGAATGGTGTTCAGTATAAAAAAGGAGTTTCGAGAAGTTGTCCATTCACATGTAACTAAACCAACAAAAATATGAAAATCACCACTAATGACCAAAGAAGAATTTATGCAAAGTGTGGAGAATGGGGATGTAAGTGGCATTGTCATGCATTGAACATAAAAAAGGAAGTTCCTTCAAATTATGGAATACAATCCTAATCATCAATGCGCTAGGACTTACAATGTGAAAAATGTCAATTCTGCTTGGTTGAGCAAGAAGTAAATTGATGCTTTTAGGGCTGATCCGAGAAAAATCTGAAGGTTTTAGAAATGAGGTAATCAGAGAAATAAGGTGTAATGTGCCCCCCATTTCAAGCATATAGGGCTAAGAGAAGAGCTATAAAAGAGATTGGTGGAGATTATGATGAATAATATGCAAGACCATGGGATTATGCACATGAACTTAGAATGAAAAATCTTGGGAGTATAGTGATAATAAGGCTAAGTGATGGATCATATGGAAATAAAAAGTTTGACAGACTCTAAATTTGTTTCAAGGCATTAAAAAAGGTTTCTTATTTGGGTGTAGGCCAATAATAGGGGTTGATGGGTGCCGCTTAAAGGGTCTGCATGGGGGAATTTTGCTAACTGCAGTTGGAATTTACCCTAATAATTGCCTATACCCAATAGCATATACAGTTGTGGGTAGTGAAACAAAGCAATCCTGGAAGTGGTTTTTGATGTTATTGAAAGAGGATTTGTAGATTCTAAGGAATGACATCTACACATTCATATAAGATAAATAGAAAAGGCTCGTATCTGCTTTTGAGAATATATTCCGAGGTGCTGACAACATATTCTATGTTAGACACCTTCACAGGAATATGAAGACTGCAAGTTGAAAAGGGTTAGCTTATAAAAGAGCTTTGTGGGTTGCAGTCAAGATAAACACAATCCATGAATTTGATAAATGTATGACTGAAATTGGGGAGATGGATGTCAAATGCAAGGAATGGCTGATTGAGAAACCTGCAGCCCAATGGTCAAGGTCACTCTTCAATTCAAGGCCAAACTGTGACATCTTGTTCAATAATTTGTGTGACATTTAATAGCAGTATCCTAGATGCAAGAGAGACACCAATATTTACCATGTGGAGTGGATAAGGGAGTCCGATGACAAAGCTACAATAGAACAGAGATAGAACAACAAAGAAATTGGATGGAAAAAGAATATGCCCTAAGATAAAGCAACTTTTGAAAAAGAACTGGACAATGTTGCAGATTATATTCCAGTCAAGTCAAATAACTGGAATTATGAGATTTCATGCTATGATGGCTCAGATTCACAGTGGATTTGAGAGCACATACATGTTCATATAGGAGGTGGGAATTGTGTGGCATCCCATGCAAACATGGGATGAGTGCTATATGTGCTCAAATGATTGATTCAGAAGACTTGTGCACTTTTGCTACCATGTGCCGATATATTTGAAGGTTTATGAGCCTGCAATAATGCCTATGAGCAACAGTACAATGTGGGTGAAGACATGATATATTCCACCATTGTGTCCCTCATTTGGAAAGAAAAGAGAAAGACCAAAAAAGACAAGAAAGCTATTTGCAGGGAAAGATGAAGAAAATGGGAAAAAACGGATCAAGGAGAAGAAGAAAGAGACTAAGATGAAGAGGCAAGGCTTTAGGATCCACTGTAAATTTTTTGAGGATGCATTGTAAATTTTTTGGGGCTCCAAGGAACAACAAGAAACGGTGTCAATGGAGAAAATTTATAGAGGAGTTTCCCTATAGATGAAGAAAAACAAAGGCCACAACAACAAGTACCAGATGAAACGACACAAGGAGATGATGTTCCAGTGCAAGAGACGGACACTCAGCCTCAACATGTTGAACATACTGTTTACAACTACTCAGCCCAAGGAAAAAACCACTATTGCAAAGAGCACAAATTCTGCTCCAAGACACCCAACAACTTCAGGACCACAAAGGTGCAAATCTTTAAAAAAATTGTTTGAGGTTATATGTGCACATACTTACTAAAAGAATCGGGTACGGCCCAGGAACGCAACTGTAGCGTAAAAATGTGAATTTAAAGCATAATTTAAAACGGGTTCAAAGGGGTGTTCCCTTTGAAGTTGCCAGGCGTTCGGTGTATGTCAAAGCATAAATAAAAGAGTAGAAGAGTGTTGGACATGTGGCTAAAAGGATATGAAGAAAAATTACATGAAAACGTAAAGAAAATCAACCTTTGATCATCACATGTAAAACCGGTACATGCGTTGTTCTCTTTCCCGTTTCTCCTTCCGTTCACCTGAGGATCCCAATTAGAATTCCTCTAATTTGTCCAAACCACACTATGGAATGTATATCCTCTAATCTATTGCTAGATAGAAGTAAAGAAAAGAAGAAAGAAACACTTCCAAAACAACACTATTGTTTAGTGCCTTTTGGAATGTTTTTAGTTCAACCTTTCCAAAAGGTATGAACACAAAAAGGAGAATATTTTCAGAGATTTTGGAGAGTATTTTGATGGAAAAATTCGTTCAAGACAAGGCCATCCTAGTTATGTGAATGGTTTTGTGTATGTAGAGTTGTTGAATTCAAAATTCAACTTCTCTTGTCAATTTCCAAAGCAACCTACATACCCACACCACTATCTATATAACCATGCACCATTATAGCAAATAAAATCACCCACCAAATCATATAAAGGCTGGTCAAATATGCCTCACATGTGGAGGATTTTAATTCCTCCTTCACTTGCTATAAATTGTATTTTTCCATGGACTAGGACTACTAGTCTTGGACTTTTATTTAATCTAATTAAATTAAGTCCAAACAAAGTCCATTGGGCATTAATTAATCCAATTAATCTCAATCCAATTGAAGCCCATAAGTTTATTTAATCCAATTAAATAAACATAAGTCCGAACTCTAATTAATTGATCCAGTCAATTAATTAATCCAAACCCGATAAATTAATCCAATTAATTTAAAGGTTCTATGTCCAAAAATTAACTAATTCAATTAATTAATTCTTGGACCATCCATCAAATAGATTTCCCAATAAATGATCCAATCATTTATTTTTCTCCTTGAATTAATTTAATAGAATTAAATTAATTCGCTTCTTCTAGAATTAATTCCAAATTAATTCTACCAATTTCATAGTGCTTTGTGTGTGACTCTTTAGGTTCACCCTCAGCTAGACTTGGGCTTGTGTCCAACACAACTGGTCAATTAAATCCAATTTAATTAAATGTTTTCCAATTAACCATTAATCGGAAAACACCCGTCACCATGGGTGGCCATCTAGGAACGGTCCATGGCACTAGAGACTAGGTGAATGTTGGCGTGAATGTTTAGGCCTCCGAGTACCATACGAGTATGGTCCTTCCATCATCCGTCTCCCGGTCTAAGTCTAGGGCATGGAATTGGGCGTCGGTTCCCATCTTGGACTAGACAACTATGCTCAATAACTCGAGACACGTTTGCTCTATTGATCGATGTAGGAAGCCATTCCCTACTCGATCAATCGTTGTGGCCACAGACTTTAAGAGTTTAAACCATTTCAGAGCGCATAGGAGATTCGACTTCATATACTGACAGGTGACAGATTCTATCTTGGAACCCACCATCCTCAATACATATTCCGACTGCATTGGATAAAACTTATAATGAACGTATCCCAGATACGGACATCTCTTGCTAGTTACTAGATACAACCATCATATGCATGCGACTGCCATGATTTCTCAAGTCCGAGGACTAATCTCGTACTATCAGAGCCGGGAATTCCGATCATACTGACCAAGTCTCCAAGGCTCCCATATGACGATTCCTGCGAGTCAGTTCAGTCAGCTAACACCCTTGTCAACTAACCCACTAATATTGCATAGACGTCCAACGTCTGTCGTCAATGAAATATGGCACTCATCCAATGAATGCAATCCTTAGTGCAAATCTCTATAGGACCCTCGATGCCTGTCTCGAGGTCCTCGACTTGGCATGTTTCAGACCAACCCTCAGAAGTTAGTTTCATAGCTGTTATCCAATGCGCAACTCAACTACATAGGTTATCCAATTGGTCTGTGGGCATTTATTGTGATGTTAAAACATCGTTTAACGTAATCAATAAGCACAACAAACACATAGCGCCACGAATGAATACTTACTATATTCATCAAGTCAATATTACTTAATAAAGATTGCTAAATAGTACCCAAAACCGCCAATCCAATTGACTTTCTGGTCACCTATTCTAGCACTTACTTACCTGTGTTTCATTTTGCACATAGTTTATAACATGCCATCATATTCAAAAGTCAAGAAACTGAATAGGGGTGGGAAGAAGACTCTTTCAAAATGACTGCTTATAGCTATTGTCTTGGATAATGGGATTCAAGTTTTTGGGAACTTTTTATATAGTGCAAAACTCTGATTTTAGACATTTAGTTATTTATGGTTGATGAAAATACTCAACTTTTGTATAGTGCAAACACCTAACTTGTATTTTTGGGAGTTTCGGTGTTTTTTTTGTTAAGAGGTATGCATACAGGGCCATGTTAGGCACCCTCTGTTGGCTTGATCCTTTCTTAGCAAAACAGGTGTTATTGTATAGCAAAAACTCATCTTGGTTAATTAATGAATGCTTTTATTACTTGTGCATTTATTTGTTCTTTATTGTATAGTCAAATTATTTGTTCTTTATTTATTTGGTCCACACAAATTAGCAAAAAGTTAGCATATAGATGTGATTTTCTCTTTCTCAACAAAAGATTGGCAAAAAACATAAATGAAAAATGGTAAAAAAATGGTGGAAAAAAGAAAAATATTAGCAAGAACGTTTTAAATTTTTAATTAAAACCAGCTACGAATTTTTACAACAAGAATATTCCTTTTCTAATTTTAGTAACGAATGTTTCATTTTTAATGTTCATTTCGAAACTATAAAAACTTAAAATCCTTATTCCTTGCTAAATTCATTGTTGATCACCATCAAATTTACTCTCATTTCTAGTTTTTGTAGATATTTACATAATTTCTTGTAGTGTAATTTATATACTATTATACTTATAAATATCATGTAGAACTATAATTAAACCGATATACTATAATAACTGCAAATACACCAAGAAAATGACAATACAAAACATAATTATTAGGACTTATGTAGATTAAACTTAGACGACGTCGAATGCTAGGGCGAACTTAGAATTCTTATACCATTTACTTTCAATTATTGACAACAATGAACGTGGTTCAAATTAAATGGAAATGTGTAGATTGATTAATTACCAAAGTTTTTCTTTGTTTTTGTTTTTTTTTTTTATCAAATATGCAGTATCAATTTTTTGTCTGTGAAATGGCACCATGTGTAATGCCCATCTTTTGTTTGAATATATTAATTGCAAAGTGGTACCCCTATGAGTTGCCTTATTGCATTTCAATTTCTTCATTATAAGAAAGGTATCGTGTGTGGGGTGTTTTTTGAGTTTTGAGTCAATCATTGTTGACTAGTGGATTGGGTGATCGTTGAGGTCGTTTAGTGTTGTTGATGATAAAAAACTTAAGCTTAAATTCACATTAAAATTTGTATTACGAGAACGACGGAACGTCTAAACGTCTGGATTTGACATTTTTTTGGTTTTTGAAATGACATCCCGTTGTAATCATGGGACTTGGCATCGTTTTCACTTTGAAATGGCGGCTCCCGTCAATTTGATGTCGTTTTTACTTTGAAATGCGACTCATCCTAAACGTCAGATGCGATACCATTTCAAAGTGAAACAACATCAAGTAGACGATGAGATGTCATTTTAAAGTGAAACAACGTCAAGTTGGGACGTTAAGGATGCTATGTCATTTGACTTTGAAACGACGACAAGTAGTACGTCTGGGACGCAATGTCATTTTACTTTGAAATAGAGATTTAGGATTATATTTTAAAGCATACAAACATAAGAAAGAAAATAGTGCTAACAGAGAAACAAACATATAAAGTAACACACAATGAGTGCACAGTTAAACACACACCACACACACACACAGAGGAATACACACACTACACACGCATAGTAACAAATATGGGAACACATGCACACACTAAGCACACATGTAGGAAAACAGACAAACACACATTCACTTAACTGTGCCCCAAGCCTAAACGTCCTCACTTTGAAACAACGTCAAGTGCGACGTTTAGAAGCGACGTCGTTTCAAAGTACAACAACTTTAAGTGAAGATGTTTAGGACACGATGTTGTCTCGCATTGAAATGACATCTAGGATGGCATTTCAAAACACAGAAACATATAAGTTATAACATACTCACACATACCAAAACTTCAATAAGACAATAGGAAAAGACATATAATACACACACGTTGATTACACACAAACGGGAAACTTATGCAGACACACTCAACACACAACTAATACTAGCTTTTTTGGTAAATTAATTGAGATATTAAGAATTAAAAAAAAAATTCTCGCAAATATAACTAAGATTATTTATTTACTTATTTGTAACACTGTTGGATGATCTGTGGGTTGAAAATGTCCCCCTTGACTCATGGTTAGGTCGTGATGTAGGCGGGGGGTGTTTCACTACCCTTGCCCGATACTTCCGGAGCTCCGAAAGCATCGCCTTCATACCTCTTTATGCCACTTTTCTCCATTTTCATTGTGGGATTGTCATCTCATACACTATAATTCGGGCAGCTCTGAAAGCATCATCTTCATACCTCCTTACGCCACTTTCCCCTATTTTCATTGTGGGATTGTCATCTCATACACTGTAATTACACCATCGCCGGCTGAGCAATCCACGGTCGTATTTCAACTGGTGGATCATCCACGCTTGGTATGTCAAAGCCGACCTCCTCCCATACCCTATGCTCAGCCTATCGTCCATCGCACTACAACTAATCCTAGGACCCCGCACGTTCATAACCTTTCAGGATGCTAGGTAAGCTTTACTTAATTTTTCTTCTATAGTAATGTCTTTAATTTCAGTGTGCGATACATTAACTGTTATGCTTATATTCAACATGTCTGATCGCTAGCTTTACTCTGCCATCTGGGGGATGAGGATGTGGTTGATATAGAGCCACTTCACACAAGTGTGGCCTAATGACACCAGTATCTCAATCGATGTTGGGATTTCTATTTCGCTAAGCTGAAGGTAAGTATTTGGGTCGTTTTTTTTTGTGTTTTATATTCTTCTAATTATTAGTTATAATAATCACTCCTGCAGCTCCTCTGTCATTAGGATTGCCGAGAACATAAGATAACGAAGGTTTCCATTTAGAGACGGATTAATGGATTTGACACACATTCGAGAAAGCGAAGAAAACAAATGATAGATCAGACTGGATAAGACTGGAGGTTTGGGGGTCTTACTCTTGATCTGATCAACCCAAAGTTCTAGATGAAGTTCACGAAGAAAAAGACCAACTGAGTGGCTAATTCAATTTCATCGGACACAGTACACCGAGGTGGGTCCTCGTCTATTGGTCAGCACAAGAGGAAACTGGTAAGTTTTATGCTTTAATAAAAATTTAATTAATTTAGTTCAACACATTTATTATATTTTGCTATTATTATTAATTATATACATATATATATATATATATATATATATATTGAATTCTTTAGCATCTGTACAAGAGACCAGCTTAGTAGGCCACCCAAGTTTATGAAGGCATTCTCTGACTATAGATGAAGAAGACTAATGGAGGCTGGAGCAACGGATGCAACACTAAGTCTTTCTTCTTTGTTTTTTTAAAATTCAATATTGTGAAATTTTATTTCTAATTTTATTTTGTTATTTAAGAAGAATAATAAAAAATTGGTCCAGGAGCACAACTCCCAACTGTCCCCAATTGAAGTTAAGTTTGTTGTTAGCAAACTAATGAAGAAGGGGTTGTGGCTTTTAGCAGTAGGTGGTCGCAAGAAGGGACGGGTCGTCACGATGGGGTCCAAGGGCCATTCAACATTCACCAATCTCCCTAGCACATCAATTCTAGTCCCCTCATCATACCTGCAATAAATGCAAGTCAGGTAGAACGAGATGTAGGAGATTTATTCCATGATGCAACACCTCGAGATACCTCAACCTCTTAGTAGGCCTCCACCAGACACTACAATAGCCCCAACGAACAAGCAGCCACCCAACCTAGTAGAGGAGCTTGCAAACTATCGAGATGCAAATGATCTAGTGCCCGAACCACAAGGCTGCCTCCTGATAACGATCAAGAGGCAACAAGCCTAGGTTATGATTTTTTTTCTTTTTTATTTAGATTAATTTTTTGAAGTAATATATTATCATTTGCACATTAGTTCGGTTCAAATTATTCCATGCATTAAATTGATTACTTATTGCATTTCATATTAATATTTTTGACTGACAGTAATTTATAAATTAATTAAAGAAAATCAGAGTAAATACTAAATACTATGATCGATCCCTTAAGCTTGTGTTCGGATTCACTCTACATTTCCTTAAGTTGGCATCCCTACACTTCAAATTTCGTTTCAAATTTGACCACTTTTCGTGTAAATTTGGCCGAGAATTGAATTTTTTCGAAGGTAAAATGATCTATTTAGGTTTGCTTTTCATTTAGTCGGGGGGGAGGTTGTTCCCTCAGTGGCCAACAACATATGAGAGAATTTTAAAATACGAAAACTATTGCTTTTCACCCAAATGCTGATTTTTGGTATTTGTTTAAGAGTTGTTTTGTTTGTGGCCAAGAACGTATAAGAGAAATTTAAAGAAGAGAAACTAAAAGTGAGAAAAATAGTTGATATTACATGCTTTTTGTGTTTTTTTGGCAAAATTATAGTGCTTTAAGACTGATGCAAACCTTCGTCCGTATTCTCCACAACAAAAAAACAAAACAAAAATTTTAATGAAGCATCTCAACCTATATTATCTACAACAAAAACCTTCGTCCTAGGTCTGCTTTAGTCCAAGAGCACCTTAAATTGGCACAACAACAATTTTGCCACTTTAATTTTTTCTCGAACAATACTTTTTCCACCCAAAATAACGACTATATATGACATTTTCTAAAACATAAGGGACTAAAGTGAGAAAAATAAACATAAATTGACTATTTTACCGCTAAAAATTTCAATTCCAACCAGATTTTCTTGGAAAAGTGGACAGAAGAACTTCTTTGAAACAAAATCTAAAGTTTAGGTATGCTAACATGAAGAAATAATGATAAAGGACTAAAGTGATTCAAACACAAATTTATTATACCAACTAAGGTATTCACCCAAAAGTAATAAAAAATTGTGATCTCTTGTGAATTAAAAGAAATTAAAAAATTGTGATGGATTTGAGATGGCCATATTTCTCACTAAATTTGAAACACCAAAACAACCTTTCCTTGTTGGGAAAAAAAAAGATCCACCATAAACCAACTGTCCCAAAAGTTGCAAAAAAGCATTCCATCGCAAGATTTTGACAACCAATCTCATGCTTTGCGATGGAAAACTATCATAAAATTCGTCGCCAACTATTTCAATTAATATTAAAAGAATGCCCTTGCTAACGGGGAGTCACAAAATCCAACTTTCACTCTCATTCAAAATAACAACATTTCTGATAGATTCTCCTATTTGTTGCAGTATTTTCGTTGGGCTCTCGTTCCAATAACAAATATTTAGCAAGGGGGTCTGTTTTGATTTCCATCAAGCTATCATAAAAGTCATTGCAAATTTTAGATTGTGACGAATTTCTTAGGAAGTCTATTGCAAATAGCTATCGCAAAAATGGTGTTTTTTTTTTTTTTTTGCAGTACAACACTATTATTACTTAATATATATATATATGTATATATATAATTTAAGATTGTCAATAATATTATCTTTAGGGAAAAAGAAAAGTTTTGACCTCTAACTATGTCCCAAATTTATTTTTGGTCCTTTAACTTTGATAATATTAGATTTAGTCCTTCATCTTTCAATTTTGCATAGATTTGATCCTTTAGCCCAATTAATGACCATTTTACCCTTTCAATGTTTAAAGCACCATAGTCAATTTTTATGCTCTTAGTTAGGCCCAACATACTTCCGAAATAAAATTAAGCCTCCATAAATTCTTACCTTGTTTGACTGTCTTTCCACCAGGTATTACAAGTCCTCGATTTTACGAACTTCCTCCAACCACACTACCGCAACAGATGGTTTGCAGGTACTTGGCTCCTTCAGCAACAGACAACACAATCCTATTTCATTTCCTACCTTAGGGCGTAAAAGTATTCTAATAATACAGGCTTAATAAAATTTTGGATGAACAATTTGGACAAAAGCCTTTAATTTATTAAAGAGATATTGAAAATATAACATAGATATTTATTTCTCTATTGATGGAGACAACTGTTTATCCTCTCATAGATAAGAGGACTTGACTAATTGGGAAAATTTCCATACACTAAAGAATATTCTAATACTTAGAAAATTTAAAGACTCAATTTATTTGAATCACTTTCTATTTCTTCCTCGTAGATGCTCTCTTCTGAGAGGAGGTCTTCATATTGTAGATGGCTACCAAATCACCGTAGTAAACTGTATCTAGGATGTCATACATGGTTTCAAACTATTGCAATTCACCACAATTCTGTGGATAATCTAGAGATATATGTCCTTTTGCTGCGTATGTCCAGCAGTTATAGTCCTTGAAACTTTCATCGTCTCTAGTATGGGTTCGTCTGAGAGTTCTTTTCGTAGGGGTTCTTCTCGTAGATCATGCATCTATTCATCTAGATTCTTTAGATGAAGCCTTGTTGGTCCTATTTTCTGTCCAAATTTGTATAATCTGTCCTTTTATTTGGACCACCACGATCTCTTTCGAAAAGAGGATTTTCCGAAACTCCCTAAGGAGGATTTATTACTCTGCTTCCTCCTTTTCCTCTTGTCACTTGATTATCGTATAATGGTTGGAAAATCATCATTATCACAACATAGAAGGGTTCTTTTGATCTTATCTCTCAGTCTCTTCATGTTCTTTTGGACGGATGTTGATAACACCAATCCTTCGGCTTGTCTTTGAGGAAAGACATTTTCCTTTCTATCGAATTCAGTTGTCCTTCGAGTACCTTGTATGATTGTAGTAACATTTCTTTCCATGGATTTTAGATCTTTTCAAAGAACATTGGGAAAGCTATTTCTGTTACTACTCCACTCTGGAAGAAATACTTGTGGAACCAATAGATATATTCATCTACTGCACAATACTCCTTAATTGAAGGCCAAAGAGAGCTTGTGAGTATGCTCTAGGCTTTTCAGCTCTGCTTCCCTCGAAGTACCCATATCCGATGAAGTGTATTTTGATGAGCCTTTTGAGTCTTTCTGCAATTGCACTTTTGGACTTCCGGCCAAAATACTTGTTTTGGTGTCTTCTGTGGTACTATCTCTGACCTTCATAGAACCTTTCAGGCTTAACCGCAGTAGCCGAATTAAGCTCTCCATATCAAATTCCAGTGTGGTTGCTGCTATTGTTATGGCTGCAACCCATTCATCTATCAACTTTTCAATATTTCGAGAGTCGATGATGTCTAGGTTGAGTATAGTGTCATATGGATGTAAGGGTTGGAGCATGGTCTCGCCCATGGTATATTTTCAAGCACTCGTCTTAGATTCCTTCCGAGATTCTCCCTCAATCTAGTTCCCACGAATGTGGGGGTAGCATTAGTGTGGAAAACCGCATCTTCTCCCATTGGATGACCCTGTAAAGGATCATTTGAACCTGTACTTTCCTCAAATGGTGGTAGTGCTGGAGCGCTTTCGTTGGTTTGAACATTGATAAGATCCACAATCCCAAGTTGAGAAAATGATTACACTAATTTTTGCAGATTTGATAGATCTACACTTTATATCTTCATTGTTTTATAGATTTAATGAATTAAAGAATTAGATCTTCATGCGTCTTCGATTTTGGGATCTCTATTGCCTTTTCCTTCTGATGATATAGAAGAGGTAGTGGTTCAAAGGCGTTCCTGATGCGCTCTTGGTAAGATTTGGGTGTCTCAGAGGTATTCCTTTGGTTTCTGTCAGATCTGTAACTTCGGCTTTTAGATCTGTAAGATCCTTGTGTAGATCTGGGAGGATCTTTAGGATCTCGACCATCTTTTGGCTCAAGAGGTCTATTTTCATCGGTATATGGATTAACCTATGTGCATAGTCTTGGATCGTCCTTTTAATCTCCCTTAGATCTAGAGAGATTTTCGAGGTATCCAATTCGAGTTCCTTCCAGTCAGTTCCTTTAATTGTTATTTTTAGAACTGTATTGTTTCAGAAATTTACCCGATCCATTTCTGCTGGCTAGTATTCTACCATAGATCTCGATGGCGTGTAGGCATCTCACTGCATTTCCTAGTAGTGCCTGTCGGACATGGTAATTTCACAACCATTCCTCTCTTTCTTCTTTTGTAAGAAGATCCAAGTCAATCCTTCTTGGACCGTTGTCAATTTTTCTAAGAATTTCCATAAGAAAATTCTTTTTCTGTATTTTCAGAATATGAAAATATTTCCTATTTTTATTGAAACTCGACTTTTGTTCGATTTCATACTTTGAAAAATCTCCTCCATTAGGGATTAAATATCAAGATGTAATATAAATAAATATTTTCTTCAATATGCCTAGGTTTTAACACCATTCTGGGTGAGCATGGGCAATAAAATGCACTATGAATACATATGGACTAAAATTTCTCAAGAAAAGCTGTAAAGAGGTAAAATTGTCAGAAATTTCGCCAGATGACTAAAATTACTCATTTTAGAAGTTATCGGACTAAAACTAAAAAAAAAAAAAAAAAAAAAAAACTTGAAGGACCAACATAATTAGCAGACTAGGCCAATAATTTTCCCTTATCTTTATTGTAGTATATTGAAACATACGAATATAATATGACATTGACACATTATTTATACTAGTAATTTTGGCATACCCTATATGTGTGAAATTTCTATAAATATTATTTAATATAAAATATTTATAAATATTTATGTATTCCATTTTATTCAAGTTAATCCTAATGCAGCTTAAATGCAATTCACAATTTTATTGCAACTGTTTGTGCATCCAAACACAAATACGCTCTCATATTTTACTAAGGGTTCGTTTAGTTCTAATAAAAGGAAAAGGGAAGTAAAAGGGGAAGGGGGAAGAGGATAAAAAGAATAATAATTTTTTTTCAAGTTATTCTATATGATTGAAAGGAGGATAAATCTCAAATACTTCCACTTTTCTTCCAATCAAACATACCTTAAATTTTGTTAAATAGAATTAAGTACCAAATAACCTCGATAACAAATATACCGAGTCCCTCCAATTGGGAGTGGGCCTCCATATTCCCTCAATCACCTTCCAATCTTCTTGATCTCCTGACAATGAAAAGATTAAATACTCACATCCAAGCAATTGATATCACTATTTGGAATAAAATCACACGTATTTCAATCATGTTATCTCCCTGCAGGCTCCAACTCATACTCGGCAGAAACAACCAGAAAAAGATAAAAGAAACTATAAGAATATATTGCAAGTGGGCGTACGTCCTTTAATAATCTATGCCAAAACCAAGAAATATAGTCTCGTCGAGAAGAGTGCCCTTCATCTGATTCTGCATAACCAAATCCACAATGTTCAGTTTCATATCTTAATGCTTTGGATCACTTTCTTTAATCTGATTAATTAATTATTAGAGATTTTTCAAACTTTTTTCCTATGTAGTATTTCAGTTAGATCTAAACAAACTTAACCAATCACACAATAAGTATAATATATTTGGGAAAAAATACAACCTTTCTGTGATATTATAAAATGAGCAAATTACCCCTATGAAAAATAAAATAGGAATTTACCTCCTTGTGTTTTTTTAAATTGTTAAATTTTAAAGAACACGGGAGGTAAATTGCTATTTTTTTATAAGAGGTAATTTGATCATTTGCAAAATCCAGGGGGGTAAATTGCATAAAATTCGATATATTTGCCATGTTATGATTACCCTCGTCCGGCGGGGAGCGCTTCAAGCGCTAGCAACGGCAGACTTTATCTCACCCTTCTTCCTTTTCCAGCGTCTGGCACTCTTGCTTTTCGCTTTTGAGGTAGAAACCTCCCCAACAAATACCGACGGGGTAGATTTTTCAATCGTTGCCTCGTATTAGACCAACATGTTTATCAACTCATGAATGGACTTGTCAAGCCCATTCTTGTTATAGTTTACAGTAAACGGGTCGAAGGTGGGAGGAAGAGACTGAAGAATCACGTCTATGTACATCTCTTTTTCAAGATCAACATTGAAGTCTTTGAACTTCTCTATAAGGGATAACATCTTAACCACATGCTTCTGTATATAGATTTTTCTGTTCTCCTTTAACTGTATATCAATCACGTTATATATATATATTATAATTATTATATAATTGATTTAAATTTAATCAAATTGAATTTGAATTAAGAATCTGACCAACTGCGTGTATTCCAACTAATCTGCACGTAAACTGATAAGCTAAACCACTTGGAGAGATATATTTATATGTGCTGTTTATAATAATAGCCGTACGCGTTATGACAACGAAGTACGGAACTAGCTAGTTCAAATTAGGTTAGGAAAAAGAAATGAAAATAAGTGGTATCAGTCAGACCAGTTATTGTTAATTAATCGGATTGTAGTGAGAAGGTGGTTGTGTGAGATTAAAAAAATTTAGGTCAATTACAATTTTAGTTCTGTAAAAATTTGTTTGGCAATTTTATCTTATAATTTAAAAAACCTGCTCTTCGCGACACCCGACCCTCCCTCTGTGCGCCTCCAACGGTTCCTCAAACTATCCGTGGTCGATTCAGGACGAAGGGAGCCACGCTGCCGGCAAAAGTGTGCGAGAGCCCCACTAAATGCGCCGACGGATAGAATACTTGTCGGAATGGACTCAAAACGGTTTGAATTTTTTTTACGGTAACCAACTTAATGGGGTGCACTTTTTTGTCCATTTTTAGCAAATTTTGACCTTTTTGTTTTTTAATGTGCTATATTTAAAATTACAAATTTTTTTTTTATCAAAAATAAATTTATACAGAATTAAAATTGCACCGTCCCATACTTACATGACTAAAATTTCAAAATATTTTTGGCATTTTTTTCGAAAATAAATTCGTCTAACATCTTATAAGTTCCAAAAGTATCTTATAAAATGTAGGAAAATTATTTTTTACGTCCTTTAATTTTACACCCTAGTAATTTTAGTTCTATAAGTATGCTCTTTATTTATTTATTCCTGTAATATGATGACAATTAATCCTCTGGTGGTCGAAATTTTAATTTTTGGCAATAAAGATGATATCGAAGCCCAGTTGGACAACTTTTGGGGGGGTTTTTTAATCCTACTTGGCTTTTAATCAATACTATCTACTATATATGGTTAGACAAAATCGACGAAAACTTATGTTTTAACCACAGTCAATCAACATTCGTTATGATTTTCTCTATGGTCAAAATATTTGATACAGTTTTTAGCTGTAGCAAATGTTTTAACATGGCTTACAGAAACAATGACTAACATATAACTATGGTTAATTAGTATCCTCCACAATTGTTACTTTCCACAATTGTTACTTTTCAACCATGGTAATTAATTGTAAAAGTCATATTTCTTCTTAAATATATATAGTTACATACGTAGTGATACACAAAATCTCAAACATAATATTTAAATGTGGCAGGTTGGGCATAATTAATCTGAGGAAAAATGCTATAAAACTGAATTCGTGAAATTTAGAGGATGATTGGCTAAGATTTTGGAACTTACATAATATTAATAATGTATATTGAAATTGAAGGAGTTTATTAAAATTTTAAAAATATGTTGAGAACTCCTTTCATTTAAGAGTTTATAAGTGTATTCTCTAAACAATTAATTAAATCCTTTTTAATATCTTATAATTAAGCTCTCAATATCTTAAAAATTATTTTAAAAAACTTATAAATCCACCCATAAGATAAAATGCTTTTTTGGTCCCATAAGATTATAGTATTATTTGTTTTGATACCACAACTTAGATAGGTGGTTGTTTTAGTCCCAAAAACACATTTTTCAACTTTTTTGGTCCCATAAGATTATAGTATTATTTGTTTTGGTACCACAACTTAGATAGGTGGTTGTTTTAGTCCCAAAAACACATTTTTCAACTTTTTTGGTCCCAACAAATCATGTGCAATTTAGGTAGGTGGTTGTTTTAGTCTCATAAAATACGTTTTTCAGTTTTTTTGGTTCCAAATGTAGGTGACTGTTTTAGTCCCATAAAACACATTTTTAAGTTTTTTTTGATCCCAAAATATCATGTGTTGGGACCAAAAAAGTTGAAAAACGTATTTTTATGAGACTAAAACAGCTACCTACTTAAATTGTGGTACCAAAACAAATAATGCCCTAATCTTACGGGATCAAAAAATATTTTACCCCTTATAATTATATGCATTAAATAACAAGAATTTTGTTTTATGAGTTACATAATTTTACGCACGTTGTTCTTGTCATTTGCGAATAATTATAGACTTAATTGCATTTACTTTTCCGTATATATGGATAGTGGCAAAATAAAAATCGTATATAAGGTAGTAGCAATTATTACCTTGGAATTAAATTTTTTAAGTAATTATAGGACGCTGGTCACTGAATTTTAAAAAGTGACTGAATTTTGCTGACATGTACAATTTTAGAGCTTTTTAAATTACCTAAAATGTTGATGGAATGTTTTTTTATTTCTCATCCACCACATACGTGTTGAAATCCCTACCACAAGCATTGACGTGGCAAAAATATTTGTATATAAATATGTATATAATTATAAAATGAAATTTTATAAAATATAAATTAAAAAAAAAAAATTGATCCCGCAACCCCCTTTCCTCTGCCTGCCATCCCTCCCTCCCCTATAGAAGGGGGCGACGACGTTTCGCCAGCTCAAGCCCATTAGGCAATGTCGTCATCGTGCAGCGCAGAATTGGGCGCGGCGGTTGCCCAGATCTATACAGATTTGGGCCATCGTCATCGCCCAGTTGTGCGCTGGCGGTGGGCGATATCGTCGCCCCTTTACTATGGGGTGACGGCGAGGGGGATGGATTATGGGTTGGGAGATAAGTTTTTTCTTATTTAATTTTATTTTTTAAAATCTATAATATCAATAATATAAGAATTTTATGTATTGATATTTGTATGTATGTGTTTATATGATAGAGAAGAAATAAAAAAAATATCTAGTCAGTATAAAGTCCCAAAATAAAAAGTGTTTCTTATTTTTTTCCATGACATTGTTTATGTGGCATGGGATTTTTCTATGCCAACGCTTATGTGGTGGATGAATAATCAAAATGCCCAGTCAGCATTTTCCAAATTTAAAAAGCTCTAAAATTGTACATGTCAGCAAAATTCAGCCACTTTTTTAAAATTTGGTGGAAGGAGTCCTGTAATTGCTTAAAAAAATTTAATTCTAGGATACTAATTGCCACCCTATTACATACGGTCTTATTTTGCCACTACCTCATATATACGAGACAGTAAATATAATTAAGCCATATATATATATATTGTGATAAAATCAAAATTATTATCATTTATGTAATATATATCTTTAACGACCGCTTTAAAAGTTATTAGTTCATATTATATCACTATCCTTTTGTATCGTTTCCAAAGATTAAATTCCCAAAAAAATATGCAATTGCTAATTCTTAATTAATTATCCTCCCTCAATCATGGGAAGTACCCTTTATATTAATGATGCCATATTCATAAACTTAATAGTATAACATGACCAACAACTTCTTTAATTCATAATGGATTAAGACAACTTTTACCAAAAACAAAAACTAATTAATATTATTAACTTACAATAAAAGATAAAATAGAATAAGATACACATAAAGCAAAAAAGTCAGAAATAGGAGAAAATTCCAGTCCAAATTGGATCTAGTCAGATCTATACCAATTACCGGATAAATATAATATACTTGTCATGTGATTAATGTTTAGTTAAGAAGAGTGATAACTCATATGATAAGTATACATTCCAAGAAATAATGTCATTAGCAACAACACAAATTCCTTACAGAGAAAATTTTATTTTTGATCCCACATTTTAGAATCTTTTTTTATTTGGTCACATTTGTTGGATTTGTCTCACATTGAGTCCCATTTGTTCATTTTTTTTTTCTCCAATTTGGTCCAAAACAGCATTTTTCGTTGTTAACGGAGCCGTCAATAGTGGCAGAGTCTTGCCCCAATAACAGAATTGACAGTTCCGTTAATAATTTGACGAAAAATGTTGTATGGGACCAAATTTAAGAAAAAAAAAATTAAACAAATAGAACTAAATATGAGACAAATATAACAAATAAGACCAAATAAAAAAAAACCCTAAGATATAGGACCAAAAAAGTAATTTTCCCTTCCTTACAAAATAGTGGAATTCGTTATTAATTTATATTAGCAACAAATATAACAGGCTTGTCATTGATTTTATTAGCATCGCATCTTTTTTATTCTTGATTTTGTCAAAAACTTGACTATCGAAAATATTTCAGTAAAATTTTGAGGAAAAATTTTCAATTTTTTTGCTAAGCAAGGAACTATTTTGTTTCCAATGTTAATTTTTGAATTAATAAAAAAACTTAAAATTCTTATTTCTAGCAAATTTTTGTTGCTAATACCTATAAATTTACTCTCCTTTATAATTTTTTTAACTATTAACATAATTTTTTTATCACGATATATTATCCGTATTGTATGATAATTAGTTCGATAATGCCAAACTCGATCTGAATAAGAACTTTCCCAAAAATAGTGTGCACGTGCATGCGAAGAACTACTTTAAGCATGTTACCCTAATAATATATACTTTAAACAAAAGGTCAAGGGGCAAACACTGCAGTAGCCTTAGCCTTGTCAAAGGGCCAAAGAATCTTTTTCTTTTTTTGTTCTTTCTTTGTTTAGTACAAGAGCCAAAACAATATTTTAAAAATTGAAGTGGAAATCAGAAAGTTCATTGCTTCTTCTGCAATTCAAAAATCAACTTAGGAAATCAGTGGAGATTCTCAATGATATCTGGTGGGGATCTCTCATCTTTCCAAACTGTCCAAATCTTTGGATATCTCTCTTAATTTTCCTTCAAACCCTAATTATAATCAGCCAGCCCTACCTCCTCATATATACCATTCGCTTTATCCCTCGTTTGCATACTCCTTCTCTTTCAACCTTAATTCTCTTCCATCATCAATCAATTATTCCCGTTTCCCTTTCTGGGCTTTTCGTACACAACAACGTTGTTCGTGTTGCAAGACATACGAGACAATGAGTGGTATAGTCACGGAGACGCAGTTTCATGTATTAGCGGTCGATGATAGCCTCATCGACAGAAAGTTGATCGAGAGACTTCTCAAGACATCTTCATATCAAGGTATATATATATATACACTAAATATTCCACAAATATTTACGTTATTCTTTTTTATAACATTAAATTAATAATTCATCAATGTTAATATTTCTGCATTTTTGTTTAAAAATATAATAATTTCTATTTCTTGTGTAATGCAGTTACTGCTGTGGATTCTGGAGTGAAGGCTCTAGAGTACTTAGGGTTATTAGATGATGAAGACACAAGCACAGATTCAAATCCTGTTTCCTTCACCAAAAATCATCATGTATGTAAATATTTAATTATTCTAATTTTTATATTTAATTACCTTAATTATTTACAATTATTCAACAATTAATTATCACTAATATTGAAAACCCTTCGATCAGCTGATCTTAATTCATCTATTTTGATCACCTACAGGAAGTGGAAGTAAACCTGATCATCACAGATTACTGCATGCCCGGGATAACCGGCTACGATCTTCTTAGAAAGATCAAGGTACGTAGGATCAATTCTTGAAACCATATATTATCTCATTTTTTCCAAAAATATTAATTAATTAAAAAAATGGTGTAATTTTTCAGGAATCAACATCATTAAAGGACATCCCGGTTGTGATAATGTCATCTGAGAATGTTCCATCAAGAATAAACAGCTGTTTGGAGCAAGGAGCAGAAGAGTTCTTCCTTAAACCAGTTCGACAATCCGATGTTAATAAACTTAGGCCACATTTGATGAGAACATCAGGAAAGAGGGAAGAAGATCATCAGCCTAACAATGTCGTTAACAAGAGAAAGCCAATGGAAGAATGCATGTCTCCTGATAGGACAAGAACCAGATACAATGATGACTTGGAATTGTAATCCAATCAGAAAAAATTTAAATACTGTAGCATTTAAAAGGAAAAAAAATATATAGATATTTCTTCTTCTTTTAGTTCTTTTTTGTTTTTTTTTTTTTGGGCTTGTTTAGTATTTGTAGGTGTATTAGAACTATGATTGCTTATTTTTTAAGGTGGATATATACAACAATGTAATTTTAGTCCTTTAAGTATGGCCGGTAGCCATTTTAGTCGTGAAAGGATTTATTTTGATAATTTTATCCTGTAATTTTTAAATATTTCGTACATTGAGGAAAAAAATGGCTGGAATTGCTGAAATGGCCAGAAAAATGCACTTGACAATTTTAGTAAATTTTGACTATTTCTGTCCTCAATCGTTTTAAAATTATAAAATTATCAAGATAGATTCATACAGGACTATAACTATCATCCCTTATTACTGCAGGATTAAAATTAAAAGATTAAAATGTATTTGATAGAGGAATTGAGGGTCATTTTTGGTAGTTTGTTGAGGGCATAGTTTTGGACCATTCCTGGTGCATAATCAAATGTAGATCATTATAAGAAATGTAATATTTTGTTATAGTTAATTATTATGATAAAATGTAAAAATTTTCGGTGAATACTAATTAACCATGCACAATTTATTCACAACGGTTATTAATTAATCGTTATTTTTACAAGCGAGACTAGTACACTAACCAGAGCTACAAATCATTGCTAATGTTGATTAGTAATCAAAATTAAGTTTTTGTGTTCATTTTATTTTTTCATAATAGATAGGACGTATTAAGTTGTCGTGATTTTTAATTAAGCCGTTGTCATTTACAGTATATACGAAGCAATTCATATTTTGTGTTTTTTTTTTGTATTGTTCTTTTTTTTTTGTTATAGTAGGATTGGATTTTTTGTTATTGAAGATCATATCGCCGCTCTATTTAATATATGCACTCGCCTCATATCATCCACAATCTATTCCAAATGATGTTGTATCTCCTATTCCAACTTGATCTAATAATAACAAATACATTAGACCAAAAGAATTTATTTAAGGAAAATATTACAGTCTTCCACAAATTTTTCAAGAAATTAATCAATCTTAGGTAAGAAAGAAACCTTAAAATTAAGATAGAAAATGATTCTTTTAAAAAAATAAGCATTTGGAGATCTTTTAATTTTCCTGAGAGATAAGAGAATTGATGAAGAATAGAGGTGAACATGTTCATACCTGATCACCAACAGTTAATAATTAAAAACATGAAAATAAAATATTGGACAAATTCAATTATTGACCCAACGGAGTTTTTAATTAATTCTAACAATGTTTTTCATTCTTGTCATCAAGACAACACTATTTTCCAAGGAGTTCCCCTCATCCCTTTTGTTACTGCATAAGCCACAATTTTCAAAGTTCGGTCAAGTAATAAAAAAAGTCAAAAGGTAATTACAGCGTACTCCTCTGAACTTCGGTGTAATTACATGTAAATCTCTGCGATTTAAAAAATTATTTTTAATATCTTTGATGTTTGTTTCTCTTCAACAAGTAGATTCATATGTTAGTAAGGAAAAATTACAATTTTCGTCCCGTAACTTAGGGGGAGTGACAATTTCGATCCTGCACGAATTGATTTTCGCAATTTAATCCTGTAACTTTGAAATTTTAGCAACTTTCATCCCATTTGGCCGGAAAGCCCCAATTTTAAAGGTCATGTGCCCGATATATGCATTTTTCCAGCGAAAATGGACCATCATTGCCAAATTTTCAAATTTATAGGACTAGTTTGCCAAAATCAATTTGTGCAGGACCAAAATTGCCAACCCTAAGTTATAGGATGAAAATTGCAAATTTTTCATTTTTTTAGTCCATTTGTTCAGCACTGGCTTTGACACACCCTATGCTAGGGGCACGTTGATATGCGGTGTTCGAAAAATATTTTTTTTTGGATGTAATTTATTTAATTATAAATTTTATTAATTTATTTCTCTAAGGAAAAATAGGTGAATTTTAAGTAATTTTTTTTTATTATCTACTTGTTCAGTGCTATCATTGTCAAACCCCTTGCTGGGGGTACGTTAATTTGTGAAGTTTGAAAAATATATTTTTAAGGATCTAATTTTTCAATTAAAAGGCGTTATTAATTTATAAACTCTATGAGTAAAAAATAGTGGAATTTTCAACAAAAAATATGAGTTTTTGTAGTCTATTTGTTCAACACTTCCTTGAATACAACCTATGTTGGGGGCATGTTGATCTGCAATGCTTGAATAAATTTTTATGGATCTAATTTTTGAAGTGTAGACTTTATTCATACATTTGCACCAAGAAGAGTAAAAAAATAAGTGATTTTATCGTAAAAATAATTCTTTTATAGTCTACTTGTTCAAACAACCCTCACCAAACTGGGGGCACGTTGATTTATAGAGTTTGAAAAATATATTTTTAACACTCTAATTTTATAATTGTAGACGTTTTATTAATTTATTTCTTGATGACGAGTAAAAGAAGTGGAATTTTTAGCCAAAAAAAAAAATATATATATATGAGTTTTTTAGGAGGGAAAATTGTAATTTTCATCCTGTAACTTAGGGGGTGACAATTTTGGTCCTATATGAATTGATTTTTTCAATTTAGGCGTGTAACTTTTAAAATTTGGCAATTTTGGTCCCATATCGCCGAAAAGCCCAAATTCTCAAGGTCATGTGCTAGGCACATATGTTTTTTCCAGAAAAAAAAAGGATCAAAAGTTACCAAATTTTTAAAGTTACAAGACTAAATTGTGAAAATCAATTCGTATAAGACCAAAATTGCCACTTTTCTTATGTTACAGGACTTAATTTGCAATTTTTCCTGTTAGTAAAAATCATGGAATATGTTGAAAGCAACAAAATAGTTGAATGAAAATTCATATTTACCCATAAGTGGCTTACAGATTTATTGTTGGTCAAACAATTTCTGACCAAACTACCTGTTATATGGGTGAAAATGTACCTCCTCACATGTATTAGCGTACGAATATGTATAAGGACAGTTTAGTTGTAAAGATTTGTTTGACCTACAATAAATCAGTAATAAGTCAATCAAGGGTAAATTTTCATTTGGAAAACTTGCAATTTTCGTCTTCTAACTTGGGAGAGGGGTGGCAATTTTGGTCCTGCACGAATTGATTTTCGCAATTTAGTTCTATAACTTTAACAACTTGGCAATTTTGACACCATCTACCCATAAAGCCCCAATTTTAAAGGTCATGTGCGTCTCTCTGGCAAAAAGGACCAAAATTGCTCAATTTTCAAAATTAAAGGACCAAATCGCGAAATCAATTCGTGTAGGACCAAAATTGCCACATCTAAGTTATAGGATGAAATTGTAATTTTTTATTTTCTTAGTCCATTAGTTCAGAATTGTCCCCAGTACACCACCCTCGGTACTCCCTATGCTAGGGGCATGTAAATCTGAAGGGTTCGAAAATTATATTTTTACGGCTTTAATGTTTTCAATTATAGAATTTATTAATTTAATTTTTCTAAGGGGGTTAAAAAAGGTGAGTTTCTAGTAAAAAAAATATTTTTATAGTCTAGCTACAAAAAAATTATTTTATAGTAACCGCTTTTGTAACGGCCAAATCATTAATTTTGAATCAGGCCATCTGATTTTAAATCATATCATCGAATTTGATCTAATTGACATATTCTTATATATACTTAAATTTGGTATAAATCGGGTGCCCGAATTTTAAGATATCGTACTTGAAAATATAAGTTTTTGAAAGTGAACAAATTTTGTAACGGCTTTTTCCACGGTTTTTAAATATTAAACTCTTGGACTAATTTTGGTATAGCTTTTGGGACGGCCAATTAATTTAAAGGAATCCTCTCAAATTTTTTAAATTTCCCGCCGAAATTTTGTATTGGTATTTGGAACGCTATTTGTAACTTATTTCATTTATATATTTGGAACGACTTTTCATACATCTTTTGGCATGATTCACTTGTTAAAAAATTTGAATCGTTCCAAAATTCACGAGGAATTGAAAATCCATTACAAATTGCGACGACTTGAATGAAATAACAAAGCCGTGCCAAAAACCATGAGAAATTAGTAACGACCGATGTTTTGTGGAACGCCATTTGTAACGTTTTTTTCAATTATATATTTAGAACGGTGTTTTGTACATCGTTTGGAACGGTTCACTTGTATAAAAATTTGAACCGTTCCAAAGTTCACAAGGAATTACAAAAGCCGTTACAACTTGCGACGACCTGAATGAAATAACAAAGTCGTGCCAAAAACCATATGAAATTAGTAACAACCGATGTTTTTGGAATGCCATTTGTAACGTTTTTTTCGTTTATATATTTGGAACGGCTTTTCGTACATCTTTTGCAACGGTTCGCTTGCCAAAAAAATTGAACAGTTCCAAAATTCATGAAAATAAATTGCGACGGCCTAAATTTTTGTAGCTGCTTTTGTTATACATGTTATTTGGAACGGCTTTTGGATCGGTACGGCCGTTACAAAAAGTTGAATTTTTTTGAAATTTCAAAATGACATCATGAAATTTTTTTCGTAACAAATTTGTGGCAAAGGTCGTTCATATTGGAACGGCTGCACGGCCGTTACAAAAAAGCCGTTACAAATTCCTTGTTTTTTTGTAGTGTCTAATTGTTCAGCACTATCATCGCTCAACCCCTTGCTGGGAGCATGTTAATTTGTGAAGCTTGTAAAATATATTTTTAAGGCTCTAACTTTCAATTAATATGTGTTATTAATTTAATTTCTCTCTGAGTAAAATCTAGTGGAATTTTTAGCAAAATATATAAGTTTTTGTAGTCTATTTGTTCACCACTTCCCTTAGCACGCTTTATGCTGGGGTGATCTGCAGAGTTTCAAAAGTAAACTTTTATGGCTCAAATTTTTTGAAGTATGAACTTTATTAATTTATTTATCTAAGAAGAGCAAAAAAATAGGTGATTTTTTTCGTGAAAATAATATTTTTATTCAACACAACCCTAGCCAAATCTCATGCCGGGGGCGTGTTGATTTATGGAGTTTTCAAAAATATGTTTTTTTAAGGCTCTAACTTTTACATTGTAATCGTTATTAATTTATTTTCTTTATGAGGAGTTCAAAAAAGTAAAATTTTTCAGCAAAAAAAATAATACGAGTCTTTTTAGGGAAAAATTACAATTTTTATTCTGTAACTTAGTGACGGTTGGCAATTTTGGCCTATACGAATTGATTTTTGCAATTTAGTCTTGTAACTTAGAAAATTTGGCAATTTTGGTCCCATCTGACCAGAAAACCCCGACAGTCAAGGTCATGAACCCGAGACATGTGTTTTCCGCTAAAAAGGACCAAAATTGCCAAACCTTAAAGGTTACAGGACTAAATTTTGAAAATTAATTCGTAAAGGACCAAAATTGCCACACCCTAGAGTTACAAGAAGAAAATTGAAAATTTTTCCTATTGATTTTCATTCAATTTATTTGCTGATATCAACAAAATTTGTAAATTTGACTAAAGGATGGATCCATTTTTTTGGATGAAAACAAATATCGATCTAAATGTAATTTTTCAAATAACAAGGAATTTACGTGTAATTACATCAAATCTGATAAGAGGACGATTGAACTAACCCAAAAATTAATTCATGAAGAAAAGTTTAAAAACAGAAGGGAAATAAAAGTAATCTCCCTATTGTATGTTGAGATTATTGGGTTCATGCGTTAATATTTATTTTTTTTCCAAGACTATAGGACATAAAAGGATTAATTGTAGTCGAGGAGGCCTAGCTTAGTTGGCGAAACTGAGGTCCCATGATCTTAGAGGTCATGGGTTCGAATTCCTGCGTGGATTGATATTATTTCTACTGTATAGTAGGTAAGATTTTCTGTTGTAATAGCTAAGTGTTAATTTGTGTGATTTATTGATTTGATTGTTTGTAATTGTCTCTGTTCGATAGCTGACAAGACTGAATGTAATCACTTTACTTTTGATTAATAAAACTCGTGCTTCAAATTCAAAAAAAAAAAAAAGAAGTAATTGTAATTTCCATTCAGTCTGTGGGAGTATGCAGAAGTTTTTATCCTATAATTGAAAAGTTGATAATTTGGTAATTTGGTTCACCAATTTATCGATTTTAGTAGATTGGGGACTGTAAACAAATTTTCGTGTTCCTGAATTTATTGAAACAAGAAAATAGTACAAATGAATTTCTTGAATTGATTGAATATTTGTGGGTGCGAAATCTCTACTTGAAAACCTCTGATTCTTCTCTTCAAAAACGTGATCTTTGACTTCGGAAACTTTGGAGGTGAAACTCGACGTTTGATCTCCTTTGATGTTGACTTTGACTTGGAATAACGTTAATTCGAGGGTCGTTGACTTATTCCCGAATTGAACGCTATAAACATGGAGATGTTCTTCTTGAATTTGAATATTTCTTGGTGGATTTGAGACTTTGATCTTCCGCCAAGGTGGACTTCTGTCTTGATAACGTTAATTCGCCGGTCTTCGGACTTCTTGTCGAATTAAACACTGACTTTGGACGATTTCCATGATGAACGCCTTGAATCTTGCCTAGAACGCCTTGAATTTTCCTTGACTTGTGCTTGCGAGGATTTCGGGACTTCTTGAATGCTCTCTTGCTTGTGTCTTTAATTGTATGTGTGTGTTTTGATATGAGTTCCAAGGACCCCTATATATAGTTGTCAAAGAGGTAGAGTTGTGGTGAACTTGAACACTTATTTTGTATTATCTCTTTATTTTAATTTAAAGAGATAAATAAATTAAATATTTGGGAAGACATAATTGGTCAATTTCGATATTATCTCTTTAATTTTTGTATTTTTTTAAGAGATAATATGAAAAATATTCGTCTTGATTTGATTGGCCGGAACACCTCAATTTGACACGTGTCGACCGTTGATTTGTTGATGAAATATATATTAAAATATCAATTAATTTAACCATTTATATTTAGAATTAATTTAGTAAATTCCAAAATATAAATAGAAAAATTGAATATAATTGATAAATAATATATATTTTCCACTTGTCGTCATTTGATTGGGTGCAAACTTTATTTGTCTACAAATGCCCCCTCAAAATTCGTTCACGAAAATATACTTGAAAATGTAATTTTCGAAGTGAATGAGTGGGAAAATATGAATTGAAAATCGAATGGGCTACTATCTTTGTGGATTTGCTTCAAACCAATTTAATTTGGGTCTCAAACGCTTTTTAAATGAAGTCCATGGCCTGTTTCTCAAAAAGGGGAAAAACACTTCTTTCATTAATCTCTTTATGTGTTTCCTTTTATAAGTAGGAGGAACAACACTCAGACCACTTTTCCTCTTTCTTTGCTACCTTGAGCCGACGCGCATTACTTCAAGGCAAGAGAATTCTGAATGTTCATGAATTCTATTTCAGGCTTAACTCTACCAAGAGCAAGATGAATGTGATTATGTGCAATTCAAGCTTCCTTCAAATTAATGAGTCTTAATTGAACTGTAACTCAAATCCCTTTTTTTCTTGGACTAAAACACTTCGACTGGATATGTATATAAGGAACCTAATTTGACGTCGATTGAGCATTGCGAGAATCGATTATTGACAGAATTTGTGGTATGTTTTGATAGCCAAATATTATTTTCTTCTTCAATTTGCTGGTATACACACAAAGTGTTTGTCATAATGTTTCAATGGATTTTCTTTTTTTTTTTTTTTTTTTTTTTTTTTTTTTTTTTTCTGCAGAATCTTCAGCTCGCCACAAGTCAAATTAAGGCCCGCAATTATTTGGAATTGAACAACAACAACATCAAACTGCTAATAGACACGGTGGTTAGTGGAGTAGATAGAGAATTGGAGGCACTGAGCCAAATTGACCAAGTTACTAAGCACCAGTACATGAGCCAAGTTATATTTCAATTCTTTGTAGAATCTTCAGCCTTTCAAGAAGCTTTCGGCTCGGTGATAAGATTTCAACTTTAATTCCTTGAATTTCAACCCGCTTGTCACGGTAATATTTCTAGCTCATAGTTTCTCAGTCCTTTGTAGTTTGTTTCATCCTTTGGGCTTTATTTGACGACGAGATCCCCAAACTTGTATTTATGGCTTTGGACTTTCGTTAGCTGGGACATATACTTTGTACTATTGTTTGAGAAGTCTTAGTGCATGAGTTTCTTGAATTTTACTAGATGCATGAAGAAACTTGTGGTTACCTTTTTAAAGTTTGCAAACCATGTCCAAGTACGATTAATAAGGCAAGCTCATTTAGGGAACACCTCTTATGCCCTTATGCTTTAAACCAAATTTAACTTGAATCCGTCTTGACCTAATCTCCAATTACTTCCTTGGTAGAGGTAACCCACCAAGTCTGTTAAAGTGTTTTTTTTTTGCTTTTCAAATATGCTATTTGTGAGAACTAAACATAAGGCCAAACTTTAGGCTTCCTTTTGCATGAAAAGCTCGTACAACACTTTGATGACAATATTCCTTCATGAATTTCTGGAGATTACTGATGGACAAGCGGATCCGCCCGGGAGCGCGAGCGGAAGCGAGAAAAGCGAGAAATTGTGCGTAAATTTAAAACAAATTCAAAATACGCGAATCCCAAGGGGTGTACCCTTGGGTGCTCAACCGGGCGTTCGATGTAAGATGTGTAAATATTAAACATATATTTAAGCACATAGGGCATAGATATATATATGAAATCAATCAAAGCGTAATAAACAGTTACCTTTGATTGTTTAGCGTATGCTCCCGGCTACTTGCGTTGTTCCTTATCCGGAATGCTCACGAAATCCAAACGTATGGGTTCTCTAAAGGTGATCCACACCACACCGGAAGAAACACACGTTCTTCTTGCTAGAAAAGAACGGGTTTAGAAGGAATTGGTTTAAGAGAAGAACACTATGAATTAGTGTTCTCTTAAACTTACTTTGTTCTTCTTCTTGATTCAAAATCAAGTGAAGAACACAAGTGTGGGAGAGGGAGAGAGCACGAAATTTGAGAGAGAGGAGAGGGATTTTGTCTTCTCCTTTTCCTAGAAAAAGATGAATAATGAATCACTTATGCTTGGTGTTGTATATTCTAATATATATACATAATTAATGTAATTATTGGAATGTGTCTAGGTTCATCCAAGGATGTCTAGATTCATTCCAATCAATCACCATCAATTCTTCAATCAAGCCTACCAAAATATATGGTATGATCAAATCATACCAAAAGGGAAGAGCTTGATTGGAGTTGATTTGTCTCTTTCCAAAAGAGATAAGTCAACATACCACCTAGCATGAAACATGGCTGATTTTGCTTCCTCCAAGGGAGCGTGTCGGCCATGTTTAATTAAGGAAAGAAGCCCAACTTCTTCCTATTCCAAATTAGGAATTATTTCTCCTCTCGGGTATAATTTAACGGATCGGGTTTTATCGTAATCCAATTACGACGAACCCATTATTAAATCCAATTTAATGTCAACTTAAATTATTCCCGTTGATCTTTTAATCCAATTAAAAGATCCAACGTCTCAACATCTCAACTTTCCATATTTAATCGAAAATTCAATTTACCGATTAAATGAAAGCCCGATACAATATCGGCCCGTCCATCCAATGGACTTTCCCTTAAGTAATCCAATTACTTATTTTATCCTTCGAGATTGACTCCAAGTCGATCTCTCAACCTCCTCAGTGATTTGTGTGTGACCCTTTAGGTTCACCCTCAGCTAGACTTGGGCCCGTGTCCCACAAGGGCCCGTTACCATGGGTGGCCGTCTAGCAACGGTCCATGGCACTAGAGACTAGGTGAATTGGCGTGACCATTTAAGCGCCGATTCCGTACGGGTACGATCCTTCCGTCTACCGTCTCCCGGCCTTAGTCTAAGGTATGGAATTGGGCGTCGGTTCCCATCCTTGACTAGGCATCTATGCTTAATACTGGAGACCACGTATGCTTCATTGCGTCGACACAGGAAACCATTTCTTGTTCGACCAACCACTGTGGCCACAGCTTCAAACAGCATGAACGTGTCTCCGAGTGCATAGAAGATACCTCTGTCACATACTGACAGGGGACGGATCCTCTTCTTGGAATCCACCGTCCTCGCTACGCATTCCGACTGCACTGGACAAGGCTTATGATAATCATCTTACAGAATGATTACCTCTCGCCAGATCCAAGATACAGCAGTCCTGTGCACGCGACTGCCATGATTCCTCAAGTCTAAGGATTACTCCCGTACTATCGGAACCGGAGAAAACCAATCATACCGACCAAGCCTCCAAGGCTTCCATATGATGATCCCCGCGAGTCAGTCCAGTCGGCTCGACCCCAGTCGACCAACCCATCAAGATCGTGTAGGCGTCCCACGCCTGTCGCCGATGAAACACGACACTCATCCAATGAACACGACTCTTGACGCAAGTCTCAATAGGACTCTCGATGCCCTGTCTCGAGGTCCTCGACTTGGAACGTTTCAGACCCAACTCTTAATCAGTTGGTTTCATGACCACCATCCAATGCGTGGCCCAACTGCACGAGTTGTTATCCATGGTCTGTGGGCTTTGTTGCGATATAAGTTAAACACCGTTTTAACAAATGTAAGATGAGCACAACAAAGAAGGTACCATTGGTGACGAACACTCATCTTATTCATGACATAATAATATTACATTCACATCAAGTTGTCAGATAGGTTACAAATTGCCAAACCTATTGGCTTTCTGGTCACCTATTCCAACAATCTCCCACTTGACCTAAAGCCAATCACCCATTGACCTCGAACCTCTTATTCAGATGGTGAGTATGGGCAACTTGCGACATGGGCTTAGCAAGTGGATCTGCTATGTTTTCTGCGGAGCTGACTCGGTCCAACCGAACGTCACTCCTGCTATCCATCTCTCTAAAAGATGGTAGCGTCTAAGAATATGCTTGGATCCTGATGAGATCTCGGTTCCTTTGCTAGCGCTATCGTCCCGTTGTTATCATAAAAGATAATTACAGGCTTAGCAATGCTAGGTACTACATCCGACCCTTGGATGTAGCTCATCAACCAAACCACTCCTTAGCAGCTTCCGAAGCTGCTATCTATTCAGACTCTGTGGTGGAGTCCGCTGTGGTAGCCTGCTTAGAACTCTTCCAAGCAACCACGCCACCATTAAGTCTGAACACATAACCAGACTGAGACTTGGCATCATCGTCATCCGACTGGAAGCTAGCGTCGCTATAGCCTTCCAGTATCAACTCTCCACCGCTATAGATCAAGAACATGTCCTTAGTCCTTTTTCAGGTACTTTAGGATAGTCTTGACTACACTTCAGTGTGCCTCCCCGGCACATGACTGATATCGGCTAGTTACGCTCAAAGCGAAAGCCACATCAGGTCTAGTGCACTGAACAACATACTGTATGCTCCCTACGGCTGAAGCATAGGGGATGTCCAACATCCTTTTAAGCTCCTCATCAGTCTTAGGAGACTGCTTCTTGGATAACTTAATTCCATGCCTCATAGGAAAGAATCCTTGTTTTGAGTTCTCCATCTTGAATCTCTTCAAGAATTTCTCAATGTACGAGGACTGGGCCACTCCTAACATCCTTTTAGATCTATCCCTGTAGATCTTGATGCCAAGGATGTAGGATGCCTCGCCCATATCCTTCATGGAGAATTGCGTTGACAACCAAGCTTTAGTGGTACCCAACATCTTAGCATCATTCCCAATGAGTAAGATGTCATTCACGTAAAGCACCAGAAACGCAACTGAGCTCCCACTGATCTTCTTGTATACACAAGGATGGGACTCGTTCTTGATGAAATCATATTCCCGTATGACTTCATCAAAACGTATGTTCCAGCTTCGGGAAGCTTGTTTGAGGCCATAGATGGACCTTTGGAGACGGCAGACCTTCTGCTCTTCTCCAACAGTTGTGAAACCTTCCGGCTGATCCATATAGATCTCTTCCTCTATGAAACCGTTGAGGAAAGCCGTTTTCACGTCCATCTACCATATTTCATAGTCATACCATGCTGCTATGGCAAGCAGTATCCGAATGGACTTGGCCATTGGGACGGGCGAGTAGGTTTCCTCAAAATCGACCCCGGGTCGTTGAGTGTAACCTTTCGCCAAAAGCCTGGCTTTGAAGGTTGTAACCTCCCCGTCAGCTCCAAGCTTACGTTTGTAGACCCATTTACACCCTACGGGTTTAACCCCTTTCGGTGGATCTACAAGGGTCCAAACCTTGTTTGTACCCATCGAGTCCATCTCGGATTTCATGGCCTCAAGCCACTTGTCCGAATCGATGTCCGACATCGTTTCTCCATACGTCTTCGGATCATTATCCAACTGACCGGTCAAGCCCAGAAATCCATACCTATCAGGTGCATGGGATACTCTGGCCGACCTACGGAGGACTGGAACAATATCAGTGGGAACTTCTAGCTCAGATGTCACTGCCGCCTCTTGGGGTGCCTCACTTGATTCCTCAAGGAGCACTTCATCGCGTCGACTATCCGATGGAAAACCTTTTTCCAAGAACACTGCGTTTCGCGAGACAAAAACCTTTTGCTTGGAGGGATCATAGAAATAATACCCCGCAGTTTCTTTCGGATAGCCGATGAACCTGCATAAACTAGACCTCAAGTCCAGTTTATCTCCCACTAATCTCTTGACATATGCGGGGCAACCCCACACTTTCAAGTATTTGTAGGAGGCAGGCTTGCCATGCCATATCTCATATGGCGTCTGGGATACCTTTTTAGATGGCGCCAAGTTCAAAACTTTGGTTGCCGTCTCAAGAGCGTATCCCCAGAAGGAAAGGGGTAGTTCGGTAAAACTCATCATGGATCGAACCATGTCCAACAAGGTCCGATTCCTCCTTTCAGACACACCATTAAGCTGCGGTGTTCCAGGAGGGGTCCACTGAGAGAGAATCCCATTCTCTTTTAGATAATCAGTAAACTCACCACTCAAATACTCTCCACCTCGGTCCGACCGAAGGGCTTTGATTCTACTTCAAGTCTGTATTCTTTAAACCTTCCAAAGGCTTCAGACTTGTACCTCATCAGGTAAACATAACCATACCCTGAGTGATCATCGGTAAAGGTTATGAAGTACGAGTACCCACCTCCAGCCTGAGTATTTAGTGGACCACAGACATCTGTATGGATCAAATCCAACAAACCACTGGCTAGCGTACTTTGTCCAACAAAGGGTTTCTTGGTCATCTTTCCCTTTAGACAGGATTCGCAGGTCGGTAGACTGTCCAAATCGTCTATTTCTAGACTCTTTGAGTCCACCAACCTTCTTATCCTATCTTTAGAGATATGACCTAACCTCGCATGCCATATCTGTGCGTTATTATGATCATCATGTTTTCGTTTGTGTTCTGAAGTCATAATCCAATTAGACTGTTGAAGTATGTACAGACCGTTGACCAATGTACCAAGCAAATGAAAAATACCATCTTTGATAATGAAAAAACCGTTTTTATTGATGGTAAATTCATATCCCTCCTTATCAAGGACCGGGATGAAAACAATGTTTTTAATCATGTTAGGTACATAGAAACAGTTATTCAGTACAATCCTAACATGACTACTAATGGCTAACTCTAGTGATCCTACGGCCTCCGCAGCAACGGCCTTGCCATCGCCTAGCCTCAGGATCATCTCATCCTTGGTTAGCCTTCTGCTTCTTTGCTGTGCCTGTAAATCATTGCAGATGTGAGCACCACACCCGGTATCCAATACCCATGAAGCAGAATTAGTAATCATATTAACTTCAACCACAAACACACCTGGGTTGGAGAGGAGTTGTGGGCACTCCCTCTTCCAATGCCCTTTCCCTTGGCAATGTATGCAGACATCTTTTGCCTTGGACCGCTGAGAACCACGGGCCTTCCCTTTCCCTTTGCTCTGTCCAACCGGAGCAACAGGGACGCCCAGAGCATGAGCAGGGGCCACAACCGTCTTCCCTTTGCCCTTCTTCCTCTTCCAGCGTCCGGCCCTCTTGCCATTCGCCTTGGAGGTCGAAGCCTCTCTTATCAATACCGCCCGCGCCGACTTGTGGGTCGTTGCCTCGTATTGGACCAGCATGTTGATCAACTCATAAATAGACTTCTCAAGTCCATTCATGTTATAGTTTACAACCAACGGGTCATAGGATGGAGGAAGCGACTGGAGGATCACGTCAATGTACGTGTCATTGTTAAGCCCAGCTTTAAGGTCCTCGAGTTTCTCCACTAGGGAGAGCATCTTGGCCCCATGACTTTGTACAGACGCTCCTTCAGCAAGCTTGGTGCCAAAGAATGCTTTTGTGGCGGCATATCTAATATGCCTATCCGGAACCGCATAAACCTCGTTCATGCGGAGCATTGTGGCGGAGACGTTGTCCAGCCTCTCATATTGCTTTTGAATGTCGTTAGATATCGAAGCCAGTATGATACTGCGTACTTTCCGGTTGTCCTCATGCCATTTCTCGAACGTCAAACGTTCTTCAAGCGTGGACCCCTCCGGTAAGTCGCTCGATGGCGGCTCGTCCAAGACATAGCCTTGGTTCTCGAAACCGAGGACAATCCTCAGGTTTCTCAGCCAGTCTGAGTAGTTCGTTCCGTTGAATTTGTTAGTCTCAAGAATCATGGTTAACGGGTTCTTAGACATATCTACATTAATGAAAATGTAAAGCAGAAATTAGCAGATGATGGTAATATTATTGTTCAAGTTGAAGACTTGGTCTTTTAGTCTTTAACCCTCCCACTATTTATACGAAAGTCCGCCACTCTCAAGCGGAGTTTCGGGAAACCATTTCCTAGTGGGCTTGGGATCCACAAGCGTAATCTCCATGCCCCGCTTTTACGATTCACATGAAGAAGACCTTGTGGGAGATATCCAATATCATTCTCATCCAATGAGATTCCCAAGATATTTTGCCTCACCTATTCACATGGTCCCGAGGACTCCAAGCGAACCATGTTACTCAGTGTTGGGCCCGACCCATCAACCAAATCATGCCTCAAATTGTCGCCCCCACGACTCATGAGACAGGGAAACAACGAGCGCAGTCTTTTTGTTCACAACAATAGTGCAGCTTTCCCCTAGTCCAAGTGTGCCACGACTCGTGAGACCACACTTGGGTAGTGGTAGCTTCCTCACCACATTGCTGTGGATGGAAGGCTCGGACAGACCAAAATACCATTTTGATCCAAGTCCGTTCTGGGCCTAATATTTAATTTGGTCCAACCTAATGAGAGTTTGTGTATGACCGAGACCTCATCATATTATTGTGTTTTAGCATGCATAAATATCCAATATTTAAAGCGATAAATAAATACGCCACATGCAGAAAACATAGCATACCCCTGTTAGGATGATCACAAGCCCAACCTATGCGACCCACTGAGCCCGCAGTGAGTCTATGGTCTGTCTAGGGTGGTCCTAAATTATTACAATAATAATAAACCCATTGTCATTCCAATGGGCCTTGAAGTGCTTCTTGCTTCACGCCTTGATGCTTCTCCTTGGGGTCTCCGACTCCAATTGCTTGTTAAAATTAAAACCTCACCAATCCTATCTACTCTCATTACAACTGAAAGTAATACATCGGTAATAAAGAACAAGCCTTAACATCATGAGGCTGAAAATACGGGAGATGATAGTCCCAAAAACAAGAGGCACGCAGGCCCCACCCAACAGAAAATAAATGATCATACATTCATCCATACATAAGGTCTAGGGCTCTTGTGATCATCCCATGTTGATTCCATCAACACACATAACATAATTATTCCAAATAATTATGCATAAATTCCAATGGATATTCCAAATACCCAAGTGATGTCCAACATCACAAAAGTATAAACATACAAATAATATGCAAAATTCAAATTTCAAATTTAATGGACATTTTAAACAATGCATCTAATGCATGTATTAATCACAAATTAATTAAGCAAATTTAATCCAAGGAATAATCCAATTATTCCAAAATCAAAAATGCAAAATTAATATATTTTCAGAATATTGTGCAGAAAATATAGAAAATCAAATTTTCCGGAAAAAGTCGAAAAATGGCACAAAACGGCCCAGCCGTTGTGCTGGCCGGCACGATCAATTTTTTTTTTTTTCAAAACTATTTCAGCACAATAACAATAATATTATTCTGAAAATAAGCATGCAATTTTAGATCCAATCTAACAAAATTAAGCATGCCAAAAGTCCATTAAATCCAAACAATTGAATCATCATATTATTCATATATTTAAGTAATCTAACATGCCAATAAAGCCATTTAAAAAGCAAGTAGATCATGCCAAACACATAGATCTATGCCCCTTACATCGAACCGGGCTCTGATACCACTTGATGGACAAGCAGATCCGCCCGGGAGCGCGAGCGGAAGCGAGAAAAGTGAGAAATTGTGCGTAAATTTAAAACAAATTCAAAATATGCGAATCCCAAGGGGTGTACCCTTGGGTGCTCAACCGGGCGTTCGATGTAGGATGTGTAAATATTAAAACATATATTTAAGCACATAGGGCATAGATATATAAATGAAATCAATCAAAGCGTAATAAACCGTTACCTTTGTTTGTTTAGCGTATGCTCCCGGCTACTTGCGTTGTTCCTTCCCCGGAATGCTCACGAAATCCAAACGTATGGATTCTCTAAAGGTGATCCACACCACACCGGAAGAAACACACGTTCTTCTTGCTAGAAAAGAACGGGTTTAGAAGGAATTGGTTTAAGAGAAGAACACTATGAATTAGTGTTCTTTTAAACTTACTTTGTTCTTCTTCTTGATTCAAAATCAAGTGAAGAACACAAGTGTGGGAGAGGGAGAGAGCACGAAATTTGAGAGAGAGGAGAGGGATTTTGTCTTCTCTTTTTCCTAGAAAAAGATGAATAATGAATCACTTATGCTTGGTGTTGTATATTCTAATATATATACATAATTAATGTGATTATTGGAATGTGTCTAGGTTCATCCAAGGATGTCTAGATTCATTCCAATCAATCACCATCAATTCTTCAATCAAGCCTACCAAAATATATGGTATGATCAAATCATACCAAAAGGGAAGAGCTTGATTGGAGTTGATTTGTCTCTTTCCAAAAGAGATAAGTCAACATACCACCTAGCATGAAACATGGTTGATTTTGCTTCCTCCAAGGGAGCGTGTCGGCCATGTTTAATTAAGGAAAGAAGCCCAACTTCTTCCTATTCCAAATTAGGAATTATTTCTCCTCTCGGGTATAATTTAACGGATCGGGTTTTATCGTAATCCAATTACGACGAACCCATTATTAAATCTAATTTAATGTCAACTTAAATTATTCTCGTTGATCTTTTAATCCAATTAAAAGATCCAACGTCTCAACATCTCAACTTTCCATATTTAATCGAAAATCCAATTTACCGATTAAATGACAGCCCGATACAATATCGGCCCGTCTATCCAATGGACTTTCCCTTAAGTAATCCAATTACTTATTTTATCCTTCGAGATTGACTCCAAGTCAATCTCTCAACCTCCTCGGTGATTTGTGTGTGACCCTTTAGGTTCACCCTCAGCTAGACTTGGGCCCGTGTCCCACAAGGGCCCGTTACCATGGGTGGCCGTCTAGCAGTGGTCCATGGCACTAGAGACTAGGTGAATTGGCGTGAACATTTAAGCGCCGATTCCGTACGGGTACGATCCTTCCGTCTACCGTCTCCCGGCCTTAGTTTAGGGTATGGAATTGGGCGTCGGTTCCCATCCTTGACTAGGCATCTATGCTTGATACTCGAGACCACGTATGCTTCATTGCGTCGACACAGGAAATCATTCCCTGTTCAACCAACTACTGTGGCCACAGCTTCAAACATCATGAACGTGTCTCCGAGTGCATAAGAGATACCTCTGTCACATACTGACAGGGGACGGATCCTCTTCTTGGAATCCACCGTCCTCGCTAAACATTCCAACTGCACTGGACAAAGCTTATGATAATCATCTTACATAATGATTACCTATCGCCAGATCCAAGATACAGTCGTCCGGTGCACGCGACTGCCATGATTCCTCAAGTCTGAGGATTACTCCCGTACTATCGGAATCGGGAAAAACCAATCATACCGACCAAGCCTCCAAGGCTTCCATATGATGATCCCCGCGAGTCAGTCCAGTCGGCTCGACCCCAGTCGACCAACCCATCAAGATCGTGTAGGCGTCCCACGCCTGTCGCCGATGAAACACGACACTCATCCAATGAACACGACTCTTGACGCAAGTCTCAATAGGACTCTCGATGCCCCGTCTCGAGGTCCTCGACTTGGAACGTTTCAGACCCAACTCTTAATCAGTTGGTTTCATGACCACCATCCAATGCGTGGCCCAACTGCACGAGTTGTTATCAATGATCTGTGGGCTTTGCTGCGATATAAGTTAAACACCGTTTTAACAAATGTAAGATGAGCGCAACAAAGAAGGTACCATTGGTGACGAACACTCATCTTATTCATCACATAATAATATTACATTCACATCAAGTTGTCGGATAGGTTACAAATTGCCAAACCTATTGGCTTTCTGGTCACCTATTCCAACAATTACATCAAAGGAATAAGTATGCATGGTTTTGGACTATTTGTTCACATATTGCTTTCGCAATTTATTTCAGTAATGTTTTGCTTTTCAAATATGCTATTTGTGAGAACTACACATAAGGTCAATCTTTAGGCTTCCTCTTGCATGACAAGCTCGTACAACACTTTGATGACAATATTCCTTCATGAATTTCTGGAGATTCCATCAAAGGAATAAATATGCATGATTTTGGACTATTTGTTCACATATTGCGTTTATTTCAATAATTTTTGTACTAACTCAATAAATCCTCTCTTCTTGTTTTGATAGCTTGCAACATGGTTTATTTTAAAGATGAGTCCTTTTCCTCCGGTCAACAAAACTTAGTAATTCTTCACGATGAAAGTCAACTCACAGAGAAAGGAACGATTTTGATGACCTACACACCTCTCACTGGTCGATATGCGAAGCAATCACCAAGGTTGACGACTCCATTTCACACGGAACAATGGTCTCGAGAAGTTTCATTGAGCAAGGCTTCCAAGGTGTGGTCTTTACAAGCGACCCATCACCGTTGTCCCGACGAACAGAGCTTTCAACGTTGGGCCGCCGTATCATTGAAGGAAAAGCCAAGTGGGGCGACAATGTTCACATTGCCGGCGAGTTCTGTTTCATCAAAGGGTTTTGGGAGTGGATGGAAGACGTACTTAGCCGGTGCAAGGACAAGCTAGTCGCAGCCCGAGTATATGATGCCGTATACGCCTCACTATTTACCTACGACCGCAATTCTGACATCGTCAAGGTGTTTTGCGAAGCGTGGTGTTCGTCTACTAAAACTCTCTTGATCCTTTGGAGAGTTGTCTATTTCATTGTAGGACGTGCATACCCTTGTTGGACTTCCTATGACCGGACTCCTTTATGATGAAGTTGTCCCAAGTGCCAAGGAGCTTAACGGGGTTGACGAGACAGGGCGGAGGCTTGTGCCTCGTTCTTGCAAATTCGTACTCCACGCCTACCATTTGCTTTGAAAAAGTAATAATGATGGCCAATCTTCTCAAGTTCCTGTCGATAAATGGGTCAAGTTTTGGCTTAGAAGAACGATGAAATACTGCGAGCCCCCTCCGCGTAAAGAGAAGAAGGCCGTTTGTCCTAAGTCAACCCATAATCCGTCCGGGACCTTTGGAGTACATGGCAAGTGGTCCACGACAGACGAGGCGTTGTTCTCGATGCTTGGTATCAAAGGGAGTTCAAAGGAAGAGACATTCTTGGCGGCGTATTTGGCGTGTTGGCTTTGTACCTTTGTCCTTCCCACTCAAGATGTTGGTTCAATACGCCCAAGTGTTTTCAAGGTGGCGAGTGCTATGGCAGCCGGTCGAAGGATTGGCCTTGCAGTTCCTGTCTTGGCTAGCATTTACAGAGGTTTGAATATGATTTCTAACTCCCCAAGGTCAACTCGCGTACACTCTCCATTTCCGATTTGCTTTGTTTATAGTTGGATAGCTTATTATTTCAAGACTCATTATCAACTTGTGCATAGCGTTCGTGGGCCCAAGATGATGCTCTTTTCAGGCGAAGGAGACGCAAAATACTACGATCCGCAATAGGCGAGAAAGCGGTTACACCGAGCGACTTTATCTCTTGGACTTGCAACATGATCGTGAGGGACAAGGCTTTTTTGTTTACAGAAGACGGGCACGCCACAAAATTTGAAGAAATCTATTTCATGGCTGTCCGTTCGAACTACCTTCCTCTGCAGCAAGGCGATCATTTCGTTGTTGAGCCCTATAGCCCTCATTGATTTAGTCGTCAATTTGGTTTCTTCCAAGAAGTGCCGGGGATACTTTCGCTAGATGTTTGCGAAGCTTCTTTAGAGGGTGGAATCCGTTATTGGCGCATGTGGATTCTGTCCAAGACCATGAAAAAAGTGTTGTTCCCTCCCATCCCCCAAATATGAAGAAGTTCTCCTCCGAGGCATACAAAAGGTGGTGGCTCGGAGTTCACGGTGGCTACTTTGAAAAAAACGTATCGAAGTTGCTTGCCTTAAGTTCAAGTCAAGTTTCTCCAAAAGGCGAGAAGTGTGGTGAGGGAGTCGCCTAAGATCAACCTCGTGAGCCGGCTTCTTCCCCTCCCAAGCGAAATTCTCAAGTGGTCGAACCCTTTGAAGTAGATAAGAAGCAAAGTGCTCCTCGTTCCTTGGAAGTAAGTGGGAGTAGCAACCCTGTCGTCATTGGAAGAGGCCGAAGAGGGATTCAAAACCAGTAAACATCGACGTTGATGACATTAATTCGCCGGTCTTCGGACTTCTTGTCGAATTAAACACTGACTTTGGATGATTTCCGCGATGAACGCCTTGAATCTTGCCTAGAACGCCGTGGATCTTCCTAAACTTGTGCTTGAGAGGATTTCGGGACTTCTTGAATGCTCTGTTGTTATCAAAGAGGTAGAGTTGTGGACCCTTTATATAGTTATCAAAGAGGTAAGTTGTGGTGAACTTGAACACTTATTTTGTATTATCTCTTTGTTTTAATTTAAAGAGATAAATATATTAAATATTTGGGAAGACATGATTGGTCAATTTCGATATTATCTCTTTAATTTTTGTATTTTTTTAAGAGATAATATGAAAAATATTCGTCTTGATTTGATTGACCGGAACACCTCAATTTGACACGTGTCGACCGTTGATTTGATGATGAAATATATATTAAAATATCAATTAATTTAACCATTTATATTTAGAATTAATTTAGTAAATTTCAAAATATAAATAGAAAAATTGAATATAATTGATAAATAATATATATTTTCCACTTGTCGTTATTTGATTGGGTGCAAAATTTATTTATCTACAGGGACTTAATTTGCTCGTCGAAATTTTCAAAATCCCTAATTTTGTGACTCCACATGATGAAGTACACGTGAGAAAATCCAGTGAATTTTGGAAATCACTGCAAAAAGGGATCTAAATACGAGAAAATTAATAAATTGGTGGACTAATTAAATTGTTGAATCAACTTTTTTTTTTATAAGAAGGGATGAACTATTAATTTAAAAGTACAACAATATTTCTAAAATGATCAATTGCTATTACAATATTCAGTGCACAATATAACAACATCTATTCAATCCACAGTATAATAACAAATCCATATCTACCAATACCAATCAAAGAAATAATACAATTATCCTATAAATTAAACAACTCCCTAAATTCATAATATTTGAACTCATGACCTCTTGGTTGTGGAACCTCAACCTCACCACTCGGATAATGGATCATCGGTCTTGTCGAATCAACTTTAAGGAGACAAAAATTGCCCGACTTCCATATATATATAGGACAAAATTACAATTAAACCATATACGATGATTTTAATTTGGTCTTATGACGAAAAGTTGATATGACAATTTAGTCCACTAATTTATCAATTTTCGTGGATTAAGGTCTTTTTTGGTTGGAATTTTTAATATCAAATTTATGCCCTCAAGTGAAATGCACTTAAGAAATCCAATATTCGAAATTTCATTGTAAAAACGTCCTCAATTTGTAAATATTACTAAATTAATGGACTAAATTACCAAATTAATATTTAACAGGACTAAAGCTATCAGACTCCCATATATAGAGGATGAAAATTGCAATTAATCCAAATATAAAACGAGTCAAGAAAACTTGTGAACCATTTGAGTTTTTACTTGAATAATGCTCAAATTCAAAAGCTTAAGCTAGTCGTTGAAAGATTCATTCAAGTAAAAAATATAATAAAATAATTATGTAAGGAATTAATGAAAGTCTTTGTTGGAGCTGAGTTTGACAAGCTCAAGCCAAAGGTGAGCTTGGCAAGCTCCAACAGTTCTGTGAATTCCATCTATCTGTATTTTATTATTAAGTATTGTTGAAATAACAATTATAATTGAAAAAAAAATTATATAAAATATTTTCAGGCTAAGGCGCAAATTTATTAACCCCATTGCAGTAGAATATTCTCATTGGTCCAATAATATTACTCTTGACTTGTCCCCTTCAAAAAACAACAGCCGTCCAAAATTGTATGACCCTAACTCACTCTGGACAAATTATAGAGTCCAAAGTACCACTAAAAAGATCCATACAACTAATCTAACTCTCTCTTATAGGATAAGTGCTTATAGAAATCTTATGTGTGTATATCAAATGATGCCTCCTTTTATAGGTGTAGAATTCATCCACTATTTTAATGTGAATTAGTGGACAATACCTTCATCTCTGACTGGCGGAATTTCCCCTATTCGGTCCTCCAAAGATTGTATTGATGACACCTCGCCTAGGCTGATTATCATCAGCTGGAGCTCTCTCGTTGTCAGCTGCCCAAAGCCCTCTCGGGATACCTTCTTTATGGGCTACGAGAACTTCATCTCTCCCTACGCAGTCTACGCTCTTCGTGTAGGCAAGTTTACTTTGCCTCGAGTTTTTCTTTGAACTCTTTAAGGTATCCCTGTATGATCAATCTCTCGATCTCATCCTTCAACTAAAAGCAATCCACAGTATCATGACCTCTATCCTTATGTAACTTATAGTGGAACTTGGAGTTCTTCTTAGATGTTGTTGGCCACGTTTTTGGTGGCCATTGCAACACTATGTGCATCAAGGTTTCTGCCATAGGAACAGTCAAGGGCGTATACTCATGGAACCACTTGTATTTTAGTGTCGGGTCTTTTTCAGACTTGAGCTTCAATTTGTCTTTCCATCTTTTACCTTTATTTTGTTTATCCTCCTTAACACGATTGGACATTCCATTCATTTTCTTTTAAAATATTCATTTCTTCTTCCTGAATGTACTTCCCAACAATCGAATGAAGCTCCTCTATATCAATAGGGGGTACTGAAAGGAAACGTGGATCAGCCCGGGAGAGGGCGCATGCAGAAGCGCGATGAGTTAAAACATAAACATAAAGTAAACATGCATAAAATAATAAAATTAAAGAACAAATCAAGAGGTGTTCCCTTGAATCTCCCCGGCATTCAGTGTATCTCATACATAATAATAAAATAAGCATGCTAGATTCATGGAGGCCATAGGGTTAGAATGAAAGAAAACGCTACAAACGTCACTTATCCGTTGTAGACTTCTTCATTCAGCTACACATGTTGTTCCTCGTTTTTCCACCTAGATCCCAACATAGGAATACTCTAAATCGTCTATGCAATTTACCGTATCTTGATTCCCTCGTTCTAGCATGAGATCAAGAGAAAAAGGAGGAACAATCGACCAAACTCTGTTAGTTAACGTGATCGATTGTTCAAGTGTCCCCTTGTATCAAAGACAAGAGAACAAGAAAGCTCTTTTGAGGTGGTGAGAGAGAGGTGGACGAGAGAGATAGAGAGGGGTGCGGCACTTGGTGTGTGTGTGTGAGATGAGAGACTTGAGTATTTATAAGGAAGAGTTTTTCCTAGTCCTACTCAACCTTTTCCAAAGAGGCCCACTATACAAAACTAGGACTTTGACCTAGTCAAAATCCTAGTCAACCTAGGGTTTGATTAAGTCAAACTTAATCCTAGCCCTTCATCTCATCTAGTCCCAAGATCCGATCTCGTCCGTCCATCCTTTGATGGGCTTTGTGGAATGGACTTTTAAATCCTATTTAAATAGTCCAACAATTCCTAATGGGCTTGTAATAAATATCAAATAAATAATTAAGCCCAATTAATATCTCCATCTTTAGCCTACTTAAAGATGGAAATAGCCCATTCCCTAAATTCATAAATCTAATTCATGAATCAAGCATAATTAATCCAATTAATATTTAAAGGCTTGACACTCAAAAGAGAATCAATTTAATCTAATTAAATCATTTGATCTCCCGGAATTAATTCAAAATTAATTCCTCCATTTTTCGGTGAATTGTGTGTGACTGTTTAGGTTCACCTTCAGCTAGACTTGGAAGAATATCTAATCATCACATGATAAGAATTCGTCCGTCACCATGGGTGGCCGTCTAGCAACGATCCATGGCACAAGAGACTAGGTGTAATTATGGCGTGAAAATTTAGGTTCCCGAATGCGTGTGAGCATTGTCTTTCCGTCTACTATCTCATAGCTATTAGTCTAGGGTATGAATCTTGGATGTCGGTACCCATCCTTGACTTAAGCCTATATTCGTTCACCCCCTAAAACGTTACTTGGATCTTATCCCACGATTCAGTCACTGTGGCCACATATTTTATAGGGAACAAGTCTCAGAGTATAAGTGAACACTACTATCAACTGTTTAACAGGAGACGGATTCTATCTTTGGACCTATAGTCCATAATACACATCTTGACTGCACTAGATAGGGCTTATAGCAACCAAGTCTCTCGACTTGGTAGCCTCTTGTCAAACCTACGATACATACATTGTGTGCATGTGACTACAGTAGTCCCTCAAGTCCGAGGACCAATCTCGTACTGTCAAAACTGGGAATGCAAATCATACCGACCAACCTACTTAAGGTTTCCCATACGACGATTCTCGCGAGTCACCTCAGTCAGCCGGCACTGAGCTGGCCAACCCACTAATATTTCAAGGACGATCCTCATCACTTGTCGTTGAAATGCGACTACAATCATTTAGTGCAAGTCTCAAATGGATCCTCGATACCCAATCTCGAGATCCTTTTACTTGGAGTATTTCAGACCGATCCACAGAAGTTAATTTCATGATTGCCAACCTAAGCCCAGTCCAACCTCTGGGATTAATATTTTCGGTCTGTGGGCTTTGCTTGTGCATTGAACAATTATAGATATTCAAAAGTAAGTGAACACAATCAAATTACAAATGTCATAACTGAACATCAATTTTATTCATAATGAATTATTTACACCACGAATGTTAGAAATAGGTTACATAAGCCTAATTAGATTGGCTTCATGGTCACTTATTCTAACATGTACCTAGCTAGTGCTGAGGCTAGGTTCCTTCTTCAAACCATGAATCAGAATGGAGGTCATCATATCCACCCTCAAGTCAGGTATCAAGTACTTCAGTATTGAATCTATCAATGAAGCTTCTCAAAGTCTAATCATTTTTCTATCGAATTGTGAATAGATGTGTTGTAGATCTCTTTGATTTTTTCTTGCTTGCAAAGTGGTGAAAGAACTTTCTTGGGAGTTTGATCATATGAAATGACAATAGCATGACCTACGGAACCAAACAACTCTTGGGCCTTTCCATACAGCATGGTGATAAAAATTCGACACTAAAGAGTGTCTGACAATCTATATAATTGCATGACATTGTCAAAGACTGCCAAGTGTTCTTTAGGGTCCTTATCACCATCATATTAGAGTAGACTAGGGATTATCACAATTGGCGCTAAGGGGGCGTGCCAGATGCGCGCAGGCAGGGATGCCTATGCGCAGTCGCCCGACAAGTGCGCGGCTCGTGCACCTCGCTCGTAGGAGCGTGGCCAGGCGCGCGTGCAGGCAAGATGGGTTGCGCGCTGCCGCTTGGCCAGCATGACCAGCGTGTGCGGGCGACACGTGCAGGACAATGGCCAAGCGCGCGAGCAGGCAAGGGAAGCCTGCGCGTGTGCACCCGACCTGCATGCCCAGCACGCGCAGGCGGTTGGTAGGGCCGCCTTGCGGCCAACCAGCCAGGATGGGGGGCACGCTTGCCCGGGCAGGCACTGCCGGCAGCGGCGGCGTCGCTGTTTTTTTGTCTTTGTATTATTTTTCTGAAATTATTAATTTTGGGTATTTTCTGAATTATTTTCTGCATATTTTCGGAAGAACATTATTTTGAAATATTTTATTTTGGGTTTGATTTAGAACCGTCTAAAATTTAATATTATCTTAATAATGAGGGAAGGATTTCCTAGCAAGAAATATTGCAATGGTTGCACCAACGGTGAAATTTCTTGTGTAGAAAATTTTGCGTTTATTTTCGCTATGTATGATATTGGTTATCATGTATTTATGTGAATAGCATGTTTACTTTGATATGTGATATTGCTATTTACGTTGATGAGATTGACGAATAGATGATCACAAAGCCCTTAGATCGAATGTATGGTTTATTTTCTGTTAGACTTGTGCGCCTCGTTTTTTATTCCTTTATCTTTTTGGTCACCTTGGAATAATAAGGCTTTCTTCCTCCCTCCTTATGTACTCCCCCCGGGTGCTCGTCGAGGTTTGTTTTTCAGTTATAATGAGAGTAGGTAGAAGTGAGGTTCTTTTCTTTTAATTCTTGGAATTGAAGAAGACGAAGGAAGGCTCAGAAGGAAGAATCCAAGGGAGGCCCAAAGGGAAAAGTCCAAGGAGATCCATGGAGATTCGAAGCCTTGGAGGTCGGGTGGATGAAGTGGAAAGGGTCATCAGTGTGTTGATGGATTTCTACATTAAAGTGTAATAGTGTAAGACCAACCCTAGATTGACCATAGATCCACTGGGGGCTCAGTGGGTCGCATAAGACTCGGGCTTGTGATCATCCAACAGGGGCGTGCTAGGCTTTTATTTTGTATGTGGAATGTATGATGGATGAATGGTTTATTTATCATGTTTTAATTGAAGCATGCGAATTATACATACATATATATTGTGTGATGAGGTCTCGGCCTATTAAAACTCTAACTTGGTTGGACTAATCTAAAATATTAGACCCCTAATAAATGGACTAAAACCTAAGTTGTTCGTCCAAGCCTTCCATCCATGAAAAAAGTGGTGAAGCTAGTTTCAGTCAATTGCGTGGTTTCATGAGTCGTGGCAAGTCTTTTGGCCTGAATATAAGCTGCACAATTGTTGATGAACGAAGCGAATACACTTTTGTTTCCCGTCTCATGAGTCGTGGGGGCAGCAGTGAGTACTATGATTCGGTTGATGAGTCGAGTCTAGCGCCTAAATAACGTGATTCGCTTGGAGTCCTTGGGATCACGTGAAAAGGTGAGGCAAAACAACTTATGGAATACCTCCCACAAGGCTATTTTTCATGCGAATTGTAAAAGCGGGGTGTGGAGAATTTCGTTTGTGGATCTCAAGCCCACTAGGAAAAGGTTTCTCGAAAACGACGTTTGAGAGTGACGTATTTTTATAGAAATAGTGGGAGCATTAAATGACTGAAGTCCAAGTCCTTAATTTGTTATTTAGTACCACTTTATTCTACTGATTGCTTGCGTTCATTTTAAATGTAGATTTAAACATGTCATTTTTCTTTTAATAAAACCACCCGGGGGTGGGAGGAGCTTTTCGGGGTTGTCTTCCCTTTTTCACTAAGCACAAAAAAGGTTATATACAATGGAGAGTGCAAACTCCCTAAGGTAGTCTACGAAAGCATAAACAAGGAGTACTACTCCCTTACAAAAAGTCCAGATGAAAAGTAAGAAATCGTAAATAAGGAATACTACTCTCTTAGGGGTCGTTTACTTCCGGTATTAGTTACTTGGTTAATAGGATTGATTATTAATAAAAGTGTGATAGTGAAACCCGGGATTACAAATTGTATGTTTACATTGTCACACTGATAGAGGTTAGTTTTAATTTGCTACATGTTTACTTTGACTGTTTGTATGTTAGATTATTGCCAATTCACTATTTTCCCCTCGGAATTGTTAGTCAAATTTTGTTGTGTTTTTTAGGCAAAATTGTGCTCCTTCTTTTGCACCCAACAGAGGAACTCCTAGGACAAATTTCATCGGCTATCTGGCAAGAGGTAGCGGCGTTCACCATTTTGATAAGAGATAGGGGCAAACAACGATTCTGTCGTTGATCTTTATTTAAACACCAAATTATCATAAATAGGTTACATAAACCTAACAGGATCGGCTTCACAGTCACGTATTCTAACATGGAGAACCAGTTACCCTTGAGTTGAGTGATGATGAAGAGGGGAAGGAACCAATGTAGCGTACATTTGAAGCAGTTCCTGAGGTCATTGATCTGTCATCTAGTAGTGATGACGGATCGGAGTAACGTTTGTTGCGTTTGTATTAGTAATACATAATATTATGTCCAGAATATGTTGTGTTGTTTGAACTTTAAGTTTTAGCGTATTTCTTGTGGAGTTTTCCAACATTTTGTATGTCAATGATATGTTGACATTGAACGGATGTTTCAATCAGATGTTATGTACTAGGAACCAGAAATATGTTTCAATTCCATATTACTAGAGCACTTCCAACTTATGATGAATTCTATATTGTGTTGTTTCCTAAATTCTATGTACACTTACGTTATACATCATGTTATCATTTATATAAAACATAATTTACACTTTCTAGGCCTAGTTTACATTGTGTTTAATATAGTGGTTGGCAAAATTAATTATGGATTTAAATATGCATAACCAAGTCCACCTACTACTCCCATCCGAAACGTCTCCTCGTCTGCCATTGAAAAGATCTGGCATATAATTATCTTCATTGCAATTCATTGGTGCATATTATCATTACACTTTAGACCATTTAGCTGCACTTGTGAGTACCAATACACTCCTATCATTGCATTGTAGATTGTTGGACTCCTCTAGATAGTATGAATACACTTCCCAAGAATTCATTATAAGATGAACCGAACCTCCATCTTCTTCATACCCATTCCTTCTAGTTGAAACGTCTTGCCTTCCACCACCTCCCATCATCCTGAATATCGTCCATTCCTGGTTTTCCGAGATGACTAGAGCAAGGCCTTCTGCTGTTGTTTTAGGGATCGTGAATTACACCCTTGTCCCACCACCTTCCCGTCCTGGGCATTTATCATTAATCACTAATCCAGGTATGCAATCAATTGCATCCAAACTGACTTTCGGGCCTTAGACTCTTCAAGCTCTATGCCGAAACGATTAGACATCTCACCTAGTCGAGCATTTTGTATGTTCACGAAGTTGTCTATTTTTTCTTCGAACTTAGCATCAAGTTCAGCTTGTTCAACCTCACGTGTTTTGGAGCTCGCCTTTATTCGATTTTGGATGATCATTGCTCTTGTCTTCCTTCTCATGTGCAACGCTGCCATAAATTCGTGGTCTTCACCGTATAGGTTGGGATCAGGACTGGAAACATGACATTCCAGGGTACCTAGTACATGTCCAGGTCTCACCGGTCCAGGCAAATCGTTAATTACCAATGAAGTTGTGCCCGTTGCACGATCCTTACCAAACACATCTGCCCACGAGGGGTAATATGAAAACGATTCGTAGCACAGCGTCTGGACGAATGGGTCAACCTGTTCAATCAAGATACACATAAGCAAAAATTGTAAAGAACTTAAATCCAGAGCCGCAAGGAATGTGTCTTATGTTTGCCTTAAAGTAGCTTTGCAACACATCTTCACTGCTAGTAACCATCTGCGTGGACTCGTCCCAACCGAAGCCAGTCTTTCTAGAAAACCCGAAAGGCATGAGTAAGTCTTTTTCCATACGTATATCTTGGAGCTGATATGTGGATCAGACTTCAGACCACTGTTAGAACAACTTTTATGCATAAGCTGCTCCATGGCACCAAGGTAGCCTTTCCGAAATCGATTTTCACTTTTCCAACCATTCCGTGCAATTTCCTTCAAAGCTATCAGAAGCAACTCTTCCTCAACAACGCTCTGAATTCTATGTGAGAACTTCCCTTCTTTCTTTCCAGCACCGCGTCATACTCCAGTCACGCCTTCAATGTCCATTTCACAATCCTGAATTACAACAATAACAACCAACATCAATCTCTTCTATGTATTATTCTGGCTAATTCATGTTAGTAAATTCGCCACGAAAATGTGACAAATATTGGTTATAGGGACAATAATGCACACAAATTAAAACAACACTCGAAATAAAATTCCATAGGAAGTCATTAAATATCGCACATTGAATACAAGAAAGAACGAAAATAAAAACGTACTACAAAATATTGCAAGTGAATCATGCAATTTAAAGTTACTAAATGACTATGTCCACCACGACTACGTTGTGTATGAAAGACCAACATAATCACATATGACTGCGCCAAGCGATGTACATCGACATCGCCAAGTCATCCTGCCATGCGGTCCACTTTGGGTTTGCGTCGACAGAATCCAAGTATTGCACATTGTCCCCATCATTAGATGATACATTCTTTGACACCACATGTTAGAATAGGTGACCTTGAAGCCAATCTTGTTAGGCAAATTGTAACCTATGTCTGAACAATTTCAAAGTTTTAATAAAACCTTGATGAATAAGAAAGTGAAATTCATTTGGCGCATACTTTGTTTGTGTTCACTTTAATTGCTTTATAACTGTTCGCTACACAAACAAAGCCCACAGACTGAGATCACATTTCGGGGACTGGGACTACGCTTGGAGGTAGGTCCATGAATCAGTTCCGCCGAATCAGTCTAAAAATCTGCAAGTCAAGGAATCTCGAAAATGGCTACCGAGATTCTACTTGAGACTTGCACTAAGCATCTGCTGTCGTGTTTCATCGACGGGTGACGAGGGTTGTCTAAGCATTGTTAGTGAGTCGGCCTACTGGGGAGCGGCTGACTAGGTGACTCGCGGGAACCGTCTTACGGAGGACCTTGAGTAGGGTCAGCTAGGCGAGGCGCGCGCGCAGGTAGAGGAGCCTGCACGCGGCAGCCCGTCAGTCGTGCACAGCGCTCGCGGATTCGCGGCCAGCATACGCGCAGCTAGACGCCGAGTGCGGACACATGGCCAGGCGCGCGCGCACTCAGGCAGGGAAGCCTGCGCGCACGCCAGGCCGGTGTGTGGCCAAGGAGGCCGCGCGCGCACGCAGGCAGACAACGGAGTCTGCGCCCGCGTGGCCGATGCGCATGCTCACGCAGGCGACACAGAAGGATGGCGCGCGGGGGCAGAGGTGTTTGTGCGCGGTAGCACGCTAGCGCGCGCCAGCGTGCGCAGCACAGCCGACCAGGCGCGCGCGCGCGCGTCGTTGCGTACCTTGCGCGCGCATGGATAGCAGGCCAGGCCTATTGGCCTGTGTGCGCCGGCAGGCGCCACCACCTACTGGTTGATTATTTACGTTTTTCTTGTTGTTTAATTTTTTTTGATAATTCTGAAAAATTGGTTTTATTTAATTTTGCATGTTTTCTTAAAGAACATTATTTGTAACTTTGGTGTATTGGATTTGGAATCCCAGGGTATTACTCACCTCCAATTAATGAGGAAGGGTCTTCCTAAACGAGAAAGGATGTTGCCAACGATATACCATGTTTTCATACATAACTCGTTTCTTTATCATGGGATGATGTGATTGTATATCATGGTTTATGTACATATGTTTATGTGATTGGATATCATGTAATTATGTGCGTTTATTGAGAACGGATGATCACGAGCCCTAGACTGAATGTATAGTTTAAATTTGTGTTAGGCCTGTGTGCCTCTTTTACTTTCTCCTTCTCCTCTTCTTGTTGCCATGGAATAATAAGGCATTCAATCTCCCTCCTATTGTACTCCCCCGGGTTTTCGCAGGGGTTTCTTTTTACATATGTCATGAGAGTAGTATAGGAGTGAGGATTTTATTTTATGTATTTGGTGGAGATGAAGGATGATCCACATGGAGAGCCCAGAATGGAGGATCCAAGGCGTTCCATGGAGATTTGGAAGAAAAAGAGACCAAGGCCCATCAACATGTTGATGGTTGCTATTAAATGTAATAGTGTAGGACCAACCATAGATTGACCATAGATCCACTGCGGGCTCAGTGGGTCGCATAGGCTTCGGGCTTGTGATTATCCAACAGGGGCGTGCTAGGCTTTAATTTTGCATGTGGCTTTTATGGTGAATGAATGGCTTATTTATCATATTATTGCCATGGGATGCAAAATTTAAATTATGCATTATGGATGAATGTATATGTGTATGGGATCTCGGTCATTTACAACTCTCACTTGGTTGGACCAAAGTTCAAATTATTAGACCTTCGATAAATAGACATGGACTCTAGGAGTTTGTCCGTGCCTTCCAATCCATGGTATAGTGAGGAAGCTGATTTAGGTTGATAGCATGGTCTCATGAGTCGTGGCACAACTATCGTGCTTAAAAGAAGCTGCACTATGTCATGAATGAGTAGACAACTGTTACCTATCTTACGAGTCGTGGAGGTAGCAGTGGGTCTATGAATCGGTCGATGAGGTCGGGTCTAACGCCCAAATAACGTGATTCGCTTGGAGTCCTTGGGATCACGTGAAAAGGTGAGGCAATTATCTTGGGAATCTCATGGAACGAGAATGGTATGGTATACCTCCCACAGGATTCTTCCCATGCGAATAGTAAAAGCGGGGTATGGGAAATCGCTGTGGATCCTAAGCCCACTAGGAAAGGGTGTTTCCAGAAAACAACATTTGAGAGTATCGTGTTTTCGTATAAATAGTGGGAGCATTAAATGACTAAAGTCCAAGCATTTAATTCTTTATTAAAACTTCCGTCTTTTAAATTCTGCTAATCGTATTTAAATGTAGATTTAAAATGTCTAAGAACCCATTATCAACCATACTTGAAACCAACAAGTTTAATGGAACCAATTAAAACGACTGGTTGCGCAATGTGAGGATAGTCCTCGATTACGAGAACCATGGCTATGTCATGGACGAGCCGTTCCCTAGGACCTTGCCGGAGGGATCCACGCCAGAAGAACGTGAGACGTTCGAGACTTGGCATAAGGATAACCGGAGAGTCCGTAGCTTCACACTTGCCTCTATGACGAATGAGATTCAGAAGCAGTAATAAAGGCTAGATGATGTCCTTTCCATTATGGCTCACCTGAAGGATTGCTATGTAGTCCCGGACCGGCATACTAGGTATGTCGTGATGAAGGCGTTCTTTGGAACTAAAATGACCGAAGGGTCCTCTGTACGAAAGCATGGGGTCAAGATTCTTACCTTGGTGGAAAAGCTGGAGGACCTCAAGCGGGGCTCGATAATGAGACGTACATAGATGTGATCCTTCAGTCTCTCCCACCCTCCTTTGACTAATTCATTGTTAACTACAACATGAACACACTTGAGAAGGGTATTCATGAGTTAATCAATATGTTGGTGCAATACGAGGCAACGACCAAAAAGTCTACACCGTCGGTATTGTTTGGAGATGCTCCGACTTCCAAAACGAAAGACAAGGGTGCCGGACGTTGGAAAATGAAGAAGGGAAAGGGAAAAGCCGTCAAAGCAGCTACCAACACTAAGAGTGTTCCCATTGCCAAAGTGGGGAAAGGCAAAGGAAAGGGGAAGGTTGACTCAAAGCAACAGTCGAGGGCATATGACATATGTATCAATTGCCGTGAGAAAGGGCATTGGAAGAGGGATTGCCCCAAACTCCTCTCCAAACAAGGTATCTTTGTGATTGGGGTTAATATGGTTACTAACACTGCTTCTTGGGTATTAGATACCGGTTGTGGAGCTCACATTTGTAATGATTTGTAGGTGCTGAAAAGAAGCAGAAAACTGAGTAGCGGGGATATGATCCTAAAGATTGGGATTGGCAAGGCCATGTCGGCAGAAGCAATAGGCTCCGCCACTCTAGTAGTTAGTGATCGTATTAGTATAGAATTAGAGCAAGTTTATTATGTACCTAGCATGATTAGAAACATCATTTCCATTTCGTTGTTAGACAATAATGGATATAAGTTTATGATCAATAAAAATTGCTTTTATTTGATGAAGTGTGGTATTGCTCATCTGCTTGGTACGCTTAATAACGACCTCTATATCTTAAAACAAACGAACTTCGTTCTAAACGCTCAACACAAACGAAAAATAGATAATAACGGAAACGCACAACTGTGGCACGCAAGGCTAGGTGACATTTCCCAAGATAGGATAAAGAAATTGGCAAACTCAAAGAACTAGAGGTAGGGGACTTGAGTGAGCTACCAACTTGCGAATCCTGTCTCAGAGGGAAAATGACCAAAAAGCCCTTTGTAGGACAAAGCAGGCTTGCCACAGGTCTGTTGGACTTGGTCCACATAGACGTATGTGGACCACTAAGGACGCAAGCCCGAGGTGGGTTCTCCTACTTCATAACGTTTACCGATGATCATTCACGGTATGGTTATGTATACCTAATGAGGTACAAGTCTGAAGCTCTTGAAAGGTATAAAGAATTCAGACTTGAAGTTGAGAACCAAACCGACTGCAAAATTAAAGTCCTATGGTCAGACTGAGGCGGAGAGTACCTTAGTACTGAGTTCCTTAATTATCTTAAAGAAAATGGTATAATCTCTGAATGGACACCTCCCGGGACACCACAGTTAAATGTGGTCTCTGAAAGGAGGAATCAAACCCTGTTGGACATGGTCCGATCCATGATTGATGTTACCAAACTACCTTTGTCATTTTGGGGCTACGCATTGGAGACTGCGGCCACATTGTTAAACTTGGCGCCTACCAGTGTATTGACCCAAACGCCATATGAGATATGGCACGGCAAGCCTGTGTCCGACAACTACTTGAAAGTGTGGGGTAGCCTTGCATACGTCAAGAAGCTAGTGGGGGACAAGCTAGAATCAAAGTCTAGTTTATGCAGGTTCATTGGATACCCCAAAGAAACGGCAGGTTATTATTTCTATGACCCCTTGGAACAAAAGGTATTTGTTTCAAGGAATGCAGTGTTCTTGGAACAAGGTTTTCCAGAGGATATCCAACCTGATGAACTGATCCTTGAGGAGTCAAGTGATGCAAACCAGTCATCAGTAGAAGCCGCAGATTCCTCACTTAGAGGATTCAGGATAGATACCCAGAAGGCTGATCAACCTCGAGAAGTTCAGCATGCTAGGCATGAAAAACGACCTCAGGAAGAGCCAGCCCTGGTACTTGAACCGCCGGCTCCCATACAGTCAGCGCCCACAGTCACCACTGACGTTCCCGTTCTCCGTAGGTCAGCTAGAGAGTCTCGACCTCCCATGAGATACGGATTTCTGAACACAACCAGTCTATTGGATAAGGATCCTAAGATATACGGGGAAGCGATGTCTGACATCGACTCCGGGAGATGGCTTGAGGCCATGAAAACCGAAATGGACTCCATGAATGAGAACCAAGTCTGGACACTTGTAGACCCACCCAAAGGAATTAAGCCACTTGGCTGTAAATGGGTCTATAAGCGCAAACTTGGAATTGATGGAGAAGTCACAACCTTCAAGGCTAGGCTAGTAGCAAAAGGGTACACTCAACGACCCAGGGTCGATTTTGAGGACACCTATTCGCTAGTAGCCATGGCTAAGTCCATTCGGATCTTGCTTGCCATAGCAGCATGGTATGACTATGAGATATGGCAGATGGACGTGAAAATGGCCTTCCTCAATGGTTTCGTCGAGGAAGAGATCTACATGGATCAACCGGAGGGTTTCACGGTCACCCGAGAAGAATAGAAAGTCTGTCGTCTCCAAAAGTCCATCTATGGCCTCAAACAAGCATCCCGAAGTTGGAACATTCGCTTCGACGAAGTCATACGGGGCTATGATTTCATCAAAAACGAATCCGACCCTTGTGTATACAAGAAGGTTAGTGGGAGCTCTATAGTGTTCCTAGTGCTTTATGTGGATGACATTCTGCTCATAGGAAATGACGTTAGAATGTTGGGTAACACAAAAGCATTGTTATCAACTCAGTTTTCCATGAAGGATTTGGGTGAAGCCTCCTACATTCTTGGCATCCAGATTGTCAGGGACAGATCTAAGAGAATGTTGGGACTAACCCAAAACTCGTATATGGAGAAAGTCCTGAAAAGGTTTCGGATGGACAACTCCAAATGAGGATTCCTTCCCATTAGGCATGGGATCAAGTTGTCCAAGAAACAGTCTTCGCAGACTGATGAGGAACTTGAAAAGATGACAACCGTTCCCTATGCTTCTGTCGTAGGAAGCATCCAATATGCAGACCTGACATTGCTTACGCCTTAAGTGTAACGAGCAGATATCAGTCCTGTGCAAGAGATGCACATTGGAATGTGGTCAAGGGCATCCTTAAGTACCTAAGAAGGACTAAGGAAATGTTCTTAGTCTATGGCAATGGAGAATTGATCCTGGAGGGCTTTACCGATGCTAGCTTCCAGGCAGATGTCGATGATGCCAAGTCTCAATCAAGTTATGTATTCAGGCTCAATGGAGGAGTAGTAGCGTGGAAACGTTCCAAATAGGCAACCACCACTACTGAGGCCGAATACATAGCAGCTTCAGAAGCTGCCAAAGAAGCGGTTTCGATGAAAAACTACATCCAAGAGTTGGGTGTGGTGCCTAGCATTGTGGAGCCCGTAGTCATCTTTTGTGATAGCAACGGAGTCATAGCGCAAGCGAAGGAACCGAGATGTCATCACCGATCCAAACACATTCTTAGACGCTACCACCTTCTAAGAGAAATTGTAGGAAAAGGTGACGTTCGGATGTACCGAGTCAACTCAGCAGACAACACAACAGATTCGCTGACAAAGCCTATGTCGCAGAGCGCTCATACGCGACATCTTGAGAAGATAGGGATTAGGCATATGGGTGATTGGCTTTAAAGGTCAAGTGGGAGACTGTTAGAATAGGTGTCCATGAAGCCAATCTTGTTTGGCGAATTGTAACCTATGTCTAAACAATTTCAAAGTTTTAATAAAACCTTGATGAATAAGAAAGTATAATTCATTTGGCGCATACTTTGTTTGTGTTCACTTTAACTGCTTTATAACTGTTCGCTACACAAACAAAGCCCACAGGCTGAGATCACATTTTGGGGACTGGGACTACGCTTGGAGGTAGGTCCATGAAATCAGTTTCGCCGAATCAGTCTGAAAATCTCCAAGTCAAGGAATCTCGAAAATGGGTACCGAGATTCCACTTGAGACCTGCACTAAGCATCTGCTGTCGTGTTTCATCGACAGGTGACGAGGGTCGTCTAAGTAGTGTTACTGGGTCGGCCTGCTGGGGAGCGACTGACTAAGGTGACTCGCGGGAAGTGTCTTACGGAGGACCTTGAGTAGGGTCGGCTAGGTATGACGTGAGTTCCCGGTTCCAATGGTAAAGGTCAATCCTTTAACTTGAGGAATTGCTAAGTTTACCTGTTCATTGAGACTGTAGCTTAGGTATGGTGAGAGATTGCCAAAATACGGTTAAGTAGTCATAAGTCATATCTAGTGCAGCCACGGTATGCAACGTGACAGTAGTTTCCAAGAAATGATCTGTCTCTTTTCAAGAGGGTTGACAGTAGTGTCTCACAATACTCTATGTCTTGTCCCTAAAATCTGTGGCCACAGTAACTGAACAGAAGGGAAGGATTCCCTGCGGCGTTTGGTATAGGACAGACCGACACTTAGGTCCAAGATGGGTACCTACATATCCGTGCCCTAGACCTAAGTTGTGAGACCGTAGACGGAAGGATAGATGTACTGTAGAGCCTAAATGTTTATCCCCATGCATATTCACCTAGTCTCTAGTGCCATGGACCGTTGCTAGACGGCCACCCATGGTAACGAATGGATTCTAGGAATCCACCCAAGTCTAGCTGAAGGTGAACCTAAAGAGTCACATACAATCCGCACACATGACGTATTTAATTTGGAATTAAATATTTGGAGAGAAATGGAACGATTAAATTGGATTTAATGGTGTCCTTCTTTTCTTGGGAAGAAATTAATTCCTTTTTATTAGATTAAAGGAATTTATCTAATAAATTAGATTTATTAGAAATTAATTTAATGGGCTTAGAATAAATATTTATATTTGATATATTTATTTATTGTCCATTGGATTATTTAAATGAGATTTAAATATTCCATTAAATTAATCAATGATTGAGATTAAAGAGAGAGATCAATGGCTAGGATTGGTTTGACCAAGAAACTAGATGTTGACTAGGATTTGACTAGGTCAAATCCTATTCAAGGAGGAGTCTTCCAAGGAGTAGGAATTAGAAAAGGAATGAGATTCCTCTTCTATAAATACTCTTAAGTCTACTCTTCAGAAGAGATGATGAAAAATTGAAGCACACACAAACACACACTACTCGGCTCCCTCTCTCTCTCTCTTGGCCGCACTCTCTCCCTCTCTTTCTCAAGAAACTTTTCATGTTCTTTTGTTTTAAAATTGAACTTTAAGGAGGGTTGGTCTCATTAATCAATAGCGTTTGATCAATCCATACTCTCCAAATAAACATACACTTGTTCTTTCGCTAGCACGAGGATCAAGATACATGGGCGGATTGTGTGTACGAATTAGAGGGTCTCAAACTCGAGATCTTGGAGCAAAATTGGGAACAACACGAGTAGCGGCTTGAAGTTGAAAACGAAAACCGGTAGGTTTCCGATTTAGGTTTTCGTCCTTTTTTTCTTTAAATCCTATGGCCTCCATGAAATTTTGTATGTTTGATTATTCATGAGATACACCGAATGCCCAGGAGATTCAAGGGAACACCCCTTGAACGTATTTATTTTATCTTGTTCATAGCATGTTTAAATTCTTGCAAGTTTTATTATACTGTTTTTCCGCATTCGCGCTACTCCCGGGCCGATCCACACGCCTTTGCTAGGCTTTCACCACATCCTAGAAAGGGTCAATTGGCATCGGTTGCCTTATGAAGTTATGGAGAAAGCTGTATGCCAATATTATTCTATTCTGAGTTTCAATAGAATAGAATGTTGGGCTACGAAGAATAGCCCAGCATGCCTTCAGGATGCTGAAATGTTACGTGCACTTGAATGCTTCATGTTAAAATACTCCTCGGTGGCTCCCTGTTGGCCTGATTCCCATTCCTTGAAGTGATACCGTACACCCCGGTATGGTGTAAGGAAACCATCTCCATTTGTGTAGCTGCTATCACATAGATAGTAACAACCTGCAGCTCGGAAGATTAGAACCAATTAGGTCCCCTTCATAAAAGAAAGGATTAACCAAACACAACAAAATCACATTCAACGCGGTAATTAACAGTTCAACATTACCCCTTGGTATTTTCAATGAGTTCTCTTGGTTCATTGCATCACGCAACACCCTACTGTCCGCTGCACTTCCTTCCCAACCGGACAACACGTAGATGAAGTTTAAATCTCTATCACACACACCGAGAACATTAACTGCTATGGACCCTTTACGTGTACGGTAGCACACTTTATCAATAGCCAGAACTCTAACATCTCTATACGTCCCATCGAGGGCTTCCACACATCCCTACGTTGGAGATTACAATTATCTACAACGATGATAAAATAGGTTATGCATATGAAATAAAATAATGATTACAATGTACCTCAAACCGTCTCTATCGTGCGCAATTGCTGTTAGGTGGAACAGGGGTTGGTTTTTCCAACAACAAAAGGTGTAGCCGAAGAACAGCATGAAACATATTGTGGAAATGTCAACTGACAGTCCGTCCCAAATGAATGAAGTTATACTTAACAGTGCAATTTTTCTTGTGGTGCGCACGTACACCTAGAAACATGGCAACTTGTTCATGGACGTTTACATGCTTGGTATCTCTCAAACCTCCCATATCATGTAACATATGGCACAACCTATCGAACGCATTACGAGTCATTCGTAGATTATCTAAACATGAAACTTCATTTGTTTCAGTGAAACGTCTCAAAATGTTCACTTGCTGAGGTACGCGGTTCCGTAAGTTGTACTTCAACACCCTTCGAGGACGATTGACTCTTACTTGGGCCCTATGATACCGATAGTAATGATACAACAAAACTAAAATCCTCAATGAATCCATCATAGACTCTTGAAGTGCAACAAAAGTTTATAGCCATTCAGCAAATCCCATCCTAAGATCAACACAATTCGACTAGTGAAGTTCGACTTCTGACACCACATTATCTTAAATACTAATCGAACAAAGAAAAACAACAACATACCGATCCATTTTAACGTACAATCAGTTGGGTGTAATCTGTGGTGAATAGACAACAACAACTTCATATCGAACGAAAAAATTTAGGGAAAATAACTGGACACCAGGGTGAGTTCAAATGAAAACTAGAAGAAAATCAGGAAATTGATAAAAGTAATTAGTATGTCGCATTTAATCAGTTACCTGGAATGGCGTCAGTTTGTGAACCAATCCTCGTGCTGGAAACCTCGCCTTCGTCCTTAATCTGATACAACAAAATATTTTAGACGGAGGAAATTTACAAAAGCAAATGAAGGGGAAGGGAGATTATAAACAAAACCAGTGATCTGCACTGCTCCCTCTTTATTTTTCTTCTGCCAGGGGCGGGAGATGAAAATTTTACCCAGCTTCATCGCGCCAAATTGTATACGAGGGCAGTTGGGTAAATTCCAGAGGAAAATTGGGGACAAGGTGGTCATTTTACAACCTTGTCCAGAAAGGGCCACTAGCCCAAATAACTTAGCAAAGGCCAATGGCCTGGTTGGACAATTGAAGCAAAACAATATTTAGTCTCGGGCCATCGCATTCATCTCGCGCCGCCATTTCTCAAAGGAAATATGGGATTGGCCTATATTAAAAGTCCTATTCAACCTAAAAGCCCAATGTAAATAGGGCCTTACAGTAAATAGGGAAAGTATGAACAAGGAGTACGACTCCCTTACAGCAAAAGAACCTACAACTATCTCTGCTACCAAAAGAGATTGATCTAGGTGAGCATTGTCTGAATGTCAAAAAGAATTTTCCGAGCAGTGTGAAGTCCAACACCCATTTAATGATCGAATATATACAAAAGGTGGATAACCTGCTAAAGATACAGTAGTAATCTGCATAGTAGAAATCCACCGGGTTAAAATTGAGTGTAACACAAGACCGGGGTATCGTCAGTGGGTTAGGAGCAGTATAAGTACAGAAGCAATGCACCACATACAAACAGCGATAAAGAAACAAGTGGGGGGGGGGGGGGGAAGAGGAACAAGAAGTACTAATTGGTTTCAACTTATGAGAAAAACTGAAACTATTAGTGCTAGTTGTGTTTAAGGCGAATCTTGGGGAGGCCAATAGCATCAAGGAAGAGTATACTTCTAATCTTACCCCTTAGCTGATCCTCTGTAATGATCTGCAGGCTATCCTCTGAGCATGCCTGATTTACAAAAGTCGACTGCTTGGTTGCCTTCCCTATAGATGTGAGAGATTTTGTAACCAATCTGCCTTATGTAACCTTTTTTATGTAGAAGCGTGTCCTGAAACATCCATGCTCCTTTAGTGGGGGGTGTAAGGAGATTGATAATGATAGTTGCATCAGTCTCAATCCATATCTTATCAATCCCTTTTTTCACAAAAATTTGCAAACCCTTGAGAATAGCATGGAGTTCAACTTGGATTTTGGTAGAATACCACAACAGTTCCATAAAATCAAACGAAACTCTTCTATATTCTTAAACATGTCTAAGAATCCATTATCCTACATACTTGAGACAAACAAATTAAAGGGAACAGTCTATAACGACTGATTGTGCAATTTGAGGATAGTCCTCGATTATGAGAAGCAAGGCTATGTCATGGACAAGTCGTTCCCTCAGACTTTGCCAGAAGAATCTACGCTGGAAAAATGTGAGACGTTCGAACTTTGGAATTAGGATAACTTGAAAGTCTATAGCATCATACTTGCACCTATGACCACTGAGATGCAGAAACAGTATGAGAGGCTAGACGATGTTCCTTCCATAATGACTCGTTTGAAGAATTGCTATGCAGTCCCAGATCGGCATACTAGGTATGTCAATACGAAGGCATTCTTTGGAACAAAGATGAACGAAGGATCCTCTGTACATGAGCGTGGGGTCAAGATGCTTACCTTAGTGGAAAAGCCCAAAGACCTCAAAGCAGGGATCAATATCGAGACGTACATTGATGTGATCCTTCAGTCACTCCCACCCTCCTTGAACAAATTTATTATTAACTACAACATGGATGCACTTAAGAAGGGCATACATGAGTTAATAAGTATGTTGGTCCAATACGAGGCAACGACCAAAAAGTCTATGCTGTCGGTATTGATTGGAGAGGCTTCGACTTCCAAAGCAAAGGCAAGGGTGCCAGACGCTGAAAAAGAAAGAAGGGGAAGGAAAGGTCGTCACAGCCACTGCAACTGCTAGGAGCTTTCCCGTTGCCAAAGTAGGAAAAGGCAAGGGAAAGAGAAAGATTGGTTTGAAGTAACAGTCGAGGGCAAATGACATATGCGTAATTTGCCGTGAGAAAGGACATTGGAAGCGGGATTGACCTAAATTCCTCTCCAAGCAAGGTATGTTTATGGTTGTGGTTATAATGATCACTAACTCTGCTTCTTGGGTATTAGATCCGGCTGTGGAGCTCACATTTGCAATGACTTGTAGGTGCTGAAAAGAAGTAGGAAACTAAGTAAAGGCGAGATAGTCTTAAGGCTTGGTGATGGCAAGGTCGTTGCTGCTGAAGTTGTAGGAATCGTTAGCTTAGTAGTTTGTGATCATGTTATGATGAAATTAAAGGATTGTTATTATGTACCTATCATGATAAAAAAAAAAAAATATCATTTCCATTCCATTGTTAGACAATAGTGGTTTTTGAATTTTTGATCAATAAATATTGCTTTTATTTGATGAAAGATGGAATTATTCATCTACTAGGCACTTATCAATGGTCTTTACATTCTGCAAAAGTCTAATTTAATCATAACTGCTCAACACAAACGTAAATTAGATAATCTTGAGAATGCACAGTTGTGGCATGCAAGGCTAAGTCACATCTCTCAAGACAGGATCAAAGATTGGTAGACTCAAATAATCTAGAGGTGGGCGACTTGAGCGAGCTACCAACCTGAGAATCCTGCTTGAAAGGGAAAATGATCAAGAAGCCCTTTGTTGGACAAAGTACGCTTGTCGCCGGTCAATTGGGCTTAGTTCATACGGACGTGTGTGGACCACTAAGTACTCAAGCTAGAGGTGGTTTCTCTTACTTCATAACGTTCACCGATGATCACTCACGGTATGATTATGTTTACCTAATGAGGTACAAATCTGACGCTCTTGTTAGGTTTAAAGACTTTAGACTTGAAGTTGAGAACTAAACCGACTGCAAAATTAAAGTCCTATGGTCAGATGGAGGTGGCAAGTACTTGAGTGGTGAATTTCTCAACTATCTGAAAGAAAATGGTATAGCCTCTGAATTGACACCTCCAGGGACATGTTGAACGGAGTCTCTGAGAGGAGGAATCAAACCATGTTAGACATGGTTCGATCCATGATGAGTTTTACCGAATAGCCCTTGTCTTTCCGGGGTACTCACTTGAAACAATAGCCAAGTTATTAAACATGACGCTGTCCAGTGTTGTGGCCCAGACCCCATGTGAGATATGACACAGCAAGCCTACTTCCTGCAAATACTTGAGAGTGTAAGGTAGCCCTGCATACGTCAAGAGGTTAGTGGGACATAATCTAGAATCGAGATCTAGCTTGTGCAGGAAATTTCAGGTTATTACTTTTATGACCCCTCTGAACAAATGGTATTTGTTTCGAGGAATGCAGTGTTCTTAGAAAAGGGTTTTCCATCGAATTTCTAACGTGATGAACTGCTCCTTGAGTAATCAAGCGACACACATCAGTCATCAGTGCCAGGAGCTACAAATGCTACGTTAAGAGACTTTAGGTTAAGTACTAGACGATTGATTAGCCTCGCGAGGCTCAACATGTTGGACAACCTCTTCAGGCCCAGCATGTCGAACAGCCTCCCTAGGAGCCAAACACAGTACCAGAACCGCCAGCTCCTGTTGTGTCTGCGCCCGCCGTTTCCGCTGATGTTCCAGTCCTCCATAGGTCAGCAAGAGTGTCACGTCCTCCCAAGAGGTCTGGCTTCTTAGGCATGACCGGTCAATTGGAGAATGCTCCTAAGACATACGGGGATGCGATGTCGCACATCGACTTAGGGAAGTGGCTTAAGGCCATGAAAGCCAAAATGGACTCCATGAGCCCAAACCAAGTATGGACGCTTGTGGAGCCTCCCAAAGGTATTAAACCCGTCGGGTGTAAATAGCTCTATAAGCATAAACTTGACCCTGATGGAGAAGTAACTACCTTCAAAGCTAGGCTAGTGGCGAAAGGCTACACTCAACAACCAGGGGTCGACTTTGAGGATACCTAACGCCAGTAGCCATCCTAAGTCCATTCGGATTATGCTTGCCATAACCGCATGGTATTACTATGAAATATAGTAGATGGACGTGAAAATGACGTTCCTTAATGGTTTCGTTGAGGAAGAGATCTATATTGATCAACCGAAGGGATTCACTATTGTTGGGGAAGAGCAGAAAGTCTGTCGTCTCCAAAAGTCCATTTATGGCCTCAAGCAAGCATCCCGAAGTTAGAACATTCATTTTGATGAAGTCATACGGGAATATGATTTCATCAAGAATGAATGCGACCCTTGTGTATACAAGAAGGTTAGTGGGAGCTCAGTAGTGTTCCTAATGCTTTATGTGGACGACATTATGCTAATTAGTAATGATGTCAGAATGTTAGGTGATACAAAAACATGGTTGTCTACTCAATTCTCTATGAACAATTTGGGTGAATCCTCCTACATTCTAGGTATCCAGATCATCAGGGACAGATCTAAACGAATGTTAGGAATGACCCAAAAATCATGTGTTGAGAAAATCCTGAAAAGATTCAAGATAGATAACTCCGATCGAGGTTTGCTTCCCATGAGACATAGTATCAAGTTATCCAAGAAGAAGTTTCCCAAGACTGATGAGGAGCTTGAGAAGATGAAAGACATCCACTATGCTTTCGCCGCAGGCAGCATCCAGTATGTCATTCACTGCACTAGGCCTGACGTTGCTTACGCTTTGAGTGTAACCAACAGATATCAGTCCTGTGCAGGTGAGGCATATTGGATTGCAGTAAACATTATCCTTAAGTACCTAAGGAGGACTAAGGATATGTTCTTGGTCTATGGTGGTGGAGAGTTGATACATGAAGGTTTTAGCAACGCTAGTTTCCAATCAAACGATGACGATGCCAAGTCTCAGTCAAGCTATGTGTTCAGACTTAATAGTGGAGTGGTAGCTTGGAAAAGTTGCAAGCAAGATACCACAGCCAATTCCACCACTGAGGTTGAACACATATCAACTTCAGAAGCTGCCAAGGAAGTGGTTTGGATGAGAAACTACATCCAAGAGTTGGGTGTGGTGCCTAGCATTGCCGAGTCAGTACTTATCTTCTGTGATAACAACAGGGCTATATCGCAAGCAAAGGAACCGAGATCTCATCACCAATCCAAGCACATACTTAGACGCTACCACCTATTAAGGGAAATTGTAGGAAGAGGTGACGTTCGGATGGACCGAGTAAGCTCAGCAGATCCTTTGACAAGCCCATGTTGCAGATCACTCATACAACATCTTGAGAAGATGGGTTTGAGGCATATGGGTGATTGGCTTTATGTCAAGTGGGAGATTGTTAGAATAGGGGACCGTGAAGCCAAGCTAGTTAGGCTTATGTAACCTATTTCTAACATTCGTGGTACAAATAATTTATCCAGAATAAAGTGATGTTCAGTTACGGCATTTATACTTTGATTGTGTTCACTTACTGTTAAAAACTTATAACTGTTCAATACACAAGCAAAGCCCAAAGCCCAAAAATGTTAATTCAAGAAGCTAGATTGGGTATAGGTTGGCAGACATAAAATCAGCTTCTGTGGATCGGTCTGAAATACTCTAAGTCAAGGACCTTGAGATTGGGTATCGAGGGTCCATTTGAGACTTGCACTAAATGATTGCATTCGCATTTCATCGATGAGTGACTAGGATCATCCATGTAATATTATTGAGTTAGCCAGCTTGGTGTTGGCTGACTAAGGTGACTCGAGGGAATCGTCATATGGGAAACCTTGAGTAGGTTGGTCGGTATGACTTGTATTCTCAATTCCGACAGTATGAGATTAGTCCTTGGACTTGAGGGACTACGGCAGTCAAATGCACACCATGTCTGCATCTTAGGTTTGGCGAGAGACTTGGTTGCTATAAGCCCTATCTAGTGCAGTCAAGATGTGTAGTGTGGATGGTAAGTCGCAAGACAGAATCCGTCTCCTGTCAAACGATTGACAGTAGTGTCTCACTTATACTCTGAGACTCGTTCCCCATAAAATCTGTGGCCACAATGACTGAACAGTGGGGTAAGATTCCCGTGACATTTCAGTGGGTGAACGAGTGGGCTTAAGTCAAGAATGGGTACCGACGTCCAAGATCCATACCCTAGACTAATAGCTGTGAGGTAGTAGATGGAAGGACCATGCTCATACACATTCAAAAACCTAAATGTTCATGTCATAATTTCACCTTGTCTCTAGTGCCATTGACCGTTGCTAGACGGCCACCCATGGTGACGGACGAATTCCTATCATGAGATGATTGGATATTCGGCCAAGTTTAGCTGAAGGTGAAACTAAAGAGTCACACAATTCACGGGAAACGGAGGAATTAATTTAGAATTAATTTCAGGATATCGAACAATTTAATTAGATTAAATTGGTTCTCTTTTGGAGTGTCAAGCCTTTAAGCATTAATTGGATTTATTAGGCCTAATTCATAGATTAGATTTATGAAATGAGGGAATGGGCTAGTCTTTAAGTAGGATAAAGATAGAAATATTAATTTTAGCTCAAGTATTTATTTGATATTTACTACAAGACCATTAGGATTTGTTGTTTTATTTAAATGAGATTTTTAAGTCCATTCCATAAAGCCCATCAAAGGATGGACGGACGAGATCGAATCTTGGGGCTAGATGAGTTGAAGGGCTAGAATTAAGTTTGACTTAATCAAAGCCTATGTTGACTAGGATTTGACTAGGTCAAAGTCCTAGTTGATTGTGGTGTGCCTCTTTGGAAGAGGTTGAGTAGGATTAGGAAAATCTTTCCCTTATAAATACTCAAGCACACACACAACACACACTAATCTCTACAACTCTCTCATCTCACACATACCTAGCCGCTGCCCCTCTCTATTCCTCTCAACTGCCACCCTCTCATCACCTCCCAAAAGTTCTCGTGTTCTCTTGTCTTTGATACAAGGGAACAGACGAACAATCGATCACGTTGACTAATAGTGTTTGGTCGATTGGTTCTCCCTTTCCTTTGATCACTTGCTAGCATGAGGGAATCAAGATCCGGTGAATTGCGTGGGCAATTTAGAGGATTCCTACATTGGAATCTAGGTGGCAAATCAGGGAACAACTCGCGTAGCCGAACGAAGAAGTGTACAACGGGTAAATGCATTTGTAGCATTTTCTTTCGTTCCAACTCTATGACCTCCATGAATCTTGCATGCTTCTTTTCATCTATTCATGAGATGCACCGAATACCCAGGAGAATAAAGGGAACACCCTTTGATCAGTTCTTTCATTCCATTGTTTTATGCATGTTTACTTTCTATTATGTTTTAATGTATCGCGCTTCCGCACACGCCCTCTCCTGGGACGATCATTGTTTCCTTACAGTAGCATAGCCAGAAGTTGTCTTAGACCTTCGATCCTACGGCTGACGTGATCAACCTGCTGACGTAGTTCATAGATTTCATGAACCCTTTGTTGCTTTCCCTCTTGGTGGGTAACTGCTCTGCTATCACTTCCTCGAAAGGGGCTCGATGTTCCCATTCTCTCCCCCCTATTTCGAGGAAGGGGTGGTGCTCGCTCCTATCTGCATGGGAAAAGTTCTCTCCTTAATTACGGGCTTGCTGGGACTAGTTGTGGGACATACATCGAGAGTCCTATAGAGACTTGCACTAAGTATTGCATTCATTGGATAAGTGTCGTGTTTCATCACTAATAGACGTGGGTCATCTATACAATTTTAGTGGGTTGGTTGACAACGGTCGTTTGGCGGATTGAACTAACTCGTGGGATCGTTATATGGAATGCTTGAAGGTTTGGTCGGTATGACTGGTACTCCCCATTCCGATAGTACGTGATTAGTCCTCGAACTTGAGGAACCATGGCAATCAGATACATATGATGGTTGTATCATGGATCTGGCGAGAGATGACTGCATCTAAGATGTGGTTATTGTAAGCCTTGTCCAATGCAGTCGGAATACGTAGTGAGGATGGTAGGTTCCAAGATGGGATTCATCACCTATCAGTATATGACAGTCGAGTTTCCTATGCGTTCTAAGATGGTTTCAGCTCTTTGAGTCTGTGGCCACAACGATTAGTTGATTAGGGAATGGTTTCATATGTTGATTAATAGAGTAAACGCGTCTCGAGTTACTGATATAGTTGTTTAGTCTAGAATGAGAATCGACGTTCAATTACATTCTCTAGACTTAGACCGGGAGACGGATGATGGAAGGACCGCACCCGTCTGGAACTCGAGACCCTAAATGTTCACACCAACAATCACATAGTCTCTAGTGCCATGGACCGTTGTTAGATGACCACCAATGGTGAAGGGTGTTTCCAATTAATGGTTAAAAAATAATTAATTAGATTGGATTTAATTAATCAATTATGTTGGATACAAGCCAAGTCTAGCTGAGGGTGAACATAAAGTGTCACATACAAATCAGTATGGAATTGGTAAAATTAATTTGTAACTAATTCTAGAAGAAACGAATTAATTCAATTAGATTAAATTAATTCAAAGAAAATATAAAAGATTGGATCATTTATTGGAAAAACTCATTTGATGGAGGGACAAGAATTAATTAATTAGATTAATTAATTTTCGGCATGGAACCTTTAAATTAATTGGATTAAGTTATCAGATTGGGTTTAATTAATTGATTGGAACAATTAATTAGTATTCGAGCTTATGTTTATTTAATTGGCTAAAAATAATGGTGAGCTTCAATTGGATTGAAATTAATTAGATTCATTTAATGCCCAATAAACCTTGATTGGGCTTGATTTAATTTGATTCAATCAGACCTGGTCCATGACTCAGAGTTGAAACTCCTCTAGATTTGGAGCATCATTGACTGGCCAAGTGGTAGAGTGTGCAAAGAGTGCACTAACTTTGTTGGAGGTTATTGGCACATGTTGTGCAAATGTGAGTAGTGGTTTTTCTTGTTTTATTGAAATTAGATTTGAAATGACAAAGCAGTACTCATATCACTTTAACTAACTTGCATTTGCTAAATGGAACTTGTTGGAATAGGTGACCAGAAAGCCAATAGGTTTGGCAATTTGTAACTTATCTGACAACTTGATGTCAATGTAATATTATTATGTGATGAATAAGATGAGTATTCGTCACCAATGGTACCTTCTTTGTTGCACTCATCTTACATTTGTTAAAATGGTGTTTAACTTATATCGCAACAAAGCCCACAGACCATGGATAACAACTCGTGCAGTTGGGCCACGCATTGGATGGTGGTCATGAAACCAACTGATTAAGAATTGGGTCTGAAACGTTCCAAGTCGAGGACCTCGAGACAGGGCATCGAGAGTCCTATTGAGACTTGCGTCAAGAGTCGTGTTCATTGGATGAGTGCCGTGTTTCATCGGCGACAGGCGTGGGACGCTTACACGATCTTGATGGGTTGGTCGATTGGGGTCGAGCCGACTGGACTGACTCGCGGGGATCATCATATGGAAGCCTTGGAGGCTTGGTCGGTATGATTGGTTTTCCCCGGTTCCGATAGTACGGGAGTAATCCTCACACTTGAGGGATCATGGCAGTCGCGTGCACAGGACGGCTGTATCTTGGATCTGGCGAGAGGTAATGATTCTGTAAGATGATTATCATAAGCCTTGTCCAGTGCAGTCAGAATGTGTAGCGAGGACGGTGGATTCCAAGAAGAGGATCCGTCCCCTGTCAGTATGTGACAGAGGTATCTCCTATGCACTCGGAGACACGTTCATGCTGTTTGAAGCTGTGGCCACAGTGGTTGGTCGAACAGGGAATGGTTTCCTGTGTCGACGCAATGAAGCATACGTGGTCTTGAGTATTAAGCATAGATGCCTAGTCAAGGATGGGAACCGACGCCCAATTCCATACCCTAGACTAAGGCCGGGAGACGGTAGACGGAAGGATCGTACCCGTACGGAATCGGCGCCTAAATGTTCACGCCAATTCACCTAGTCTCTAGTGCCATGGGCCGTTGCTAGACGGCCACCCATGGTAACGGGCCCTTGTGGGACACGGGCCCAAGTCTAGCTGAGGGTGAACCTAAAGGGTCACACGCAAATCACCGAGGAGGTTGAGAGATCGACTTGGAGTCAATCTCGAAGGATAAAATAAGTAATTGGATTACTTAAGGGAAAGTCCATTGGATGGACGGGCCGATATTGTATCGGGCTTTCATTTAATCGGTAAATTAGATTTTCGATTAAATATGAAAAGTTGAGATATTGAGACGTTGGATCTTTTAATTGGATTAAAAGATCAACGGGAATAATTTAAGTGGACATTAAATTGGATTTAATATTGGGTTCGTCGTAATTGGATTACGATAAAACCCGGTCCGTTAAATTATACCCGAGAGGAGAAATAATTCCTAATTTGGAATAGGAAGAAGTTGGACTTCTTCCCTTAATTAAATATGGCCGACATGCTCCCTTGGAGGAAGCAAAATCAACCATGTTTCATGCTAGGTGGTATGTTGACTTGTCTCTTTTGGAAAGAGACAAATCAACTCCAATCAAGCTCTTCCCTTTTGGTATGATTTGATCATACCATAAATTTTGGTAGGCTTGATTGAAGAATTGATGGTGATTGATTGGAATGAATCTAGACATCCTTGGATGAACCTAGACACATTCCAATAATCACATTAATTATGTATATATATATTAGAATATACAACACCTAGCATAAGTGATTCATTATTCATCTTTTTCTAGGAAAAAGAGAAGACAAAAATCCTCTCCTCTCTCTCAAAATTTCGTGCTCCCTCCCTCTCTTACACTTGTGTTCTTCACTTGATTTTGAATCAAGAAGAAGAATAAAGTAAGTTTAAGAGAACACTAATTCATAGTGTTCTTCTCTTAAACCGATTCCTTCCTAAACCCGTTCTTTTCTAGCAAGAAGAACGTGTGTTTCTTCCGGTGTGGTGTGGATCACCTTTGGAGAATCCATACGTTTGGATTTCGTGAGCATTCCGGAGAAGGAACAACGCTAGTAGCTGGGAGCATACGCTAAACAATCAAAGGTAACGGTTTATTACGCTTTGATTGATTTCATTTGTATATCTATGCCCTATGTGTTTAAAAATATGTTTTAATATTTACACATCATACATCGAACGCCCGGTTGAGCACCCAAGGGTACACCCCTTGGGATTCGCGTATTCTGAATTTGATTTAAATTTACGCAATTTCTCGCTTTTCTCGCTTCCGCTCGCGCTCCCGGGCGGATCCGCTTGTTCTTCAGAACTCACGGCCTAACACTTTGTCTCTCTCCCTCTCTAAAAATTCTCCTTTGGTTGTTCTACTTGAATTGGATTCAAGTTTAGAACTTAAATAATCTAAATACACTAATTAATAGTGTTTGTTTTCGAATTATTTTTCTTCTACTTCTATTTTTATCTAGGAACGGAGATAGATTTTTATATTTCATTGTGTGGTGTGAACAAATTAGAGGGGGTTTTAATTTGGACCCTAAAGTGAATGGAAAAAAATTTGGTCGGGCCGGCAGTGGCCGCGCGCAGGCGGGCGCCATGCGCGCGGACGCTGCGCACAGGCGCGCGCGCGCCGCGCTGCCCTGTGCGCGCGGGCGGCCGGCCAGCACAACGGCTGGGCCGTTTTGTACCGTTTTTCGACTTTTTCCGGAAAAAATTCGATTTTCTGTATTTTCTGCACAATATTTTGAAAATATGTTAATTTTGCATTTTTGATTTTGGAATAATTGGATTATTCCTTGGATTAAATTTGCTTAATTAATTTGTGATTAATACATGCATTGGATGCATTGTTTAAAATGTCCATTAAATTTAAAATTTGAATTTTGCATATTATTTGTATATTTATGCTTTTGTGATGTTGGACATCACTTGGGTATTTGGAATATCCATTGGTTATTTATGCATGATTATTTGGAATAATTATGTTATATGTGAGTTGATGGAATCAACATGGGATGATCACAAGAGCCCTAGACCTTGTGTATGGATGAATGTATGATCATTTATTTTCTGTTGGGTGGGGCCTGCGTGCCTCTTGTTTTTGGGACTATCATCTCCCGTATTTTCAGCCTCATGATGTTAAGGCTTGTTTTCCTTATTACCAATGTATTACTTTCAGTTGTAATGAGAGTAGATAGGATTGGTGAGGTTTCAATTTTAACAAGCAATTGGAGTCAGAGACCCCAAGGAGGAGCATCAAGGCATGAAACAAGAAGCACTTCAAGGCCCATTGGAATGACAATGGGTTTATTATTATTGTAATAATTTAGGACCACCCTAGACAGACCATAGACTCACTGCGGGCTCAGTGGGTCGCATAGGTTGGGCTTGTGATCATCCTAACAGGGGTATGCTATGTTTTATGCATGCGGCGTTTTTTATTTATCGCTTTAAATATTGGATATTTATGCATGCTAAAACACAATAATGTGATGAGGTCTCGGTCATACACAAACTCTCATTTGGTTGGACCAAATTAGATATTAGGCCCAGAACGGACTTGGATCAAAATGGTATTTTGGTCTGTCCGAGCCTTCCATCCACAGCAATGTGGTGAGGAAGCTACCACTACCCAAGTGTGGTCTCACGAGTCGTGGGCACACTTGGAATAGGGGAAAGCTGCACTATTGTTGTGAACAAAAAGACTGCGCTCGCTGTTTCCCTGTCTCACGAGTCGTGGGGGGCAACAGTTTGAGGCATGATTTGGTTGATGGGTCGGGCCTAACACTGAGTAACATGGTTCGCTTGGAGTCCTCGGAACCATGCGAATAGGTGAGGCAAAATATCTTGGGAATCTCATTGGATGAGAATGATATTGGATATCTCCCACGAGGTCTTCTTCATGTGAATCGTAAAAGCGGGGCATGGAGATTACGCTTGTGGATCCCAAGCCCACTAGGAAATGGTTTCCCGAAACTCCGCTTGAGAGTGGCGGACTTTCGTATAAATAGTGGGAGGGTTAAAGACTAAAAGACCAAGTCTTCAACTTGAACAATAATATTACCATCATCTGCTAATTTCTGCTTTACATTTTCATTAATGTAGATATGTCTAAGAACCCGTTAACCATGATTCTTGAGACTAACAAATTCAACGGAACGAACTACTCGGACTGGCTGAGAAACCTGAGGATTGTCCTCGGTTTCGAGAACCAAGGCTACGTCTTGGACGAGCCGCCACCGAGCGACTTACCGGAGGGGTCCATGCCTGAAGAACGTTTGACGTTCGAGAAATGGCATGAGGACAACCGGAAAGTACGCAGTATCATACTGGTTTCGATGTCTAACGACATCCAGAAGCAGTATGAGAGGCTGGACAACGTCTCCGCCATAGTGCTCCGCATGAACGAGGTTTATGCGGTTCCGGATAGGCATATTAGATATGTCGCCACAAAAGCATTCTTTGGCACCAAGCTCGCTGAAGGAGCATCTGTACAGAGTCATGGGGTCAAGATGCTCTCCCTAGTGGAGAAACTCGAGGACCTTAAAGCTGGGCTTAACAATGACACGTACATTGACGTAATCCTCCAGTCGCTTCCTCCATCCTATGACCCGTTTGTTGTAAACTACAACATGAACGGACTTGAGAAGTCTATTCATGAGTTGATCAACATGCTGGTCCAATACGAGGCAACGACCCACAAGTCGGCGCCAGCGGTATTGATAGGAGAGGCTTCGACCTCTAAGGCGAATGGCAAGAGGGCCGGACGCTGGAAGAGGAAGAAGGGCAAAGGGAAGACGGTTGTGGCCCCTGCTCACGCTTCGGGCGTCCCTGTTGCTCCGGTTGGACCGAGCAAAGGGAAAGGGAAGGCCCGTGGTTCTCAGCGGTCCAAGGCTAATGATGTCTGCATGCATTGCCAAGGGAAAGAGCATTGGAAGAGGGAGTGCCCACAACTCCTCTCCAACCCAGGTGTGTTTCTGGTTGAAGTTAATATGATTACTAATTCTGCTTTATGGGTATTGGATACCGGGTGTGGTGCTCACATCTGCAATGATTTGCAGGCACTGCAAAGAAGCAGAAGGCTAACCAAGGATGAGATGATCCTGAGGCTAGGCGATGGCAAGGCCGTTGCTGCGGAGGCTGTAGGATCACTAGAGTTAGCCATTAGTAGTCATGTTAGGATTGTACTAAACGACTGTTTCTATGTACCTAGCATGATTAAAAAACATTGTTTCCATCCCGGTCCTTGATAAGGAGGGATATGAATTTACCATCAATAAAAACGGTTTTTTCATTATCAAAGATGGTATTTCTCATTTGCTTGGTACATTAGTCAACGGTCTGTACATACTTCAACAGTCTAATTGGATTATGACTGCAGAACACAAACGAAAACATGATGATCATAATAACGCACAGATATGGCATGCGAGGTTAGGTCATATCTCTAAAGATAGGATAAGAAGGTTGGTGGACTCAAAGAGTCTAGAAATAGACGATTTGGAAACCTACCGACCTGCGAATCCTGTCTAAAAGGAAAGATGACCAAGAAACCCTTTGTTGGACAAAGTACGCTAGCCAGTGGTCTGTTGGATTTGATCCATACAGATGTCTGTGGTCCACTAAATACTCAGGCTAGAGGTGGGTACTCGTACTTCATAACCTTTACCGATGATCACTCACGGTATGGTTATGTTTACCTGATGAGGTACAAGTCTGAAGCCTTTGGAAGGTTTAAGGAATACAGACTTGAAGTAGAGAACCAAACCGGTCGAAAGATCAAAGCCCTTCGGTCGGACCGAGGTGGAGAGTATTTGAGTGGTGAGTTTACTGATTATCTAAAAGAGAATGGGATTCTCTCTCAGTGGACCCCTCCTGGAACACCGCAGCTTAATGGTGTGTCTGAAAGGAGGAATCGGACCTTGTTGGACATGGTCCGATCCATGATGAGTTTTACCGAACTACCCTTTTCCTTCTGGAGATACGCTCTTGAGACGGCGGCCAAAGTTTTGAACTTGGCACCATCTAAAAGGGTATCCCAGACGCCATATGAGATATGGCATGGCAAGCCTGCCTCCTACAAATACTTGAATGTGTGGGGTTGCCCCGCATATGTCAAGAGATCAGTGGGAGCTCAGTTACGTTTTTGGTGCTTTATGTGGATGACATCTTGCTCATTGGGAATGATGCTAAGATGTTGGGTACCACTAAAGCTTGGTTGTCAACGCAATTCTCCATGAAGGATATGGGCGAGGCATCCTACATTCTTGGCATCAAGATCTACACGGATAGATCTAGAAGGATGTTAGGAATGGCCCAGTCCTCGTACATTGAGAAAGTCTTGAAGAGATTCAAGATGGAGAACTCAAAACGAGGATTCCTTCCTATGAGGCATGGAATTAAGTTATCCAAGAAGCAGTCTCCTAAGACTGATGAGGAGCTTAAAAGGATGTTGGACATCCCCTATGCTTCAGCCGTAGGTAGCATACAGTATGTTGTTCAGTGCACTAGACTTGATGTGGCTTTCGCTTTGAGCGTAACTAGCCGATATCAGTCGTGTGCCGGGAGGCACACTGGAGTGCATTCAAGACTATCCTAAAGTACCTGAAAAAGGACTAAGGACATGTTCTTGATCTACGGCGGTGGAGAGTTGATACTGGAAAGCTAATAGCGACACTAGCTTCCAGTCGGATGACGAAGATGCCAAGTCTCAATTTGGTTTTGTATTTAGACTAAATGGTGGCGTGGTTACTTGGAAGAGTTCCAAGTAGGCTACCACGGCGGACTCCACCATAGAGTTTTGAATACATAGCGGCTTTGGAAGCTGCTAAGGAGTGGTTTGGTTGATGAGCTACATCCAAGGGTTGGATGTAGTACCTAGCATTGCTAAGCCTGTAATTATCTTTTATGATAACAACGGGGCGATAGCGCTAGCAAAGGAACCGAGATCTCATCATGATCCAAGCATATTCTTAGACGCTACCATCTGCTTAGAGAGATGGATAGCAGGAGTGACGTTCGGTTGGACCGAGTCAGCTCCGCAGAAAACATAGCAGATCCACTTGCTAAGCCCATGTCGCAAGTTGCCCACACTCACCATCTGAATAAGAGGTTTGAGGTCAATGGGTGATTGGCTTTAGGTCAAGTGGGAGATTGTTGGAATAGGTGACCAGAAAGCCAATAGGTTTGGCAATTTGTAACCTATCCGACAACTTGATGTCAATGTAATATTATTATGTGATAAATAAGATGAGTATTCGTCACCAATGGTACCTTCTTTGTTGCGCTCATCTTACATTTGTTAAAACGGGTGTTTAACTTATATCGCAACAAAGCCCACAGACCATGGATAACAACTCGTGCAGTTGGGCCACGCATTGGATGGTGGTCATGAAACCAACTGATTAAGAGTTGGGTCTGAAACGTTCCAAGTCGAGGACCTCGAGACAGGGCATCGAGAGTCCTATTGAGACTTGCGTCAAGAGTCGTGTTCATTGGATGAGTGCCGTGTTTCATCGGCGACAGGCGTGGGACGCCTACACGACTTGATGGGTTGGTCGACTGGGGTCGAGCCGACTGGACTGACTCGCGGGGATCATCATATGGAAGCCTTGGAGGCTTGGTCGGTATGATTGGTTTTCCCCGGTTCCGATAGTTCGGGAGTAATCCTCAGACTTGAGGGATCATGGCAGTCGCGTGCACAGGACGGCTGTATCTTGGATCTGGCGAGAGATAATGATTCTGTAAGATGATTATCATAAGCCTTGTCCAGTGCAGTCAGAATGTGTAGCGAGGACGGTGGATTCCAAGAAGAGGATCCGTCCCCTGTCAGTATGTGACAGAGGTATCTCCTATGCACTCGGAGACACGTTCATGCTGTTTGAAGCTGTGGCCACAGTGGTTGGTCGAACAGGGAATGGTTTCCTGTGTCGACGCAATGAAGCATACGTGGTCTTGAGTATTAAGCATAGATGCCTAGTCAAGGATGGGAACCGACGCCCAATTCCATACCCTAGACTAAGGCCGGGAGACGGTAGACGGAAGGATCGTACCCGTACGGAATCGGCGCCTAAATGTTCACGCCAATTCACCTAGTCTCTAGTGCCATGGACCGTTGCTAGACGGCCACCCATGGTAACGGGCCCTTGTGGGACACGGGCCAAGTCTAGCTGAGGGTGAACCTAAAGGGTCACACACAAATCACCGAGGAGGTTGAGAGATCGACTTGGAGTCAATCTCGAAGGATAAAATAAGTAATTGGATTACTTAAGGGAAAGTCCATTGGATGGACGGGCCGATATTGTATCGGGCTTTCATTTAATCGGTAAATTAGATTTTCGATTAAATATGGAAAGTTGAGATATTGAGACGTTGGATCTTTTAATTGGATTAAAAGATCAACGGGAATAATTTAAGTGGACATTAAATTGGATTTAATATTAGGTTCGTCGTAATTGGATTACGATAAAACCCGGTCCGTTAAATTATACCCGAGAGGAGAAATAATTCCTAATTTGGAATAGGAAGAAGTTGGATTTCTTCCCTTAATTAAATATGGCCGACATGCTCCCTTGGAGGAAGCAAAATCAGCCATGTTTCATGCTAGGTGGTATGTTGACTTGTCTCTTTTGGAAAGAGACAAATCAACTCCAATCAAGCTCTTCCCTTTTGGTATGATTTGATCATACCATAAATTTTGGTAGGCTTGATTGAAGAATTGATGGTGATTGATTGGAATGAATCTAGACATCCTTGGATGAACCTAGACACATTCCAATAATCACATTAATTATGTATATATATATTAGAATATACAACACCTAGCATAAGTGATTCATTATTCATCTTTTTCTAGGAAAAAGAGAAGACAAAAATCCTCTCCTCTCTCTCAAAATTTCGTGCTCCCTCCCTCTCTTACACTTGTGTTCTTCACTTGATTTTGAATCAAGAAGAAGAACAAAGTAAGTTTAAGAGAACACTAATTCATAGTGTTCTTCTCTTAAACCGATTCCTTCCTAAACCCGTTCTTTTCTAGCAAGAAGAACGTGTGTTTCTTCCGGTGTGGTGTGGATCACCTTTGGAGAATCCATACGTTTGGATTTCGTGAGCATTCCGGAGAAGGAACAACGCTAGTAGCCGGGAGCATACGCTAAACAATCAAAGGTAACGGTTTATTACGCTTTGATTGATTTCATTTGTATATCTATGCCCTATGTGTTTAAAAATATGTTTTAATATTTACACATCCTACATCGAACGCCCGGTTGAGCACCCAAGGGTACACCCCTTGGGATTCGCGTATTCTGAATTTGATTTAAATTTATGCAATTTCTCGCTTTTCTCGCTTCCGCTCGCGCTCCCGGGCGGATCCGCTTGTCCTTCAGAACTCACGGCCTAACACTTTGTCTCTCTCCCTCTCTAAAAATTCTCCTTTGGTTGTTCTACTTGAATTGGATTCAAGTTTAGAACTTAAATAATCTAAATACACTAATTAATAGTGTTTGTTTTCGAATTATTTTTCTTCTACTTCTATTTTTCTCTAGGAACGGAGATAGATTTTACATTTCATTGTGTGGTGTGAACAAATTAGAGTGGTTTTAATTTGGACCCTAAAGTGAATGGAAAAAAAGAACGAAAAGTGAACAACACACCTTTTTTTTTTTTTTTTTTTGGAGTTGGAAGCGATGAATTTTATTAATTGAAATAAAGTAAGTACAATCAATTCTGTCAGTATCAATAACAGATAGAGACAAATACAATATTCCTATCTACAATATCACATATACTAACATCTTGCTATTACAACAACAAATAACCTACTATACAGTAGAAATAAATAAACCTACTATGTAGTAGAGACAAATCATGCCACGCAGGGGATTCGAACCCATGACCTCTAGGATTATGGGGCCTCAGCTTCGCCAACTGAGTTAGGCTTCATTGGCGAACATGCCAGCATGCAAGCATGTTTGTTGTTTGTCTCTTAAAAATGAAAAGGTAAAGTTTTGTTTAATTTCTATACTTTTTGTTTACCTCCTTTAGCCACATGCCAGCATGTTTGTTGTTGTTATTATACTTTTAACAAACACCGAATACCTAGGAATTTCAAAGAGAACACCCCTTTGAAATCGATTTTAATTATTTGTATTTTACGCTTTTGCCGAATTTTCGGGCCATACTGATTCTTTTAGTGGTATCAGAGCCCGGTTCGGTATTGTGGCTTTAGGATTAACATCTTTTTATATGATAAGTATGATTAACGTGTTTAATTTACGTTTAAAAAGAATGTTTTATAGCTTTGAAGCATGACTATGTGCTCAAAAAATATGTATTAATTTTGCTTTTAAATTATGGAATTATATGAATTCTTTGAAAATTGGATTTTCTATAAATGCATGATTTTATTTCAATTTTTATAGAAGAAATTTAATTAAGGAAAAATTGGTTGAAATTCAGCAACAGCTGTCAGGTAGGGGCCTAGTGCACAGGCGCTACGCAGGGCGCAACAGGTAGATAGGGGCACCTACTTGCGCGTAGCCATCTACGACTCGGTCGGCAATGCTGTTTTATGTCGTTTTGCCATTTTTCCAGAAAACTAGGCATTCTTGATTTCTGCTAACTTTCTGAAATGATTAATTTTGACAGATTTTAATTTTAGTTGAATTGAATTTTTCTAAGATTAAATTGTGTCTTATATTAATTTGAAAATGGTTTCCAAACAAAATAATATTTTTTGGTACATTGGGTGTATAGTTGATATCCATTTTTTCATTGCATTATTAATATTTTTTCGTCTGCATTTAATTATGTTTATGGGATTTGAAATTGGGTATCAACTTATAAATGCATGGATTGTATTTATTTGCTTAACATGTTTATGTTTCATATAAATGTGTTAATTGTAGTTTAATTGGATAAACAATATGGATGATCACAAAGCCCATTGACCAGTGTATGGTTTAAATTTTATTGGGTGAGGCCTGTGTGCCTTTTTGGAATTTAATTTCTTCTACCATTTTTAGCCTTGAAATAATAGGGCTTGCTTTCTCCCTTTCTATGTACTCTCTCTAACGTTTGATTGGGGTTCAAATATCAGTTGTAATAAGTGTAGTTAGGATGTGAGGTTTTATTTATTTTTCAAATAAATCTAAGCTTCCATGGAGATGAAGGCCCCAAAGAGGCCCATTGGACAGAGCCTGCGACGGAAGGCCCAAAAGAATGAAGAGGATTTACAAGGCCCATTAGAATGATAATGGGTTGTAATTTTGTAATAGAGTAGGCCACACCCTGATTGACCATAGATCTACTGCGGGCTTAGTGGATCACTTAGGATTGGGCTTGGGATCATCCAACAACGGCATGCTAGGCTTGTTTTGAATGTGGTGTATGTTTTAATTTTTTGACATATAATTATTTGCAATGCATCTATTTATACTCAATGGTTAAAACTTAAGCATGCAAAATTTTATAATGATGAGGTCTCAGTCACAACAAAACTTTAATTCTCACTTGGATGGTCCAAGTAAATATTAGTCCCAAAATAGAATTAAATTAAATGGTCTGATTATTCCAAACCTTCCACCCATAGCAATGTAGTGAAGAAGATACTTCAATCCAAACGTGGTCTCACGAGTCGTGGCATGTTTTGGAATGGAACTAAGCTACGATATTAATATGAAAAAAGGAAATATGCTCCAGTTTTCCTGTCACACGAGTCGTGCTGGCGGTAGTTGGGATATAATTTGGTTGATGATCCGGCTTAACACCGAGTAACATGATTTCTTAGGATCCTCGGAATAATGTGAAGAGGTGAGGCAAAATACCTTGGTGATCTCATTGGATGAGAACGATATAAATTACCTCCCACAAAGCATTTTCCGTGTGAATCGTAAAATCGGGGCATAGATAATTGCATTTGTGGACTCCAAGCCTACTAGGAAATGATTTTCCGAGAACCTCACTTGAGAGTGGTGCGCTTTTTGAAAATATAGTGGGAGGGGTTAATCACTAAAGACCAATTCATAATTTGAATTTAATATTATAATAATCTACTAAATTTCTGCTTTACATTTTCAATGAAGATGTCTAAGAATCCACTCACTGCACTTCTTGAGACAAATAAATTCAATGGAACAAACTATAGTGGTTGGTTGCGAAATCGTAGGATTGTCATAGATTTTGAGATCCAGACCTACGTTTTGGATAGGTCTTTTCCTTGGGCCTTGCCAGAACGTGTAAACAAGCGGATCGGCCCAGGAGAGGGCGCGTGGGAAGCGCGGGGGCGTTTTAAATGTAATAAAAACGTAAACATGCATAATAACAATGGAATTTAAAACCGATCGAGGGGTATTCCCTTGATCTTCCCAGGCGTTCGGTGTATCTCATGAACAAAAGAAAGAACATATAAGTTTCATGGAGGCCATATGGTTTGAATGAAGAGGCTACATGTGCAAGTGTATTTACCCATTGTAGCTTTCTTCGTTAGGCTACACGCCTTGTTCCCGGATTTTCCACCTAGATCTTGACGTAGGAATTCTCCAAATCGTCCATGCAATTCACCGGAACCTTGATACCCTTGTGCTAGCAAGATATCAAAGAGAAGGGAGAAGACAATCGAGCAAACGCTATTACTTAACGTGATCGATTGTTCATATGTTTTCTTGTATCAAAGAAAAGAAAACAAGAAGCTTTTGGAGGTGAAGAGAGAGAGAGATGGCCGAGAGAGAGGGCCGGCGGTTTGAGTGTGTGAGATCATAGTTGAAGTGTGTGTGTGTGTGTGTGTGTGTGTGTGTGTGTGTGTTCTTGAGTTTATATAGAGTAGTATTCCTACCCTACTCAACTTCCACACTTTGAAGACATAGGTTTGGATTAAGTCAAACTTAAGAACACACATAGAGTAGTATTCCTAGTCAACATAGGTTTGGATTAAGTCAAACTTAATCTTAGCCCTACATCTCAACTAGCCCCAAGATTAAATTTCGTCATCCATCCTTTGATGGGCTTCATGGAATGGACCTATAAATCTTATTTAAATGGTCCAATAAATCCTAATGGGCTTCTAGTAAAAAAAATATAATAAATACTTAAGCCCAAAATCAATATTTTCATCTCTTTAATCTAATTAAGAAAGGAAATAGCCCATCGCTAATTTCATAAATCTAATTTATGAATCAAGACTAATTAATCCAATTAATTCTTAAAGGCTTGATACTCCAAAAGAGAACTAATTTAATTTAATTAAATTGTTCAATCTCCCGAAATTAATTCCTCCATGGCACTAGAGACTCGGTGAAATAATGCGTGAATATTTAGGCTCCCGAGTGCATACGAGTACAGTCCTTCCGTCTACCATCCTAGGGTATGGAATTTGGACGTCGGTCCCCATCCTTGACTTAAGCCACCATTCGTTCACTTAGTGACCGTCACTTGGATCCCATCCCATAGTTCAGTCACTGTGGCCACAGATTTTGTAAGGGACGAGTCTCAGAGTGTAAGTGAGACACTACTGTCAACCGTTGACAAGAGAGGGATTCTTTCTTGGAACTCACCATCCACACTACACATGTTGACTGCACAGGGTAGAGCTTATAGCAACCAAGTCTTTTGACCTGGTAGCCTTTCACCAAACCTAAGATACAAGCATTGTGTGTATGTGACTGTCGTAGTCTCTCAAGTCCGAGGACTACTCTCGTAGTATCGAAACCGGGAATACGAATCATACCGACCAACCTACTCAAGATTTCCCATATGACGATTCCCGTGAGTCATCTCAATCAGCCGACACCGAGCCAACTTACCCACTAATATTGCATGGACGGCCCTCGTCACTTTGTCGATGAAACACGACTACAATCGTTAGTGCAAGTCTCGATTGGACCCTCTATACGAAATATCGAGGTCCTTAACTTGGAGAGTTTCAGACCGATCCACAAAGGCTGGATTCATAACTGCCAACCTATGTGCAGTCCAGCCTCTTGGATTAACGCATCCGGTGTGTGGGCCTTGCTTGTGCATTGAACAGTAATACAGAACAAGTGAACACAATCAAAGTATAAATGTGATCAAATAAATATCACTTTGTAAGCCTAGAAAAGGCGTGTGGATCGGCCCGGGAGTAGCGCGAATGCGGAAGCGCGATATAATTAAAATTGCAACAATGTAAACATGCATAAACGAGATAAAATAAACACGTTCAAGGGGTGTTCGCTTCAACCTCCCGGGCATTCGGTGTATCTCATGAATAATAAAACATACAAAACTTATCATGGAGGCCATAGTGTTTAAAAGAAAAGGGAAGAAAATTTTAAACCGGAAACCTACCGATTGTCGTTTTCGTCTTCAAGCCGGTACTCGCGTTGTTCCCCGTTTTGCTCCAAGATCTCGAATGGGAGACTCTCTAATTCGTACACGCAATCCGCCCACGTATCTTGATCTTCGTGCTAGCAAAAGAACAAGTGTATGTTTATTTGGAGAGGATGGATTGATCGAACGTTATTGATTAACGAGACCAACCCTGCTTAGAGTTCAATTGTCAAAACAAAAGAACTTGAAAGAGTTTCTTGGAAGAGAGGGAGAGAGATTTCGGCCAAGAGAGAGAGAGAGGAGGCCGAGTGCTATGTGTGTGTGTGCGCTTCAATTTTCCATCATCTCTTCCAAAGAGAACACTTAGGAGTATTTATAGAGGAGGAATCCTATTCCTCTTCTAATTCCTACTCTTTGAAGACTCCTCCTTGAATAGGATTTGACTAGTCAACTACTAGCTTTCTTGGTCAAACCAATCCTAGCCATTGATTCATGTTTTCAATCTCAACCATTGATTAATTTAATGGAATATTTAAATCTCATTTAAATAATCCAAAAGGCAATAAATAAATATATCAAATATAAATATTTATTCCAAGCCTATTAAATTAATTTCCAATAAATCTAATTTATTAGATAATTTCTTTCATCTAATAAAAGGAATTAATTTCTTCCCAAGAAAAGAAGGACCCGATTAAATCCAATTTAATCATTCCATTTCTACAAATATTTAATTTCAAATAAAATACGTCATGTGTGCAGATTGTGTGTGACTCTTTAGGTTCACCTTCAGCTAGACTTGGTTGGATTCCTAGAATCCGCCCGTCACCATAGGTGGCCGTCGCAACGGTCGATGGCACTAGAGACTAGGTGAATATGCGTGGGGATGAACATTTAGGCTCTACAGTACATCTATCCTTCCGTCTACGGTCTCACAACTTAGGGTCTAGGGCATAGATATGTAGGTACCCATTTTGGACCTAAGTGTCGGTCTGTCCTTCACCAAACGCCGTAGGGAAACCTGCCCTTCTGTTCAGTTACTGTGATCACAGATTTTAGGGACGAGACACAGAGTATTGTGAGACACAACTGTCAACACCCTTGACAGGAGACAGATCCTTTCTTGGAAACTACTGTCACGTTGTACACCGTGGCTGTACTAGACATGACTTATGACTAATCAACTTCATTTTAGCAATCTCTCACCATATCTAATATACAGTCTCGATGTACAGGTAAACTCAGCAATTCCTCAAGTCAAAGGATTTGACCTGTACCATTGGAACCGGGAACTCACGTCATACCTAGCGGATCGTACTCAAGGTCCTCCGTAAGACGGTTTCCCCGAGTCACCTCAGTCAGCCGCTCCCCAGCACGCCGACCCACTAACACTGCTTAGACAACCCTCGTCACCCGTCGATGAAACACGACAGCAGATGCTTAGTGCAAGTCTCAAGTGGAATCTCGATACCCATTTTCGAGATTCCTTGACTTGGAGATTTTCAGACTGATTCGGCGGAACTGATTTCATGGACCTACCTCCAAGCGTAGTCCCAATCCCTGAAATGTGATTTTAGTCTGTGGGCTTTGTTTGTGTAGCGAACAGTTATGAAACAGATAAAGTGAACACAAATGAATTTTCACTTTCTTATTCATCAAGGTTTTATTAAAATTTCAGAATTGTTCGGACATAGGTTACAATTCACCCAACAAGATTGGCTACATGGTCACCTATTCTAACACACTTTTATTCAGAATCAATTTATTTATACCACAATTGTCAGAAATAGGTTACATAAGCCTAACTAGATTGGCTTCACGGTCACCTATTCTAACATAAGGGTCCACGCTTGAAGAACGTTTGATGTTCGAGAAGTGACATGAGGACAACCAGAAGGTTCGCAACATCGTACTGGCTTCGATGACTAACGAGATCCAAACACGGTATGAAAGACATGATGATATTAAGTCGATGATGCTCCGCATGAAAGATATTTATGAGCATCCGGACCGGCATATTAGATATCTGCGACGAAAGTATTTTTCAGTCTAAGATGATAGAAGGGTTGTCTGTATAAGAGCATGAAGTAATGATTCTATCACTAGGAGAAGCATAAAGACCTCCACGCTGGTTCTGAAAAGAGACGTACATCGACGTGATCCTTCAGTCTCTTCCTATCTCATTTGACAAAGACCTTTATGAGTTGATAAAAATATTGGTCCAATATGACTTAATGATTAAGAAGTCAGTTGTCTGTATTGATGGGGGAGGCCTCGACCTCAAAAGCGAAGGGCAAAGGGGGTGGAGGCTGGTGGAGGAAGAAGGATAAGACATAATCAGCCGCTACAAGCGCTCAGAGCATTCTTGTTGCCCCACTGGGCATGGGAAAATGGAAGAGGAAGGCGGTTCGGCAGTCAAGGATTGCAAAAGATATTTGCATCGATTATCGTAAAAATGGGCATTGGAAGAGGGAATGTCCTAAACTCCTCTCCAACTAAGGTACATTTGATTTGAGTTTTAACATGATTACTATTCTACTTCTAGGGTATTGGATACCAGCTGTAAAGCTCATATCTACAAATGATTTGCGAGTGGTGGAAGGAGTAAAAGGCTAAAATGGACAGGCCTAAATCTAGGCGATGGCAGGGCTATTGTCGGAGAGGCAAGAGTGATTCGGAAGCAAGCAACTTCTAAGCTTCAGCCTCAGCCTCAGAAAGACCCCCCACCTTAACCTTACCGAGAAGTGGAGGAAGCGGATCAACTGCCCACCGATAAAGGGTGGATGCCTCCACCTCTGAAAGCAGGAGCCACGGAGACATGACATGAGCTTACAGGAGTAGAATTGCCCCTGCCTCTTTCTGCTGTTCGACCTGCCTTTATTACAACTCGGTCTAATATCAATCCTTCTTCCTCTAAATCTTCCTCCACCCTCTACCCATATTCGATGCAGGGGACTTTTCTCGTCAGCATAAAGCAGGCACAGAGGACTAGACTATTACTAAAATTCCTATATAAATAGGTTGTTTTCAAGGGAACTAGAAATTTCAGAACACATAAAATATGTATGTGGTTGGGTTCGAATCCCAATGAGCTAATGCGAGGTTCTGAAAGAAGAAGATCAAAGTGACTCTGATGAAGAAAAGAGCTACGAAAGTGAATCATCCCCTGAGGAAGGAGCGAGCTTTGACCACACTAAAGAATTTGTTGTAAAGGCCGCACCAACTGAACTGCCAAAACAGCAAGAACTATTTGTTCTTATCTAAGGAGCGCTGTATAGCGGTATACTTATTTGCCAGGTGGCTTCATGCTTTCAGGCGTAAGGCTGGTTGGTTAAACACCGCCTTGTACCTTAAATATTGTTAAGCTTAGCTATTAGTGATCTTGTTAGGATAGAGTTGATAGGTCATAACTATGTAACCTAGCATGATTAAATTATGTTTCTCTATTGTTGGACAAGTAGGATTACATATTTTTTATCAATGATTTTTTTTTTATTTGACAAAAAATGTTTATTCTTGTCTGCTAGGTTGTTTACATAACTGTTTTAATAATATCTCATTTAGATTATGAATGCTCAAAGCAAAAGATTAAATGGATAATTAAGATAAACTTACAGATTTGTCATGCAAAGCTAGGTCACATTCCTCTAGTTAGGATAAGTAAGTTGGTAGATTCAAAGAGTCTAAAAATAGACAATTTGATCCTACTAGCTTGCAAGTTTTTCCTGAACAGGAAGAGGATCAAGAAGCTCTTTGTAGAACAAAGTATGCTTGCCAGTGGTCTGTTGAATTGGATCTAGTCAAATATTCGTGGGTCAATGAATACATAAGACCAAAAGAGGGTTCACAAGTCTAAAGGCTTTTGGAAGGTTCAAGGAAATTAGACTTGAAGAGAAGAACCAAAGTGGTTGCAAAATTAAACCCTTCGATTGGATCGAGTGGTGTATATTTAGTGTGAGTTCTTGAAGTATCTAAAGAGAATAGAATTCTCACTCAATGAAATTCTTCTTGGAGCACCACAATTAGGTGACGTCATTGATAAGCGAAGAATCGAACCTTATTGGACATGGTTTGATTGGTGTTTCACTGAACTACCTTGGCCTATTTGGGCGTGTTCTTAAGACAACAGCCAAGTGGTCAAACATGACCCTCTCTGCGGATCGTGACCCAGACGCCATATTAGATATGACATGATGAGCCTGTGTCCTACAAAGTATTTGAGTGTGTAGGATGGTCCTGCATACGTCAAGGGACTAGTGGGAGACAAACTAGGTTTGTACAAGTTCATGAGATGTATAGGTTTTTGAGTCTGACTGGTCAATTCGATTATGGTTCTAGTGGCAAAAGGAGAAGCAATGTTGGACATCTGATTGAATCGATGGCTTGGAGCCGTGTGATTCGACATGGAATCAAACTAGGTTTAAAACTCCATTTAACTCGAATATTCATTTTAACGTTTTCATACAGAGTATGACTCGGTTAATAACAAGCTTGAGGGTCAGTGGGAGTTTGGTTGTGCTCCTAGTGTTTTAGGTGTGTAACGTCTTATCCATTTTAAATGATATTAAGATGTTAGGAAATACTAAAACACGAACGTCATTCACGCAATTCTCCATGAATGAATTAGATTCCTACTCATGGATAAGAAGTGGAAGACTCAATCTTTGTGGACTGATGAGGTGCTTGGTTAGATGGTTCACATCCCTATGTCTCTACAGTAGACAACATAGGTATGTGTCCAGTGCACTAGGCCTAATGTTGTGTATGCTTTGATCATAACAACGAATATCAAAAGTATACTGAGGAGGCAGTAGACAGTTGTTAAGAACATTATTTAGTACTTGAATAAGGATTAAAGAAGTGCTCTTGATACACATTTTATGGAGAGTTTATTCTGGAAGGTATAGCGATACTAACTTCTAGTGTCATGCGAATAATGGTCTCAATATGAATGTATGTTCAGGCTTAATGGTGAGATTGAGGCTTGGAAAGGTTCCAGGCGGGATACCACAACGGATTTCGCCATGGAAGTTGAATTATTGCAATATTAGAAGTTGCTCTGGAAAGGGGGTTTGATGAAAAATCACATTGAATAGTTGGGTGTGGTGCCTACCACGATCGAGCTAGTAGTTACCTTGGAGGATAACAACATGGTTGTAGCGCAAGCAAAAGGACCAAGATCTCATCACAGATCCAAGAAAATTTTTTAGACACCACCATCTATTTGGAGCAATGGTATGGAGAGGCGACGTGCGGTTGGACCACATCATATTAGCGGAAAATAAGGTAGACCTATGAGACCGAGCCGGTATCCCAGATTGCTCATGTTCAGATAGGTCTGAGGGAAATGAGTAATTGACTTTAGGTTAAGTGGGAGATTATTAGAATCAGTGACCAAAAAGCCAATTGAATTGGCATTTTTGGGTACTATTGTGCCTAAGTGTTAATTAATAATTAATGTGCATATAGATCTTAAATTATATAAGCGAAATTGTTTGTCTTATTATTATTCATTGTTTTTTCAACAATAATAATAATAATAAAGTAATAATAAGAAGAAGAACAACAACAACAATTATATATATACTATACTATAATTCTTCACATGTTTATACAAAAGTTTTGACAATACATAAATTTATATTCAAGATAATAATAATAATTACGATATCTTTTATTAGTATTGTATGATGTATTGTATAAATACATAAATGAGATTGATTAGTAAATCAATTCTTGGTTATTGATAATCTTCTATGTTTTTATGAATTGATAATTGCAATAATTTAAAAGATATCATCGTATTGTTACAATATGTTTTCACAATTATATATTTAAATTTAAAGAATATTTGTTTAATATTATATATTATGACCAACTTCTTATACAATTCAATTTGAAATACATAAGTATTTTATCACAATCTTATTCATAAAAAAAATTGGTATGCTTTTTATATTTATTTGTATTCCTTTATAATAAATATATAACCATGTATAAGTGTTAATTTTTTACACAATATTGTTGATATGTCATATCTTTACATTTTTGTTAATTATCACTACAAGAAAATGCATTTATTATGAAAAAATATTTGAACAAAAGCATAAGTTGTCACAAAATAAGACGAATGTATTGGTGAATAGTGATTGAATCTATACTAAAGAGCGGCAAAATTGCCCCAACCCACCGTAATCCAACTAGACCGCAAAATGCAGTTTTGATGATTCTCGAACTGCGCTTAGACTAAAACTTTCAAAAAAATCGCAAATATTAGTTTGAATCGAAAAATTACCTAAATTCGTCCAACTCACACTGCATAAACTCTTATTTCCACGCGGAAAGTTTTAGTATATATTTTCCCGGACTCAGACTAAAATTAGGGAAACAAGTGCATAGAATAGGTTGTCTTCTTTTGTTATACTTGAATATTTGAGTGCAGATAGAACGTGAGGGCACTTTTCTACTATTTAAATTTTCTATTTAAATCTTACTGTATCTTTTGTGTAACATATAACTACTCGTGTATGCAAATTAGGTTATCTTGATTTTAAAAATTCCAGTTCTTAAGTTATGAATTATGTTGCGTGACAAAATCTCTGAAAATTTCCATTTTTAAGCTTCTGGGTTAACATTTGATACAATATTATACGCAAAGTGATTACAATAATAGGGAAGAATTGATAGTCTCGTTGCAAAAGAGAAAAAATGGATTTCTACATTATAATTTACTATAATTTAAAATCATGATAAATCAATACTATCTATCACGATCAAATAAATTAAATAAATTAAATAAATTTAATTTTGACCACCATTAATTAACATTTGCACGGTGTTAACTATGCCATGTAGTGGTGGCAATATAGATTCAAAGCCATTGTTCCAATACAACCAATCCATTGTTGGGTTGGGTTAGGTTTAAGGTATTTGAATTTGGGTTCAAAATGGGTCCTGCATGTTAAACATAGAAATGTATATCATGGATAGAAGGGAACCATCTATTCCTTGAGCTGCGCCTCAATCTATTCCTGGAGCTGCGCCTCCTTCCTTCTGTCTATATAACCTTCCCTGTAATCTCACCTCTCTATATATGAGTGACCATGACCAGTAGAGGTCATCCAGCGCCATACAGTTTATCATAGTAATAGAGCAAAGATTTTTTCTTTGACCAATGTCTTCTACAACTTCGGCCTCCTCCTCCGCTACTTCCTCCCCCTCTACTTTCTCAGGCTCGATCCCATCTACTATGGCGACGGCCTTTGCTCCTATTCCCCTTCACCATGCTGTCACAATCCGGTTCACGAAGACCAATTTTCTCATATGGCGTGCCCAGCTCCTCCCCTACCTACGGAGTACGAAGCTCTTGGGCTATCTCGATGGATCCATCACTGCACCTGCCCAGTACGTCAATGCTCGTGCTGCACAAGTCCAAAACCCGGCCTATGGCCAGTGGCATGACCAGGACCAACAGGTCCTTAGCGGCCTACTATCTTCAATCTCGGAAGAAGTTTTACAAGATGTGGTTGATGCGACCACGTCAAAGGAGGCAAGGGACACGCTGCAGCGAATGTTTTCGCCCACAACCCGTGTACGTATCGTCCAGATACGTGTGGATCTTGCCACGATCAAGAAACTCGATATCTCTGCTGCCGATTATTTTCGCAAGATTAAAGGGCTTTCTTCGGAGATGGCGGCTACTGGTAATGCCCTACGTGATGATGAAGTGATCGCCTATCTTCTTGCTGGTCTGGGCCCTGATTATGATCCATTCGTCACATCCATGACGACCAAGAGCGAGCCACTTACCCTTGATGAGGTATATTCCCATCTCGCTTCGTTTGAAGCTCGTCAACTCCGCCATCAAACAGAAATGCAACTGAATCCTGGCTCCTCGGCCAACTTTGCCTGACGTGGTGGTCAGCGGATCCATGGACGTGGGGATCGTGGTCAAGGCTGTCCTCCACGAGGTGGTGCTCATCCTCGGTCCTCTGATAATCGTGGTGCTCGTCGTGGTAATAATTCTCGCTCTCCCTGCCAGATCTGTGGCAAAACGAGTCACACTGCCATCACATGCTGGTATAGGATGGATGAATCCTATCAGACCGAGCAGCCCTCTGCAGCTATGGCGGCAACTTCATCCTACAAGATCGATCCTAATAGGTACAGCGACACAGGTGCTACCGATCATATAACCAGTGATCTTGATCGTCTTGCGCTTCGTGAACGCTATCATGGGGGCGAACAAGTCCAAGTCGGCAATGGTGCAGGTTTGCAGATTTTGCATTTTGGTCATTCTTCAATTAATACTGTTGCTCGTCCACTTGCCTTGCGTAATATTTTACATGTGCCTGATATATCCAAACATCTCCTTTCCATTCACAAATTCTCACGTGATAATGACGTCTTCTTTGAATTCCATCCATGGCATTTTTCTATAAAGGATCGCAAGTCGAGGACAAGTCTTCTGGACGGGCGATGTGAGTCTGGTCTGTATCCCATTAAGGCGTCTGATGTTGCTGCCCTCAAACATGCCTTAGTGAGCTGAGCAAACAACTAGCCTCATCTAATGGCACGCACGGCTTGCTCATCCCTCCTCTCAAGTGGTTCAGTTAATTTTGCGTCTCAATAATATTTTGTGTGCTAGAGAGTCCCATTTGCCAGTTTGTAATGCATATCGTGTAGCCAAGAGTCATCAACTACCTTTCACTAGTTCTATTCATCGATATTCCTCACCGTTGGAATTGATTTTCTCCGATGTATGGGATCCTGCTCCTCAATCTGTTAAGGGTTTTAAATATTATATTAGCTTCATCGATGATTTCAGCAAATTTTCATAGATATACTTAATGCATGATTGCACTGAAGCTTCTCGTATATTTTTTACAGTTCCAGGCACATGTTGAGCGTCTCTTGGATACTAAGATTAAATGTGTCCAATCTGATTGGGGCGGGGAATACCAAAAAATTCACAACCAATTTGTCGCTCTCTTGGTGTAGCTCATCGTGTTTCATGTCCACACACACATCAACAAAACGGGACTGCTGAACGCAAACACCGTCATATTGTTGAAACTGGCCTTGCTCTCCTAGCTCATGCTGCCATGCCTCTAAAATTATGGATGAAGCTTTTCTTAGAGCCACATATCTCATCAATCGCATGCCGACCCGTGTCATTGACAACGTAAGTCCATTAGAACGTCTTTTTAATTCGCCGCCCAATTACTCTTTGCTAAAAAAATTTTGGTGCACTTGTTGGCCTCATCTTCGTTCCTACAACAAACATAAACTTTCTTTTCGATCAAAGGAATGTGTTTTCCTTGGCTATAGCTCCTTGCATAAAGGGTATAAGTGTCTGGACACTGATTCAGGTCGTGTTTATATTTCCCGAGACGTGATCTTTAACGATAACGTCTTTCCGTTCACTAGAACCCCTGGCAGTCCTCCTCAGCCCATGAACCAGCCGCCTGTTTATTCTGGTTTGCGCAACCTGCATTTGGATAACAGCAGTAGTAATTTGGCTTATGATCATTTTCATACTTCTGTACCTGCTAACTCTCTGGATGCAGCAACTTCGCCGTCCACCGTATCATTGCCGCATGAATTATCATCGGGAATACCTGCTGTTCCTGCTGAAGCCGGTGCTTCCGTCCGATACCAGTGCGCCTGCGTCAACATCTTCGGATTCGCTTGGCAGCGATCCTGGGGACTTGTCCCGTGGCTCGTCTTGGCACGTGGAAGCACCGGCTGGGCCTTCGACTGTGCCACCATGCCATAATGAATCCACGGTCCGGACCGCCCAATGAGATGCTCTAAATGCGCTTGCTGCTGAACCCCTGGCTGCTGATAGTTCTTCTGCCCATCCATATGGTACTCGTCTTCAGAATAATATTAGGGGCCACAAAGTTCGTACTGATGGCACGGTCACATATTTAGTGGTTAAGGATTCTATCTGTGAACTGACTTCTCATGTTACTGCTATGGGGCATCCTCTCTGGCGTCAGGCTATGAATGATGAATTTCAAGCTCTTCTGAAAAATAAAACGTGGCACTTAATTCCTCCTCGTGCTAGTCTTAATGTGATAGATTCTAAATGGGTTTTCAAGCTCAAGCGAAAACCAGATGGGTCTATTGATCGCTACAAAGCACGCTTGGTTGCCAAAGGATTTAAACGACAGTATGGGATTGATTATGATGATACTTTCAGCCCTGTTGTCAAGCCCACCATGATTCGCTTATTATTGTCTGTTGCTGTCTCTCGTGGATGGTCTATTCGGTAGATTGATATTCCGAATGCCTTTCTCCATGGTCTTCTGCAAGAGGATGTTTATATGAAACACCCCCCTGGGTTTGTTGATTCAACACGGCCTAATAGTCTTTGTAAGCTGGACAAATACCTTTATGGCCTTAAACAAGCACCGCGTGCCTGGTTTTCTCGTCTTAGTTCCAAACTTTTACAATTGGGATTTATTGCTTCCAAGGCTGATTTCTCACTTTTCATCTTCAACAAGGCGGGCATACAGATGTATATTCTCATCTACGTTGATGATATTATTATCATAAGCTCTTCTTCTTCAGCCACTGAGAGATTTTTGAGTCAACTTCAGGCTGACTTCGCACTAAAAGATCATGGTGCTCTCCACTATTTTCTTGGAATTGAAGCTCGTCAAACATCCCATGGGTTGATTTTGACACAACACAAATATATAAAGGATCTCCTTGCTCGCACTAATATGCTTCACTCCAAAGGTGTTCCTACCCCGATGGTTCCTAGTGACAAGTTATTACTTGGCAGTGGTGACAAACTCTCGCCTGAGGATACTACACGATATCGGAGTGTGGTTGGTGCTCTTCAATATCTTTCTCTCACTCGAGCTGACATATCTTTTTGTGTCAATAGAGTTTGCTAATTTCTCTCAGCTCCCACAACTGAGCATTGGGCGGCAGTGAAATGAATCCTCCGATACCTTCATACTACTGTTGACATGGGTTTGTGCTTGACCAGGTCGGGCTCGACGTTGCTCAGTCCATTCTCTGATGCTGATTGGGCAGGCAACCCTGATGATCGTCGCAGCACTGGTGGTTATGCCATTTTCTTTGGGGGGAATCTGATATCTGGAGCTCTCGTAAACAACCAACGGTCTTTCGATCTAGTACGGAGGATGAATACAAGGCGGTTGCAGATGCTACTGTTAAATTAATTTGGATTCAAATACTGTTGCGAGAGCTTGGGATTCCACAGGCCCGAGCGCCCAGCGTTTGGTGTGACAATATTGGTGCTACATACTTGTCTGCTAATCCTATCTTTCATCGCCGAACAAAACATGTTGAGGTGGATTATCACTTTGTGCGTGAACGAGTTTCAACTCGTCACCTTGACGTACGGTTCATCTCTTTCTAAAGATCAGATCGCCGATATTATGACAAAGCCGCTGCCACACTCTTTGTTTGGACATTTTCGGAGCAATCTGAACTTGGTGTCACCTCGTCCAGATTGTGTTAAACATAGAAATGTATATCTATAGATAGAAGGGAATAATATAAAAATTCTATACAGAAAACATATTATTATATAACATTTATATAACATATTATAAAAATTCTGAATTGAGTTTCTATAAAATTATTATATTATCATCAAATCTTGTCTACAAATTTATAACAAGTTATATATGTGGTATGATATCAAATATAATTACGAATTATTAAAACTTTAAAAATCACTATTTTCAAAATATCGTATCAGTTGAACATAAGCAATAGGAGTGTTCACACTTTAGTGAACCAACCTAAACGAATCAAATTGAGAATTCCTTTATTTGTTATTTTTATAGAAACTTGGGATTTGATTCTATTTTAGATTTTAATTTTGATTTACCATATTGTATCAAATACTAAAATATTATCTCTATTATTTATTTATTTTTTATAAAAATATTTTTATATCTTTCAACTTTTTGTACTATTTTAGTTATTTTACTTTCTAGAATAACGCACATAAATGAACAATACAATTATTCTTTTTATTACTTAATTAACTATTTTTATTTTTTAATAAAAGATTACTTATTGAATTACGAAACTAAAGTACAAACAAAAAAGTTCGAGGACTTATTTCATCAATATTATTATTGATGTATATATTTGTAATATTCATTTATATACAAGATACAAAAGTAATATTTTAAATCAAGTTCACTGTTCATGATTTGATAATACACTTCCACAAAAATCCTCACTCTAGAAAAGATTGGACTTGACAAGTATTAGTGTGTCAAATGTAATTTTTTCGTTTATTCCTTCATTCAAAACTACAACCTCATCAATAAATATTATTAAAAATGAAGTTTTATTGACTAATAGAAAGTAAACATGATGAATCCATTTAAAACCAACTAAAACTCATACAGTGATAAACTGTATGGCGCTGGATGACCTCTACTGGTCATGGTCACTCATATATATAGAGGTGAGATTACAAGGAAGGTTATAGAGACAGAAGGAAGGAGGCGCAGCTGTAGGAATAGATTGAGGTGCAACTCAAGGAATAGATGATTCCCTTCTATCTATAGATATACATTTCTATGTTTAACACCCCCCCCCCCTCTCAATCTGGACGAGGTGACACCAAGTTCAGATTGCTCTGAAAATGTCCAAACAAAGAGTGCGGCAGCGGCTTTGTCATAATAATATATATATATAAATGTTATATAATAATATGTTATATAATTATAGTAATGTTATATAATAATATGTTTTTTGTATTAAACTCGATCATGAACCAACTCATTCGCAACTCAATTCAGTTTTAACCCCTATATTGGAACCCATAATAGGCCAACCCATATTAGTCGCAACCCAACTCAAACCCAAATATTTGCAACCTTTACAACACGAGGTTGCCCCAATTTTAATTGTGGTTAATATTTTGATGTTACTTGCGGAAACAATAACTAATGATTGCTAAGCATATTTAATTCGTATTCACTACGTTATTTTTCTTTATTTGATTAACTATGATTAAAAAATCATTTCTTATACTTTATAGCATGAATAAATCGGCCATGCATATTGTCAAGAGATGTACGCCAGACTATGATACATGGACATGGAGATGATACCACAATCACATTGTAATACGGAAAAAAATCTCAAAAATTGAGGATACAACATTTATAAAAAAAGATTTTAATATATATTTATTTTTATATATTCTCATAAATTCAAATATGTCAATTTTTTAACAATAAAGTAAAGAATGAAAATTAACACGTAAAATAATATGAACATGTCTTAAGTTTAAGTTCTTGATTCCAAGTGTGTGACTTTAAAAAATATATATAATTAATTCATTATTATAACCAAATAGAGCTCGAAATAGAGATTCGGACTTTTCTTATAATGAGTTTTCTTGATAAAATAGATAACAGAGAAGAAAGATTGAAAAGAAAAACAAAACGAGAGGAGTAAAATAGATAGGAAGAAAAAAATATGTTTTCATAATCTTGAGGAGTTAGAAGTCAAATTGAGCGTTTCTTTCTTTCTTTTTTTAAATTGTGATGGGGATAAAAAGTGTTTAGTGTGGAAAGAGAGGAGCAGATCACCTTCGGAAATGAAGATATGAGTGAAGGGGGATCACAGAATGATCCCATGATTATAAGGATGGTTGTCGCCAATTTTTTATTTCATAAAGTATTAGTCGATAATGGAAGCTCGATAGAAATCTTATTTATGGATGTGCTAAGGAAGACAGAAATGGGAGTGTCTAGTTGACAACCGGTACATACTCCCTTGGTGGGTTTGGGAGGAAGCGAGGTTATTCCTTTAGGAACGATAGACCTCCCTGCTTCATTGGGAGAAGAACCAAAAAGAAAAACAATGATGGTAAGATTCCTGGTGGTGGATACCCCTTTCGCGTATAATGTGATTTTAGGCCAACCAAGTCGCAACTTGTTTAGGGCAGTGGTATCTACTTTCCACCTGAAAATGAAGTTCCCAACAAAGTATGGAATAGGTGAAGTGAGATGTGATCGGAGAGAGGCAAGGAGGTGTTATAATTTATCAGTAAAAGGCAAAAGCGGGGAAAAGAAAGAAGGAGTACCCGAAATGGCCAGAGGAGAGGCAGAGGAAAACAAAATGAAGAGATTGGAACGTATAGAACCGGTAGAAGACAACAAGGAGATAGAGTTAGTCCCAGGGGAACCCAGCAGGACAATAAGGATAGGGTTGCGGATAAGTCCAAGGATGGAAACCATGACGATAGACTTCCTAAGAAAAAATTCAGATATGTTTGCATAGTGTCCTTCGGATTTTAGGGGAATAGACCCAGAACTGATAGTGCGTAGGCTGAACGTAGATCCACAAGCTAGACCGGTGAAGCAAAATAAGAGGTCATTTGGAGCAGAAAGGAACAGAATAATCGAAGAGGAGGTGAACAAGTTGCTGGAGGGTGGATATGTAGTAGAGGTCCAATATACAGAATGGCTATCCAATGTGGTGGTAGTTCCAAAGATAGCAAGAAAATAGCGAATGTGAACAGACTTTACGGATTTGAATAAAGCATGTCCTAGGGACCTATACCCGCTACCTCGGATTGGCTTACTCGTAGACTTCGGGGTGTGCTGTATTCAGCATGATGGACGCATATCAAGGATACCACCAAATATTCATGGTAGAGGAAGATAGAGATAAGACGTCCTGTTTTACTGAAAATGGCATATATTGTTACAATGTGATGCCTTTTGGCTTAAAAAAATGCAGGTGCCACATACCAAAGACTAGTGAATAGGATGTTCAAAGACCTCGTCGGAAAAATCCATGGAGATATATGTAGATGATATGCTAGTTAAAAGCGAGAAGGAAGGAGAACATCTCGCACATCTACAAAAAGCTTTTGAGGTCATGAGAAAGTGCGAAATGAAGCTGAACCCAGCTAAGTGTACCTTCGGAGTCCGAGGTGGAAAATTCTTGAGGTACATGGTGACTGAAAAAGGAATCAAGGCCAACCCTGAGAAGATAGAGGCCATCATGCAAATGAAGTCACCCAAAATAGTCAAAGATTTGCAGAAGTTGACACGAAAGATAGCGTCCTTGGCCCGGTTCATATCCAGGTCAGTAGATAGAAACCTACCATTCTTTAAAATTTTGAGAAATGTAAAAAATTTCAAGTGGATAGAAGAATGTAAACAGGCCTTGAAAGATCTAAAACAGTATCTAGTGTCCCTACCGTTACTGGTAAATCCGAAGATAGGGGAGCCTTTGTATGTGTATTTAGCGGTATCAGATGATGCCATCAGTTCAGTATTGGTGAGAGAAGAGGTAGGGAAACATAACCCAGTATATTATGTCAACAGGATGTTACAAGGAGCGAAAAAAAAGATACATCCAGATAGAGAAATTAGCCCTAGCTCTAGTAACAACTGCAAGAAACTTGAGACCCTACTTCCAATCGCATAAGATAGTGGTATTGACAAATCATCCCTTAAGGAAAATAATGTCGTGGCCCGATGCTTCAGGTCGCCTAATAAAGTCGGCAGTGGAATTAGGGGAATTCGACATAGAGTATCAAGCAAAAACAGCTCTGAAAGCACAAATATTCGCTGATTTCATTGTTGAGCTAGTAGGTGAACAAAACAAATTGAAAAAGGATGGATATTACGTGTAGACGGATCCTCGAACTCCAGCAATGGAGGAACGGGAATTCTACTCCAAGGACCCAAGGGAGTCTAAATCGAGGTAGCAGTCAGGTTAGACTTTACCACCACCAACAATGAGGCGGAATACGAAGCTGTAATACTTGGGCTAGAAATGGCATAGATGCGGGAATAAGCCAGATAGATGTTTACACCGATTCTCAACTAGTCGCGATGCAGATTCAGGGGTTATAAGAAACGCGCGAGTGGTCCATGACTCAATACCTGAAAAAGATGAAGGAGTTGATAGGGAAACTCGATAGATGCACTATACATCAAATCCAAAGGGACGAGAACGCAAGAGCAGATGCCTTGTCCAAGTTTTGGGGCCATGGCATCGACAATAAAGGAGAGGAGGATTACAGTGGTAATGAAGAAATGGGCGGCTGTCGCTGAGATGGACGTGAAATGTGTGATGGAGGACAAGTCCTGGAAAAGAGAGATAGAAGACTACTTCAAGGAGGGTACATTACCAGAAGATCCAGTAGCAGCAAGGAGATTGAAGTTTAGGGCGAATAGGTTCACAATGGTAAATGGAGTATTGTACCGGAGATCGCCGGAGGGACCATTGTTGAAATGCCCAAGTCCAGAAACGGCTCACTATGTCTTGAGAGAAATTCATGAAAGAAGTTGCGGCAACCACTATGTTAGAATAGGTGACCATGTAGCCAATCTTGGCAGGAAAATGTAACCTATGTCTAGACAATTCCAGTGTGTTTTGATAAATCATTTATGAATAAAGAAGTGAAATTCATATGGCATTACTTTGTTTGCGTTCACTTCTACTTGCTTTTATATATCTGTTCGCTACGCAAACAAAACCCACGGACTGAGAATCTATTTCAGGGACTGGGACTACGCTTGGAGGTAGGTCCATGAAATCAGTCTTGCCGAATCAGTCCGAAAATCTCCAAGTCAAGGAATCTCGAAAATGGGTATCGAGATTCCCTTTGAGACTTGCACTAAGCATCTGCTGTCGTGCTTCATCGACGGGTGACGAAGGTCGTCTAAGCAGTGTTAGTGGGTTAGCCTGCTAGGAAGCAGCTGACTGAGGTGACTCGCGGGAACCGTCTTACGGAGGACCTTGAGTATGGTCAGCAAGGTATGACGTGTGTTCCCGGTTCCAACGGTACAGGTCAAGTCCTTTAACTTGAGGAACTGCTGAGTTTACCTGTATGTCAGGTCTGTATCTTAGATATGGTGAGAGATTGCCAAGAAGCACTTGAGTAGTCATAAGCCATGTCTAGTGCAGCTCTGGTATACAGAGTGACAGTAGTTTCCAGGAAAGGATCTGTCTCCTGTCAAAAGACATTAACAGTTGAGTCTCACGTATGCTCTGTGTCTTGTCCCAAAATCTGTGGCCACAGTAACTGAACAGAAGGGAAGGATTCCCTTGCGGCGTTTAGTAAGGACAGACCGACACTTAGGTCCAAATTGGGTACCTGCATTTTCCGTGCCCTAGACCCTAAGTGGTGAGACCGTAGACAGAAGGACAAGTGTACTGTTAGAACCTAAATGTTCATCCCCGAATATTTCACCTAGTCTCTAGTGCCATGGACCGTCGCTAGATGGCCACCCATGGTAACGGACGGATTCTAGGAATCCGACCAAGTCTAGCTGAAAGGTGAACTTAAAGAGTCACACACTATCCACACACACATTTAGTATTTAATTTAGAATTAAATATTGAATAATAGGAATGATTAAATTGGATTTAATCGGGTTCTTTATTTTCTTGGAGAATTAATTCCTTCTATTTGATAAAAGGAATTATATTAATATATTAGATTTATTAAGGGAATTTATTTAATGGGCTTAAAATAAATATTTATATTTATTTGGCCTCTTGGAATATTTAAATAGGTTTTAAATATTCCATTAAATTAAATCAACGGTTGAGATGGAAAGGAGAGATGGATGGCTAGGATTGATTTGACTTGGTGATATGCTACTTTGACTAGGAGTTTGACTAGGTCAAAATCCTAGTCAAAATAGAGTTCTTAGAGTTGGAGTTTGAAGAGGATTAAACTCCTCCTCTATATAAACCCCCAGCCTCCTAAAATTGGAGGATGATGATTCTTGAAAACACACACAGAACACATATTCTCGCTTCTCCTCTCTCATCCGCCCCTCTCTCTCTCTCACCAAGAAAATATTATTTTTCTTGTTCTTTTATTCTTGGAACAATTGAACTATGGAAAACCGATCCCGTTAATTCATAACGCGTGGTTGATCTATCCTCTCCAAAATAATACTTGTTCGTTGCTAGCACGACGTGCAAGAATACGTGGGTGGATCGTGTGTCACGATTCGGAGGATCTTAAGAACGAGGTCTTGGTGCAAAATGGGGAACAACGCGAGTAGCCGTTGAAGAAAAAAACGACAACGGGTAGGTCTCGTTTTAAGATTTTCGTCCCTCTTTATTTTTTCAATCCTATGGCCTCCATGATTATTGTATGTTGTTTATGTCATGAGATACACCGAAAATCCGGGAATCTCAAGGGCACACCCCTTGAGCGTGTTCTTTAATTTCTATTAAAGCATATTTTGATTCCGCAATTTTATTTTATACTGCGCTTTCGCATTCGCGCTATTTTCCCGGGACGATCCACAATCTTTCACACTCAGGGTGGAGATCCTTAGCTCAAAAGGTCACAAGGCAAGGATACTTCTGGCCAACATTAGTAAAAGATGCGATGGAATTTGCCAAGAAATGTGAGAATTGTCAAAAATATGTGACTCTCATACACTCACTCGCGACCCCGATGGAGCCCATAAAAATAGCATGCCCTTTCGATTGGTGGGGGATAGACATTCTAGGGTCGTTCCCCCCAGCATCCGCACAGAAAAAGTTCGTGGTAGTGGCTGTAGAATACTTCTCCAAGTGGGTGGAAGCGAGGCATTGGCAAAGATCTCTAAGAAAGAGGTAATCAATTTTATTTGAAAAAATATTATTTGTAGGTTTGAAATTCCTAGAGCCCTAATCTCGGACAACGGAACCCAGTTCCAAGGAAAGGGAATCGTAGCATGGTGCAAGGAATTGAAAATCCAACAGAATTTGGGAAACCCCCCAGCGAATGGTCAAACGAAGGTCACCAACAGGATCTTGTTACAGCATCTAAAGACTAGACTTGAAGGAGCCAAGGGTTCATGGGTAGAAGAGTTACCTAGGGTTTTGTGGGCATATAGAACAACCCCAAGAACGACAACAGGGGAGACGCCATTCTACTTGGTTTATGGCTCAGAAGCCATAATACCCGCGGAAATAGGAGAAGAAACGGCAAGGATTTTGCAATATGAGCCCGAAGGAAATGCACTGGAGAGGAGTTTCGACCTCACTACAATCGAAGAAAAAGAGGGACCAAGCATATGCAAGGATCCTACACTACAGAGGCCTCATGGCGAAGAGCTACAATAGTAAGGTCAAGCCTAGGTACTTTCAAGTAGGCGACTTAATGCTGAAGAAAGTAGAGGTCTCTAAGCATGTAGTAAAATTAGATCCAAGTTGAGAAGGACCATCCAAGATCATGGAAGTTAAAAAGAAGGGAACATACAAATTGCAAGACATGGATGGGAAGGACTTGCCCAGGCCTTGGAATGTGCATAACTTGAAGAATTCTACCCTTGAAGAAAAGAATGGGTCATAGTAGTACTCACCTATATCTTTTTGCTCTTTGTTTTTTAAATACTTTTTGCATAATACTTCTGAAATTCTTTTGTATTGGCTTAAAACCATAGTACAAAAGTACTTAGATTAGGCCCTAAGAAAGGGGCACCATATGTAAAAAGATCTGTGAAAGGTCGCGGTTTGTGAAAGATCAAATAAATTCTTTTCCACTTCTGTGGGCAGGTAGAAGGGATCAAGACAGTTCTATGATGGAAAGCAACATAAAGGTCTAAAAAGACCTCCAAAGCTAAAAACATACAGAAAACCGAGCTGAGAAAGGCCGTATAAGCTAGGTCTAGAAAAGATCTGAGTATTAAACGAGCATAAAAATTCGAACTAAAAAAGATCGAATAAATAAAGATCTGGAAAAGATCTATAATCTGACCTGAGTTCAGTGCAAAGCGCAACCTGAAAAAGGTCGAAAAAAGGGAATCTGAAAAAGATTCCAACGGACGACCTAGGCAAGGTCGTTCGGGACCTAGGTAGAATAGCGACGGATAATAGCCCAACTGGGACGAGGAGATTGCGTGAATGAAGGGGGGGGGCATAGAGAGAATATGAAAACTATTCAAGTCTGATAAGTTGTCTTTTGTTCACAAGAATAAATTCGCAGGGGTGTGATTACTGCAAAAGATTTTCCAGAAATACAATAGGTTCAACCTGAACTTGATTGATGGCAAGAAAATCAAATCCGCAAGTACATTTAGATAAGTACATTGAGGAATACTGGGAGTTTAGGAAAAATGGAGTTCGGGGTATTATAGCCAAAATAGATCGGGAAATAATCTACCTATTACAAGAGGCGATGGTATCATGATCTATTCCATGTACTTCCCAAAAATCTAGTATCAAAGTACCAAAAATATATCTATATGAACACTAGGAGGGAGGGGCATACATCTTCTCTACCTCCTCTATCAAACTCTCAAATTCATCATATGCTGGGGGGAGAAGGGGGCATCTTCCTTGGGAAAAGCAGCAAGGTCCCCATCCAAGGTAGGGTCAAGCCAGGCCAAATCAGAGCCCTCAGCAAAACCCTTCAACTTCAGTACTTGAGACTTACATCTGTCGAAGCCCTAGTCCAGGAACTCGTAGCCTTTATCTTAGTGGCAACTTGGAAAGCAGGGTACTTGAGAAAGTCGCGAGCTCCTTGAAGACAGGTCTGAGCCACAAACGCTTTGTGGGCTTCGGAAAAGATATAGGCATCACGACCAGCTAAAAGTCCCTCTTCTTTCCCAGCCTCGCGACCTGCAGAGAAACCCTCATTTTTTCCGGCTTCTAAGGCAACAGTGCAGGTTGTATGGACCTCGATCCGGGATCGAAGGACTAAATCCTCCAACTAGGACTCCAACTGCTTAACCCTTTCTTCGGCAGCGGCTCGGGAACTGTTGCTTTCTTCTAGTTTTTTCTGAGCCTCGGACAACTTTTCATCACTAGTGAACTTCTCTCTCCGCCAATAAGAGCATCTCAGGGAGAGGTGATGACCAAAATTCATAGTTTGAAAGGAGCATAGCATGGTAAATAAATAAAATGATACCATAAAGGGTAAAAGAGAGGAAAACTCTACCAGAATAAAGACATTAGCATGATGCTCTTCAATGCGGGTATGCGCAATGGTGACCAAGGTGGCTTGCTTGAGACGAAGAAGGCAGGCCTTATACAATTCCTATGAGTCCTGCCGCACATGAGTTTTTAGGACAAAACTTCGCGCTGATATTGCCCAATCTGGAACTAATTTCTCGCTTACCATCTCGGTAGATACACACTTGGGGGTTCACAATTCAGTGCGTGCCCCCTTCCACCACTCCGTTAATTCTTGCACGAGCTTAAGGTTTTCGACCTCCTCAGCTTTGTCAGTAGCTTGCTTGGCCTTCCTCTTTTTAGAGAGGGACCTATTCGGTTTGCTAGATCTACTGCTGCGAGAGCTCTTGTGGTGTTTCCTCTTGCGCTTTTTAGGCTCACTACGGCCCTCATCGACCTCCTTTCCCTTGGACTTAGCCTTATCCGCAGGAGACATGTTCTCACCACCGACCTCTGTATCCCTACTGGCAATTTCTATGGCGGGAGGCTGATCGGGAATAGGAATGTGTGGGATCGCAGGAACAGGATCATGGGAGGGGGGGGTCGAAGAATCACCCAGGTTTCCAGAAGAATGACCTCCGATAGAGGGGAGACTAGAAGCCTCAGGATGGGAAGAGTCTGTTTGATGAACTACAGAAGGAGGTAGAGTCTCCTTTATTACGCGAAGTCTATTGGCGATTTGAGCTTGCATGATAAGCTTATCTGCAAAACATCAAGGAAAACATAGGAGCAAATTGAGTAAAGGAAGATACAGAAAGAAAACCAATTTCGACGAAAGAAATATGATAATCACCTAAAAGACCCTTAGGGCGGATGGGTGTTGGGGAAAGACTGGCCAGTTTCAGGACATTCTCTGTCAAGAGCTTATTAGCCTTATACCAATAGATGGTGAGACTATTATATCGTCATCCTCCAGCCCATACTCGTAAGTTTTTTGGCTTATGTTTTAGCAGATCGCCAATCACACTGAAAAGGCCATCTCTGACCAGAAGGAGGTCGAATAAAGAAAAACTTATCTTGCCAAGGGCCTACATTAGAAGGGAGTTTGTCTACAAAGCGGCAGTTGGTTCTCGCAATAGTATAAAGAATCCTCGGTCAGCAAACCTCCTAGATACGTTAATTTTGTACAAAGACCAGAAGTTCTCAAAAGAAGGGCCAAGGAAAAGATGTTTCATAATAATTATGAACATAATAATATGTCGAATAGAATTAGGTAGAAGTTGCATGGGGCATATATCCTAACGACTAAGAATGGTGCCTACGAGGGGAGGTAGAGGAAACCGAAGTCCCGCCTCCAGATGGGCTACAGACAGAGCACAGAAACCCTTAGGTGGGAGATGCATGCGATCTAAAGAACGAGGGATACGAATCTCATAGTTATTTGGAATAAAAAAAAATTTCCATTTAAGGTGCTAACTATGCCCGCCCAAGGAGTTAAAGCCATCATAGCTTGATATTGCTCATATGGAATATCATAGTCACGGTTTGCTACCTCAGGGCGATCTACATGTAAGGGGTTATGTTCAGTATTATTGGCTAATGAAGGTGCTAAAGTAGGAGAGGTCGCAGAAGACCTCGAAGAAGTATGAGAAGGCAAATTGGAGCTAGACTCCGAAGCAGAAACAGAGTGTGAAGCGGAAGACATACCTGGAGCTAAGGGTTGAAGTCGACAAAGAGGGAGGTCGCGCCAAATAAACGAAACAGATCGGAGGATAGGTTGCAAGAGGTGAGATAATAATGGCAAATAAGGTTGTATTTATAGGAGAGCCATGGAAATTCGCTCCCGGATGGACGGCTTGATGAATGCCAGCAAAAGGAGATCTAGGGGCCCAGACGGAGTGACTGTTGAAATTCTCCTAGGGTAGATAAATCCACACTAAGAGAATTGGGGGAATAATGATGAGGATAAAATAGGCTGGGTGGCCCAAAAAGCATTAATGGGCCTTTAGGGCCCAAAAAATTGAATAGTCTGGTGCTTTTGGGTTTGGTCGACCCAAAGGCCTAGGACGACCCGACCCGCGGCGATTCGTCAGACAAGTGATGATTACCTGCAAAAAGGTGTCAGGACAGCGACAGGTGGATAAGAACACGTGGATATTTCAAACCCTATAAATATCCCCATCCGACACATTCAAGGTACGTTATTTATCGCACCCAGTTCGGACAAACATAGTAGATCGCACCTTCTATCTCGATCTAATATCTGACTTAAACATCAGAGGGTCTTCGCTGGAAAACTCCCCAGCAAGCGTAACGATTTCCTTTTCTCAGGTCCGAGCATTCATCTGAGGAACTCTAGGCAACCTACGTCGTGCGATCTCAGATCAAATTTCATAAAATCCCTTTGTGTTTTAAAATTCAACTAAAAATCTCCTTGTGTTTTAAAAATAGGCTAAAAATCCCCTTCTATTTTATTAAATATAGCTCAATCATCCCTCTACGTTAAATTGACTTAACAGTGTTAACTTTTTTTGTTACCGTTATGCTCTTTTTTTAATATATTTTTTTTTATTTTATTGATCGTTGGATCTCTATTGATTATATAATAACCGTCAAATCTAATCGATTAATCTGAATTGTCAGATCTTACCAAAATGAAGGGTCTGGATTCAACAAATTATAACTTATATTATTTATAAATAATTAAAAATATAAAAAATAAAATTATTATTTATATATATAAAAAAATAAAAGAAAAACCCTGCTCCGAACCCCCACCCCGCCGTCCCCCCTCAGATGGCGGCAACGGCGGCGGCGTCACCCCCTAGTCTGGCGACGTCACCAGTCAAAGCTGGTATGAGCGACAAAGACACCATCGCCCAGACCAGTCGTCATCGACGTTCTGCGTGGGGTGACGGCGTCTCCGTCACCCCTCTGTGCAGGGGTGGCCGCCATCGCCGTCAGCCCCATTTCTTTTTTTAAAAAATACTTTTTAATTAATTTAATTATATTCATTAACTATATATTTCAATTAATTAAGAGTAATTTCAAATAATTATAATAATTAATAGATATTTAATTAACCATTTTTTCTACAATATATTTTGAATATAATTCTTAAAAATATTTAAATTAATTTATAAATTATAATTATACAATTGCTTAGATTTTATATTCATATAGATATCTAAATAAATAAAAAAATATTATATTTTTTCTATTTATTTGGTATTTTGATATTGATATAAATATATTTAACAACAAATTATTTATATTTTTAGGAGATAGGAAAATACAAAAAGAAAAGCTGAAAAAAAAAAGTTAATTTGGACCATGGTAAGTTTATGTACAATATAGGGGCATTTTAGTTAATTAAGGACAGGAAAATGTCAAAACACGCAAAAAATCAAGCCCAAACGCACTTAAGGCGCGTGCACCCTACCTTCCGTGAATTTCTGACGGAAGGGAGGTTCTGTGTTGCATTTATTAAAATATAGGGGGTTTTTTGCCTATTTGCAAAACATGGGAATTTTTAGCTATTTTGTGAACACAGGGGGAGAAATTGGAGTTTAGCCTTTTTTTTTTCTTTTTTACTTCTTAAAATTGTAAAAACAACTCTAGTCGTATCCTTATACATCGCTAAACAATGTGTCCGATACCATGTCTTTTGTTTTCTTTTTAATTCTATCGTGCAAATGTTGTGTCAAACACGTGTCGGTGTTCGATATACGTACGATACTGCATGGGGTAATTTGTTGAAGTATCGCGCATTAATTATAGATATCAAGCTAGACTCCCGAATCCAACTTGAATGCTCATTCATGGATGAATCCACAACCTGTCAATGGGTATATAATAATACCCGGGCCCATGCCCAAGCAATATCCATAGCTATTGGACTTGACCCGACCCCAAACCCGATGACTCCGTTGGGATAGCTTTGACTAATTAGACTAAATATTTCAGGTCAGGTCGAGACCCGACCCTATTTTGTTTTTCCAAAAAAGTTTTCAAACAATTAACTTTCATTCCAAAAGAAATTCCAGATGATGGTTTTTTTCCTCTTCTTCAAAAAACATTGCATCTACCCAAAACCAAATCCCCGAAAAACCCTCACGGTTTCATGGTTGCAAGGAGAAAAACTCACCAAAACAACTAAAATGTGAGATGTTCTTAATTTTTCGTTTCTTTAAAAAATTCCAATTGGTGATTTTCATATTTTTAGAGAGAAAGAGGCGTGTCGCCGTTTCTGTTCTTCTTTCGGTTCATTTGGATATAATTTTGGTATGAGCATTATTGGATCTATAGCCGGCCCATACCCATGTATTTTTATTTTAAAGGGTCTCGGGCTTGGTCTTATTATAATGGGTTTAGACCTGGGTATTATAGTAGGCCTGTAATAATAGTTGCTTTTGGTTTTTAAACCGTCACTTTATTTAAAATTAGGTTAGCACATAGACCCCTTCTAAAAATGTAAAATTACACTTTTCCCCAAAAAGGTTTAGAAATTACACTTACACCTCCTCCAAAAATTCTCCATTTACACACCTGACATATTCCGTTAGAGTTTAGATGAAAAATATTTACTTCAGCAAAAACAATTACATAATTTTTAATTTTGCCCCTCATTTAATATTTTTATGTAGAGGAATTGTCAACCATGTGAAAACGACACTTGCTCACGTGAATGAGGTCCGTATCTAGTTCAAAAATGCTAATTCTGTGACACCGTTTACGCGCTCCATGCATCCGTGAGCCAGTAGAGGCCTGCCTTCCCCACCCCCATCTTGGCCCTGACCCGACCGACCCCCCACCATAAACCAAAGTTGGATCATGACGACCTGGGGATCCTGCTCCATTACTTCATGAAGCCCTCAGTCAGTTGACCCGTCTTCTCCACGTTGGGGCGGCTCCTGTAACGTTGACGGCACAAACCCCAACGAGGTTGCCCCCAGTGAAGACCCTGCATGCCTATGCCCTCCACCCCGCTGCACTCTCCTTTCGCCCACTAGCACCCTCCACCAACTGATCAAACCCCTTAGAGCTGGGCTCTGAACCAATTGTGAGTGCTCCTGCTTTCCGTCCCCCGTCTGACCGCCGAAATCCCTGCGCGGATCAGCCCCTGTACCACTCCAACTGACTGCTCCAAAATCCCCAAAGATCGCACCACCACACTTCTATGCCATGGGGGCTTACCTGCCTTGTCGGACCCCTGAACCACGCGCAATCATGACATTACGCCTCACCGAGAAGAGTGCTAGTAACCAAGGGCCATACAGGGTGTCCTCACCCGGGTCAACAAACCCTTCATGAAATCGAAGCTCGCAATATTTCAAAGTGTGCCCAAGGCGACTGCAAAAGTAGCAGAAGTTCGTTAGTCGCTTATAAGTAAAGAAAAACCAGATGCTCCGTCCCCATGGTAGTTCGAAGCTTAAGCGCCCGCTTGAGAGGGTCATTCACATTGATAGACACCCGCATGCGAATAGTAGTGCCCCATGCGCGTCCCGAATCATCCTTATCCATGTCGCGGAACCTCCCAACCCGATTTCCAATGTGCGAGGCAGTGCCAAGATTCATCTCGCTTAGCGGCAAATCATGGACCGTCATGTAGAACTCGCACCAGTTGAGGTCCACTTGCACCGGATTTTCATGGCATTGATCGCACTGAGGATCACAATATTGCGTTCAAAGCTCCAGGGGAACCCTTCCAAGGCACCGTACCTTGTCGACAACATGGTTGAACCTTAGCAAGAATCTACCATCAGAGAGCTGGCGGCACATCCCTTTCACAGGGTTTAGCATACCCTGAATAGATGTTGAAAATCCCTCGAACTTGTAGGCCCTTGACGTGAGCACTCGTCCCACCAGACACAACGAATGGCCCTCAAAATCGTTTTCCCACAACCCATCAGCAATTACCAACCCCTGTTCTTCATTCTCTGTCACTTCAGACCCTGCCGCATCCTTTCCATCTCCTGTTCCACTTCTCGCATGCCGATATGATAGAGGAGGAAGTAGACCCCCTGAATACTTACCAATGACCAAAGCGCCCACGAGCAACGTCCGGCCACTGCAAAACAGACCAAGCTCGCACTGGACCACAAGAAAAAAAAGACGGAAAAGAAAAACGAAAGAAAGAAAGGAATGTTACCCCTAAAGGCCGAAACTAGAAGACCAAACCCTAACCCTAGAGCACAAACACTAACCCTAGATGAAATTGAAAGAAATGACACAGGACAAAACCAAACGACCCAAACGAAGAGCCTAGGGACCACCGGACCCCTACGACTAACCTTGCCAGAGGACGACAGAGAATGACGGCAAGACGCGAACGGAACCACACGTGTGATAAACACTCGTACACGGGAAACCGACACACTACCCTAAGCCAACACTCAGTAACACTCCATCGCCATGTGGAACGGTACACAAAACCTCATGGGGAAGGGACGCCGGAGCTAATCTCTGGTGACAGCGCACACAATCACAGAGTTATAGGAGAATTGGACTCTTAGCAAGGTCACGGCCACAAGCTAAAAAATGCTAAGTTCCTTTTTTACTTCACTAGGAGAATTATAGTTCTTCTTGAACTTAAAAATGTAATACTAATTTATAATAGGAAAATCTCAAAAAAAAAAATCATTTTTTAATACATAATCGCAAATGAGAATTTAATTTAAAAAATCATAATCTCATATTTTTTCGGGGGGTCTTTTGTGAAAAAATTAAAAAGTAAAAAAACAAAAGCCCTAAAATTTAAAGGGCAACATGACTCCCTGAAGCGGAAGGTAATCACCGGAAAATTATGACTTTTCGTTATGGTTAATTGTGATGGTTAAAAGTTAAAATTCATGGTGAATACTAATTAATTAACTACGGTTGTGCAACATTTATTAGATATTACTTTTGCAAGCAAGGCAAAAATGTTACCTACAACTAAAAACTAAGACAAATATTTTGGTCATAGATAACACCACGACGAATGTTGATCAATCGTACTGATCAAAACTTAAGTTTTTATATTGGTTTTATTTTAGCATGCTTTATAATATTAGTTTGCCATAATTTTTTTGAAAGATTGTGGATCGTCCCGGGAAAATAGCGCGAATGCGGAAGCGCGGTATAAATTAAAATACGAAAATTAAAACATGCTTTAATTAAAATTAAAGAAACTCGTTCAAGGGGTGTACCCTTGAAGTTTCCCGGGCGTTCGGTGTATCTCATGAATTAAATAACATAAACAAATCATGGAGGCCATAGGATTTGAAAAAATAAAAGGGACGAAAATAATAACTCGGAACCTACCGATTGTCATTTTCGTCTTCTAACTGCTACTCGCGTTGTTCCCCGATTTGCTCCAAGTCTCGCGTTTGAGACTCTGCAAATAGTAACACGCAATCCACCCACATATCTTGCACGTCGTGCTAGCGAATGAACAAGTAATATTTTGGAGAGGATGAAGTAATAACACGTTATTGATTAACGGTATTAATTCTCCTTAGATCTAATTTTCCAAGAACAAAAGAATCAAGAAGTATTTTCTTGAGAGTCAGAGAGAGGGGGCGGACAAGAGGGGAGAGAGAGAGAGAGAGCCGAATTGGTGTGTGTTGTGTGTGTGTTGGAATTTCATCACTTCACAAATAGTGAAAGACTAAGACTATATATAGAGGAGGAGTTTAATCCTCTTTAAACTCCAACTCTAAAGAGGTCTATTTTGACTAGGATTTTGACCTAGTCAAAGTCCTAGTCAAAGTAGTATTTTGACCTAATCAAATTAATCCTAGTCATCCATCTCTCCCTTTCAATCTCAACCATTAATTTAATATAATGGAATATTTAAATCCTATTAAATATTCCAAAGGCCAAATAAATAAATATAATAAATTATAAATATTTATTCTAGGCCTATTAAATTAATCCTTTAATAAATCTAATTTATTAGATTAATTCCTTTTATCAACCAATAGGAATTAATTCTCCAAGAAAATAAAGGACCCGATTACATCCAATTTAATCATTCCTTTTCTCCAATATTTAATTCTAAATTAAATACTTGATGTGTGTGGATTGTGTGTGACTGTTTAGGTTCACCTTTCAGCTAGACTTGGTTAGATACCTAGAATCCGTGCGTTACCATGGGTGGCCATCTAGCAACGGTCCATAGCACTAGAGACTAGGTGAAATTTCGGGGTTGAACATTTAGGCTCTAACAGTACACTAGAGGTGCACTAGACATGGCTTATGACTACTCAAGTGCTTCTTGGCAATCTCTCACCATATCTAAGATACAGACCTAATATATAGGTAAACTCAGCAGTTCCTCAAGTCAAAGGACTTGGCCTGTACCGTTGGAACCGGGAATACACGTCATACCTTGCTGACCCTACTCAAGCTCCTCCGTAAGACGGTTCCCGCGAGTCACCTCAGTCAGCTGCTCCCTAGCAGGCTAACCCACTAACACTGCTTAGACGACCTTCGTCACCCGTTGATGAAATACGACAGCAGATGCTTAGTGCAAGTCTCAAGGGGAATCTCGGTACCCATTTCTGAGATTCCTTGACTTGGAGATTTCCGGACTGATTCGGCGGGACTGATTTCATGGACCTACCTCCAAGCGTAGTCCCAGTCCCCGAAATAGGTTTTCAGTCTGTGGGCTTTGTTTGCGTAGTGAACAGATAGATATAAAGCAGTAAAGTGAACGTAAACAAAGTAATGCCAAAATGAATTTCACTTCTTTATTCATTAATAGTTTATCAAAACACTGAAATTGTATAGACATAGGTTACATTTTGCCCGCCAAGATAGGCTATATGGTCACCTATTCTAAAATTCTCCCACTTGACCTTTAAAGCCAAATTGCCCATATGTCTAATCCCCATCTTCTCAAGATGTTGCGTATGAGCGCTCTGCGACATAGGCTTTGACAACGGATCTGCTGTGTTGTTTGCTGAGTTTACTCGGTCCATCCGAACGTCACCTCTTCCTACCATTTCTCTTAGAAGATGGTAGCGTCTAAAAATGTGTTTGGAACGGTGATGAGATCTCGGTTCCTTTGCTTGCACTATTGCACCGTTGTTATCACAGAAGATGACAACGGGCTCGGTGATGCTAGGCACGACACCCAACTCTTGGATGTAGTTTCTCATCCAAACCGCTTCCTTGGCAGTTTCTGAAGCTGCTATGTATTCAGCCTCCGTAGTTGAGTCAGCAGTGGTTGCTTGCTTGGAACTTTTCCAAGCCACTACTCCTCCATTGAGTTTGAATACGTAACCCGATTGAGACTTGGCATCATCGTCATCAGACTGGAAGCTAGCGTCGCTAAAGCCTTCCAGAATCAGTTCTCCATTGCCATAGACTAAGAACATTTCCTTAGTCCTCCTTAGGTACTTAAGGATGCCCTGAACAACATTCCAATGTGCCTCTCCTGCATAGGACTGATATCTGCTTGTCATGCTCAAAGCGTAAGCCATGTCAGGCCTAGTGCAGTAGACTGCATATTGGATGCTACCTACGGCAGAAGCATAGGGGATGACTTTCATCCTTTCAAGTTCCTCATCAGTCTACGGGGACTGTTTCTTGGATAACTGGATCCCATGCCTCATGGGAAGGAATCCTCGTTTGGAGTTGTCCATTCGATATCTCTTTAGGACTTTCTCCATATACGAGTTTTGGGTGAGGCCTAACATCCTTTTGGATCTGTCCCTGACGATATGGATGCCTAGGATGTAGGAGGCTTCACCCAAGTCCTTCATGGAAAACTTGGTTGACAACCATGCTTTTGTATCTCCCAACATTCTAACGTCATTACCAATGAGTAGAAAGTCATCCACATAAAGCACTAGGAACACTATAGAGCTCCCACTAACCTTCTTGTATACACAAAGGTCGGATTCGTTCTTGATGAAGTCATAGCCCCGTATTACTTCATCAAAGCGAATGTTCCAACTTCGGGATGCTTGTTTGAGGCCATAGATGGTCTTCTGGAGACGATAGACCTTCTGTTCCTCTCCGGTGACTGTGAAACCCTCCGGCTGATCCATATAGATCTCTTCCTCAACGAAACCGTTGAGGAAGGCCGTTTCACGTCCATCTGCAATATCTCATAGTCATACCATGCTGCTATGGCGAGCAGGATCCGAATGGACTTAGCCATGGCTACTGGCGAGTAGGTATCCTCAAAATCGACCCCGGGTCGTTGAGTGTATCCCGTAGCTACAAGCCTAGCCTTAAAGGTCGTGACTTCTCCATCAATGCCAAGTTTGCGCTTGTAGACCTACTTACAGCCAACTGGCTTAACACCTTTTGGTGGATCTACAAGTCTCCAGACTTGGTTCTCGCTCATGGAGTCCATTTCGGTTTTCATGGCCTCAAGCCATTTCTCGGAGTCGATGTCAGACATCGCTTCTCCATATGTCTTAGGATCGTTATCCAAAAGACCGGTCGCACTTAGAAAGCCATATCTCACTGGAGGTCTGGACTCTCTAGTAGACCTACGGAGAACGGGAACGTCAGTGGTGACTGTGGGTGCTGATTGTATCGGAGCCGGCGGTTCAGGGACCAGGGCTGGCTGTTCCTGAGGATGTCCTTCATGCCTGGCATGTTGGACTTCTCGAGGTTGGTCAGCCCTTCGGGTGTCTATCCTTAATCCTCTAAGTGAGGGTTCCGCGGCTACCTCTGATGGCTAGATTCCATCACATGATTCCTCAAGGATCAGCTCATCAGGTTGGATATCCTCTAGGAAGCCTTGTTCCAAGAATACTGCATTCCTTGAAACAAACACCTTTTTGTTCCAAGGGGTCATAAAAGTAATAACCCGCAGTTTCTTTAGGGTATCCAACGAACCTGCATAAGCTAGACCTGGATTCTAGCTTATCTCCCACTAACCTCTTGACGTATGCGGGGCTACCCCACACTTTCAAGTAGTTGTAGGATGCAGGCTTGCCGTGCCATATCTCATATGGCGTTTGGGTCAATACACTGGTAGGCGCCAAATTTAGTAACTTGGCCGCTGTTTCCAACGCATAGCCCCAAAAGGACAAGGGCAATTTGGTAAAACTCATCATGGATCGAACCATGTCCAACAGGGTTCGATTCCTCCTTTCAGAGACACCATTCAATTTTGGTGTCCCCGGAGGTGTCCATTCAGATATTATACCATTTTCTTTTAGATAATTAAGGAACTCGGCACTAAGGTATTTCACCGCCTCGGTCTGACCGTAGGACTCTAATTTTGTAGTTGGTCTGGTTCTCCACTTCAAGTCTGAATTCTTTAAACCTCTCAAGAGCTTCAGACTTGTACCTCATTAGGTAAACATAACCATACCGTGAATGATCATCGGTGAAGGTTATGAAGTAGGAGAACCCACCTCGGGCCTGCATCCTTAGTGGTCCACAAACGTCTCCAACAGACCTGTGGCAAGCCTGCTTTGTCCTACAAAGGGCTTTTTGATCATTTTCCCTCTTAGACAAGACTCACAAGTTGGTACTCACTCAAGTCCCCTACCTCTAGGTTCCTTGAGTCTACCAATCTTTTCATCCTATCTTGGGATATGTGACCTAGCCTAGCGTGCCACAGTCGTGTGTTCCCGTTATTATCTATTTTACGTTTGTGTTGAGCGTTAAGAACGAAGTTCGTTTGTTGCAAGATATAGAGCCCGTTATTTAATGTACCAAGTAGATGAGCAATTCCACACCTCATCAAATAAAAGCAATTTTTATTGATCATAAACTCATAACCACTATTGTCCAACAATGGAATGGAAATGATGTTTTTAATCATACTAGGTACAAAATAAACTTGCTCTAATTTTATGCTAATACTATCACTAACTACTAGAGTAGCAGATCCTACTGCTTTTGCCGAGATGGCCTTGCCATTCCCAAGCTTCAGGATCATATCCCTGCTACCCAGTTTTCTGCTTCTTTTCAGCACCTGCAAATCATTGCAAATGTGAGCTCCACAGCCGGTATCTAATACCCAAGAGGCAGAATTAATGACCATATTAACCTCAATCACAAATATACCTTGGTTAGAGAAGAGCTTGGGGCACTCTCTCTTCCAATGCCCTTTCTCACGGCAATTGATACATATGTCATATGCCTTTGACTGTTGCTTTGAGACAACCTTTCCCTTTCCTTTGCCTTTCCCTTCTTTGGCAATGGGAACACTCTTAGTGTTCGTAGCTTCTTTGACGGCCTTTCCCTTCCCTTTCTTCCTTTTTCCAACGTCCGGAACCTTTGCCTTTCGTCTTGAAAGTTGAAGCACCTCCAAACAATACCGAAGGCGTGGACTTCTTAGTCGTTGCCTCGTATTGCACCAACATATTAATCAACTCATGAATGCCCTTCTCAACTGCGTTCATGTTGCAGTTGACAATAAATTGGTCAAAACAGGGTGGGAGTGACTGAAGGATCACATCTATGTACGTTTCATTATCGAGACCTGCCTTTAGGTCCTCGAGCTTTTCCACCAGGGTGAGCATTTTAACCCTGTGCTCTTTGTACAGAGGATCCTTCTGTCATTTTGGTTCCAAAGAACGCCTTGGTCGCGACATACCTAGTATGCCGGTCCGGGACTGCATAGCAATCCTTAAGGCGAGCCATTATGGAAGGGACATCGTCTATCCTTTCATACTGCTTCTGAATCTCATTCGTCATTGAAGCAAATATAACGCTACGGACCTTCCGGTTATCCTTATGCCAAGTCTCAAACGTCTCACGTTCTTCCGGCGTGGATCCTTCCGGTAAGGTCCTCGGGAGAGGTTCGTCCATGACGTAGCCTTGGTTCTCATAATCCAGGACTATCCTGAGATTACGCAACCAGTCGTTGTAATTGATTCCACTGAATTTGTTTGTCTCAAGAATGGTTTGAAAGTGGGTTCTTAGACATTTTTTTAAATCTACATTTAAAATAGAGCTCGCGATCAGCAGAATATAAAAAGACGGTGGTTTGATAAAAAATTAAATGCATGGTCTTTAGTCATTTAATGCTCCCACTATTTATACGAAAACACGGTACTCTCAAATGTGATTTTCGGAAAATCCTTTCCTAGTGGGCTTGGGATCCACAGCGATTTTTCCCATACCCCGCTTTTACGATTGGCATTGAAAAAATCCTGTGGGAGGTATACCATACCATTCTCGTTCCACGAGATTTCCATGACTATTACCTCACCCTTTCATATGATCCGGAGGACTCCAAGCGAATCATGTTAATTGTGTTAGAATAGGTGACCAGAAAGTCAATGGTATTGGCTGTTCTGAGAACCATTCGTCAATCTGTGAACAAGTAATATTATGTTAATGAATGTAGTAAAGATTCATAGGCATGAGTTTGTTGTACTTACTGCTTACATCGTTACGATGTCACAACAAACGCCCACAGACTGAAATAACATTTCGGGAAATTGGAACTATGCTTGGAGGTAGGTTCATGAAATCAGTTTCGCCGAATCAGTCTGAAATAGTCCAAGTCAAAAGAATCTCGAGACAAGGCATCGAGAATCCATTTGAGACTTGCACTAAGCATCTGCTGTCGTGTTTCATCGACGGGTGACGAGGATCGTCTAAGTAGTGTTAGTGGGTCGGCCTGCTGGGGAGCGGCCGACTGAGGTGACTCGCGGGAATCGTCATATGGAAGCTACTCGGGCTTGGTCGGTATGACTCGTATTCCCGGTTTCGATAGTACGGGATTAGTCCTCGGACTTGAGGATCACGGCAGTCCCCTACATACTAAGGTTGTATCTTGGATCTGATGAAATTTGACCGATTATATCACATGGTCATCATAAGCCTCGTCCAGTGCAGTCGGAGTATGTAAGAACGGTGAATTCCAAGATAGGATCTGTCCCCTGTCAAAGGATATGACAGCAAGATCTCCTATGCGCTCGGAGATGGTTTAGACTCACAAAGTCTATGGCCATAGCGCTTGATGTAGTGGGAAAGGATTTCCTACGTCGAGTTAAACCTATCTCGAGCATTATGCATAGTTGCCTAGTCAAGGATGGGAACCGACCCCTAGACTAAAGGCCGGGAGACAGGCGAAAGTAGGACCGTACCCGTACGTATCGAGCGTCGGTAGGACCACACCTGCATATAACTCGGAGCCTAAATGTTCACACCATAAATTCACCTAATCTCTAGTGCCATGGACCGTTGCTAGATGGCCACCCATGGTAACGGACTACTTTGGTTATGAAATAACAAGAAGTAGGTCCAAGTCTAGCTGAAAGGTGAACCTAAAAGAGTCACACCCACTACACCAAATGAAAAGGAATTAATTTGGAATTAATTCCGGGAGAAGGTTTAATTTAATGGAATTAAAATTATACTTCTTGGAGATTCAAGCCTCGATGAATTATTTGGAATAATCGGGCTTGAGTTCATAAATTAGATTTATGAATTTTATAAAGCATGGGCTTTCCTTATAATTAGATTAAAAGGGTGAATTAATTAATTAATGGGCTTGGTATATTAAATAAGATTTAATATCAAGTCCATGGGACTATTTAATTTAGAATTAAATAAGTCCTTTCCATTAATTAATTAATGGGCTTAGTATATTAAATATGATTTATATAAAGTCCATGGGAATATTTAATTTAGAATTAAATAGGCCCATTCCATAAAGCCCATCAAAATGGATGGACAAGATTTGATCTAGAGAATGATGAGATGAAGGGCCATGATTAATTTGACTTAATCAAAGCCTAATTTGACTAGGATTTGACTAGGTCAAAATCCTAGTCAAAGTGTGTCTCTTTGGAAGAGTTTGAGAAGGAATAGGAAATTCCATCTTCTATAAATACTCAAAAAAAACACACACTCACACCTACTATTCTCTACAACTCTCATCTCTCATCTCTCTCAAGATTTTCGTCCACCCCTCTTTCTTCTCTCCAAGAATTCTACTTTGTTCTTCTTGATTTTATTCAAGTTAAGAACATAAGAGACATTGATTGCGTTAATTCAGAGTGTGTATCGATGTCTCTTCTCCCCAAAATAATTTCTTGCTAGCACAAGGGTTGTTTGCTTTCCGGTGGAGCGAGTGAGATGATTTAGAGGGTCTCTTCTTGAGATCTTGGTGCAAAACGGGGAACAATGCATGTAGCCGAAAGAAGACAAAACTACAACCGGGTAGGTTCTTTAATTATGGTTTTCGTTTGTAATTCTATGGCCTCCATGTTGTGTTTTATTGAACATGAGATACACCAAACGCCCGGGAGAATCAAGGGCACACCCCTTGATTCGTTTATGTATGTTATGCATGATTTAAATTCCGTTTAATTATGCTTTGTAATTTTCATTACGCACTATTTTGCGCTTCCGCTATACGCGCTCATCTCCCGGGACGATCCACATAATCTTTCAAATTGGGCGTTAGACCCGACCCAACCGACCGAGCCATAGACCCACTGTTACCCCCACGACTCGTGAGACAGGTAATAGTGGTCTATTTTTCGTTCATGATACAGTGCAGCTTCTTTTAAGTACAATAACGTGCCACGACTCATGAGACCACGCTATTGACCTAAATCAGCTTCCTCACTATGCCATGGATTAGAAGGCATAGACAAACTCCTAGAATTCATGTCCATTTTGACTAGGGTCTAATATTTGGACATTGGTCCAACCAATGTGAGAGTAGTAAAGACCGAGATCTCATAATATAATACTACTACACATTCATCCACAATGCGTAATAAATAAATGCATCCATAGCAGTTATATGATAAATAAAAAACACCATTCATCCATCATAATAACCACATGCAAAATTAAAGCTTAGCACGCCCCTGTTGGATGATCACGAGCCCGAATCCTATGCGATCCACTGAGCCCGCAGTGGATCTATGGTCAATCTAGGGTTGGTCCTATACTATTACATTAATAGTAACCAAATCATCATTCTGATGGGCCTTGGTCTCTTTTCTCTTTCTTCACTTCATGGAAACGCCTTGGAACCTCCAGTCTGGGCTCTCCATGTGGACCTTCCTTCTTCTCCATCAATTACATAAAAGTAAAACCTCACTCCTATTCTACTCTCATTACATATTAAAAATAGAAACCCCAGCGAAAACCTGGGCAGAGTACATAAGGAGAGAGATAGAATGCCTTATTATTCCAAGGCAACTAGAAAGAGAGAAGGAGAAAGCAGTAAAAGAGGCACACAGGCCCAACATAAAATTAAACCATACATTCGGTCTAGAGCTCGTGATCATCCGTTTGCATCCAACACACATAATTATATGATCCAATTGTTGGAATAGGTGACCAGAAAGCCAATAGTTTGGCAATTTGTAACCTATCCGACAACTTGATGTGAATGTAACATTATTATGTGATGAATAAGATGAGTGTTCGTCACCAATGGTACCTTCTTTGTTGCGCTCATCTTACATTTGTTAAACCGGTGTTTAACTTATATCGCAACAAAGCCCACAGACCATGGATAACAACTCGTGCAGTTGGGCCACGCATTGGATGGTGGTCATGAAACCAACTGATTAAGAGTTGGGTCTGAAACGTTCCAAGTCGAGGACCTCGAGATAGGGCATCGAGAGTCCTATTGAGACTTGCGTCAAGAGTCGTGTTCATTGGATAGGTGCCGTGTTTCATCGGCGACAGGCGTGGGACGCCTACACGATCTTGATGGGTTGGTCGACTGGGGTCGAGCCGAGTGGACTGACTCGCGGGGATCATCATATGGAACCTTGGAGGCTTGGTCGGTATGATTGGTTTTCCCCGGTTCCGATAGTACGGGAGTAATCCTCAGACTTGAGGAATCATGGTAGTCACGTGCACAGGACGGGCTGTATCTTGGATCTGGCGAGAGGTGATCATTCTGTAAGATGATCATTATAAGCCTTGTCCAGTGCAGTCGGAATGTGTAGCGAGGACGGTGGATTCCAAGAAGAGGATCCATCCCCTGTCAGTATATGACAGAGGTATCTCCTATGCACTCGGAGACACGTACATGCTATTTTGAAGCTGTGGCCACAGTGGTTGGTCGAACAGGGAATGGTTTCTTGTGTCGACACAATGAAGCATACGTGGTCTCGAGTATTAAGCATAGATGCCTAGTCAAGGATGGGAACCGACGCCTAATTCCATACCCTAGACTAAGACCGGGAGACGGTAGACGGAAGGATCGTACCCGTACGGAATCGGCGCCTAAATGTTCACGCCAATTCACCTAGTCTCTAGTGCCATGGACCGTTGCTAGACGGCCACCCATGGTAACGGGCCCTTGTAGGACACGGGCCCAAGTCTAGCTGAGGGTGAACCTAAAGGGTCACACACAAATCACCGAGGAGGTTGAGAGATCGACTTGGAGTCAATCTCGAAGGATAAAATAAGTAATTGGATTACTTAAGGGAAAGTCTATTGGGGACGGGCCGATATTGTATCGGGCTTTCATTTAATCGGTAAATTGGATTTTCGATTAAATATGAAAAAATTGAGATGATGAGACGTTGGATCTTTTAATTAGATTAAAAGATCAACGAGAATAATTTAAGTGGACATTAAATTAGATTTAATATTGGGTTCGTCGCAATTGGATTACGATAAAACCCGGTCCGTTAAATTATACCCGAGAGGAGAAATAATTCCTAATTTGGAATGGGAAGAAGTTGGACTTCTTTCCTTAATTAAATATGGCCGACATGCTCCCTTGGAGGAAGCAAAATCAGCCATGTTTCATGCTAGGTGGTATGTTGACTTGTCTCTTTTGGAAAGAGACAAATCAACTCCAATCAAGCTCTTCCCTTTAGGTATGATTTGATCATACCATAAATTTTGGTAGGCTTGATTGAAGAATTGATGGTGATTGATTGGAATGAATCTAGACATCCTTGGATGAACCTAGACACATTCCAATAATCACATTAATTATGTATATATATTAGAATATACAACACCTAGCATAAGTGATTCATTATTCATCTTTTCTAGGAAAAAGAGAAGACAAAAATCCTCTCCTCTCTCTCAAAATTTCGTTCTCCTCCCTCTCTTACACTTGTGTTCTTCACTTGATTTTGAATCAAGAAGAAGAACAAAGTAAGTTTAAGAGAACACTAATTCATAGTGTTCTTCTCTTAAACCGATTCCTTCCTAAACCCGTTCTTTTCTAGCAAGAAGAACGTGTGTTTCTTCCGGTGTTGTGTGGATCACCTTTGGAGAATCCATACGTTTGGATTTCGTGAGCAGTCCGGAGAAGGAACAACGCTAGTAGCCGGGAGCATACGCTAAACAATCAAAGGGTAACGGTTTATTACGCTTTGATTGATTTAATTTGTATATCTATGCCCTATGTGTTTAAATATATGATTTAATATTTACACATCCTACATCGAACGCCCGGTTGAGCACCCAAGGGTACACCCCTTGGGATTCGCATATTTAAATTTGATTTAAATTTACGCACTTTCTCGCTTCCGCTCGCGCTCCCAGCGGATCCGCTTGTCCTTCAAGTGGTATCAGAGCCCGGTTCGATGTAAGGGGCATAGATCTATGTGTTTGGCATGATCTACTTGCTTTTAAATGGCTTTATTGGCATGTTAGATTACATAAATATATGAATAATATGATGATTCAATTGTTTGGATTTAATGGACTTTTGGCATGCTTAATTTTGTTAGATTGGATCTAAAATTGCATGCTTATTTTCAGAATAATATTAATGTTATTGTGCTGAAACAGTTTTTGAAAAACACAAAAAAAAAAAAAAAAAAAAACTTGGTCGGGCCGGCAGTGGCCGCGCGCAGGTGGGCGCCTGCGCGCGCGCGCGCGCTGCCCTGTGCGCGCGGGCGGCCGGCCAGCACAACGGCTGGGCCGTTTTATGCCATTTTTCGACTTTTTCCGGAAAATTCGATTTTCTGTATTTTCTACACAATATTCTGAAAATATGTTAATTTTGCATTTTTGATTTTGGAATTATTGGATTATTCCTTGGATTAAATTTGCTTAATTAATTTGTGATTAATACATGCATTGGATGCATTGTTTAAAATGTCCATTAAATTTCAAATTTGAATTTTGCATATTATTTGTATATTTATGCTTTTGTGATGTTGGACATCACTTGGGTATTTGGAATATCCATTGGTTATTTATGCATGATTATTTGGAATAATTATGTTATGTGAGTTGATGGAATCAACATGGGATGATCACAAAGCCCTAGACCTTGTGTATGGATGAATGAATGTTTATTTATTTTCTGTTGGGTGGGGCCTGCGTGCCTCTTGTTTTTGGGACTATCATCTCCCGTATTTTCAGCCTCATGATGTTAAGGCTTGTTTTCCTTATTACCAATGTATTACTTTCAGTTGTAATGAGAGCAGATAGGATTGGTGAGGTTTCAATTTTAACAAGCAATTGGAGTCGGAGACCCCAAGGAGGAGCATCAAGGCATGAAACAAGAAGCACTTCAAGGCCCATTGGAATGACAATGGGTTTATTATTATTGTAATAATTTAGGACCACCCTAGACAGACCATAGACTCACTGCGGGCTCAGTGGGTCGCATAGGTTGGGCTTGTGATCATCCTAACAGGGGTATGCTATGTTTTATGCATGCGGCGTTTTTTATTTATCGCTTTAAATATTGGATATTTATGCATGCTAAAACACAAATAATGTGATGAGGTCTCGGTCATACACAAACTCTCATTTGGTTGGACCAAATTAAATATTAGGCCCAGAACGGACTTGGATCAAAATGGTATTTTTGGTCTGTCCGAGCCTTCCATCCACAGCAATGTGGTGAGGAAGCTACCACTCCCAAGTGTGGTCTCACGAGTCGTGGCACACTTGGACTAGGAGAAAGCTGCACTATTGTTGTGAACAAAAAGACTGCGCTCGCTGTTTCCCTGTCTCACGAGTCGTGGGGGGCGACAGTTTGAGGCATGATTTGGTTGATAGGTCGGGCCCAACACTGAGTAACATGGTTCGCTTGGAGTCCTCGGGACCATGCGAATAGGTGAGGCAAAATATCTTGGGAATCTCATTGGATGAGAATGATATTGGATATCTCCCACAAGGTCTTCTTCATGTGAATCGTAAAAGCGGGGCATGGAGATTATGCTTGTGGATCCCAAGCCCACTAGGAAATGGTTTCCTGAAACTCCGCTTGAGAGTGGCGGACTTTCGTATAAATAGTGGGAGGGTTAAAGACTAAAAGACCAAGTCTTCAACTTGAACAATAATATTACCATCATCTGCTAATTTCTGCTTTACATTTTCATTAATGTAGATATGTCTAAGAACCCGTTAACCATGATTCTTGAGACTAACAAATTCAACGGAACGAACTACTCGGACTGGCTGAGAAACCTGAGGATTGTCCTCGGTTTCGAGAACCAAGGCTACGTCTTGGACGAGCCGCCACCGAGCGACTTACCGGAGGGGTCCACGCCTGAAGAACGTTTGACGTTCGAGAAATGGCATGAGGACAACCGGAAAGTACGCAGTATCATACTGGCTTCGATGTCCAACGACATCCAGAAGCAGTATGAGAGGCTGGACAACGTCTCCGCCATAATGCTCCGCATGAACGAGGTTTATGCGGTTCCGGATAGGCATATTAGATATGCCGCCACAAAAGCATTCTTTGGCATCAAGCTTGCTGAAGGAGCGTCTGTACAGAGTCATGGGGTCAAGATGCTCTCCCTAGTGGAGAAACTCGAGGACCTTAAAGCTGGGCTTAACAATGACACGTACATTGACGTGATCCTCCAGTCGCTTCCTCCATCCTATGACCCGTTTGTTGTAAACTATAACATGAACGGACTTGAGAAGTCTATTCATGAGTTGATCAACATGCTGGTCTAATACGAGGCAACGACCCACAAGTCGGCGCCGGCAGTATTGATAGGAGAGGCTTCGACCTCCAAGGCGAATGGCAAGAGGGCCGGACGCTGGAAGAGGAAGAAGGGCAAAGGGAAGACGGTTGCGGCCCCTGCTCGCGCTCCGGGCGTCCCTGTTGCTCCGGTTGGACCGATCAAAGGAAAAGGGAAGGCCCATGGTTCTCAGCGGTCCAAGGCAAATGATGTCTGCATGCATTGCCAAGGGAAAGGGCATTGGAAGAGGGAGTGCCCACAACTCCTCTCCAACCCAGGTGTGTTTGTGGTTGAAGTTAATATGATTACTAATTCTGCTTCAAGGGTATTGGATACCGGGTGTGGTGCTCACATCTGCAATGATTTGCAGGCACTGCAAAGAAGCAGAAGGCTAACCAAGGATGAGATAATCCTGAGGCTAGGCGATGGCAAGGCCATTGCTGCGGAGGCCGTAGGATCACTAGAGTTAGCCATTAGTAGTCATGTTAGGATTGTACTGAACGACTGTTTCTATGTACCTAGCATGATTAAAAACATTGTTTCCATCCCGGTCCTTGAAAGGAGGGATATGAATTTACCATCAATAATAACGGTTTTTTCATTATCAAAGATGGTATTTCTCATTTGCTTGGTACATTGGTCAACGGTTTGTACATACTTCAATAGTCTAATTGGATTATGACTGCAGAACACAAACGAAAACGTGATGATCATAATTACGCACAGATATGGCATGCGAGGTTAGGTCATATCTCTAAAGATAGGATAAGAAGGTTGGTGGACTCAAAGAGTCTAGAAATAGACGATTTGGACAACCTACCGACCTGCGAATCCTGTCTAAAGGGAAAGATGACCAAGAAACCCTTTGTTGGACAAAGTACGCTAGCCAGTGGTCTGTTGGATTTGATCCATACAGATGTCTGTGGTCCACTAAATACTCAGGCTAGAGGTGGGTACTCGTACTTCATAACCTTTACCGATGATCACTCACGGTATGGTTATGTTTACCTGATGAGGTACAAGTCTGAAGCCTTTGGAAGGTTTAAAGAATACAGACTTGAAGTAGAGAACCAAACCGGTCGAAAGATCAAAGCCCTTCGGTCGGACCGAAGTGGAGAGTATTTGAGTGGTGAGTGTACTGATTATCTAAAAGAGAATGGGATTCTCTCTCAGTGGACCCCTCCTGGAACACCGCAGCTTAACGGTGTGTCTGAAAGGAGGAATCGGACCTTGTTGGACATGGTCCGATCCATGATGAGTTTTACCGAACTACCCCTTTCCTTCTGGGGATACGCTCTTGAGACGGCGTCCAAAGTTTTGAACTTGGCGCCATCTAAAAGGGTATCCCAGACGCCATATGAGATATGGCATGGCAAGCCTGCCTCCTACAAATACTTGAAAGTGTGGGGTTGCCCCGCATATGTCAAGAGATTAGTGGGAGATAAACTGGACTCGAGGTCTAGTTTATGCAGGTTCATCGGCTATCCGAAAGAAACTGCGGGGTATTATTTGTATGATCCCTCCGAGCAAAAGGCTTTTGTCTCGCAAAACGCAGTGTTCTTGGAAAAAGGTTTTCCATCAGATAGTCAACACGATGAGGTACTCCTTGAGGAATCAAGTGAGGTACCCCATGAGGCGGCAGTGACATCTGAGCCAGTGGTTCCCACTGATATTGTTCCAGTCCTCCGTAGGTCGGCTAGAGTATCCCATGCACCTGATAGGTATGGATTTCTGGGCCTGACCAGTCAGTTGGATAATGATCCAAAGACGTACGGAGAAGCGATGTCGGACATCGATTCGGACAAGTGGCTTGAGGCCATGAAATCCGAGATGGACTCGATGGGTACAAACAAGGTTTGGACCCTAGCAGATCCACCAAAAGGAGTTAAACCCGAAGCTGGAACATACGTTTTGATGAAGTCATACGGGGATATGATTTCATCAAGAACGAGTCCGATCCTTGTGTATACAAGAAGATCAGTGGGAGCTCAGTTGCGTTTTTGGTGCTTTACGTGGATGACATCTTGCTCATTGGGAATGATGCTAAGATGTTGGGTACCACTAAAGCTTGGTTGTCAACGCAATTCTCCATGAAGGATATGGGCGAGGCATCCTACATCCTTGGCATCAAGATCTACAGGGATAGATCTAGAAGGATGTTAGGAATGGCCCAGTTCTCGTACATTGAGAAAGTCTTGAAGAGATTCAAGATGGAGAACTCAAAACGAGGATTCCTTCCTATGAGGCATGAAATTAAGATATCCAAGAAGCAGTCTCCTAAGACTGATGAGGAGCTTAAAAGAATGTTGGACATCCCCTATGCTTCAGCCGTAGGCAGCATACAGTATGTTGTTCAGTGCACTAGACCTGATGTGGCTTTCGCTTTGAGCGTAACTAGCCGATATCACTGGAGTGCAGTCAAGACTATCCTGAAGTACCTGAAAAAGGACTAAGGACATTTTCTTGATCTACGGCGGTAGAGAGTTGATACTGGAAGGCTATAGCGACGCTAGCTTCCAGTCGGATGACGATGATGCCAAGTCTCAGTATGGTTTTGTATTTAGACTAAATGGTGGCGTGGTTACTTGGAAGGGTTCCAAGCAAGCTACCACAGCGTACTCCACCATAGAGTTTTGAATACATAGCGGCTTTGGAAGCTGCTAAGGAGTGGTTTGGTTGATGAGCTACATCTAAGGGTTGGATGTAGCACCTAGCATTGCTAAGCCTATAATTATCTTTTATGATAACAACGGGGCGATAGCGCTAGCAAAGGAACCGAGATCTCATCACGATCCAAGCATATTCTTAGACGCTACCATCTACTTAGAGAGATGGATAGCAGGACTGACGTTCGGTTGGACCGAGTCAGCTCCGCAGAAAACATAGCAGATCCACTTGCTAAGCCCATGTCGCAAGTTGCCCATACTCACCATCTGAATAAGAGGTTCGAGGTCAATGGGTGATTGGCTTTAGGTCAAGTGGGAGATTGTTGGAATAGGTGACCAGAAAGCCAATAGGTTTGGCAATTTGTAACCTATCCGACAACTTGATGTGAATGTAACATTATTATGTGATGAATAAGATGAGTGTTCGTCACCAATGGTACCTTCTTTGTTGCGCTCATCTTACATTTGTTAAACCGGTGTTTAACTTATATCGCAACAAAGCCCACAGACCATGGATAACAACTCGTGCAGTTGGGCCACGCATTGGATGGTGGTCATGAAACCAACTGATTAAGAGTTGTGTCTGAAACGTTCCAAGTCGAGGACCTCGAGATAGGGCATCGAGAGTCCTATTGAGACTTGCGTCAAGAGTCGTGTTCATTGGATGGGTGCCGTGTTTCATCGGCGACAGGCGTGGGACGCCTACACGAGCTTGATGGGTTGGTCGACTGGGGTCGAGCCGACTGGACTGACTCGCGGGGATCATCATATGGAAGCCTTGGAGGCTTGGTCGGTATGATTGGTTTTCCCCGGTTCCGATAGTACGGGAGTAATCCTCAGACTTGAGGAATCATGGTAGTCACGTGCACAGGACGGCTGTATCTTGGATCTGGCGAGAGGTGATCATTCTGTAAGATGATCATTATAAGCCTTGTCCAGTGCAGTCGGAATGTGTAGCGAGGACGGTGGATTCCAAGAAGAGGATCCATCCCCTGTCAGTATATGACAGAGGTATCTCCTATGCACTCGGAGACACGTACATGCTATTTGAAGCTGTGGCCACAGTGGTTGGTCGAACAGGGAATGGTTTCCTGTGTCGACACAATGAAGCATACGTGGTCTCGAGTATTAAGCATAGATGCCTAGTCAAGGATGGGAACCGACGCCTAATTCCATACCCTAGACTAAGGCCGGGAGACGGTAGACGGAAGGATCGTACCCGTACGGAATCGGCGCCTAAATGTTCACGCCAATTCACCTAGTCTCTAGTGCCATGGACCGTTGCTAGACGGCCACCCATGGTAACGGGCCCTTGTAGGACACGGGCCCAAGTCTAGCTGAGGGTGAACCTAAAGGGTCACACACAAATCACCGAGGAGGTTGAGAGATCGACTTGGAGTCAATCTCGAAGGATAAAATAAGTAATTGGATTACTTAAGGGAAAGTCCATTGGATGGACGGGCCGATATTGTATCGGGCTTTCATTTAATCGGTAAATTGGATTTTCGATTAAATATGAAAAAGTTGAGATGATGAGACGTTGGATCTTTTAATTAGATTAAAAGATCAACGAGAATAATTTAAGTGGACATTAAATTGGATTTAATATTGGGTTCGTCGCAATTGGATTACGATAAAACCCGGTCCGTTAAATTATACCCGAGAGGAGAAATAATTCCTAATTTGGAATGGGAAGAAGTTGGACTTCTTTCCTTAATTAAATATGGCCGACATGCTCCCTTGGAGGAAGCAAAATCAGCCATGTTTCATGCTAGGTGGTATGTTGACTTGTCTCTTTTGGAAAGAGACAAATCAACTCCAATCAAGCTCCTCCCTTTAGGTATGATTTGATCATACCATAAATTTTGCTAGGCTTGATTGAAGAATTGATGGTGATTGATTGGAATGAATCTAGACATCCTTGGATGAACCTAGACACATTCCAATAATCACATTAATTATGTATATATATTAGAATATACAACACCTAGCATAAGTGATTCATTATTCATCTTTTTCTAGGAAAAAGAGAAGACAAAAACCCTCTCCTCTCTCTCAAAATTTCGTGCTCCCTCCCTCTCTTACACTTGTGTTCTTCACTTGATTTTGAATCAAGAAGAAGAACAAAGTAAGTTTAAGAGAACACTAATTCATAGTGTTCTTCTCTTAAACCGATTCCTTCCTAAACCCGTTCTTTTATAGCAAGAAGAACGTGTGTTTCTTCCGGTGTGGTGTGGATCACCTTTGGAGAATCCATACGTTTGGATTTCGTGAGCATTCCGGAGAAGGAACAACGCTAGTAGCCGGGAGCATACGCTAAACAATCAATGGTAATGGTTTATTACGCTTTGATTGATTTAATTTGTATATCTATGCCCTATGTGTTTAAATATATGATTTAATATTTACATATCCTACATCGAACGCCCGGTTGAGCACCCAAGGGTACACCCCTTGGGATTCACATATTTAAATTTGATTTAAATTTACGCACTTTCTCGCGCTTTCTCGCTTCCGCTCGCGCTCCCGGGCGGATCCGCTTGTCCTTCACCAATCACATAATAATAATATGCCAATAATACATGATGACCAATCATAATTATCCAAGATAAAACAAATAAATAAATGCGTAGCATGTGAAAATATACCATAATCATTGGTAATAATATTTTCTCGTTTTAGGAAAACCTTTCATCATTATTTTTAAGTAAAATATTCCCGAGATTCCAAATCCAATATATTTTACTTCCCAAAATAATGTCTTAGAAAATTAGGCAAAATTGAACAAAAATGAATTTTCAGAATTAATTAAAAATTAAAATTAAAAAATAAATAAAAAAAATAAAAATAGAAATAGGGTAAAAAAACCCTAGCAGCAACGGCAGCCGGCCGCCGCCACCGGCAGCAGCCTACCGACGTGCGCGCAGGGCAGCAGGCTCTGCCTGCCTTGCCTACGTGCGCGCGAGTTTGGTCGGCAGCAGGCCGCGCCGCCTGGTGTTCCGGCAGGCTGTCGCGCGCGCAGGCCCCCATGCCTGGCGCGCGCGCTGGCCTGCTGGTCGCCAGCCGCGCATCTGCCCTGCGCAGTGCGCGCGCGCACGCGCACTAGGCGTGCCCACCGGGCGCGCGCGCAAACACCACCGTCTGCGTGCGCACGAGCCTGGTGCCCGCCCGCGTGCGGACTCTGCTACGCACATCCGCGCGCGCGCGTGCAGACACCCTTGTCTACGTGCGCGCGCGCCTGGAGGCGCCGCCTCTGTGCGCGCGTCCGGGCACGCAGGCTTTCAGCACACTGGCCTGGTGCGCGCGCGGGCATCCCTGCCCGTTTGCGCGCGCGCCTGGCCGGCGGCCCTGCCTGAGGCCCGGCTGTGCGTCCGCCTGGCGGGCTGCGGGCAGCCTTGTGCGTCTGGCCGAGCAGCAGCACGCAGGCTTCCCCTGCCTGCGCGTGGCTGCCCAACTTTTGCACACGGCTGCGCGCGGCCAGCCTCCGGCTGGTCAGCGTGCAGCGTTTCTTCGTTCTTCGTTCAATTTTCACTCCCCGTTTCCCAAGAAAAAACAGAAAATACCAACGATGCTATAATCACATGAATAAAAGACAAGAAAACGACATGCTTTAATAATCAAGAAACCAAGAATTAATTAAAAACATGTCAAGAACACGTTTCATGCTTAAAACGCACATTAAACCCTAGGCCTATACACTGAACAGGGCTCTGATACCACTGAAAGATTGTGGATCGTCCCGGGAAAATAGCGCGAATGCGGAAGCGCGGTATAAATTAAAATACGAAAATTAAACATGCTTTAATGAAAATTAAATAAACTCGTTCAAGGGGTGTACCTTTGAAGTTTCCCAGGCGTTCGGTGTATCTCATGAATTAAATAACATAAACAAATCATGGAGGCCATAGGATTTCAAAAAATAAAAGGGACGAAAATAATAAATCGGAACCTACCGATTGTCGTTTTCGTCTTCTAACTGCTACTCGCGTTGTTCCCTGATTTGCTCCAAGTCTCGCGTTTGAGGCTCTCCAAATAGTAACACGCAATCCACCCACGTATCTTGCACGTCGTGCTAGCGAACGAACAAGTAATATTTTGGAGAGGATGAATTAATAACACGTTATTGATTAACGGTATTAATTCTCCTTAGATCTAATGTTACAAGAACAAAAGAATCAAGAGGTATTTTCTTGAGAGTGAGAGAGAGGGGGCGGACGAGAGGGGAGAGAGAGAGAGAGCCGAATTGGTGTGTGTTGTGTGTGTGTTGGAATTTCATCACTTCACAAATAGGGAAAGACTAGGACTATATATAGAGGAGGAGTTTAATCCTCTTTAAACTCCAACTCTAAAGAGGTCTATTTTGACTAGGATTTTGACCTAGTCAAAGTCCTAGTCAAAGTAGTATTTTGACCTAATCAAGTTAATCCTAGCCATCCATCTCTCCCTTTCATTCTCAACCATTAATTTAATTTAATGGAATATTTAAATCCTGTTAAATATTCCAAAGGCCAAATAAATAAATATAATAAATTATAATTATTTATTCTAGGCCTATTAAATTAATCCTCTAATAAATCTAATTTATTAGATTAATTCCTTTTATCAAACAATAGGAATTAATTCTCTGAGAAAATAAAGGACCCGATTAAATCCAATTTAATCATTCCTTTTCTCCAATATTTAATTCTAAATTAAATACTTGATGTGTGTGGATTGTGTGTGACTCTTTAGGTTCACCTTTCAGCTAGACTTGGTCGGATTCCTAGAATTCATCCGTTACCATGGGTGGCCATCTAGCAACGGTCCATGGCACTAGAGACTAGGTGAAATTTCGGGGATGAACATTTAGGCTCTAACAGTACACTTGTCCTTCTGTCTACGGTCTCACCACTTAGGGTCTAGGGCACGGAAAATGCAGGTACCCATTTTGGATCTAAGTGTCGGTCTGTCCTTACTAAACGCCGCAAGGGGAACCTTCCCTTCTGTTCAGTTATTGTGGCCACAGATTTTAGGGACAAGACACAAAGCATAGGTGAGACTCAACTGTCAATGCCTTTTGACAGGAGACAGATCCTTTCTTGGAAACTACTGTCACTCTGTACACCAGAGCTGCACTAGATATGGCTTATGACTACTCAAGTGCTTCTTAGCAATCTCTCACCATATCTAAGATATAGACCTAATATACAAGTAAACTCAGCAGTTCCTCAAGTCAAAGGACTTCGCCTGTACCGTTGGAACCGGGAATACACGTCATACCTTGCTGACCCTAGTCAAGGTCTTCCGTAAGACGGTTCCCGCGAGTCACCTCAGTCAGTTGCTCTGCGACATAGGCTTTGTCAGCGGATCTACTATATTGTTTGCTGAGTTGACTCGGTCCATCCGAACGTCACCTCTTCCTACCATTTCTCTAAGAAGATGGTAGCGTCTAAGAATGTGTTTGGAACGGTGATGAGATCTCAGTTCCTTTGTTTGCACTATTGCACCGTTGTTATCACAGAAGATGACAACGGGCTCGGCGATACTAGGCACCACACCAACTCTTGGATGTAGTTTCTCATCCAAACTGCTTCCTTGGCAGCTTCTGAAGCTGCTATGTATTCAGCCTCCGTAGTGGAGTCAGCAGTGGTTGCTTGCTTGGAACTTTTCCAAGCCACTACTCCTCCATTGAGTTTGAATACGTAACCCGATTGAGACTTGGCATCATCGTCATCAGACTGGAAGCTAGCGTCGTTAAAGCCTTCCAGAATCAGTTCTCCATTGCCATAGACTAAGAACATTTCCTTAGTCCTCCTTAGGTACTTAAAGATGCCCTTAACAGCATTTCAATGTGCCTCTCCTGCACAGGACTGATATCTGCTTGTCACGCTCAAAGCGTAAGCTATGTCAGGCCTGGTGCAGTGGACTGCATATTGGATACTACCTACGGTAGAAGCATAGGAGATGACTTTCATCCTTTCAAGTTTCTCATCAGTCTGCAGGGACTGTTTCTTGGATAACTTGATCCCATGCCTATGCTTTGGTTTATAGTGTAAGGATAATCCACTTCATTGTAATGAATAAACTTTTTTTGGTTTAATTTAAGGATCTTGTTGTCCTTTTTTTTCTATTTAAGGAAATTTTGTGTCTATAAATACTTTCATCTTACTAATATAAAAAGAAAATGCCCTCCACATTCACAAATGATTGTTAATGACCCCATTGCACTATTTTTTTTGCAAAGCCAAAAATTCCCTTCAACAGATAATATGACTAACTTATTTAACTTTCAAATTTTACATTAATTGATAATTTAGTATCTTTTCTTTATTTATTTTTTAATGTGATTTATTGGTTTATGGTTTGCTCTTATTGTATAACAATACATTTTAAAGCGCGAAAGAATATTTATTATATGCATGCAGGGACGGCATGCCACAACGGCTAGAGCAGTCATACAACCAACACTATTTTCACACTACAAAAAATTATGGGATTTGGGGCGATTTTAGGAATCTTTTTTCTTTTTGATGCAAAACTAATGGTTGAACACTAATGGACCGACTTGATGAATGTTCATAGAATGGGTGTCCTTTCCTCGTAATAAACGGTGTGCCTAAATATTTGGAACAGTTTATTTAGACCATTCCTACATTGGAACTGATGTTGTACCACTTGTCTAAAACCCGTGCTAGATACATCTGACCACCCAAAAATGGAATTCATGTTTTTGGAACACTTTTTTCTATTTGGAACGGTATTTTTATTTTTGTGTACATGTGTGGGAACGGTCCTTGTAACACTATCTACATAAATATGAAATGGTTTTGATTTTGCCAGTTATATATTTTGGAACTAGCTTTGGAACATACTTGCATCCTTCGTTTGGAATATATTTTGGCAAGTCTTGGTCCTTTTTTGGGTATACACGTTGGAACTATTGGGTTGATGTTGTAGAATGTAAATTGGAACGGTGTTTGCACAACCGTTTCCACAATATTTACAACACTTTTTGGAATGGTTACATTTGTTCTTGTAATACATATTGGAATGGTATTTGGAACTTAAATTGATTCTTAGTTTGGTATACATATTAGAACGGCCGTGTCTATTTTTTCCAAAATATATTAGAACGGTATTTGCACCACTATTTTCACTAGTTTAGTATAGTTTTTAGAACGGTTCGTTGGATACTGTGGAATTTTTTGGAACGATATATATGTTGTTTGGACACTTTAACTTACCGTGTAAAAGTTTGTTCCTAAATTAAATATTTATTCAAAAAATATAGTATTTTATTTTTGTAATAATTTATTTATAATAATAATTACGCACTGAATTTAGTAAAATTAATTATTTTGTGTTTATTTTATTAATTAAATATATATTGAATTATGAAATTCAATTAACAATAAAAAGGAAATAATTAAGCAAAAATATTATATTAATATTTAAATTGTACGTTTACATATATGAAAAAAAATCTAATCTAGACCCCAGCCCCTTCATCAGCATCGTCTATCTCCTCATTGTCGGGGGCACGGGGAATTCGCCGGTGGCTGTGACGGCCGGCATTGGAGGTGTTGGGTTGTGACGAGTCGGCAGTCGATATGCTGGCTTGCATGGACCTCATCATGGTCATCATGTTGACCTTCATTGCCTCAAGCGTCGTCATCTGATCCTCCATGTTCGGGCGTGGTGGTGGCCGTGGCGATGGTGATGTGTACGTCTAGCTAGAGGTGTGGGCCTCAGAACCAAGATCGAATACCCGGTCCTTGTTCTTGTTGCCGACCGTTGCCAGCCACAGCTGCTGCTCGGTCATCACCACAAATGGCTCAAATGAGGCCAGAGAATCCAGCCAATCAGCCGTGGCCTGAGACTAGTGATCCTCTAACAGCTTCTAGAATGTCTCCTACAAAACAAACTAAAATGTTAGTATTGTAAAAAAAAGGATAAATTGCATAAAATCCCCCTGTGTTTTCAAGGCTGTCGCCCGCGCACAGTGAAGGGGGCGACGTCGCCCCCTTCAACGTGTCTGGGCGGCGACAGCCTCGCCACCCGCACACGAAGGGGGGCGACGTCACCTAGACTAGGCGACGCCGCCCGGATCCCAGCGACGTCGCGCGGATCCAGGCGGTGTCGCCCGGATCTCGGCGACGTCGCCCCGTCGGCGGTCAAGTTGGGCGACTGGCTTTGATGGTCGGCGGCTAGGTGGCCGCCGACAGAGAAACAAAATAAAAAGTTCAAAACAAATAAATAAAATTGATTTATTTTTTTAAAAAACAGAAATATTATAAAATGTATTAAAGTTTTACTCTAAATATATTGTAATTTATTTTTTATGTATTTTGATATTTAATTATTTTTTTCTATAAATAAATATAATTTATTGAGATAAATTTAACTAAATAAAAATGTACTTTGTAGTACTATATCATTATAATTGAATTTATTTATATTTATAAATATTTAAATTTGAAAAGTTAATTTTAATATATTAATTTTTGTATTGTATTTCTCATTTTAGAATTTGAACTTTTAAAATATTTATATATTTCTTAGGTACATTAAACATATTTAAACCAATTAATATTTTGAATTATCAAATATATAATTTATTAAAACAGATTAATCAATCATAATTAAATTAATCAATAATATATAATTTATTAAAATATATTTTAAATATCAAATATAAGTGCAAAATAGGTATTTGGACATTTAAATGACCTCAAAAAAGGTTAAAACTAAAAGAGGGCAAAGTAGACATTCATACACTTAAAATAACCTCAGAAAATGCCAAAAACAAACCCCACTCTCATAATGAGCGCGTGTCATACACTCTCCGTTAGTTTCTAACGGAGAGGGATTTTTTTGCTGTATTTTATAAAATACAGGGGGGCTTTTGCATATAAATATAACACAGGGGGATTTCACACTATTTCACCAAAACACAAGGAGGTGTTATTGAATTTACCCTAAAAAAATAAAAATAAGAAAACAAAATATTTTTAATATTTGTTATCTGCCCCCACCTTTGTTGCCCTCAGACCGCTCCAGCTCGTATCGGCCTTTTTTTTTGAAGAATTTGAAGAATAACTCCATCTACTTTAAAGGCCGACCGAGCTCTGCCTCCTGTACATGAAAAGAAAAATTAACAAAAACCTAAAAAATTATTACTCAAAAAATTTAAACACAGAAAATACTTACCATCTTCCTCTTGTGCATGCCGACAGAAGAAGATCCCCTGCAGTAGACAGTAGTTGATGCCGCGGGGTTGGCCGACCAAATAGCCTTGTTCTTTGCGGACTCATCCTTGAAGTCCACAATATCCCAGTACAGCTACAGCTGGCATCAGATCTCGTTGGCCAGCCATAGCAGTTTGCTCAGCTAAGCTCTGGCGATGTCGACTCACTTTTGGATGAACTTCCCCGCCCATATATAGAAGATCTGGAACATGAAATTCTCATCACAGTCCCACCAGTACGTCATCTGCAATATCACAGAAATAGCAAATCAATCGTTAGAATATTAAAAAATATATAATTATACGTTAAATTAAAATTAAGAAAATACCTTCGGACTCTCGAACCAGAAATGTTGGTGCGTTGGCGGCACCTGTCGCAAACATCCTCAAGGCTGGGGATAGTGCCCTTGCGCCACCATTTTGATGCGCGCTCATAGAATTTGCGATCAGACCTGAAATAACATGTTGATTAGTCATTTACGCAAAATTCCAAAATAACAAAAAAAAAAAAAAACTACCTCGCGTCATCGAGGCCGATATATTAGCGCGCTAATGGTAGGGGACTATTGGTGTTGGTGGTGGTGTAGCCCAAGGACGGGCAGGATCTGCCGCCCGTGTGGCAGTAGACGGTCTGGTCTCCTATGCGGCCGGTGCTGGAGTAGACGGGGCTGCCTCCGGTATCGTGTTCGGTGTGGCCGCTGGTGCTGGTGGGGGTAGTCGGACCATTGCTTCCGCAACTTGGGAAGTAGGACCCGATGGGCCACGACCGCGGCCTCGTTCACGCCTTAGAGGTGGCGGACCATCACCACACATGATCTATAAATTTATTAAAAATATTAGTGTATGAATTTTTATAAATTATTTAATAAATAATTTTAATAATAGAATTTTCCCAAATTTCATAATTATCTGAAGTTTCTAATAAATATCTAAATATTCTAATAGTTATGTAACTAATCTAATTATTGAAAATTTTCCTAAAATGTATACTCAATCCCAAAATTGTATACTAAATTCTAAAATTAATCTAATAATTGTTAGATTATCAAAAAATTTCCTAAAATGTATACTAAATTTCAAAAGACCCCACTTGGTTCATGCGATTAGGTATGCTAAAATTACTTATCATGCACAAACTACAAAAAAATATGAAATTTGTAAAGATTTTTTTGTAATAGCCATGTGGCCGTTCCAATACATATGGCCTCTCAAACCATTTTGGAATGGTAACAGTTTGATGACGTCACAGTTTTGGCTGAATAGAATCCATGATTGTGTAGTTCAAAAAACAGATGAAAAAAGTTATTATAAAACAAACCCAGCCACCAAATGATCAGTAAGATCCTCCATCCTCTTCTCAAGACTCGGTGGCCATGACCAGCAGCAGTTGTGGATGGCGGCAGCAGGTGGCCAAAAGAGGGGTCGGGTATTCAGCCTCAGCTCCAAGGCCCACCACTCAATTGCTGGACCATCACAGCCGAACTCGTCATCTCCTCCACCGCCCCGACCACCACAAGTGCAATGCTCGGACCTTGATGATTGGGTCAGCAGGCTCAAGGAGATCATACTGCGTCTGACGACCAACAAATTCAAGCCACCACTGATGCCACCATCCCAAGATCTAGTCAATCACTCGGCGCATGGCGACGAGGCAGAAGACGGGGAGGTTGATCCGCCCCTAGATTAGGATCAGGTTTTGTATTTTCAATTTTTTTTTCAAAATTTGTATTTATATCTGATAAACAATTTAGTAAATACAATTTTAATTTTGTTATTTATATTAGGGTTAAAAGCAGACACCCCCCCCCCAACCTTTGGGTCGTTTTGCACGTTACCCCCTAACCGTTTTGTTTTACAAGTCACCTCCAACCTTTGCATTTTGTATCACTTTGCACTTTTCGAGGAATAACAATGGAATATTGCGGAGGGGTGTGCACACGCGCTCTAAGGCATTTTTATGGCTGGGTAAAATTGTATTTTCACGTTACAATTTAAAAAAAAAGTCAAAACAAAATAAACAAAGAAAAATGCTTAGCACCTCTCTCTCTTTCCCCCCTCCCCCCCTCTTTTTCTCTGCAATCTCTCTCTCTATGTAATCTCTCTATTTAATTTTCATGGTGAAAATGAATTTCTCTATTTTGTTTTCTTGGTGAAGATGATGGAAAGAATCCTCATTTTTCTATGATTGCACTCCCATTGTATTAATATCTACTCTATCCCAATCACTACAAGAATATGAGTCCCTTCACACAAAAAAAATAGGTTTTGATTGTGATGAAAAAGAAGAACCCATTTGAAGTAGATGGGTGTAATCGGAAAAATTGATGTGAGAGAGATGATCGGGGTGTTGAGGAGGTTCGGGAAAAAATCGACGACACGGGACGGCACTCCCCAACTAGGAAGACGGCGACGGAAAAATTTGATGTGTTTTTTTGGTTTAGTGTTGAAGGATAGAGAGAAAGAATAACATAATGTCTTCAACTTCATAATTGAAGAGCTTTGCACCTCCCAAGCCTTTTGGTTGTTTTGTTGAAGAAGAAGAAGAAGAAGGTGGTCGGCTATGGTGGATGAAGAAGAAGACCTTCTTGGTTTTTTTTTAATTTACTTTTTTTCTAAAAAGAAATGGGATTATGAAATTACAACTAGACCCCAGCCAAAAAATTTCCTTAGGGCGCGTGTCTACACCCCTCCGAAATATTCCATTATTATTCCCGAAAAGTGTAAAGTGCTACAAAAAGGTTGGGAGGTGCTTTGTAGAAAAAAATAATTAGGAGACAAAGTGCAAAACGACCCAAAGGTTGGGGGGTTGTCTGCTTTTAACCATTTATATTATTACCTCTTCTTGCTAGATAATTTGTATATATTTTTAGATCCAACAAATTCAACAATAAATTACACAAATTAATATTATACTGATATAAAAAAAAAATTAACTTAATATTATACTAAAATTAAAAAAAAAATAGATTTTGTAACGGCCTTAGCATGGGTTCTAGGAATACATCTCACCAACACACAACCTGGGCCAATTCCAAAGGCCATTACATAAGACACATGTAGAACCACACAACCATCATAAACAACGCATGTACAGAAGTTTCAAGAAATGGTACAACACTGTTTAAATAACCGTTCCAAAGAGAGGTACAAAAAACGCTTAAAAAACTATTCTAAGCCCATGAGAACATGCGCAAGAAGTGTCACAACGACCATTATAATTGTGGTAACATACACATTACAATAGGAGTTAGAAACACCGTTACAAAAAAGGCCTAACTGTTACAAATACAGCTGAAATGACCGTTCCAATTGTAATACTACATTATCACATACTTTGTAACAAAAGTCGTACCAAATAACTATCTTACTAATACACATTGGCCGTTCCAAATAGAGATGTAAAATCAATTTATGCTTTAGGTCAATTTTTGTAACGGACTTTCCATCCGGTACGTTCTTTGAAAATTGTAACGACTTTTATGGTTGCCGTTATAATTATTTTGTAACTCATGTTTTTGTAGCGGATTTCTGCCGTTACAAAAAAACGGTCACAAAATTTAATAAGTCGTTATAACTTTTTACTCGGTCTTTACAAAATTCGAGGCATTAAATTATTATTTTTTTGTAGTGATAATCACACTTTTGGTTAGTATTATTAGAGTTCAGTATTAATATCGGGTCCGATCTTATTTATCTAAATCTATGGAATAATGGATCCCACCTAATAAGTTGCATACACAATCCCATAAATTATTATAAATCAGTATTAATTTTTTTCCCTCATTTGACCCTTCCACTCTCTCTCTTTCATTTAAATACATATTTAAATACATGTGAAAGTTAAAAAGACTTTTGATGCATGATTGAAAATACATAGTTCAAATTATAACAATTAAGTAATAAAATATAATAAAAAATATTATTTATTTCATTTTTTGACTTTTGAAAAATATTTGAGTTTTAATTAATTACTAAATTGAATGCGTATTTTGAACTTCTACTTCATATAAATATAGAAAAAAAAATATTCCAGAAATTAATTTTAGTTTAAGAAATTCTATTTCAACAAATAATTTATTATTTTTTTTTTTGTAATTATTCACAACCTACAATATAAAAATGTAAATAAGTAAAAAGAGGATACTCGTAATAGTCTTTTCACATTTAATCATATTTTATAATTCCTTCAACTAAATACCATATTATACTATCATATGGGATATCCTACATACAATACCTCAAACCAAACAACAAATAATGTAAGATGGGATTAATTATCATTCAATTTCCCGTCTCACCCAATTCCATCACGCCTAATCCTATCACACGCACCAAACGAGCCCAAATTGTATACTAATCCCAAAATTAATCTAATAATTGTTAGATTATTGAAAAATTTCCAAAAATGTATACTAAATACCAAAATTAATTCAATAATTGTTAGATTATTGAAAATTTTCTTAAAATGTATACTAAATCCCAAAATTAGTCCAATAATTGTTAGATAATTGAAAATTTTCCAAAAATGTATACTAAATCTCATAATTGTATACCAAATCCCAAAATTTTCCTAACTTTCTTAAAATTACATGAAAATTTACATAAAATTCAACATCAACATAAATTTTGAAAAATTACAGAAAAAATATGGAAAATACAAAAATTTTTACATAAATTTTCAGAATTTTATAAAATTACTTAACATTAAGAAAAACAGAAAAATTCTTTAAAGTATTTGAAAAAATACAAAAGAAATCTGAAAATTTTCAGATTCTTATTAAAATTACTTAATTTTCAGAGAAACAGAAAAATTCGGAAAAATATCATAAACTTCAAAATATTTTTCTTAAATTATAGAAAATTAAGAAAACTTTCATAAATTTACAGAATATTTTTCTTAAATTATAGAAAGTTAAAGAAACTTTCTGAAAAATTAAAAAAATTAAAAGAATCAAGTACAAATAATCTGAACCATCATCATTATAATTATAGAAATTACACACTATATATTCAAAAATTAAATAACATATATTATAACAAATTCCTAATGTGATATAATATCCTAAAATATGAAAATATAACGACAATTTCAGAAAACATAATTGCTGAAAATTTTTCCACTAATTTCACAATATAACAAAACCAATAATTTCTGAAAACATAACAATATAATTTCCAAATATATAATTACAGAAATTCAAATATCATCCTCAAATGTAACAATATCCTCCAAATTCATCATCCTCATCATCATCATCATCCTCAATAAGAATAAGAAAAATTAAAAAAAAAAATTAACTAAAAAGGTAAGAAATGCACTAACCTGGGTTGGAGTAGGCAGGTGAGGCGAAGCAGCGGCGGTGGAGGCAGAGGCGGAGCAACAGTGGTGGAGGCGGAGTAGGAGCAGCGAATGGACGGGTTGGGGGCGATGGAGAGAGAGAGGAGAGGGGAGGGAGTGAGAGAGAGAGAGAGGGGGGAAGGGACAACGGAGGGGTGGTAGGCAACGGAGAGAGGGGTAGGGGGCGACGGCGGGAGGAGTTGGGAGAAGGGGAGGAGGGGGAATTTACAGAGAGAGAGAGACAGAGAGTTGGGAGAGAAGAGAGTGGGGAAAATCTGTTAAGTCCAGTTTATATGTTAAATTTTTGGAACGGTCACTATTCCAAAATGAAATACTAGCAAGATTCCTAATAAACAAAATGGCATCGTTTTGTCCCCAGAACGATACCATTTTTGGCAGAAAAATAACATCGTTTTAGCATATGCGCTTGTTGAAGGACAAGCGGATCCGCCCGGGAGCGCCAGCGGAAGCGAGAAAGCGTGAAATGGTGTGTAAATTTAAAACATATTTAAATAAATGTATTCCAAGGGGTGTACCCTTGGGTGCTCAATCGAGCGTTCGATGTAGGATGTGTTAATGTTAAAAGCATACATGTAACACATAGGGCATAGTTGAGAAAGTTAAAATCTACAAAAACGTAATAAACTGTTACCTTGTAGATTTCAAGTGTGCTTGGGTACTTGCATTATTCCTTCACCGGAATGCTCATAAATCCAAATGTATGGATTCTCCAAAGGTGATCCACACCACACCGGAAGAAACTCACATTCTCCTTGCTAGAGGAAAATGGATTTATGAAGGAATCGATTTAAGAGAAGAACACTATGAATTAGTGTTCTCTTAAACTTACTTTGTTCTTCTTTTTGATTCAAAATCAAGTGAAGAACACAAGTAGAAAGGGAGAGAGATGACCGAGAGTTAGAGAGGAGAGAGGGGCCGAAAATTCTTCTTCCTTTTCCTTGAAAAAGATGAATAATGATTCTAATACACAAGGTGTTGCATATACTCCTATATATACATAATTAATGTGATTATTGGAATGTGTCTAGGTTCATCCAAGGATGTCTAGATACATCCCAATCAATCACCCTTAATTCTTCAATCAAGCCTACCAACTTTTAAGGTATGATCAAATCATACCAAAAGGGAGGGGCTTGATTGGAGTTGATTTGTCTCTTACCAAAAGAGACAAGTCAAACCGCCACCTTGCATGGAACATGGCTGAATTTTGCTTCCTCCAAAGGAGTATTTAGGCCATGCTCAACATGGGAAGAAGTCCAACTTCTTCCTATTCAAAAATAGGAATTATTTCTCCTCTCGGGTCAAAATTTAACGGACCGGGTTTTATCATAATCCAATTACGACGAACCCAAAATTAAATCCAATTTAATGTCCACTTAAATTATTTTAGTTGGTCTTTTAATCCAACTAAAAGATCCAACATCTCGACTTTCCATATTTAATCGACAAATCGAATTTACCGATTAAATGAGGGCCCCGATAGAATATCGGCCCGTCCATCAAATGGGCTTTCCCTTAAGTAATCCAATTACTTATTTATCCTTCGAGATTGACTCCAAGTCAATCTCTCAACCTTCTCAGTGATTTGTGTGTGACCCTTTAGGTTCACCCTCAGCTAGACTTGGACCCGTGTCCCACAAGGGCCCATTACCATGGGTGATCGTCTAGCAACGGTCCATGGCACTAGAGACTAGGTGAATGTTGGCGTGAACATTTAGGCGCCGATTCCGTACAGGTACGGTCCTTCCGTCTACTATCTCCCGGCCTTAGTCTAGGGTATGGAATTGGGCATCAGTTCCCATCCTTGACTAGGCATCTATGCTGAATACTCGAGACTACGTATGCTTCATTGCATCGACACAAGAAACCATTCCCTGTTCGACCAATCACTGTGGCCACAGATTTAAACAGCATGAACGTGTCTTTGAGTGCGTAGGAGATACCTCTGTCACATACTGACAGGGGACGAATCCTCTTCTTGGAATCCACCGTCCTCGCTACACATTCCGACTGCACTGGACAAAGCTTATAATGATCATCTTACAGTATGATCACGTTTCTTCTTAATCTAGCTTTGTTCTTCAAAATGATCAATGATCAATGAAGAACAAAGAGGGTAGTATGTGTGTAGAGAGAGGGGCCGAAAATTTTGATAGAAAGTGAGAGTATGTTTTTCTTCTTTTTCCTAAAAAAAGATGAAATGTAAGTATCTTACTTTGAAGATAGTATATACTCATATATATACTTAATTAATGTGATTATTGGAATGTGTCTATGCTCATCCAAGGATGTCAAAAAATATTCCAATCAATCTGATCAATTCATTAGTCAAGTCTACCATCTCATAAGGTATGATTTAATCATATCAAATGAAAGAGGCTTGATTGAAATTGATTTGTCTCTTACCAAAAGAGAAAAGTCAACCCTTCATCAAGGCCATGCATGGCCGATTTTTAGCCTTGCAAAAGAGGCAATTTTTGTCCTTGCTTGTTTGGGAAGAAGTCCAACTTCTTCTCATTTCAAAAGTGGAATTAACACACCTCTTGGGCCAAAATTTAATGGACCAGGTTTCATTGTAATCCAATTACAACGAACACAAAATTAAATCCCATTTAATTCAAGGTCCACCTAAATAATTCCATTAATCTTTTAATCCAATTAAAATATTCAATTTTCGGTTCTCTACATTAATCGATAAATCCCATTTACCGATTAAAATGAGGGCCAACATCGGCCCATCCATCCAATAGACAATCCTTTAAGTAATCTAATTACTCATTATCCTCTGATATTGACTCCGAGTCAATTTCTTCACCTCCTCGGTGATTTGTGTGTGACCCTTTAGGTTCACCCTCAACTAGACTTGGGCCCGTGTCCAGCAGGAGCCCGTCTAGCAACTGTCCATGGCACTAGAGACTAGGTGAATGTTGGCATGAACATTTAGGCGCCGATTTCATACGAGTACGATCCTTCCATCTATCGTCTCCCGGCCTTAGTCTAGGGTATGGAATTGGCCGTCGGTTTCCACCCTTGACTAGGCGTCTATGTATGATACTCAAGACTACGCATGCCTCATTGTATCGACACAGGAAACCATTTCCTGTTCGATCAATCACTGTGGCCACAGGTTTAAGCAGCATGAACTTGTCTCCGAGCGCATAGGAGATACCTCTATCACATACTGACAGGTCCGGAGACGGATCCTCTTCTTGAAACCCACCGTTCTCTCTACACATTTTGACTGCACTGGACAAGGCTTATAATGGTCATCTTACAGAATGACCATCTCTCGCCAGATCCAAGATACAGCCATCGTGTATGCGTGACTGCCATGGTTCGTCAAGTCTGAGGACTAGTCCCGTACGATCGGAATTGGGAAAATTGAACCATACCAATCAAGCCTCCAAGGCTTCCATATGATGATCTTTGCGAGTTAATTCAGTCGGCTATACCCTAGTCGACCAACCCACCAAGACCGTATAAGCGTCCCACGCCTGTCGCCGATGAAACATGACACTCGTCTAATGAATACGAGTCTTGGTACAGGTCTCTATAGGACTCTCGATGCCCTGCCTCGAGGTCCTCGACTTGGAACGTTTCAGACCCTAACCCTTTATCAGTTGGTTTCATATCCATCATCCAATGCGTGACCCAACTGCATGAGTTGTTAACTGTGGTTTGTGGGCTTTGTTGTGATATATATAAAATACTATTTTAACATATGAAGATAAGCAGAACAAAAAAAAGTACCAATGGTAATGAACACTTATTTTATTCATTATATAATATTACATTACATAGAGTTCTCAAATAGGTTAGAAAATGCCAAACCTATTGGCTTTCTTGTCACTTATTCTAACAATCTCCCATTTGACCTAAATCCAATCACACATTGACCTCAAACCCTTCTTATCCACATGTTGAGTATGGGCAACTTGCGACAAGGGCTTAGTAAGTGGATTTGCTATGTTTTCTGCCGAGCTGACTCGGTCCATCCAAACGTCACCTTTTCTAACCATCTCTCTGAGGAGATGGTAGCGTCTGAGAATATGCTTGGATCGGTGATGAGATCTTGGTTCCTTTGCTTGTGTTATCGCCCCATTGTTGTCGCAGAAGATAATTACTGGCACAATGATGCTAGGCACTACACCCAACTCTTGGATGTAGCTCTTCATCCAAACCACCTCCTTAGCAGCTTCCGAAGCTACTATGTGTTCAGACTCTGTGGTGGAGTCCACCGTGGTGGCTTGCTTGGAACTCTTCCAAGCAACCACGCCACCATTTAGTTTTGAACACAAAACCAGACTGAGACTTGGCATCGTCGCCATCTGACTGAAAGCTAGGATCGTTGTAGCCTTCCAGTATTAATTCTCCACCACCGTATATCAAGAACATGTCATTAGTCCTTTTCAGGCACTTGAGGATAGTCTTTACCGCACTCTAGTGTGCCTCTCCCGCCTGATATCGACTTGTCACGCTCAAAGCGAAAGTCACATCAGGTCCAATGCACGAGACAGCATACTAAATGCTACCTACGGCTGAAGCATAGGTGATGTCAAACATCCGTTTAAGCTCCTCATCAGTTTTAGGAGACTGCTTCTTGGACAACTTAATTCCATGCCTCATAGGAAGAAATCCTCGTTTTGAGTTCTCCATCTTGAATCTCTTCAAGATCTTCTCAATATACGAGACTGGGCCATTCCTAACATCCTTCTAGATCTATCCCTGTAGATCTTGATGCCAAGGATGTAGGAAGCCTCGCCCATTCCTTCATGAAAAATTGTGTTGACAACCAAGTTTTAGTGGTTCCCAACATCTTAGCATCATTTTCAATGATCAAGATGTCATCCACATAAACCATTAGGAACGCAACAGAGCTCCCACTGATCTTTTTGTATACACAAGGATCAAACTCGTTTGTGATGAAATCATATTCCCGTATGACTTCATCAAAACGTATGTTCCATCTTCAGGAAGCTTGTTTGAGGTCATAGATGGACCTTTAGAGACGGCATACCTTCTGCTCTTCTCCAAAACATGTGAAACCTTCTGGTTGATCCATATAGATCTCTTCTTCTACAAAACCTTTGAGGTCCATCTATCACATTTCATAGTCATACCATGTTGTTATGGCAATCAATATCCGAATGGACTTAGTCATTGCTAGGGGCGAATAGGTTTCCTCAAAATCGACCTCAGGTCGTTGAGTGTAACCCTTCGCCACAAGCCTAGCTTTGAAGGTTGTAACCTCTCCGTTGGCTCCAAGCTTACGTCTGTAGACCCATTTACACCCTACGAATTTTACTCCTTTGGGTCGGTCCACTAGGGTCCAAACTTGATTTGCACCCATCGAGTCCATTTTGGATTTTATGGCCTCAAGCCACTTATCCGAATCGATGTCCGACATTGCTTCTCCGTACGTCTTTGGATCATTATCCAACTGACCGGTTAGGCCCAAAAATCTGTACCTATCAAGTGGTTGGGATACTCTGGCCGATCTATAAAGGACTGGAACATTATCAGTGGGAACAACAGGATCAGATGTCGCTGCTGTCTCATGGGGTACGTCACTTGATTTCTCAATGAGTACCTCATCGTGTCGACTATCCGATGGAAAACCCTTTTCCAAGAACACTGCGTTTCGCGAGACAAACACCTTTTGCTCGGAGGGATCGTAGAAATAATACCCTACAGTTTCTTTTGGATATCCGACGAACATGCATAAACTAGACCTGAAGTCCAGTTTATCTCCCACTAATCTCTTGACGTATGCGTGGCAGCCCCATACTTTCAAGTATTTGTAGGAGGCAGGCTTGCCATGCCATATCTCATACGGCGTCTGGGATATTTTCTTAGATGGTGTCAACTTCAAAAATCTGGCCGTCGTCTCAAGAGCATATCCCCAGAAGAACAAGGGAAGTTCGACAAAACTCATCATGGATCGGACCATGTCCAACAAGGCCCGATTCTTTCTTTTAGACACACCATTCAACTGTGGTGTTCCAGGAGGAGTCAATTGAGAGAGAATTTCATTCTCTTTTAGATAATCAGTGAATTCGCCACTTAAAAGACTCTTCACCTCGGTCCGACCGAAGTGATTTGATCTTACGACCGGTTTGGTTCTCTACTTCAAGTCTGTATTCCTTAAACATTCCAAAGGCTTCAGACTTGTACCTCATCAAGTAAACATAACCATACCGCGAGTGATCATCAATAAAGGTCAGTAAATCCAACAGATCGTTGGCTAGTGTGCTTTGTCCAAAAAAGGATTTCTTGGTCATCTTTCCCTTTAGACAGGACTCGCAGGCAGTAGGTTGTCCAAATCGTCTATTTCTATACTTTTTGAGTCGACCAACCTTTTATCCTACCTTTAGAGATATGACCTAACCTCGCATGCCATATCTGTATATTATCTTGATTATCGTGTTTTCGTTTGTGTTGTGCAGTCATAATCCAATTAGATTGTTGAAGTATGTACAGATCGTTTACTAATATACCAAGAAAATAAGACACACCATCATTGATAATATAAAAGCCACTTTTATTGATGGTGAAAGAATAACCATCCTTATCCAGGACGGGTATAGATACAATATTCTTTATCATGCTAGGTACATAGAAACAATCGTTTAGTGCTATCCTAACATGACTACTAATGACTAACTCTATTGGTCCTACGGCTTCTGCAGCAACGGCCTTGCCATCGCCTAGCCTCAGAAACATTTCATCCTTGGTTAGCCTTCTGCTTCATTGCAGCACCTGCACATCATTGCAGATGTGAGCACCACATCCGGTATCCAATACCCAAGAAGCAGAATTAATTATCATATTTACTTCAACCACAAACATACCAGGATTGGAGAGGAGTTGTAGGCACTCCCTATTCTAATGCCCATTTCCTTGGTAATGCATGCAGGCATCATTTGCCTTAGACTGCTGAGAACCCCGGGCTTTCCCTTTCCCTTTGCCTATTCCCACTAAGGCAACAGGGGCACTAGGAGCTTGAGCAGTGGTTCTAACTTCCTTCCTTTTTCCCTTCTTCCTCTTCCAGCATCCAACCCTCTTGCCATTCGCCTTGGAGGTTGAAGCCTCTCCTATCAATACCGCCGGAGCAGACTTGGGGGGTGGTTGTTCGCTCGTATTGGACCCGCATGTTCATCAACTCATGAATAGACTTCTCAAGTCTGTTCATGTTATAGTTGAGAACAAATGGGTCATGGGACGGTGGAAGCGACTGAAGCATCACGTCGATGTATGTGTCATTGTTAAGCCCAACTTTTAGGTCCTTGAGCTTCTCCACTAGGGATAACATCTTGACCCCATGACTTTGTACAGACGATCCTTCAGCTAGCTTGGTGCCAAAGAATGCTTTTGTGGCGGCATGCAGAGCATTATGGCGGATCAGTTGTCCAGTCTATCATATTGCTTCTAGATGTCGTTAGACATTGAAGCCAATATAATACTGCGTACTTCCCGGTTGTCCTCATTCCATTTCTCGACCGTCAAACGTTCTTCTGGTGTGGACTCTTCTGACAAGACGCTAGGCGGCAGCTCGTCCAAGACGTAGCCTTGGTTCTCGAAACCGAGGACAATCGTCGGGTTTCTTAGCCAGTCTGAATAGTTTGTGCCATTCAATTTATTTGTCTCAAGTACCATGGTTAAAGGATTCTTAGATATATCTACACTTATAAAAAATGTAAAGCAGAAATTAGCAAATAATGGTAATATCATAGTTGAAGTTGAAGACATGGTCTTTTAGTCCTTAACCCTCCCACTATTTCTACGAAAGTCCACCACTCTCAAGTTGAAGTTGATCTCCATGCCCTGCTTTTATGATTCACACGAAGAAAACCTCATGGGAGAATTCAGTATCATTCTCATCCAATGATATTCCCAAGATATTTTGCCTCACCTATTCGCATGGTTCCGACGACTCTAAGAGAACCTTGTTAATTAGTGTTGGGCCCGACCCATCAACCAAATCATGCCTCAATTGTCGCCCCCCACGACTCGTTAGCCAGGAAAAAAGCGAGTGCAATCTCTTTGTTCACAATAATGGTGCGGCTTTCCCCTAGTCCAAGTGTGCCACGACTCGTGATACCACACTTGGGTAGCGGTAGCTTTCTCACCACATTGCTATGGATGTAAGGCTTGGACGGATCAAAATACCATTTTTGATCCAAGTCCATTCTGGGCCTAATATTTTATTTGGTCCAACCAAATGAGAGTTTGTATTTATAACGACCGAGACCTCATCACATTAAGTGTCTTTGCATGCATAAATATCCAATATTCATAAAGCGATAAATAAAATATGCCGCATGCAACAAAACATAGCATAACCCCCATTAGGATGATCACCAGCCCAACTTATGTGACCCACTGAGCCCGCAGTGAGTTTATGATCTGTCTAGGGTGGTCCTACACTATTACATAAGTAATCAACCTATTTTCATTTCAATGGGCCTTGTTGCTCTTCTTGTTTTACGCTTTGATGTAACACCTTGGGCCTCCGACTCCATGGGCTTATTATTACAAAAAGAAACCTCACCAAATTTCATATACTATCACTACATTGAAAAGTAATACATGGTAAGAGGAAATAAGCAAGCCTTAACATCATGAGGCTAAAACGGGAGATAAAGGTCCCAAAACAAGAGGCATGTAGGCCCTACCCGACAGAAATACAAATAAATACCATTCATTCATACATAAGATCTAGGGTTTTTGTGATGATCCCACGTTGATTCCATTAGCATATATTGCACAATTATACCAAGTAATCATGCTAAACATGGATATTCAAAATATCTAAGTGATGTCCAACATCGCAAGATACAAATATATAAATAATGCACAAGCTTCAAATTTAAAATTTAATAGACATCATATACAATACATCTAATGCATGTACAAAATCCAAATTAATTAAGCAAATTTGGTCTAAGAAAAAATTCAATAATTCAAAAATTAAAAATGCAAAATTAATTTATTTTCAAAAAATATGCAGAAATTACCCGAAAACCTAATTTTCAGAAAAATATTGAAAACCGGCACAAGACGGCCCAGCCGTTGTGCCATTGGTCGGCCGCCTGCATAGGCACGCGCTGTGCAGCACTGGCCCGACCAGCAGCCTGCGCACAACGCGCGCATGGCGTGGGCGCCCGCGCCCGCAGGCTGAATCCCAGCGATCGCAGTCGCCTGCGCACGGCGGGGTGTGTGCAGCTGCCCCTGCCAGCACGCACGTTTGCAGGCACGCCGACCAGGCTGCGCGCAGGCGTGAGCCCGCACGTGCCCGGCCGCGCGCCCACCAGCCTGTGGCCGGCCAGCAGGGGCGGCAGCCAACTGCTGTCACCGCTGTTTCATTTTATTTTATTTTTTTGTTTCTCATTTCAGCACATTCATGTATAAAATTAACTGAAATTAAACATGCAATTATTAAGATCCAATCCATAAAATTGCACATGTGATGTCCATCAAATTTAACAAATGAACAAGCTCATTCATCTATATATTCATATATCTAAATATGCTCATAAAGCTTAAACACAAGTTAAACATGCCAAGAACATAAATCTATGCTCCTTACGTTGAATCGGGCTCTGATACCACTTGAAGGACAAGAGGTTCCGCTCGGGAGCGGAAGCGGAAGCAAGGAATGCGAAATATTGCATAAATTAAAAGCAATTATCATCAAAATTCCTAGGGGTGTACTCCTGGGTACTCAACCGGGCGTTCGATGTAGGATATGATAATATATAGCGTATACATATCATATAGAGCATAGATGTGTAAATGAACTACAATAGTGTAAAATGACAATTACCTTTGTAGTTAACTTTTTTGCACGGCTACAAGCGTTGTTCCTCTCCAGATATGTTTACTAAGTTCAAACGTATGAACTCTCTAATGAAGTCCACACCACACAGGAAGAGATCATGTTTCTCTTACTAGAGAAAAATGGATCTAAGAGGATACGGTCCAAGAAAATAGAATATTATTATGTTTCTTCTTGGTCTAGCTTTACTCTTCAAAATGATCCAAGATCAATGAAGAACAAAGAGGGTAGTATGTGTGTAGAGAGAGGGGCCAAAAATTTTGATAGAAAGTGAGAGTGCGTTTTTCTTCTTTTTTCTAGAAAAAGATGAAATGTAATTCTCTTACTTTGATGATAGTATATACTCATATATATACTTAAGTAATGTGAATATTGGAATGTGTCTAGGCTCATCCAAGGATGTCTAGATACATTCCAATCAATCCCACCAGTTCGTCAATCAAGTCTACCATCTTATTAGGTATGATTTATCATACCGAATGAAAGAGGCTTGATTGGAATTGATTTATCCCTTACCAAAAGAGACAAGTCAACCCTTCATCAAGGCCATGCATGGCCGATTTTTAGCCTTCCAAAAAAGACAATTTCAGCCATGCTTGTTTAGGAAGAAGTCCAACTTCTTCTCATTCTAAAAGTGGAATTAACACACCTCTTGGTGTAAAATTTAATGGATCGGGTTTCATTGTAATCCAATTACAAGGAGCCCAAAATTAAATCTCTTTTAATTTAAGATCCACTTAAATAATTCTCATTAATCTTTTAATCCAATTAAAAGATCCAATTTTTGATTCTCTACATTAACTGATAAATCCCATTTACCGACTATAACGAGGGCCAATATTGGTCCGTCCATCCAATGGATAATCCCTTAAGTAATCTAATTACTCATTATCCTATGAAATTGAGTCAGAGTCAATTTCTTCACCTCCTCGGTGATTTGTGTGCGACGCTTTAGGTTCACCCTCAGCTAGACTTGGGGCCTATGTCCAACAGGAGCCCGTTACCATGGGTGGCCATCTAGCAATGGTCCATGGCACGAGACTAGGAGAATATTAGCGTGAACAATTAGGCGTCGATATCAAACGGGTACGGTCCTTCCATCTACCATCTCCTGGCCTTAGTCTAGGATATGGAATTGGGCGTCGGTTTCCATCCCTGATTAGGTGTCTATGCTTAATACTGGAGACTACTACGTATGCCTCATTGCATCGACACAGGAAATAATATCTTGTTCAATCAACCACTATGGCCACAGGTTTAAGCAGCATGAACGTGTTTCCTAGTGCATAGGAGATACCTCTGTCACATATTGACAGGGGACGGATCCTCTTCTTGAAACCTACCATCCTCGCTACACATTTTGCCTTCACTGGACAAGGCTTAGAATGATCTTCTTACAGAATGACTACCTCTCACTAGATCCAAGATACCACCATCGTGTGTACGTGACTGCCATGGTTCCTCAAGTCTAAGGACTACTCCCGTACTATTGGAACCCCAATCATACCGATCAAGCCTCCAAGGCTTCCATATGATGATCCCCACGAGTCAGTGCAGTTGGCTCAACCCCAGTCGACCAACCCACTAAGATCGTATAGGCGTCCCACGCCTGTCGGTGATGAAACATGACACTAATCCAATGAATACGACTCTTGGTGCAAGTCTCTATAGGACTCTCGATGCCCTGTTTCGAGGTCCTCGACTTCGAGTATTTCATACCCAATCCTTTATCAGTTGGTTTCATAACCACCATCCAATGCATGGCCCAACTGCATGAGTTGTTAACCATGGTCTGTGGGCTTTGTTGTAATATATGTAAAACAACATTTTAACATATGAAAATGAGCACAACAAAGAAAGTACCAATGGTAATGAACACTCATTTTATTCATTACATAATATTACTTTAAATCAAGTTGTCACATAGGTTAGAAAATGCCAAACCTATTGGCTTTATGGTCACCTATTCTAACATTATTTTTTAAGAAAATAAATAAAAATTAAGAAAAATATGAACCGAACATGTTAATGAGCAAAGAAAAGTACACAATGTATGGATTAAGATAATTGAATATATAAAATACTTTTCGGCTAATTGATACATGTTCAATATATGAAGTATAATTGTATATTCATAAGGGTTAATCGCGATTTTCGTCCTGTAATTATAGGTATTTGGCATTTTGGTTCTTTAAGTTTCTAGGGTAGCAAAATAGTCCTTTCACTTTTCAGTTAATTGTAATTTTCATCCTGTAATTATAGATATTTGGTGTTTTGGTCTATTAAGTTTCTAGGGTAGCAAAATAATCCTTTAACTTTTCAATTTTCGCGATTTTCGTCCTCTGGTTGCCGGATTTTTTAAAACTTGCTAGAATAATGGCACACGATGAGGTTGATTGTCTTCTTAAGTGATACCACATTCGAGCATTGCCCCTTCTTCCGGCGAGTTTAAAAGCCTCACTTGTGAATCACGTGTCATTATTCCTGCGAGTTATAAAAAATTCGGCGACCAGAGAACGAAAATCGCGAAAATTAAAAAGTTAAAGGACTATTTTGCTACCCTAGAAGCTTAAAGGACCAAAATGCTAAATGCCAATAATTACAGGATGAAAATTGCAATTAACCCTATTCATAATTGTTAGTATTACACAGATGTAACCAACATCTTATATTGTTGTACTGCATCGCCTAATCAGACCGCCAAAATTTTTATCAGACCATTAGATATGATTCAACAGACAAAAGAATATATTCGATAAAGTTTTTGACAATTTTGGTAGGCGCCAATTCTGGTCCGTAATCTTATAAATTCAAAACGGTGACCTTCTTTTAGGCGATGTGATTGTCAATCAGACCGTTAGATATAAAGGCTTAGACATAATCTTATACATGTTTAAGTTTGGTATTAATCTTACTCACGGATGTTGAGATATCGTCACCGGCATGTATGCTAGACATTTGTGGAACCGGATTTGGACCGGATACGCATTAAAATTGGCACGATTCACAATAATTTAGCTATTGAAACGGTTGGTGAATACAATTGGGAATGGTTGCTTACCAATGAATTTTGGAATGATTTACTGTAACTTAATCGTTCCAGAATTAATTTTTCCACCTATTTTTTCAGAAGGCGTCACGCTGAAAATGTTGAAACTGTATTTGGAATGGTTGACTATAACTTAATTTTTCCAAATTTAAATTTTGCACCAATTTTTTAGAAGGCGCCAATCTTAAAATCTGATGGAACTAGGTTTGGGACGGTCAACTTGAAATTATTGTTCCTACATTTGAATTTTTAGCCTTTTCTTTTAGGAGGCGCCAAAAATAATTTTCACTGGAACGGTTTTTGTAATGCCCAAATTCAAAAAAACCGTTCCTAGTGAGAAGTTTATCACAAATACCGATATGATTGTAACGGTTTTCGTAATCATATTCTTTACATAGGTAACCGTTCCGAAATTGTACATTTATTTTTCAGAATGCACCTTACTAAACTAAATTGGTACTTGGTTTGGAATGCTACATTTATAAAAACCGTTCCTATTTGAAATTTCTCACAAATAAGGATCAGCTTGGAATGGTTTTTGTAATATTGTTATTTACATAGAAACCATTCTGAAATTATTTTATTTTTTAAGAATATATGATTAATAAATTGTATAAACTTAAGTTTTCATTACAAATTGGAAAGATAACTAAACCCTAGATACTCAATCAACCTCTTCTTCAATCTCATACTCCTCAAAGCTATCTTCGTCATTTTCATCATCAGATTCACAATTTGCTGAATAGGATGTACCTGCTCCCTATTTCTATGCCACAAAAAGATCAACGACTAATTGTATATCATTTGGATCACGCAGGTCCTACGTTTGATTGTCTATAGCAACTTTTGGAGTACGTATGAATTCCTCCATATAATATGCGACATCGGTCCATCGAGAGTTATCAACTACTCTTCCTGCCCTGGTTTGCGGTGTGGAAATTAACGTGCAGTGTGGAAATTGTAACCATTCACGAAGTAACACGGGAACATTGTCACTTATGCCTTGAGACCCCAATAATGCAACTTCAACAATTTGTTGTCCGTGTAGTTTTTCGGATTTCACCTGCAATTCACATAGCAGAGACAAATTACAAATGACCTTAGAATAATTATGAAACAATATACGAGGTTTAACCCTTATACGATGTTTGAACCAATTCTTTAATTCAGTTGCCACTAGTTGATTAATGATTGGGTCCTCTGAGTTGTGGTGCTCATAGAGTTCCTTCAAGAACAGCCTATTTTAGGAAAAATGATAAATATACATGTTTGAACTCTCATGATTTGAAAAAACTACATATATGTATCTATACACTTAGTCGTACTATGGCGTGACTACTTCACGGTTGCACAAAACGTACGTCTTGATTATGTGAAGTTTTGGACCGCTGAGCCACCTCTTCTTTGAGGCACCACTTGCTCGGTCCGGGTATTTGGAAATTGATCTTTGGATTCGATCATTGTTGCTCTAGAGATGATCGTTTTGACCGGGTCTGCTTCACTTACAAAGAATGTACAACTCCAAGTAGTGGGAAGTGCCCGACTTCTTCGACAATGTATACCTCCACAATTCACGCCTCGAGTGTGCTTTGTTCTTCACCTTCTTCTTCAAATCGTGGAGGAATCTATTCGTACGAATATTTATTAAGATACGGGTGACACTAAACCTATAAATATAAAAAAAAATAAATTTTCTCATGTACTTATCTCTGAAATGGGTACATCAACCTGTATTGCACGGGCCCTCCACGCGCGTTTCATATGGCAGGTGAACAACTAGGTACTCCATTGAGTCAAAAAGAGATGGAGAAAATATTTTCTCGAGGTTGCACAAGATAACGGTGACACTAGGTTCCAATTCTTATATCTTGGTGCATCTAGCATGGTCGAGCATAGAATCTGAAATAGAAGACTCACCCCTGTCAACACGCTCCACACATGCTCAGGAAGCATTTCCTAGAAGGCAACCGGGATTAACTTCTACATGAATATATGACAACCATGGCTCTTCATGCCGTGCATCCTCAGCTCCTTCATGTCGATGCAGTGGGCTAGATTAGATGCGTACCCTTCAGAAAATCTAAGACTTGAATCCAATCAGATAACCTCTTCTCTGGTCCTTTGTCAGGGTATATGCGGCTTTGGGCATCACGTTCGTCTCTGTTTGTCCACCTCAAGCTCCGGCCGATTACATACGATCTGTAGATCCTTCCGTGTATTCAGATTATCCTTCGTTTTTCCCTTTATGTCCATCAAGGTATTGAATATGTTGTCAAACACATTCTTGTCAATGTGCATGACATCAAGATTGTGTCGTATCAGATGCGTCCTCCAGTATTCAAGCTCCCAAAATATGCTTTCCTTCGTGTGTTTGTGCTCGATACCGTAGCCTGTCGGGACAAACAACGGTTCTTCAACTACAATGCTAAATGCATTGACACGGGCTCGGAACTGCTCTCAAGTCAGCGTCGAACGTGCAACCTTCCTTTCCACTCGATTTCAGTGAAGGCTTTCTTGTTCCTGAGGTGCGGATGGTGCTGGGGAGAAAACTGTCTGTGGCAGTCAAAATAGCACACCTTCTTACCGTGCTGCAAATGGAATACCCATGTGTCATCCATACAAACTGGACACCCCTTAACATCGGCGGTACTCCATCCAGACGTCATCCTAAAAGCAAGTAGGTCGTTCATTGTCCACATCAATGCGGAGCGATGCCTGGTTGTGATATTGGCTTGTGTTTGTACACCTACATGCCATAAATTTGCAACTCCTTGATCAATGGCTCCAAGTACACATGGATCAGACGCTTGGGATTGGAAGGGCCAGGGGTCACCACCGTTAGGAACATATACTCAAACTTCATGCACATTCCCGGTGGGAGATTGTAAGGTGTAAGTATAACGGTCCAACATGAGTAAGTATGACCATATTGCCCGGGCGGTGCGAACCCATCCGTGCACAACCCCAGTATAACATTACAGGGCTCTGCTGCAAAATCAGGATATGTCTGGCTGAAATATCTCCAAACCTCTGCATCGGACAAATGGCACATGCACCCCTCCTCCATCTGATGGTTGGTATGCCACGTCATGTGCTCGGCAGTCATTTTCGCAGCATACAACCTCTGCAGCCGAGGGGTAAACGACAGGTGTAAGAATGGCATACGGGGTCTTCGGCGGCTAGGATTTCGCTCCCTGGTCGACTTGTACCTAGGTTCTCCACAAAACTTGTAGTAATCCATATCAGTGTCGTCATTCCAGTACAATATCCAGTCATCCTTATACACATCAATCTTATCAACAGGTAAACCCAAGTTCTTGTCAATCTCTTCATACTGTAGTAATCCTGGGGCAGAGTGTGATCGTGGGGCAATATATGATCAACCTACTGGCACTGTTGGTCATATGTCACTCAAAATAATTACCATCGGTCTTGATATTCACCAAACTAGCAATCAATGCCAATTGAGATTGGGTGCACCCGTTCCACAACGGTTGGTTGGTAGCATGCACTACATCAAAGAAACGATCTGACAACCCAGACACATAATCATAGGGCCCCCAGCTGTAATAGAAACTAGACCCAGCATCAGAAGGACAAGACCTCATACCATCATCAGGCATACCCTCCTGGTTATAAGAAGACCAGAAAGTCGGCACGACCACATCGAAAATCATCCTCTGTGCCCAATCCATCTACGTTGTATCACCTCAGTGCGTCCTACCCTCCTGAGTGGCTGGAGTTTGTTGATGCTGCACGAGGGTGTGGTCACGGCATTAAAGTACTCATGTAGCCTCTCCTCGCTATAGGAAGTGCGATTATAATACTCCGGCATAAATCATTTCATTCGCAAGTTGAAATTTAGCTCATCCAGGGTTTTGAACATTTCGTTTTTGTACTTCAAATGCGGACACTTAATTTTTATCGCTGTCCATATATGCACGTTAAGACTTGGCCCGTTCAAATGCAGTAACACCATCCTCAAACTCTGGCAAACACCCAGCAGGTCCCTATCATACATCCATCTCCCCAACTATCTTAACATGATGAGTCCTACACATACATATGCATATATATATATATATATATTATTACACACATGCAATCGGCAAAAGTAAGCAGAACAAATATACACATATATATAATCAATTAACTGCATTCATTTTAATCGACCAGAAAGGGTTTCAAGATGTTATATGATCAAAACAGCTTCAAAGATCAATGAAAATTAAACAGAGAATGATAGAATTTACTATTATTTGTATTAGAATGCAAGAAAAAGGGAGAGAAGAAATGAAATGAAGGCAACATATATATAAAAATTTTGGAACGGACATTGGAATGGTAGTTGAAACTCCACAAATAGCCATAAATATCTAGCTGTTGCACCAGATTTAGGAGCGGTTTAAGGGGTAACTGGAACAGAAAAATGGCCGTTGCACCTCTGCCCGCGCGCGCGCCAACCGGCCGGCTGCCTGCGTGCGCCTGCTCTGCGCAGGCCGTGCGCGCGCACGTGCATCAGGCGCGCCTGGCGGCGTCGCCTCATGCGCGCGTGCGCGCGGCCTTCCTACACGCCAGTCGCGCGCACGCGCGCGCAGGCTCCGCTGTCTGCGTGCGCGCACGCCTGGTGGCACCGCCTAATGCGCGCGCTCACGGCTTCCCTGGCCGCGCGTCCAGGCGCGCAGGCTTCCCTGTCTGCGTGCGCGCGCCCGGCCAACCGTCTGAGCCTGCCGTCCGGCCGCACGCCCGATGCCCTGAACTGCGCGCGTTGTGGGCGCCTGGCAAAGGCAGCCGCGCATAGGCTCCCCTGTCTGCACGCGCGCGCCTCGCCTGAGTGCACAGCGTGCGCGGTCAGCCACCGGCTGGCCGCATGCGACCTTTTCTCCGTTTTACTCTTTTTTGCCCCCCCTCCCCCCCGGGTTTCCCAAGAAAAACAGAAAATACAAACAGTACCAAAATCATACATAATTGAAAGCAAGAAAAGAACATGATTTACGATAATAATATCAAGAAATAAATTAAAACATGCCAAACACGTTTTCATGCTTAAAACGCACACAAAACCCTAGGTCTATACTCCGAACCGGTCTCTGATACCACTGAAAGCCTAGGGTAGGCATGTGGATCGTCCCGGGAGTAGCGCGAATGCAGAAGCGTGGTATAATTTAAATTTAAAGAATTTAAAACATGCATAAATACATATTAAAATAAACACGTTCAAGGGGTGTACCCTTGAAACTCCCGGGCGTTCGGTGTATCTCATGAACAATTAAACATACATACAAGTCATGGAAGGCCATAGGATTCGAAAAATAAAAGAGGGCGAAAACATAAACCGGAAACCTACCGATTTGTCGTTTTCTCCTTCTAACCGGTACTCGCATTGTTCCCCGATTTGTTCCAAGATCTCGTATGGGAGACCCTCTAATTCGTGATACGCAATCCACCCATGTATCTTGGTCTTCGTGCTAGCGAAAGAACAAGTATATGTTAGAGAGGATGGATCGATCAAACGTTATTAGTTTAATGAGATCAATCCTCCTTTTGTTCAATTGTTAAAACAAAAGAACAACGAAGTATATTTTCTTGGAAGAGGAGAGAGGCACGCGGCCGAGAGAGAGGGAGAGGGAGAGTGCTCGAGTGTGTGTGTGTGTGTGTGTGTGTGTGTGCATGTGTGTTTCAAGAACCATCATCTTTTTCAATGTGTGTGCTAAGGAATATTTATAGAAGAGGAATCCTTTTCCTCTTCATGTCAAATCCTAGTCAAATCAAGCTTCTTTGGTCAAACCAATATTAGCCATTGATCTCTCCCTTTTAATCTCAATCATTAATTTAATTTGATGGAATATTAAAATCCTATTTAAATATTCCAAGGGCAATAAATAAATATATTAAATATAAATATTATTTCAAGCCCATTAAATTAATTGTCTAATAAATCTAATTTATTTGATAAATCCCTTTTATCTAATAAAAGGAATTAATTCTTCCCAAGAAAATAAGGACCTGATTAAATCCAATTTAATCGCTCCATTTCTCCAAATATTTAGTTCTAAATTAAATACTTTTATCTGTGCGGATTGTGTGAGACTCTTTAGGTTCACCTTCAGCTTGACTTGGTTGGATTCCTAGAATCCGCCCGTTACCATGGGTGGCCGTCTAGCAATGGTCCATGACACTAGAGACTAGGTGAATATACGGGGATGAACATTTAGGCTCTACAGTACATCTATCCTTTCATCTACGGTCTCACCACTTCGGGTCTAGGGCACGGATAATGCAGGTACACATTTTGGACCTAAGTGTCGGTTTGTCCTTTACTAAACACCGCAAGGGAAACCTTCCCTTCTGTTCAGTTACTGTGGCCACAGATTTTAGGGACAAGACATAGAGCATTTGTGAGACACAACTGTCAACATCTTGACAGAAGACAGATCCTTTTTTGGAAACTACTGTCACTCTGCACACCGGAGCTGCACTAGATATGGCTTATGACTACTCAAGCACATCTTGGTAATCTCTCACCATATCTAAGATACAGCCCTGATGTACAGGTAAACTCAGCAGTTCCTCAAGTCAAAGGACTTGACCTGTACCGTTGGAACCGGGACCACACGTCATACCTAACCGACCTTACTCAAGGTCCTCCTTAAGACGGTTCCCGTGAGTCACCTCAGTCAGCTGCTCCCTAGCAGGCTAACCCACTAACACTGCTTAGACGACCCTCGTCACCCGTCGATGAAATACTACAGCAGATGCTTAGTGCAAGTCTCAAGGGGAATCTCGGTACCCACTTTCGAGATTCCTTGACTTGGAGATTTTCGGACTGATTCGGCGGAACTGATTTCATGGACCTACCTCCAAGCGTAGTCCCAGTCCCCGAAATGTATTTTCAGTCCGTGGGCTTTGTTTACGTAGGGAACAGTTATATAAAGCAGATAAAGTGAACACAAACAAAGTAAATGTCAAATGAATTTCACTTCTTATTCATTAATGATTTATTAAAACCTCGAAATTGTTCAAACATAGGTTATAATTCGCCTACCAAGATTGGCTACATGGCCACCTATTCTAACATCTAAGCCGTGACTGTTGTAACTCACGTTGGAAAAGTTCTTACAACACAAAATAAATTCGACAAGCATCATACGTAGGAACAGATATTGTAATAAAATATTTTATTAGGACACAAACTGTATCAATTTGTACCTCGTTTTGGAACGGCTTTCCACGTTTCCTTATTTCAATGGGTTGTTGGACGTATTTAGAACTATAGCCATTTTTCATAGACGTGTCGTTCCAACTGCCACAGAAGTGTTCCAAAATGTGCTACAAAACTTTTTTCGTTCTCTTTTTGGAACAATTACAGGACCAAAACTTGTAACACAATCCTTGGAATCGTAGTAGTCGGTGATGCCATTCCAATAAATTCTGATTGAGTATAAGACGAATGTGACGTCAGCGAGTGCATTTTCGTTCCTCATAAGTTCCTATGACCGTTCCAACTAGGAAACGGAGTTAGAACGGTCGTCTAATCCGCTCCAAATCCCGCATATTTTTGTAGTGACATCAATATGCATAGAACATGCAATTATAAATAACTACAATTTATAGGGCGTTTGGCTAAACTTAGAAGCTCCTCAAAACATCTTATAAGATGTTTGAAGGCTTATTAGCTCTTGAAAATCATTTGGCAATTTTTTTTTAAAACAACTTATAAGATCCTAAAATAAGATATTTTAGAACTTATAAAATCTTTAAAAATAAGTTCACATTAGTTAAATCTCTTTAGAAAACTTTATAAGCTTTATATGATTAATATTTCCTATGACAAAAATATCCTCATTATATCGATTATATTTTAATTTTAACCTTAACATATTTCACATTATTTTGAACGACAAAGGGTTCTCTCTCTCTCTCTCCCTAATTTTATGACACCTAGCTTTGTATGAAAATTAAATATTAAATTATATTTGTATTAATTCTCATGTCAAATTTTTTATTTTTGTAAAAAATAATTACTTATTAAATTTTAATTTGGAGTTAAACTAATGTGTACTATTTATAAAAAGTATTTTAAAAAAATTAATTACAAAATATGTCAAGAAAAAACTATTTACTTAATTTTGATGGTATCATGTCTTTTTTTATCATTTTACCAATAAAAAGAGGTTATTGTGCCAAACACCCTAACATCTTATGAGATGTAAAAGTATCTTATAAGCCTTAATATATTATTTTATCCAAACAATTTAGCAAATTACTTTAAAAAAACATCCAACAACTTATACGCTCCCAAAACATCTTATAAAATATAGGAGCTTATAAAATATTTTAAAAAGTTTAGCCAAACGCCCGGTTAGTTTAATCCGGTCCGAAGAAGAATTTTCCAAAGTTAAATGGATTACTTAACCAAAGACTCCAAAGTGCAATGAGATGGCTTAATAAACAACTAACTTAAAAAATTTCAAACGTCTTTGACGGGAATATATATGGAAAGATAAGAAAAGACTATAATGCCCCTCACAAGTACAAAATATCCCAACAAAGTAAGAATATGCACATTTCCTATTCGGGTCGAATTGAACCAGATTCAACCCAACTCGTAGACTAAGAACTATAACCATCAATCAGTCCACACTTGGAAGGCCGATATCACGCCACGTGGATTCAAACTTGTATGGATTGTTGGTTGTATAAGTACCCCCGAGCTATTGTTGGTTGTATAAGTACCCTAGAGCTATTTCAAGCCAAAGTCCGTCATTTTTAACTAAGAGAACTCACCTTTCTCCTTGATCCTGTACCCAACTTATGTAAGTATTGGAAGATCTTAGTTGAGAATCTCCGAGCGAGCCTAACGGTATGTTCTTCTTTCTCAAGTCCCAAGCATCTATAGATCAAACTACCCTTAGGGCCACCTCGACCTCCTACCCCGATCAGTCTTTACTTTTTTTTCTTTTTGGGTTAAATAAACTTTGCACCCCTGAAGTATACATATAGTCGCATTCACCCCCTAAAGCATAAAAGGTAACAAAATGCCTCCTGACAATATAGTTTGATATTGACAGGACAAAAATGCCCTTCTCACTCACCCTCTATACCTTTTATTTTATTTCAAGAGTATTTTTTATTTTTAAAAAAAATCTCCCCCAAAATTATTTTTAGTGATTTTAAAATTTTACTCGAATTTTTATTTAATTTTTTTTATAATTTATAGATTTTAAATTATAAATAAAAAAAATATTTACAAACTCAGTATATGAAAGTATGTTTTACAAAAGTAAATTATTTATGCTAAAAAATACACATGAATATGTGTAAATCATGATGTAATTATATACATTATGCATATAAATTTATAAAAAGATATGTTCTATAACTTATTTATCTTTTATCAGAGTACATGTACAAATATTTAAAATATATCATATCATTACTCACAAAATTATAGAAAATTATAAATTAATTATATTGATAGATTTGCATATTTTACAGTAGATACATATATATTCGATATAATATTTTGAAATCTATATTAACAATATTTTCGAAAAAAATTCAATATATATAACAACACAAAGAAAAAATTATGTAAATTTTTTAATAGTTATTTTGAAAATATAAGGATTGTAAATATATAGAGTTTATACAAATTTTCGCACTAATAGTAAAAATCATATAATTTGGGTAAATTTTATTTTAAATACAAATTTTATAATACTTCAAATTATGTTTTAGGGGAATAATTATGATAAATATATTGTAGGTGAAGGACAAGCGGATCCGCCCAGGAGCGCGAGCGGAAGCGAAAAAGCGAGAAAAGGGCGTAAATTTAAATCTAATTTAAGAAACGAATCCCAAGGGGTGTACCCTTCGGTGCTCAATCGATCGTTCGATGTAGGATCTGTAAACATTAAAACATATGTAAAACACATAGCGCATAGTTAGATTGTAAATCAACCAAAGCGTAATAAAACCGTTACCTTTGATGATCTACGTGCACGCAGCTACTTGCGTTGTTCCTTCTCCGGAATGCTCACGAAATCCAAATGTATGGATTCTCCAAAGGTGTTCCACACCATACCGGAAGAAACGCACGTTCTCCTTGCTAGAAGAAAACGGGTTTAATGAAGGAATCGGTTTAAGAGAAGAACACTATGAATTACTGCTCTCTTAAACCTAATTTGTTCTTCCTCTTGATTCAAAACCAAGTGAAGAACACAAGTGAGAAATGGGAGAGATGGCCGACAGTTGAGAGAGAGGAGAGGGCCGATTTTTGCTTCTTCTTTTCTTAGAAAAAGTTGAATTATGAATCACTTATGCTTGGTGTTGTATATTCTCATATATATACATAATTAATGTGATTATTGGAATGTGTCTAGGTTCATCCAAGGATGTCTAGATTCATTCCAATCAATCACCATCAATTCTTCAATCAAGCCTACCAAAGTTTATGGTATGATCAAATCATACCAAAAGGGAAAGGCTTGATTGGAGTTGATTTGTCTCTTTCCAAAAGAGACATGTCAACATACCACCTTGCATGAAACATGGCTGATTTTGCTTCCTCCAAGGGGGCATTTCGGCCATGTCTAGTTATGGGAAGAAGTCCAACTTCTTCCTATTCCAAAATAGGAATTATTTCTCCTCTCGGATCAAATTTAACGGACCGGGTCTTATCGTAATCCAATCACGACGAACCCAACATGAATTCCAATTTAATGTCCATTTAAATTATTTCCATTGATCTTTTAATCCAATTAAAAGATCCAACGTCTCAACGTCTCAAGTTTCCATATTTAATCAAAATCCAATTTACTGATTAAACGAGGGCCCGATACAATATCGGCCCCTCCATCCAATGGACTTACCTTTAAGTAATCCAATTACTTATTTATCCTTCGATATTAACTCCAGGTCAATCTCTTAACCTCCTCGGTGATTTGTGTGTGACCCTTTAGGTTCACCCTCAGCTAGACTTGGGCCCCTGTCCCATAAGGGCCCGTTACCGTGGGTGGTCGTATAGCAACGGTCCATGGCACTAGAGACTAGGTGAATTGGCGTGAACATATAGCCGCCGATTCCGTATGTCTCCCAGCCTTAGTCTAGGGTATGAAATTGGGCGTCGGTTCCCATCCTTGACTAGGCATCTATGCTTAATACTCGAGACCATGTATGCTTCATTGCGTCGACACAGGAACTATTCTCTGTTCGACCAACCACTGTGGCCACAGCTTTAAACAGCATGAACGTGTCTCCGAGTGCATAGGAGATACCTCTGTCACATACTGACAGGGGACGGATCCTCTTCTTGGAATCCACCGTCCTCGCTATACATTCCGACTGCACTGGACAAGGCTTATGATAATCATCTTACAGAATGATCACCTCTCGCCAGATCCAAGATACAGACGTCATGTGCACGCAACTGCCATGATCCCTCAAGTCTGAGGATTACTTCCGTACTATCGGAACCGAGGAAAACCAATCATACCGACCAAGCCTCCAAGGCTTCCATATGATGATCCCCGCGAGTCAGTCCAATCGGCTCGACCCCAGTCGACGAACCCATCAAGATTGTGTAGGCATCCCACGCCTATTGCTGATGAAGCACGGCACTCATCCAATGAACACGACTCTTGACGCAAGTCTCAATAGGACTCTCGATGCCCTGTCTCGAGGTCCTCAACTTGGAATGTTTCAGACCCAACTCTTAATCAGTTGGTTTCATGACCACCATCCAATGCGTGGCCCAACTGCACGAGTTGTTAACCATGGTCTGTGGACTTTGTTGCGATATAAGTAAAACACCGTTTTCACAAATGTGAAATGAGCGCAAAGAAGTAAGCACCAGAAGTGACGAATACTCATTTTATTCATCACATAATAATATTACATTTACATCGAGTTGTATAATAGGTTACAAATCGTCAAACCTATTGGCTTTCTGGTCACCTATTCTAACAATCTCCCACTTGACCTAAAGCCAATCACCCATTGACCTCAAACCTCTTATCCAGATGGTGAGTATGGGCAACTTGCGGCAAGGGCTTAGCAAGTGGATCTACTATGTTTTCTGCGGAGCTGACTCGGTCTAACCGAACGTCACTCCTGCTATCTATCTCTCTGAGCAGACGATAGCGTCTAAGAATATGCTTGGATGTGATGAGATCTCGGTTTCTTTGCTAGCGCTATCGCCCCGTTGTTATCATAAAAGATAATTACAGGCTTAGCAATGCTAGGTACTACATCCAACCCTTGGATGTAGCTCATCAACCAAACCACTCCTTAGCAGCTTCCAAAGCCGCTATGTATTCAGAACTCTATGGTGGAGTCCGCCGTGGTAGCCTGCTTGGAACCCTTCCAAGCAACCACGCCACCATTAAGTCTGAACACATAACCAGATTGAGACTTGGCATCATTGTCATCCGACTGGAAGCTAGCGTCGCTATAGTCTTCCAGTATCAACTCTCCACTGCCATAGATCAAGACCATGTCCTTAGTCATTTTCAGGTACTTCAGGATAGTCTTGACTGCACTCTAGTGTGCCTCCCAGCACACGACTGATATCGACTAGTTATGCTCAAAGCGAAAGCCACATCAGGTCTAGTGCACTGAACAACATACCGTATGCTGCTTACGGCTGAAGCAGAGGGGATGTCCAACATCCGTTTAAGTTCCTAATCAGTCTTAGGAGACTGTTTCTTGGATAACTTAATTCCATTCCTCATAGGACGGAATCCTTGTTTTGAGTTCTCCGTCTTGAATCTCTTCAAGACTTTCTCAATATACGAGGAGTGGGCCATTCCTAACATTCTTCTAGATCTATCCCTGTAGATCTTGATGCCAAGCATGTAGGATGCCTCGCCCATATCCTTCATGGAGAATTGCGTTGACAACCAAGCTTTAGTGGTAGCCAACATCTTAGCATCATTCCCAATGAGCAAGATGTCATCCACATAAAGCACCAGAAACGCAACTGAGCTCCCACTGATCTTCTTGTATACACAAGGATCGGACTTGTTCTTGATGAAATCATATCCCCGTATGACTTCATCAAAATGTATGTTCTAGCTTCGGGAAGCTTGTTTGAGGCCATAGATGGACCTTTGGAGACGGCAGACCTTCTGCTCTTCTCCAACAGTTGTGAAACCTTCCGGCTGATCCATATAGATCTCTTCCTCTACGAAACCATTGAGGAAAGTCGTTTTCACGTCCATCTGGCATATTTCATAGTCATACCATGCTGCTATGACAAGCAGTATCCGAATGGACTTAGCTATTGCTACGGGCGAGTAGGTTTCCTCAAAATCGACCCCGGGTTGCTAAGTGTAACGTTTCGCCACAAGCTTGGTTTTGAAGGTTGTACTCTCCCCGTCAGCTCCAAGCTTACGTTTGTAGACCCATTTACACCCTATGGGTTTTACCCCTTTAGGTGGATCTACTAGGGTCCAATCCTGGTTTGTACCCATCGAGTCTATCTCGGATTTCATGGCCTCAAACCACTTATCCGAATCCATGTCCGACATCGCTTCTCTGTACGTCTTTGGATCATTACCAACTAACCAGTCAGGCCCAGAAATCCATATCTATCAGGTGCATGGGATACTCTGGCCGACCTACGGAGGACTGGAACATTATCAGTGGGAACTACTGGCTCAGATGTCACTGCCGCCTCATGGGGCGCCTCACTTGATTCCTCAAGGAGTACCTCATCGCGTCGACTATCCGATGGGAAACTCTTTTCCAAGAACATTGCGTTTCGCGAGACAAAAACTTTTTGCTCAGAGGGATCATAGAAATAATACCCCGCAGTTTCTTTTAGATAGCCAATGAACCTGCATAAACTAGACCTTGAATCCAGTTTGTCTCCCACTAATCTTTTGACATATGCGGGGCAACCCCATACTTTAAAGTATTTGTAGGAGGCAGGCTTGCCATGCCATATCTCATATGGCGCCTAGGATACCTTCTTAGATGGCGCCAAGTTCAAAACTTTGGCTGCCGTCTCAAGAGCGTATCCCCAGAAGGAAAGGGGGAGTTCGGTAAAACTCATCATGGATCGGACCATGTCCAACAAGGTCCGATTCCTCCTTTCAGACACACCATTAAGTTGTGGTGTTCCAGGAGGGTTTACTGAGAGAGAATCCCATTCTCTTTTAGATAATCAGTAAACTCACCACTCAAATACTCTCCACCTCGGTCCGACCGAAGGGCTTTGATCTTTTGACCAGTTTGGTTCTCTACTTCAAGTCTGTATTCCTTAAACCTTCCAAAGGCTTCAGACTTGTACCTCATTAGGTAAACATAACCATACCGTGAGTGATCATCGGTAAAGGTTATGAAGTATGAGTACCCACCTCTAGCCTGAGTATTTAGTGGGCCACAGACATCCGTATGGATCAAATCCAACAGACCACTGGCTAGCGTGCTTTGTCCAACAAAGGGATTCTTGGTCATCTTTCCCTTCAGACAGGATTCGCAGGTCGGTAGGTTGTCCAAATCGTCTATTTCTAGACTCTTTGAGTCCACCAACCTTCTTATCCTATGTTTAGAGATATGACCTAACCTCACATGCATATCTGTGCGTTATTATGATCATCACATTTTCGTTTGGTGTTCTGCAGTCATAATCCAATTAGACTATTGAAGTATGTACAGATCATTGACCAATGTACCAAGCAGATGAGAAATATCATCTTTAATAATGAAAAAAACCGTTTTTATTGATGGTAAATTAATATCCTTCCTTATCAAGGACCGGGATGGAAATAATGTTTTTAATCATGCTAGATACATAGAAACAGTCGTTAAGTACAATCCTAACATGACTACTAATGGCTAACTCTAGTGACCCTACGGCTTCCGCAGCAACGGCCTTGCCATCGCCTAGCCTTAGGATCATCTCATCCTTGGTTAGTCTTCTGCTTTTTTGCAGTGCCTGCAAATCATTGCAGATGTGAGCACCACACCGGGGATCCAATACCCATGAAGCAGAATTAGTAATCATGTTTACTTCAACCACAAACATACTTGGATTGGAGAGGAGTTGTGGGAACTTCCTCTTCCAATGCCCTTTCCCTTGGCAATGCATGCAGACATCATTTGCCTTCTACCGCTGAGAACCACGGGCCTTCCCTTTCCCTTTGCTCGGTCCCACCGGCGCAATAGGGACGCCCGGAGCGCGAGCAGGGGCCGCAACCGTCTTCCCTTTTCCCTTCTTCCTCTTCCAGAATCCGGCCCTCTTGCCATTCGCTTTGGAGGTCGAAGCTTCTCCTATCAATACCACCGGCGCCGACTTGTGGGTCGTTGCCTCGTATCGGACCAGCATGTTGATCAACTCATGAATAGACTTCTCAAGTCCGTTCATGTTGTAGTTTACAACAAACGGGTCATAGGATGGAGGAAGCGACTGGAGGATCACATCAATGTACATGTCATTGTTAAGCCCAACTTTATGGTCCTCAAGTTTCTCCACTAGGGAGAGCATCTTGACCCCATGACTTTGTACAGACGTTCCTTTAGCAAGCTTGGTGCAAAAGAATGCTTTTGTGGCGGCATATCTAATATGCTTATCCAGAACCGCATAAACCTCGTTCAAGCGGAGCGTTATGGTGGAAACGTTGTCCAGCCTCTCATACTGCTTCTGGATGTCGTTAGACATCGAAGCCAGTATGATACTGCGTACTTTCCGGTTGTCCTCATGCCATTTCTCGAACGTCAAATGTTCTTCTGGCGTGGACCCCTCCGGTAAGCCGCTCGACGGCGGCTCGTCCAAGACGTAGTCTTGGTTCTCGAAATCGAGGACAATCCTCAGGTTTCTCAGCCAGTCCGAGTAGTTGGTTCCGTTGAATTTATTAGTCTCAAGTACCATGGTTAATGGATTCTTAGACATATCTACATTAATGAAAATGTAAAGCAAAAATTAGCAGATGATGATAATATTATTGTTCAAGTTGAAGACTTGGTCTTTTAGTCTTTAACCCTCCCACTATTTATACGAAAGTCCGCCACTCTCAAGCGGAGTTTCGAGAAACCATTTCCTAGTGGGCTCGGGATCCACAAGCATAATCTCCATGCCCCTCTTTTACGATTCACATGAAAAAGACCTTGTGGGAGATATCCAATATCATTCTCATGCAATGAGATTCCCAAGATATTTTTGCCTCACCTATTCGCAGGGTTCCGAGGACTCCAAGCGAACCATGTTACTCAGTGTTGGGCCCAACCCATCAACCAAATCATGCCTCAAATTGTTGCCCCCCACGACTCGTGAGACAGGAAAACAGCGAGCGTAGTCTTTTTGTTCACAACAATGGTGCAGCTTTCCTCTAGTCCAAGTGTGCCATGACTCGTGAGACCACACTTGGGTAGTGGTAGCTTCCTCACCACATTATTGTGGACGGAAGGCTCGGACAGATCAAAATACCATTTTGATCCTAGTCCGTTCTGGGCCTATTATTTAATTGGGTCCAACCAAATGAGAGTTTGTGTATGACCGAGACCTCATCACATTATGGTGTTTTAGCATGCATAAATATCTAATATTTAAAGTGATAAATAAATACACTGCATGCAGAAAACATATCATACCCCTATTAGGATGATCACAAGCCCAACCTATGCGACCCACTAAGCCCGCAGTGAGTCTATGGTCTGTCTAGGGTGGTCCTAAATTATTACAATAATAATATACTCATTGTCATTCCAATGGGCCTTGTAATGCTTCTTGTGTCACGCCTTGATGCTTCCCTTTGGGGTCTCCAACTCCAAATGCTTGTTAAAATTAAAACATCACCAATCCTATCTACTCTCATTACAACTGAAAGTAATACATTGGTAATAATAAAAAACAAGCCTTAACATCATAAGGCTGAAAATACGGGAGATTATAGTCTCAAAATAAGAGGCACGCAGGCCCCACCCAACAAAAAATAAATGATCATACATTCATCCATACATAAGGTCTAGGGCTCTTGTGATCATCCCATGTTGATTCCATCAACTCACATAACACAATTATTATAAATAATCATGCATTAAACCAATGGATATTCCAAATACCCAAGTGATGTCCAACATCACAAAAGCATAAACATACAAATAATATGAAAAATTCAAATTTCAAATTTAATGGACATTTCAACCAATGCATCCAATGCATGTAGTAATCCCAAATTAATTAAGCAAATTTAATCTAAGGAATAATCCAATTATTCCAAAATCAAATATGCAAAATTAACGTGTCTCCGAATGCATAGGAGATACCTCTATCACATACTGACAGGGGACGGATCCTCTTCTTGGAATCCACCATCCTCGCTATACATTCCGACTGCACTGGAAAGGCTTATGATAATCATCTTACAGAATGATCATCTCTCGCCAGATCCAAGATACAGCCGTCATGTGCACGCAACTGCCATGATCCCTCAAGTCTGAGGATTACTTCCGTACTATCGGAACCGAGGAAAATCAATCATACCGACCAAGCCTCCAAAACTTCCATATGATGATCCCCACGAGTCAGTCCAATCGCCTCGACCCCAGTCGACCAACCCATCAAGATCGTGTAGACGTCCCACGCCTATTGCCGATGAAACACGGCACTCATCCAATGAACACGACTCTTGACGCGAGTCTCAATAGGACTCTCGATGCCCTGTCTCGAGGTCCTCGACTTGGAATGTTTCAGACCCAACTCTTAATCAGTTGGTTTTATGACCACCATCCATGCGTGGCCCAACTGCACGAGTTGTTAACCATGGTCTGTGGACTTTGTTGCGATATAAGTAAAACACCGTTTTTCACAAATGTGAAATGAGCGCAACAAAGTAAGCACCAGAAGTGACGAATACTCATTTTATTCATCACATAATAATATTACATTTACATCCGCGCGCACGGCGCGCGCAGGCACCCGCCTGCGTGGGGCCGCGGTGTGCGCGGTCGCCCCTCCCATCACGCACGCCGGCCAGGCTTGCGCGCTGGCGTGAGCCCGCGCGCGCCCGGCAGAGCACCTACCAGCTAGTGACCAGCCGGCAGGGGCGGCAGCCAACCGCTGCCGCTGCTGTCTGATTTCCCTTTTTTTTCATGTTTTTCAACATCATTTCAGCACAAAAACAATAATAATAATTCTGAAAATAGGCATGAATTTTTAGATCCAATCTAATAAAAATAAGCATGCCAAAAGTCCATCAAATTCAAACAATTGAATCATCATATTATTCATACATTTATGTAATCTAACATGCCAATAAAATCATAAAAGCAAGTAGATCATGCCAAGCACATAGATCTATGTCCTTACATCGAACCGGGCTCTAATACCACTTGAAGGACAAGCAGATCCGCCCGGAGCGCGAGCGGAAGCGAGAAAGCGAGAAAAGGGCGTAAATTTAAATCTAATTTAAATAAACGAATCCCAAGGAGTGTACCCTTGGGTGCTCAACCGGGCGTTCGATGTAGGATATGTAAACATTAAAACGTATGTAAAACACATAGGGCATAGACAGATTGTAAATCAACCAAAGCGTAATAAAACCGTTACCTTTGATGATCTATGTGCACGCGGCTACTTGCATTGTTCCTTCTCCGGAATGCTCACGAAATCCAAACGTATGAATTCTCCAACGGTGATCCACACCACACCGGAAGAAATGCACGTTCTCCTTGCTAGAAGAAAATGGGTTTAATGAAGGAATCGGTTTAAGAGAAAAACACTATGAATTAGTGTCCTCTTAAACCTACTTTGTTCTTCCTCTTGATTCAAAACCAAGTGAAGAACACAAGTGAGAAATGGGAGAGATGGCCGAGAGTTGAGAGAGAGGAGAGGGCCGATTTTTTCTTCTTCTTTTCTTAGAAAAAGATGAATTATGATTCACTTATGCATGGTGTTGTATATTCTCATATATATACATAATTAATGTGATTATTTGAATGTGTCTAGTTATGGGAAGAAGTCCAACTTCTTCCTATTCTAAAATAGGAATTATTTCTCCTCTCGGGTCAAATTTAATGGACCGGGTCTTATCGTAATCCAATCACGACGAACCCAACATTAAATCCAATTTAATGTCCATTTAAATTATTTCCCTTGATCTTTTAATCCAATTAAAAGATCCAACGTCTCAACGTCTCAACTTTCCATATTTAATCGAAAATCCAATTTACCGATTAAACGAAGGCCCGATACAATATCGGCCCGTCCATCCAATGGACTTTCCCTTAATTAATCCAATTACTTATTTATCCTTCGAGATTAACTCCAAGTCAATCTCTTAACCTCCTCGGTGATTTGTGTGTGACCCTTTAGGTTCACCCTCAGCTAGACTTGGGCCCGTGTCCCACAAGGGCCCGTTACCATGGGTGGCCATATAGCAACGGTCCAATGCACTAGATACTAGGTGAATTGGCGTGAACATTTAGGCGCCGATTCCGTACAGGTATGATCCTTCCGTCTACCGTCTCCCGGCCTTAGTCTAGGGTATGGAATTGGGCGTCGGTTCTCATCCTTGACTAGGCATCTATGCTTAATACTCAAGACCACGTATGCTTCATTGCGTCGACACAGGAAATCATTCCCTGTTCGACCAACCACTGTGGCCACAGCTTTAAACAGCATGAACGTGTCTCCGAGTGCATAGGAGATACCTTTGTCACATACTGACAAGGGACGGATCCTCTTCTTGGAATCCACCATCCTCGCTACACATTCTGACTGCACTGGACAAGGCTTATGATAATCATCTTACAGAATGATCACCTCTCGCTAGATCCAAGATACAGCAGTCATGTGCACGCGACTGCCATGATCCCTCAAGTCTTAGGATTAATCCTGTACTATCGGAACCGAGGAAAACCAATCATACCGACGAAGCCTCCAAGGCTTTCATATGATGATCCCCGCGAGTCAGTCCAATCGGCTCGACCCCAGTCGACCAACCCATCAAGATTGTGTAGGCGTCCCACGCTTGTTGCCGATGAAACACGGCACTCATCCAATGAACACGACTCTTGATGCAAGTTTCAATAGGACTCTCAATGCCCTGTCTCGAGGTCCTCGACTTGGAACGTTTCAGACCCAACTCTTAATCAGTTGGTTTCATGACCACCCTCCAATGCGTGGCCCAACTGCACGAGTTGTTAACCATGGTCTGTGGGCTTTGTTGGGATATAAGTAAAACACTGTTTTAACAAATGTGAAATGAGCGCAACAAAGTAAGCACCAGAAATGACGAATACTCATTTTATTCATTACATAATAATATTACATTTACATCGAGTTGTATAATAGGTTACAAATCGCCAAATCTATTGACTTTTTGGTCACCTATTCTAACAATAGGAAGTGTAAATAATATGGACATTTTCTTTATAAAAAATTTGGTTTGGAGGCTTTTTGTTCGCTTTTATAGTTTATGAGGTAAATACAATTATATGCATATAGGGGTGAAAAGTGTAACTAACCCTCTTTGTGTCGTGTTCTTTCTCATTTCTCAATAAATAACAAGTTCCCACTTCACATCTTTGCCATCCATTTCTTGGTTAATTATACTCGCATTGACTAGACAATTACCAATAGTTGCAGTTGGGGAGTGTTAATCAATATAATTATATAGGTTAATTACACTTGGATCCCTTTGAAACTATAAAATTATATTTTTTGCCAAAAGAATTTTAAAATTTATACTTACGCTCCTCTGAAAATTCATGATTTACACCTGACTCCATTTTTATTAGGATTTGGATGGAAAATATTGAGATAAGCAAATAAAATTACATGAATCTTCAATTTTGCCCCTTATTTAACATTCTCACGTATATTTTTGTACTTATAATAGGATAAATATAATACATCTATACTATGTTATTATTGGAGAGGGGTCTTTTTGGTGTCCAAATGAATTTGGTTTGCCATTGTTTAAGAAAATTTAATTAATTAGCTATTTTTAACTTCCCCGTTATCTTTCATGACTACCTTTGGTAGTTTTTTTGCTCATGCATTTTATCTTATTTTAGGTAATTTTTAACTTTACAAAACGTAAATAATATAATTCATAAAAATATTTTATATTGAATATTGTTTAAAAATTATGCATACATAGAATGTACCACATTTACTAGTATATATGGAGTGAGGTTAACATTATTGTATTTTTTCCTTTATAAGTACAAAACTATTACAAGAGAATGTTATCAGAAGAGTAAAATTGGAAATTTATGTTATTTTTATTAACGTTAATATTTTCTTTCCAAACCCTAACGAAAGAAGGTTAGGTGTAAACGGTGAATTTTTGGAAGGGGTATAAATGTAATTTTTAAACTTATTTCAATAAAAATAAAATTTTATATTTTTAGAGGGGTCTATGTATAATTAACCCTAATTATATAAGTTAAAGTGCAGTTAAAGCAAAACCTTGAACTTGCAATTCGTACGTTGTTGGCAGGGCTAAATCCAAACTGACACGCTGTCAAACTTACAATATGTCGCTATATAATTATTTGGTACATGAGTGGTATATAAGGGTGTTATTATAAATAATTAGTGACACATGTATAATAATAAAACAGTATAATCATTGTCACTAGATTGTTAAATATATATTTTGTTTATTATTAATTATCTCTTGTAACAATATTTTTTTGTCATTAATTCTTACGAATAACATTTTTACAAAATAATTATCACTACTAAAACCATAAAATTCATTATTTGTGAAAAAAGAAGAATGCTTTTGTCACTAAGTATATATAATTAGTGACAATATTAAAATTAATATTTTCTTTTGTCGTTAATCTTCTTTTTTTTTCTTTTTTTTGTGAAATTTCTAGGATTTTTTTGTGATTATTTTCTACTAGAGGGTATTATTTTCATTAAATATTTAATTAAATGATTATTGATAATTATAGGGATAATGACACTATATTTCCCTAAGTTTGGGTTAATTACCAGTAAACTCCGTAATTTGAGAAATTATATCTAATACCCCTTGACGTTTGTTCTCATTCAATAAATAAATCCATCCGTTAATCAAAAGTCGCAGAACTCGTCCGTATATATCAGCAAAATAGCTGAATTAAAATTCATATTTACCCCAATTGACTTATTATTACTTATTGTAGGTCAAACGAATATCTTCCAACCAAACGACCTTAATACATCTTCACCTTTATATGGGTAGTTTGTTTAGAATTTTTTTTTTTTTACCTAATAAGTCATATAAGTCAATCGGGGGTAAAATATGAATTTTCATTCAATTTTTTGTTGATATCAACAAATTTTATGAATTTTACCAACAGGTGGATCTTTTTGTTAGACAAAAACAAGTATCAGGGGTATTATGTATAATTTTCTAAACCACAAGGGATATTATGTATAATTCTTTAAACTACAAAGGGATTACATGTAATTATATCAAATCTCAGTAAAGAATAATATAATTATCCCATAATTATATGATTTTTTTAATAAAGTCTTAAATATCACTTATTATTTGATAGAGGAAAGATTTGGGGCTAATGTCATCATTAATAAAGTGCGAGATTAATTACACAAAGATTTTTAAATATATATATATATATATATATATGCATATTCCTAAGTATGATAATTTCAATTTGTTGTGGACCATCTATGACACTTTTACATATAAACATTGATGTACGACCCAAACGCGACATCAAAAGTTATTGGACATTATTAGCAACACTCGGACACACGCTCCCTCGTTTTTAGACCTATTGTATTGTATCGTTTGAACTTTGAAATATTCTAAACGCGCGTATAGTACTATTATTTATAGGGATATAATTATACCCCATTTTCCTGAAATTTGGTGTAATTACACATAAATTTTTTGTAGTTTAAAAAATTACATTTAGTGTCCGGAAGTTTGTTTCTGTTTACAAATAGGTCCATTCGTTAATCAAACTTCACCAAATTTATGTTTTAAAAAATTGAATTAAAGTCGATATTTACTATTGATTGACTTATTGTAGGTCAAATAAATTTTTTTATAATCAAATTATCCTTATACACCTTCACACGTTAATACATGTGATCAGGTAGATGTTAATGCATATGAGTAGGTATACAAGGAGTCTATGTGTGTAACCAAATCTTAAAGGAGGGTGTAAATATCCCTTATTTATACAAGTTCAAAAAGTGACATAGCAAATAGTAAAATATATATATATATATATATTTTGAAAATTAAATAAAAAAGAAAAATAAAAAATATTATTTGGATCAAGTTTGACTAAATTTAATAAACTAAATAATGAAACTTATTATATAATTATTATTTTAAAAAGGTGCTCAACATTTCTAAATAGTATTGATAAAACAAGGGAAAAGTACAACAACCTCCCCTAAACTTGATCTTATTACATATAGAGTCCCTCAAGTTCAAAAAATTACATCTAACCTCTATAATTGTTATTGTCTAACAAGCAAATTTAGGTGTTAATGTTGTTAACGGAGTTTCTAACATCAACAGAAAGAATTGAATGAAATTAAATGTGACTTTGGAGTTGGTTAATTCAATTATTTAATAATTAAATAAATTTCCACTAAAATTTTGATTTAAATGCATAAGCATCCCCTTAAAGTTTTTAAAATTACATGTACTTACATTAATATTTATTATCATTCTGCATATAGTCTTAACTTTCTATGATGCCATCGCATCAGTTTTTAAATAAAATTATAAACTTTAAATTAAGTGTTAGTAATATATATTTATAAAAATGTCGCTAAAAGTTGACTATATATATACAATTTCATTTGAATCATCTAATTTATTCCTGGTTAAAAAACTTAGTCTGTTTATGTTTTCATTTTCAATTTTTGAAACAGTAATTAAAGTAAAAATATGTTTGTCTATAGGTATTTTCTTTGAAAATACATTGATTTGACAACATAATTTAATATAAAACACAATCTCATTAACTAATCTAAATATATTCCTAATTTCACACGATAACCTATACAAAATTAAAAATACATATTTTTCATTGAAAACTGAAAATGAAAACACAAACAACTTTTCTAACTTATGATAAAATTCTAAAATCATATCCAGATATGTTAATAAGTATATCTAAAATTACTTCAATCAAAATCTTTTAGCATTTGCAAATTCAATTGCATATATCAGTTATATTTTTTTATTTTGATATTGGGTAAATTTCATTATTGGCCCATATTTTAGGGTCAGTTCATTTTTTATCCTAATCATTACAGGAATTAGTAATTTATGACACACCATATGTGTGTGCATAATTCTTTAGTATCATTTAATATTTTTTTTTATAAAATTTGTATTACTTAATAAAATATATAATAAATAATATGTTAATGTTAAATTTATAATAAAATGGTGACAAAAGAAAAGATGAATAAAAATTTTAAAAAAAATAAAAGGATAAGTATCAAAAGATAGTGGGGAAGTGGGAAGTTACACAAATAAATACAAAAATAAATTAAATATTTAAAAAAAAAAACAAACCAAAAGAAAGGGAGACATCAAATTAGTGCTCTCCCGTAATAATAAGGTATAAATATCAATTTTAGGACATTATCTTTTAAATTGTCTCACATTTGGTCCGTCAGTTTTTGAAGGAATTTGGCATGTGAGAATCATGTGTCCATTAAGTGGCAGAACTTAGAGTATTGTGAAATTCAGCCCTAATTTTAGTATTACTTCTCACTTCATTCAATAACAAGTAGCAACAAAATTAATATTTCAATCGAACTTTCAACAAAATATAATAACACTACATCACATTATAGTTGATTTTGTTGAAGATGACTCACTTCTTGACGTCATTTTTTCAGGTTTGGAAGCATGGAAGGGGATGAATGATGGTGTTGAGTCCTAATTTGTCATTCCCTTCCTATTTTATATCAAATATGTTATTTATCCCATCAAAGCCCTCTTGTTTTCCTTCTAATTCTGCCACTTAACAGACATGTGACTCTCGCATGCCAATTCCATCAAAAAAACTAACGAGGGGACCAAATGTGAGACAAATTAAAAGATAATGTCCAGAAACTGAGATTTTCGTAATGATTGAGACAAAAAAATGAACTAGAGATATGGGACAAAAAATGAGATTTACCCTTTTGATATCATTTAACCTTCTTTTCTGAAAAAAAATATGAGTGGTGACCTAAAAAATCCTTGGTGCCCTCCACCCAATAAATGTCGATGGTGCTGTCTTTGCCTCATCTACGAAGTTGGGAGTTGGAGTGGTGCCAGGGACTCAACTGGTTGGATTTCCTAGTGGAGACCGTATCGGTACCGAGCAGAGTGGCATGCTGTTTGTGAGGGGCTTCAATTGGCACATCAACGTGGTCGGCATAAGGTTGTGATAGAGAGCGATAATATGGACATTATTCGCAAACTTCCAACTTCAAACGGAAGATGATTCTTTCTTTGCTCTTGTTTTTCAAGACATCATTACTTCATCTTCTTATTTTTCTTCTATTAGCTTCTCTTTCATTCGTAGAGAATTTAATTCCTTAGCTCATAAGCTTGCTGATGCGTGTTGGTGCCATGACATGGGGCCAAGTGGTCGCCACATGGTTCTAGATGGGAAACGTTAGACAAGGCTGCACGACGGGCATACTTGGGCGTCGGCAGGCAGTATTGACACATTATGGGCAGGTTGGTCGAGACTTTATGGGGAATCAGCAGACTGATACGCACATATACGCGAGACTGGGCAAGTTGGGCGCCCATATCCGAGACGGTCGGTGGACTAACGCGTGCGGGCGCAAGGCTGGTGCAGGTTTCCTCAGTAGGTTGGCGAGGTGTTGGGGAAAGTCTCGGCCAGACTTGGTAGATTGGCCGACAGTGTGCGTGGTTGCTGGCAGGCATTGGCACGACAGGCTGAAGCAGTGCATGTGGGAGGCATGTGACTGACGGTTGAGAGCAGCAACCGCTCGTAGACTTTTGGAAGGCAGTTTTTGGTGGTTAGGCTTAGTTTTGCTTAGGGGTTGGGGTTGTCAACCGCATTGTTGTTGGTATATAAGTAGTTTTAGCCGTTTTGCTAAATTTTATGAGAGTTGGACGTAGTCCATTGTATGCAAACCAAAGGGTCCTTGTATTTTGGTTAATGCAGTAATAAAGTATAATGTTGGCTTCGGCCATATGTTCTTGTGTTGCTGAAGTTCAGTTACGTTCCTATGTTGGTTGCATGCTTGGTTTAATAATATGTCCACCTACCCAAATTCATACACATGGGAATTTGTGTGGGAAAAGAAAGGCTGACTAGTGCTTGAGAAAGGCTAAGCCGAACGGGGTCGAGAAAAATTCCGCTGCATAAATTTATCCTGTGACAGTTGGTATCAAAGCCAGGTTGCATTGCATCTGGTTCTTGATCGTTCAGAGTTTTTGGCCTTACCCTGATTGTGTTTTGTCTCTATGGCGGAACATACAAGGACGGGAAGTCGTATGGAAGCTGTTGAAGGACGACTTCAGCAGATTAAGGAATTATTGGGGCGGCTACAAAGACCCCCTACTGTTGTTGTTCTTCAACTGGCAAATTTGCAGGCTGCTATTGAATGTTTGAGGAAGACGGTTGAGGGATTGCCACAGTTCGTGGAAGAAATGGTAGTGTTGGTTTCTGAGGAGGTGACTGGCCTTGTCGAGGATGCTGACACAAAAGTTGAGGCCTTAATAGCGGATTTGAAAGTGGCAAAGATGGCTATTGCGGGCATTGGTACAGACGTGAGTGCCAATGTTCCCAATGTTCGGGTTCCTGATCCTAAATCTTTTGGCAGTAAGCAGAGCGCCAAAGAGCTTGAGAACTTATTGTGGGACATGTATGCATTCTTTCGGGCTGCAAGAGTGCTGGAGGCGAAAAAGGTATCCATTACAAGTATGTATCTCACGGGGGATGCCAAGTTGTGGTGGCATTCTCGATTGCAAGACGATGCCAACTGAGAGGGGATAGAGACATGGGAGGTGCTGAAGAAGGAATTGAAGGACCAGTTCCTTCCTGTATCACTAGTTAGGTTGCAAGGGAATCCCTGTGGAACTTGAGGCAAATAGAGACCATTCGTGAGTTCGTTAAGAAGTTCAGTTCACTCATGTTGGATGCAAAGGACATGTCGGAGGAGGACTGGCTATTCAATTTTGTGGTATGTTTGCAACCTTGGGCACAAACGAGTTGAGACGGCAAGGTGTCAGGGATTTTCCAACCGCCATTGTTGCTGCTGATCGTTTGATGGATTACAAGACCGTTAATGACCCAGAACAAGTAAGTGATGATAACGGGAACGGTCGAGAAAAGAACGGTAAGAAGTTCAGGAAGAAGGAGAAAGCAAAGGAAGTGGTGACTGAAACTGTTGAGCCAAGGGTTGTACAAGACAGACCCAAGGCTGGTTGCTACATTTGTTCCAGTACTGAACATCGGATGCGGGACTGCCCCAAACGTGGCAAGTTGAATGCGTTAGTTGCTAAACAGACAGATGACGAACTTGAGATAGGATCGATGTGGATTACATCGATGCATGTTGGTGCACTTCGTGTACAATCTCGTGCATGCAGGAATTCATGCACAAAGGGCCTGTTGCTTGTGAAAGACTTGGTTGCCGGTGAGGAAGTGAAAGCAGTTGTGGACACGGGGGCCATGCATAGTCTGATTTTGGACCGGATCATCAAAGATTTGGGACTGGACGTTAAACCTTGTGGCAGTGTGTTGAAGGCTGTCAATTCCAAAGTAGTGCTAGTTAGCAGGATCACTACCACGGATTTGTGTATTGGGTCGTGGAAGGGAGAATGTGATTTGGTGGCTGTGGGGCTGGATGACTTTGATGTTATTTTGGGCAGCGATTTCTTTGTTTCTGCACAGGTGACGATAGACCCATGGTTGGATGGCATTTACATTGCAAAGTGTAAACATCCTAGATTTGTGAGAGGGGTGTATGGCAAAGGGGACACTCCGGCAGGAAAGAAGTTAAGGATGGTGAAGTCAGTGCCGTCAAGTTGCAGTTCTCCTTATGTTGTTGGGTTTTACTGCATTGGGAAGATGCGGGAGGAGACGAGAAAAAGATGGGCTGAGGTCTAACAGGAGTTAGTGGCTGGGCCAACGGCAAGTGGATTTTGCCAAAAGGAAAGAAGGGCTACGAGGATCAACAGTCTGATGATGCTGATTGCGACGAGCAAGCATTGATGCGAAATACCTCTGTTGGGAAAGGGAGGAAAGGTACGTCGACGAGGGCGTCAACTCCAGTTGGTGGGGGAAGTTTGTAGCCCCCTTTTCCTAGCTGGTCGGTAGCATACGGCAGACAGGCGCACGGGCTCGGCTAGGGGTGCCGGATGGGGTCGGCACAAGGACGGACGATGGTGTCGACAGCTAGTTGGTGCCATGACACAGTGCCAAGTGGTCGGCATATAGTACAAAGGTTGGTCGGATGGGAAACGTTAGCCAAGGCTGCAGGCCCGGCAGACGGGCAGACTTGAGCGTCGGCAAGCAATATGGGTAGGTTGGTCAAGACTTTATGGGGAGTTGGCAGACAAATACACACATATGAGCGAGATTGGGTGAGCTGGGCACCCATGTGCCGAGACAGTCAACAGACTGATGCGCACGGGTGCAAGGCTGGTGCAGGTTTCCTTGACAGGCTGGCGAGGCGTTGGGGCAAGTCTCGACCAGACTTGGCAGATTGGCCGACAGTGTGCGGGGACGGCTGGTAGGTGTGTGCACGAGATCGGCAGGACTGGGCAACTGTCGGACGCTGGGCAGGGCATGGAGACTAACTCGGCAGGCTAAAGTAGTGTATGTGGGGGACATGTGACTGGTGGTTGAGGGCAGCAACCGCTCCGGGACTTTTAGAAGGCAGTTTTTGGCTGTTAGGCTTAGTTTTGCCTAGCGGTTGGTTTGTCAACCGCATTGCTGTTTGTATATAAGTAGCTTTAGCTGGTTTGCTGAATTTTGTGAGAGTTGGACGTGGTCCATTGTATGCAAACCAAAGGGTCCTTGTATTTTGATTAATGCTGTAATAAAATATAAGATTGGCTTCGGCCGTATGTTCTTGTGTTGCTGAAGTTCATTTACGTTCCCATGTTAGTTGCATGCTTGGTTTAATAATCTCTCCACCTACCCAAATTAATACACGAGGGGATTTGTGAGGGAAAAGGAAGACTAACTAGTGCTTGAGAAAGGCTAGGCCTCATGGGGTCGAGAAAAATTCCGCTGGATAAATTTACCATGTGACAACAACCATAGTGAGGGTATTTCCCTCCTCGACTTGGACATTGTCCATTTTTACTTGCTTCCAACTGACTTTGGTTAATAAATTTCATGATTTTCCTCTATATATATATATATAAGATTTACACTAATGCCTTCTGAGGTTATGTTTAATTATACAACAATCTTATGTCTTTTGTAAAATTATAGATCCATTCTATGAGAGGAAAATGTGTCTCAGGTGAGTGTTTGTGTAAAATTATCGGTATATTCTCTTAAAAGATAATGTACCTCCTATGAGTGTTTGTTTAAAATTTTACTACTAAATAGGGGGTGTACTTATAATTACAATTACAATTTTAAGAGGTGCACTTATAATTTAACAAATAGAAGAAAAGTGTTCGTGTAATTAGATCCGACATCAAAGGATGCCAATGTAATTTACTCTCAAATACAAATAAAATTTTATCGACTCAAATTTAAATTAGAAAATATAATGTCGTCCATAGTGAAAAGTGTCTCTAAAAATTTCAAAAAAATTACTATTTAATTTGAATAAATATCAAATAATAAAGGTCTAATCATATAATAGAAAAAAAATAAAGAGTTCAACTGTAATATGAAAACCTATGGGAGATGTCTATAATTTGAAAAATCTTAAAGGATGTTTCTGTAGTTTATGAACAAATACACAAAAGTCATTTTGCAAGTATTTCAAGGCTTTTCATGGCAATTCGTATCATAACAGATAGATATAATGTTTCAAACATAAGAGAGTTTATGTATAATTAAACTAAAATTTAGGGAAAGTATAGTAATTATCTCATAAAATAAAGATAAAATTAACATTTAGCCCAAATACCAAATTGCATAGCCCCACCCGCCCCACCCGCGCGTGTGAATCTCTGCGTCTATATCTATTCTCGTTGTCGTTGAAGGTGTCATCACCTCTGCATTTCATCCGTTCCACCTTTCAAACAGGCTCTTCCTCCTCTCTTCCTTCTGCGTTTCGTTTGATTTCATTTCATTGCTCCATTCTTTGTCTAGCTTTCCCAATTTCTTTCAAACCACGTCTCCATTTCCGGCCAGGGAAAGAACAGCTCCGACCAACCTCCGCCGCCGCCGCCGACGTTTGAAATCTCAACGATCTTTGGAGAAACCGAAACAGACCCTTCAGAACCCCGTATTCTTTGGATCTTTTTCTGTTGATTTTGATGGCTGATGGTAAGAATCACGGAATGGGATACGGTGGGAAGAAAAACCAGAACAATGGCAAGAGCATTCCGGCGTCGGTTTTCAATCGATCGATGACAATCAATTCTTCGTCGACGGCGGCGGCCGGGGAAAACAGGCCGTTCTATAATCTCTATGGTTCCGCGCCGCTCCAGCGCAATGGGTCGGTCAAGAGTTCGTACAGCTCCTCATTTGGCTCCATGATTTCTGCCGGGAATTCGTTCAAGGGGAAGGTCAAGAAATTGTGCTCTATTTTCGAATCCCCGAAATCCCCCTCAAGCACCCCAAATTCACAATCTTTGGCCTCGCCCACATCCACGAAACACAACAAATTGTTGTCGACGGTGGCGGATTCTTCACACGTCATTCCGAAGACTGGCTATTCTCTGGTCCCTGATTCTTCCTTGAGGCTGCCGGGCACCGAGGATAGGGTTGTTATTTACTTCACCAGCCTCCGAGGAATACGAAGAACATTCCAGGATTGTCACAGTGTACGAATGATTTTCCGAGGATTTCGTGTAAATCTCGATGAGAGGGACATTTCGATGGACGTGGCCTATAAAAAGGAATTGCAGAAAGTGCTTGGAGAAAATAATGTTAGCTTGCCTCAGGTGTTTGTCAAAGGGAAATACATTGGGGGAGCTGATATTATAAAGCAAATGCTAGAAGTCGGTGAGCTGGGGAAGCTGGTCAAGGGGCTCCCTTTGCGGCCGCCAAAGCCCTGTGATGCTTGTGATGACATGAGATTCGTCCCATGCATGAAGTGCGATGGTAGCCGCAAGGTGTTTGATGAGGATGAGGAGGTGCCCAAGAGGTGCCCGGAATGCAATGAAAATGGGCTCGTGCGCTGTCCCCTCTGCTGCTCATGAGTGGTGTATTGTAAATGGAATTTTTATTAGTAGGAAGCTGGTGTGTGATTATATGTTGCTCCCAACAGTTACTTGGACATTGTGAGACAGGATAAATGTTTCTTTGCTGAGGATATCAGACGTGTACATAGTGATTGTGTTCCAAATTTAGGTGAATTGATCGGTTGTTCACCTTCGTTGTTGATATTTTTACTTGTATCTGGTTAGCCATGGTGCTGAAATCTGGCACTTATGTGCTATGACTAATATGCTTATAATGAAACATAATGATAACTATACCATATTGGTTTAATAATGTTTGCCAACTTCACTCCGGCCATCTTTTATGTATGATGAATACGTTCTTGCAGCTTTTCTTTCTCTCCTGTCCCCAGCTGAACCATAGAAGTTAGTTGGTTTGATAGGTTTTGTGCATTAATGTGTTTCTCTGCCTTATGCTTCTAAGGTTTGTGTTGCTTTGTGTTTGCTCGCCTAAGAGACAACCTTGCACAGTGAGATACTTCCTCTAATGAAATCTTAGGCTGAGAATGCTACTAATTATCATTCAACAGTATGTAATATAATTACTTCTTAGTCTTATCAGGAGATCTTTGTTTTGGTATATGCAACTGAGCTCTGCAATGTGCAGAACTGCATGCTGGATTTTGATACTTCCTGGTCATTGATGAAGTGATAACTTTTCTCCAACTCCGGACCTTGCTTCGAGTTTGTATGGTAACTGTTTGAAATTATACTCTGTTGGTATATTTCTCTTGCAGGACCTCATTTTCTGATGTTTGTATGAGAGGATAAATTTGCTTCTTTCCTTATTTTTTACTGACTTGGCTTTTAACCTTGTACTCTTGAGATATTCTTAATTCTATCAACAGCTGAATTTTGTGTTGGTTTTACTAGTTCGACTATTACTATCAGTTGAGTTGATATATTTCACATTGATATCCGCCTTTTATACCATCAACAATGAGTTATCAATTTTGACATTGTCACTTGAAATGTGCAAAGTAGTATATATGGTTATTTATGTTGGAAAGCTAGTGCCTAATCAGTGAACAATCCAAGAACTTAGTGGAAGCATGAATGCATGCAAATGTCCTGCACCATAATGTTCTGGAAGAGCTTATTTCATTATTTAGATTGTATCAATGCAATATTTTAGAATGCAGATGGTCCTTTTAACACAGTAAGTGTGATACAATTACGATTGGAGTTGATCAGAGTAGCTACAAAAAGATGTGCTTGTGCTTCATAGAATATGAGCAATACTATTCTTAATGTGCATTATCTTGATTGCTGGTGTTGCATAGTATTTTTAAGCTTGGGTTGTGATCTCTGGCATGCAATCATTGATAGCATTACTCTTGAATGTTATTTTTTTTTTAACCGTTGATCGTTAATTCGAGTGTATTAGAGTATATTATCATTATGTATGATAGATCGTAAAGGTTAAAAACGCAGTCATGTTGGCATATAGTACAGTATATGGTTGGGGATTGCTGGTGATTTATAGGATCATGGGGCCTGTTCTTATTGACATTCTTTCTCTCCCGCCCTCTCAATCGAATGATAATGGATGGGTCGAGCTTGTTGCACCCATTGGTCGATCTAAGGAGTTTTCATATTCTTTCCTCTTTTTCTTGCTATTCGCGAATCTTCTAGGTGGGCTACTATCACAGCCTCTGCTCCTTCCTGCGGTTGAGCGATGTAAACTTGTATTTTGAATGCAAAAGTAAATTTTTCGTGTTGTTTGACCATTTTCTCAATAACCATGCTTTGATAAATTTCATCCGTACCATGCTTTGATAAAGCTACAACTTGTAGTTTTTAACCCCACAACAGTTATTTTTTTACCTAATTCTTCACTATGCTCATTGAATAATTTTTCATTCTTTCATCAACTTTAAAAATGGATCGCGGTTATCTCAAAAATCGCGGGGCAAACTGAGCTTCGAGTCCCTTCAGAATTGCTGACATTCTGATAATGGAAGTCGCGGTTCTGACCTTAGTATTTTCTTGTGATATGCACACAATTGGCCTCTTCTATTGTAACGTGTGGATTAGTGGTTTAGAAATGCTCATCTTACTATACCTCGAACATGGAAAACGGGATACTGAAAAAGGACCATCGATTTTGATTCATTCCAGCGTCGGTTTTGCATACTCGTACAACAAATTGGATTCTTCGGCTCTTCGCATAAAGTTGTGACTCTGAGTCCCAAGGGACCTTACGGGGAAGACCATTTCTATTTCCATTGTCCAAGGTTCAATTTCTCAACTCAACCTACGAGGAATCTTTACATCTTGTAGTAGATATATGTGTTTAGTGTAATTTATCCCAATATTGTAAATGAACAAATTACTTCAATATGAAAAAAGGCAATTTATTTGTTTGTGTTTTTTTTAAATGAAACAATTTATTTTTTTAGACATGAAGATGAATTGTTTCATTTTAAGAAAATACAGATAGATAAATTATTATTTATTTATTTTAAGGAGGTAATTTGTTCATTTGTAATATTATAATGGGTTAAATTGCATTTTTTCCCTAGAATATATACTTGACAGGGGTTAACCCATAAATAACCCTGAAAGATTATCGGTAAAATGCGAAAAAAAAAAGTCATTGTGTTTTGGTGAAATAGCAAAAAAAACTCCTTGAGATTGGAAAATAGGCTTATCAGTTTCCCATTACATCTATTTCTTAGGAGGTTGAGCTTCACGCGCTAGAGTGTGCCCTCTTTTTTTTTTAAATCCTATTTTTTAAGAAGGGACGGTCAATTGCATTTTTTCTCACATTAATTTGTGAGCTGCTGTTAAGTGCAATACTTTTTTCTTTTCGAGCTTTTTTCATTATAAAATACTTAAAAGGGTTAAATACATTTACCACCCCTGAAATATTCACCCCACATCAATTATTCCCTTAAAGTATTAAAACCTTCAAAAAACCCCTCTGACCTTCTAACTTCTTTTATTTTTAAGTTCAAAAGGTCCATTTTACCCTTATTGAAAATTGTTTTTTCATAAAAAAAAATTAAAAAGGTTTTTAAAATACTAAAATCGCTCTTTTGTGAAGCTTTTGTCTAATTCTAGTTTTACTTATTTATCGAGTTCTTTTTATTTTCGTAATCCTAAAATATTTGGAGTTTATTTTATTTTAGTTTCCTTTATTTGTCAAACCAAGTTAAAGATAAAGTTATACATATATATATTTATATATTTACTTAAACAAACATACAATTAATAAAATCAAAAAGAGTTGATCATGAGCTAATAAGAATATATATAATTAATATATATTTATATGAACATGATAATTATATAAATATAGTAATGATATGAATGTATAAATTTATTTTTAATTTGGTTTGACAAACAAGTTAAGCTAAAATAAAATGAGTTTCAAATACTTTAGAATTATAAAAATAAAAAGGGCTCGATGAAAAAGGAAAAATAGAATTAGATAAAACTTCAAAAAAGAGTGGTTTTGTTATTTTAAAAATCCCTTTAATTATTTTTTCTAAATCAATTTTTAGTAAGGGTAAAATGGACTTTTTGAACTTCAAAATTAAAAGTGTTAGAAGGTCAGGTGGCTTTTTTAAGGTTTTAATACTTTATGAGAGTAATTGATGTAGGGTGAATACTTTAGAAATGGTAACTGTATTTAACCCTACTTAAGATTCGTTATTTATGGAAAAACTTTTTGATTTATGTTTAGAATAACTTCCTTATTTGTGTAGAATTTGATGAAAATATACTTGAATTGATTTTCATATGTAATTGACAATACACATAAAAAAGTAGAGAAGAATCAAAGAATGATGTGACAATTTGTGCTATTTTTGCTATGTTAATTTTTTTTAATATAGAAATAACAATTTAAAAATTTTATTGTAATTCTATGAAAGTTAATTTTGAGAATGACAGTATTTTACTTAATTAATTATATAAAAAGTATACGAAATAAAAGGAAGGTTGCATCCATTTCATCTCAACCAGAACAAATACATCCATGGGAAAATTTTCATTTTTGTTCCCATATCTTAGGACTTTTTTTTTTTTATTTGATCCCATTTATTGTATTTGTCTCACATGTAGTCCTATTTATTCAATTTTTTTTTCAAATTTATTCCCAAACAGCATTTTCCGTCAAATTATTAACAAAGCCGCCAATAGTGGTAGAGTCTTGCCCCAATAACATACTTGATGGATCCGTTAACAATTTGACGGAAAATGTTGTTTGGGACCAAATTTAAGAAAAAATTGAACAAATGAGACTAAATATGAGACAAATGCAACAAATGGGACCAAATTAAAAAAAAACCCTACAATATGGGACCAAAAAAAACAATTTTCCCTCCAACAAGTTATGTTCAACATATCAATAGATACCACCATCCGAAAACTACACCAATTGTTTCCGAAAAGTTATAGGAAAATGTCAAAAAATCCGTAGATAACCACTCACTTTGATGCATGAATACAAAAATAATGACATGGGCGTGATATGACACGGATACAACGACACATAAATTTCATAAATTTAGGCTACAACATGACTATATATAATAATATTTTATTTTATATGTATATTCTTATAAAATTAAAATATACTATATAACAAATATCAAAATATATAACACCATGAAGGAAAGATCGAAATTTAACATTAAGATAAATCATAAAATAAACATGTTTATATCTAAGTCTTTAATAAAAATACATGGCTTCTAAAATATACATAATCAATTCATTTTAAAAAGTAAATAACTATCACTCTCAATTAAAGTATGCAATGAATAATTTCTAATTATCAAAATTAGTTAAATCATCGTGACTACCTCGAGATTCTTCAGTAACTTCATCCAAAAATAAAATATACTAAAATTTTAGTTCAACATGCGAGAAATTTAAATTGATGGAGAAGCGATTGAATGAAAGAGACAAGCGGAAGAGAGATTGAAGGAGAGAGAGAGAGAGAGAGAGAGAGAGAAGGAAGAGGGGAAGAAAGAAAATATTTTAATTTCAACTGAGAATCCTAACCACAAAACCTTTTGAAATTATAAAGACCCAAAGATGTCATAGGACGTGTTGGACACATTGTTTGGTATGTGAGACACCGTGCCCCTCTTTTTTTTTTTTCATTACATATTTTTAAACACGCAAATAATGTGTCCGACACATGTTGGAGTCGTGTACGACGCGTGTCAGACACTCACTGCATGGGGTAGTTTTTTCAAGTGTCCATGCATTATAGATAACACATCATCGATTAAACAAACCCATAAATCCAAACAGAATATTGTCCATAGTCGATGTTACTAAGCCCATTACTTAAATATTGATAGAGCAATGGATTATTATAGACAATCTTGATCTTCGTCAAGTCCACAGCCACCGCAATATGGCCCTTCAACCCTTCAATCAATGCTTTCACTTCGGCCAACCCCATAGTCGTTTAATTCTTCTTTGCACTCAGGCCTTTGCTTATCACAAACACCAAAATGTTGTCCTGCATATAGCCTCTTTTATTCCACCAGCCATTCCAAGTTTATCAACCAAACCTTTGACATAAATCTTATATTGGTAAATTTGACCATTGGAGGATGAGGAGCCCTCGCCGTGCAGCCTCTTCAAATTATTCCCTGTTCTCCTCCACTCCTCTTTCGGAATCACCACTACTTGGCGAGCAAAAGTGCGACTGTGGACCTAACAGCTGAGGTTCGGCCACATGCGCTCCATTTCGCCCTCGCTGAGGAGCTGTGTTCGTACTTCATGATTTATATTTCCCCTTTTTGAATTTTTGAATCTTCACTTCCCATGGATCCAAGCTCTCAAAAATAACTTTTTTTCCCTCTATTATTGTATTGAAATTCATTTCCTAAACCCTAGATTTGTCCCGAAATCAACGACAAAAAACCATAATTTTTCACCTATTCTTTTTCGTTTTTATTTTTCTCTCTATGTTTTCTCTGTCTTCAATTCACGTACAATCAAAAGTGAAGGATTAATTTGCAACACATTTTGATTGAAGGGCATAACGAGAAGTTTACCTTATTTCCAAGCGTCGTCTACTTTCAAAGTTTAAGAGTGAGAGTTTGTTGAGTTATATATAACACATATTAGAATTGGTGATCGTCAAGCCAATTGTTGGTCTATTATGAACTATTCTCGACAGTCTTTTTCAATTGTTGATTAATTGAGAATTATTCTTTTGTCATCTTTATCTTATGCCTAAAATACATTAGCTTGTATGCATTTGGTTGAAGTCCCTAGATAATATATGCCACGGGATTAGATTGCGCATATGATGGTGATCATAAAACAAACTTCTGTGATTTGATCTAAAACATTTCAAGTTCGAGAATCCGTTAAGACGGGGCATTAACAAGGATTCCATAGAGACCTACACTAAGTGATGCATTCATATGATAAGTATCGTGTTTCATAGATGATTGACATGTGACGTCTGTGCACATCAGTGGGTGCTTGATAATGAGTTATTAAGTTCACTCAACTGACCCATTGGAGAAGTCATATTAAAGGCCAATAAGGCATGATCGATATGACTTGACTCCCTCAGTTACGATAATGCATTAAGTAGTCAGACGTGAGGTTCCACAGTAACCTTGTTCATAGTACGTCTATGACTTGATTATGGTTAACGTAGTCATATGTTTCAACCTTGATTACAATATGACCACTTCGGAATAGTTATAGTAGCTCTCTTGTTCCCATCCGGTAGTTTATGTGTTGTCAAATCAAGTCTCCTTTGAAATGATTGCGAGGGTATTTAGAGGAGGAGTTGAGGAGTGTTTGAGCGTGGTAGGGTGCACACGTCATGGTGGCGATGCCCTAAAGTGACATGATATTATGCCACCTTTATTTCGCAGAAAATATAGTTAGGCCCATCAGAATCCATATATCTCAAGAGGCATTTGCCCTTTATAATTACGAGTGGGTATCATTTTGTAGGTGCGTATTTATGATATTTGGATCTAGCTGTTTGACTCTACCTGATTTATCTAGAACCCATTCTATTTAGGGAAAATTGCAATTTTCGTCCACTATTAGGCTCAGTGGCAATTTAAACCAGGCATTTCTCAAAATAGCAAATAAGGACATTAATGTTTAGAAAATGACAATTTCAGTCCAAATTTCCCTAATTTCGCCGGAATTAGTCATGTGATTAGCACATGAGCTATTCAAATTGGGGATTTTATCCCCTCCAACCAGAATCTCCTATGTGGCTTATTAAAAAATGGTGGAGCTGAGGTGGCATTAATGATATGTCAAAATTTTGACACATCATCAATGCCACCTCATCCCACTACTCATACTAAGCAACATGGTGGACATTTCCCCCCATTAGACGCATTAACCCAAAAAAAAAAAGCCCTAATCTCTTGTACCTCTTTGTCCAAATGCGAAGAGAAAAAAAGGGGACATTCGATTTTAGCCTAAATATAGCTTGATTGGAGGCGCATTTGTGGAAATATGGTGATGATTCGCAAAGCTAGGCATCTAAACGTGTCCCCTTGCATACCGTAAGTCTCGAAGTTATAGTTTGTAATTTTTGTAGTCGGACAAGAGCGTAATTTTATATATTGAGGTTGCATTTTTTTTGTTTGCTTTTGTTTGTTGTTTTTTGCAATTGTGGAAGTATATTGATTACTTAATGTTTGGATGGTCCCCCACATGTGAGAATTTTACTTTATTCTTTGTTGGTGAATTTATTTAGCTTTTCTATGGGCCACTTGATAGTAATGTCTCATTTGCATTTTTTTTTCTTTTGCGGTTAATTATTTGTAGACTCTGACACTCAAAGTATTTCTGTTGCTATGTGGTATGGTGGTGAGGGTAGAAATGTTCCTTTAACTAAGTACATTGGTGGAAACTTGCACAAATTTGATTACGTAAATGCTACACACATTAACAAGGCTACTCTTGACTGTTTAGCAGGAAAATGTGGGGCATCTGGGGATGGTATAAGGAACTACATAATAGTTAATGGGGGGTTCAAGTTACTATTTAGTGATGATGACATACTATAGCAAAGTTTGAAACATTTGGATAGTAGGGAAATTACCATTTATGTTGAGTATAAGCCTCCTGCGCCTGAAGAGGTTGCTGTTGAGTATACTGAAGATGTAAATCAAGAGAATAGGGGGGGGGGGGGTAGGGGAAGGTAAAGGTAAAGGTCAGAAAAAGAAGGTTGGAAAAAGAAAGAAAAAATAGTCTGCAAAAGGTAAGAAAAATGTTGATGTTGAGGGTGATTCTGAGTTCTTAGGTGTTCAGAATGCAGAAAACACTGAGCCATTAAGTGCGGGGATGATAATGAGAATACAGAGAATGTTGGGGCAGAGATTCTTGGGGCAGGCCTCAAGAAAATTTGAATATAGGGGTGGAAGATGATGATGGACAAGAATATGAATTTATAGCAGAAACAGATTGCAGTATTGATGATGATGAGTTGTTTGCAGACTTTGTGGATGGGGATATTCATGACTTGAGTGCAGATGCACTTTCAGAAGCTGAATCAGGTGCGACTGATTTGGTGGGCAGTGACTTAGATGAAAATAGGGTGTCTAATGAAGAGGTAAATGGTGAATCTTACCTAGTTTTCAGTCCGGTTGAAATGTATGACCCTACACTAGAGTTAGGGATGATATTTAGTTTGAAGGAGTTTAAGGATGCAATCCAATCACATGCCATAAAGAATAAGAGAAGCCTGATTTTTACCAAAAATGATGCATTCAGAGTGTATGCAGTATGCAATGGGGAGGGGTCCGAATGGAAGATACACGCAAACAAGAAAAAAAATGAGTAAACCTTCCAGATTATCTTGTACAAGTCTGAACACACTTTCCCCCAAGTCTTTAAAGTAAGAAATGTGTCAACCAAATGGCTAAGTGAAAGGTTCCTTTAAGACTTTAAGACTGACCCAAAAAGAAATGTGAAAGGGTGGAGAGTTGACACCATGAACCAGCTGAGATGTCATGTTTCTAGGAACCAAGCATACAGAGCAAAGAGACAAGCTTTGAAGATCCTGGAGGGTAGTCCTGAGCAATAATTCGGCAAGTTATGGGACTATGTAGAAGAGCTGAGGAGAACAAACCTAGGCTCCACAGTTATTTTAGGGGTTAATGACAATGGAGAAAACAAGTTTGAAAAATTATATGTATGCTTTTATGCACTAAAGTAGGGTTTTCTGAGTGGATGTAGGCCCATAATTGAGGTAGATCGTTGTCACTTGAAAGGCCCACATAGTGGCATTTTGCTAAGTGCAGTTGGAGTGGACCCAAACAATAACTTGTACCCTATTGCATATGTTGTGGTTCAGAGGGAATCTACAGACACTTGGGAGTGGTTTTTGATTGTTCTAAAGCAAGACTTAAACATTACCAGGGATAATGAATTCACTTTCATTAGTGACAAACAGAAAGGTCTCATACATGCATTTCACACAGTTTTCCCTAACTCTGCCCATAGATTCTGTGTAAGACATCTGCACAACAATTTCAAGAATGCAGACCTTAGGGGTCTTGCATTAAAAAATGCATTATGGAAAGCTGCAAGGGCTACCACACCAGGAGAGTTCAACATGAGGATGGATGAGATGAAAAAAGTTAGATAATGCTGCATTTGACTGGTTCCATGACGAGCCACCACATGAATGGAGTAAATCTCATTTCACTGAGGCAACTAAATGTGACATATTACTTAATAATGTGTGTGAGAGCTTCAATGCAAACATTTTGGATGCACGTGATAAACTAATACATACTATGCTTGAGTGTTGAGAGAGTATCTAATGAAGAGATTGCACGAGAACAAGGACAAAGCAGATAGGAAATGGACAGAAACCTTATGTCCTAAGATAAACAAGGCATTACAGAAGTAAATTGACACGATTGGAGACCGCATTCCCATTAAGGCTAATTACAGACATTATCAGGTGTCTTGTTATAATGGGAACCAGTTTTCCATTGACTTAGAGATGAGGACATGCACTTGTAGATTATGGCAGTTAACAGGGATACCTTTCAAGCATGGATGCAGTGCCATCTTCCATCAGAATCTGATGCCTGAGGATATGGTTGATGAACATTATCATGTGGATACATATAAAAAGGTTTATGAACCTGCCATACTTCCCATTAGTGGTGGAATGTTGTGGGTAGAACCAAACTTCATTCCCCCTTTACCTCCCCATTTTGGAAGAAAACATGGAAGACCAGCTTGAGCCAGAAATAGGGAACTTGATGAGCCAGATCTGAAGTCAAAGAAGACAAGGGGCAAGAGGCCAATGCACCAGTTAAAAAGACAACACACTAAGCACCACTGCAGTATTTGTGGTGAGGCAGGGCATAATGCTAAAGGATGTGCCCTATTTAAGGATATGCAAGAGCCTGGCCTTGATCAAACAATCATGGATGCCCTCTTCTCAAACTCACGTGTCAAGGTGTTTATATCTCTCAAACTCTCAAGTTCATTTAGTGTCTTAACATTTCTAAGTTTTGTGTTTCGTTGTAAACAGGGATCACAAGCCACTGCATCTTCAAGTTAGAGTAGGAAGAGAAAAACATTGTATTTATGACAACCATATGAGAGTAAGTTTTATATGTATGTTGCAGAGTAGGTCTTATATGATTATTATGCAAATTTATGGATTTAATTTTTTGAAGGTTGAGTTGAATGCTGCAGAATCCGGGGAAAATACACAACCACTGATATTACCTCTTGTAGTAGAAGAAGATCAGTGGATGAAGAGGTTGAACCATCAATTCTGACAAAGCCTGGTCGGGGGCCTTCTCTGTGACACCCCCTACGTAACTACATTGCATTACCACTAATTATACACCCCCTTTAATTATAGCCTGCCTTATAAGAGATTTCATTTAAAATGAATAAAATCGATCCTATTGTAAATATAATATATATATATATATATATTCAAAATATGGTAACCATCATCGAAAGTTCATATCTACTAAGCCACCAGTATGCTATGTACAAAACTCCAAAAAAATGCTTCAACTATTATAGAACTTGAAATGCAAACCCGATAAAAGACTATGATCACATAGCTATAACTTTTGGCTTTAGGTGTCACGGCTGACCCACCTATTTAGATCATGCACGTCTTCAAAGTTGCTATAGCTAGTCACCTTGATCTATCTCCTGAAAATGTTGGCAAGGGATGAGCTGCCTACTCAATAAGTACAGCTAATTAACTTATACATATACACGCACATACATAAGAAAACGAGTATCATGCAATACAACAAATATAAGAAATAACATATACCAACAATCATATATCAAATACACATAATACTCGACTTTATTGTTTATTTCCTTAGGGCTCTGCTTACCCATGCTGGAATGCATCACTCAATGGTCCATGCCAGCTATCATCCTCACTCATAATATCTCTTTTTTTTTTTTCCTCGGTACCACACAACACACAACTCGTATGATACCCCATCATCACTGATACCACACAGCACACAGCTCGTATGATATCCCATCATCCATCATATCACACAGCACACAGCTTGTATGATATGTTACATCATCTCCCTTGATCAATGACAATACACAACTCGTCATTAATCATATCACCCTAAGCCATTGCATTATGCTCCCCCCAGTTAGGTAAGCCATCTCTGTATCTCAATTCACAATATTCTCATCAGATATTCTCATCACTCATCTTCATTCAACAATAAAATCCCCATCAATAACTTCAACGTTTAATTTCATTTAACAATCACATTAGTACACACAATTGCCCATCTAACTTCCATACACTATAACCACATATAATCACTTAATGACAACTTCACAGTATAACTAGTAATCCAGACAAATAGCCAACAAGTCATAATTTCATATACATCACAAAATATATTTCTATATATATAAACATATCATATACACACACACACACACACACACACATATATATATATATATAAGTTCAGTTAACTATACTTACCTCCAACTCAAAAGATCACGTTAATAGGAGAACTGCTCAGCCCTCTACTCTATCTTCACGTCCTATAGCAGGATATAATACATATTATTAATATATCAAAATTATTGTCAATTTTGAATAAAATTACCAATTAATATTCATACTTTTTCTACTAATACTTTAATATTCCATTTATATTGAAATTCAAACCTCCGTTCCTTTCTCCTCTAAATATTCGATGCTATAAACTTCCCCGGTATATATCTAATTTATCTATTAACTCATAAAATCTTATTCTATCAAACCCCTCATGTTTTTTATATTTATTATCCTCTATAACATCCCCTAAATGAAATTACTACAAATATCCCATATTTTTTTTAATAAATATAATATTCTCAAATATAATTCCCTAATATTTCTCAAATATAATTTTTTACTATTCTTATTAATTTCTGTCAATTTTCACTATAATAATAATTATTTAAACACTAATATATACAATTATGTATTTAGTTAATAAACCCGATCAATTTGAATAGTTCATCATAACAACTACTAAATCTAGTAGGTTATATAATTTTGAGTTCTTAGCTATAATATTCCAGTCCAATTAAATATATACCCGAACAATAATTTATATAAATACCCAAATTCAATAAATTTTTCGATTAAATAGTAAATTGAATAGTACAAAGCATATTTAATAAATGCACTAATTAAATAATATTAATATAATAATTAATTTATAATTTATAGTAAAACTACACTAACCTGTTTTCACCGTTCGGAGTTAGCACATTTGAATATGTGTAATGTGTAGTTAGTGTTAATGCACATATAAAAGTGTAGTTATCTTTCGTTACAAGTTAAATCCAAATATATATGTTGAATTAGAAAAACGGCCACGTGTTGCAGCCGTAATGATATTTTCCCTCATTATTTTTCTTTTTTTAATACTTCTATTAAAATTACAATTTAGCCCCCAATTTTTATATATTTATGTATTGACCACAACTATTTAATAAAGCTCCTATTTAGTCCCTTCAAGTTTTAATATATTTATAAATTCAACCTATAACTTATAATTAAATTAGATTTTCTTAATAATCACTAATTAGTCTCTCAATTATGAATAAAATTTTATGGACGTTACATTCTCAACCTTCTGTGTAGGGGCTTTCAATGTGGACTCAATTGCAGATGGCCCACACTGGTACTCATGTTCAAGTTGCTAAAAAGACATTAATGCCTAGACTCAATATTAGGGCTCCACCCTCAATGGCAGGAACAGGTTTTATGCCCTGCTTCACAACCAGGCCTGCTCTTCTAGTTGTAAAGACCATCATCAAACAATATGGCAAAAAATTTGTGGATCTCTCAACTTTGCCAAGAGATGGAGATCATAGGAAGAAGTAGAAGTAGAGTAGATGAACAATGTCTATTTTTTTTGGTTGGTGTTCAAAATTTTTTTGGCAGCCTCTGAACAATGTATGTTTTTTCAGGAGAATATGATGTAAAGATATAGCTTTGGTTTGGATTGGTATTGGCATGAATGTGGAAGACAACTTTGTTTTCGTCAAGTGTATTGGAATGAATGTGTTCTTTTTCATTTTAACTTTGGGTGCCAGCTTTAACTTTTGATTGTTTGTGCCTTGTTTTTTTTTTTTAATAATAGAATACAAGTTCATTATGCAGTTTTTTCAGCATAGATAATGCTGCATTTTAATGCTTTATGACTCATTACTATGTAGGTTTATGTTCCCCAGATTTGGTACATTTTCTCCTTAGGTTTTCAGCTTGATCAACAAATTTACTACAAATACATCCAACATTTTAACACCAGGTTTTGAATTACATCCAACAAATACATCCCAAATTTTCATATACATCCAACAAATTGACAACAAAAACATCAAACATTCTACAAATCCTACACATCAGAATTCAACCTTCCCACTAACCATCTTCATCTTTAATCCTCTGCAATTTTCCCAATTCTTCAAACAACATTTGAATCCTACCCATATGCAGAGAAACCACAATAAACACAGAACAGCAATGCAAGTCCACAACTCTTTTGAAATCTTCTCAGCATCAAAATTTCTACTTCCATGTCATTTTTCTTCCTCAAGAGAACTGGGATTTTTGCTCGAGCCTTTCTACACATTGGAGGGTCCTCCCAGTCAAAAAAGTTACACCCACCTCTCTACAAACAAAAACTAAACATCAAAATCCCAAAATCTTTTCTTCAAAACACAGGAAAAAGCAAAAAAAATCACAATATCTCATACCTTATACTCCTTGCAAGAGTGGAATCGTTTTCTAGGATTCACATCTGTCCATGAAGTACAAAGCACAACTCGTCTTCCACAGTAGCAATCGACTGAGCCAGTGACGATAGACATCTCCCCTTCCTCGTATATATTCAGTTTCTCTTTTGTGTTTGTGGGTGATTCATTCGATTTCCCCTTTTTGAAATTAGGGTTCTTTGCCCACTGCAATGGGGGCTATTTACAGAGAGGACGAGGTTTAGTATGAGTAGTTTGACACATCATCAATGCCACCTCGGCTCCATCGTTTTTTAATTAAGCCATGTAGGAGATTCTGGCCGGATGGGAGAAAATCCCAATTTTAATGCCTCACGTGCTAATCACATGACTAATTCCGGCAAAATTAGGGTAATTTAGACTGAAATTGTCATTTTTTAAACATCAATACCCTTATTTGCTATTTGAGAAATGCTTGGTTTAAATTGCCACCGAGACTAGAATAGTGAACAAAAATGGCAATTTTTCCTTCTATTAAAGTCAGCCGTTTCATTTGCATTACCCCAAAAGTCTAACGTACCTTTATTTTGATGTCAACCTAATACTTTTGGATGGTAATCTAGCCATGGACCCGATCTTTAGTTTAGTTCTCGCACTCATCCACGACTTCTACCTAGATCAATTCTATAACTATATCAAGATTTAGGGGAAGATGCTGGGTTGATTGGCGCCTTTATCCATAATATTTTCTTGTTGAATAGGTTTCATTTTCAGTTCCTTTCATGTTTATTATATTTTTAATTTTCAGGTTCTATTTAGGGATAATACTCTGACACCCTCAAACATATAATGAAATTATGTAAACCACCCCTCAACTTTGCATAACTACACATACACCACTAGAATTGTTACATACCTTAACTTGTTTCTCTTGTCAGTCGTTTCCGGCTAGGAAAATGCTGACGTCAACCAAAATCTTACTTTGCCCTTTTAAGAGTTTTCACTATTTTAGTTTTATGGAAACAATAATACCCTTAGAAGGTGTAACTATAGTTTTGAAATTTGAGAAGGGGTGCTGTGTCTTACATATTTGAAAAACTTTGAAGAAATTTCTATGAAGTATACTTTTAATTAAAAAAATTGTTTATTATAACAATTTTTAGTTTAAGCCAAAATTTAATGTTGTACCTTTTAATCTTGAAAAATATTCACATTAAAAATTTTATGTTACTAATTTATGGTTTAAATATTTGCATCTTACGGTCTTCTAATTAAATACAACTAGCACCAGTGGCACGCAGTCCCCGCACCCATAATGGATGCAATGCAATGATTGCCATATTTTACAAATTAATTAAGAAATGAAGGGACGCAGGTAATTGGTAAGAAACTTCACCCGATTATATCTTAGAACAAAAAATGCAAATGAAGAATTACGGAAAAAGTGACTTTAAGAACATTACTTTTGAAAGTGGTAAAACTTATACGAACACAAACCCACAAAAGCTCAAAACCGAACATAAATCAAACTCTCCTTCCAAATCACACATTCGATAAATCAATTAACTCAATTCTTCACACTACTTCAATTCCCATATTACTCAACAACAATGGCAACAGAAAATTAAGAACCCAACAAAAGACCTTTAAACTCTTTCCTGAGAAACAACCTAAAAGACACTCATAAAACACAGAGGAAATCATGGTACTCCATAAAAAGAGATAGATCTCTTACCGCTAAGTGTTTTTTCATTTATTGCTTCTGCTCCTAGATGCTTGACCAACAACTAAAGTCGTCAAGGCGCAAAGCAGGGAAGGGGCACTTGCCTCCATATCAAAACCAAAACTGCATCTATGATTTGATAGCTGACAGAGACTAACAGGCAATGATAAGGTCCTTTAATCTCCTATAGTATATACTCTTCTCAATTATAAAAGTAATTTAAAATAATTAAACATATAAAAGGCTGTCAACAATTCTTGAAATAGTTGTTAATGTTAAAGTCAAATTTCTCAACTAATTTATGTTGAATAGAAATAAATCAAATTTCTTGTGGGGAAGCGAGCTGGATACTAATTATTTCTCTAACATCACACCTTAAAAATAAAAAGTATTGAATATCAAACACCGAGTATGCGTAGAAAATTCCAGGAACGAAAAATTGCACCTTTCCACAAAAATGAAAAAAAAAATTGAGAATATGAAATAGTGGATTAAGAAAGTGAATATGCTAGCTTCTTGAGGAGTGAGACTTAGCAACATCAATTCAAGATAAACATACATGCATTATGTAATGGTGGAAAATAATTAAAACCAAATTTTGAATAACTACATTGGTGAAGGGAGATATAGGTAGTAGCAAGGGAGGATGCTTGATATTGATCTCCGATAAATAAAAAATAATGGTTTATTTACAATATAATTAGATCATCATCAACAAAATAAAAATCTTGCACCAGCCATACCGATGAATATTGTACTCCTATGTATAAAATAAAAACCAAAGGATAGAAAAAAATGAGATTGAAGCATCTAAAAAGTATGTTAATTTGAGAACAACTTACAATCAAATAAACAAACAAACTCACACCTTAATTTTAAACTCCAATTTGCTCCTAATGTCTACCAGCAGAGTACCCATATACAAAAAGACATCAAGAAATAAAAATATTGAAAATCTAAGGAAATACTGAACTCTTTGTTTGGATAATTCGACATGGCTTGCTTCTCTTTCAGATTGTATTTAAAACCCTATATATTTTTTGTTCCTTCACTTATCTTCAACCAAGTTTGTGAGCGTCGTAGGTCTTGAATGCCATCACTAACCTCAAATATGCTCCCATGCTTTGAAATTTCTAAATGTAATAAACTGAAGAAGAGTGATCAGAAGATGATGTTGAAGGTTGAGTTCTAGACCCTTCTACCTTCTACTTGGAGATCTACAGTGTTGTGCTCTTGATTGACAATGATGTGGTTGGATAACGTGCAATCAGGTGGGTGAAACTTCAGGATTTTTGTCTTCAAGTGAACATTTCAAACACGTGCTTATAACGTGCATAATCCCTACCCCTCCCACGGCACCCAAAACCAGCCTTCCAACAGTCATGTGGAAGGCATGTGATTTTTCATTAAAAAATTTGACATAGAAAGTTGAAAAAACAATGATGGTTTTCTTCACAAGTTTTGGAATGAAATGTGAGAATCTTCAAATAAATGTAATCGAATTAAAAAATAATCTTAACTTATGAGATGAAAACTATGATTTTTTCATTAATATTGTAATATCTAATCAAATGCTCGAATTTGATGCCGACTGATGGGAGCTGAAAGAGCTCGTTCTTGGGCTTGAGGGGAGTGGACCTTGGATTTTTGCAAGCTATGAAACGGGGACCTGCAAAAAAAGCGTTAGCACTCTGATGCTCAAGTCGGTAAACAGTTGTAGAAGAATAAATTCGAATAAAGTAAAGAAACAACAACAAACTTGTGAACAAAGAGCATAAAATGAACTTAATGCAAGTGTGAGAGCATAAATTCGTGTGTTAGAGTGCTAGAAAAACGTAACTTGAGCTAGCCAAGTAGGCCGGTATTTATAGAGGAAGAACCACGGCTGGGAAAGACTCTTCATCACCTGGGACTCTGGAATAACCGAGTACTGGCCTTCCTAGACTTCTGCAGCCTTCGGACTCCTTGAACGTAGGGAATTGATTGGAGTGGTCTTACGCGGATAAGGGTAAGGGGTAGACTCAGTCAACCTTTATGCGTTCTTGGTGAGCCTGGGGCCCTGCCTTGGGCTTCCTTGATGAGGTTTCCTCCTAGGCCTAGGCCTCCGTCTTGGCCTCTTTGGTGGGGCTTCCTCCTAGGCCTGGCCGGAGTTCTTCCTTGTTGGGGGGTAGGCCTGGTCAATTCCTCTTTTGAGCTGGGCTGGTGCCTGAGTGGGTTGTTAGAATAGGTGACCAGAAAGCCAATAGGTTTGGCGATTTGTAACTTATTATACAACTCGATGTAAACGTAATATTATTATGTGATGAATAAAATGAGTATTCGTCACTTTTGGTGCTTACTTTGTTGTGCTCATTTCACATTTGCTAAAATGGTGTTTTTACTTATATCGCAACAAAGCCCACAGACCACGGTTAACAACTCGTGCAGTTGGGCCACGCATTGGATGGTGGTCATGAAACCAACTGATTGAGAGTTGGGTCTGAAACGTTCCAAGTCGAGGACCTCGAGACAGGGCATCGAGAGTCCTATTGAAACTTGCATCAAGAGTCGTGTTCATTGATGAGTGCCATGTTTCATCGGCGACAGGCGTGGGACGCCTACACGATCTTGATGGGTTGGTCGACTGGGATCGAGACGACTGGACTGACTCGCGGGGATCATCATATGGAAGCCTTGGAGGCTTGGTCGGTATGATTGGATTTTCCCGATTCCGATAGTACGGGAGTAGTCCTCAGACTTGAGGGATCATGGCAGTCGCGTGCACAGGACGGCTGTATCTTGGATTTGGCTAGGTGATCATTCTGTAAGATGATCATCATAAGCCTTGTCCTGCAATCGGAATGTGTAGCGAGGACGGTAGATTCCAAGAAGAGGATCCGTCCCCTGTTAGTATGTGACAGAGGTATCTCCTATGCACTCGGAGACACGTTCATGCTGTTTAAGGCTGTGGCCATAGTGGTTGGTCGAACAGGGAATGATTTCCTGTATCGACGCAATGAAGCATACGTAGTCTCGAGTATTAAGCATAGACGAAAGGACCGTACCCGTACGGAATTGGTGCCTAAATGTTCACGCCAATTCACCTAGTCTCTAGTTCCATGGACCGTTGCTAGACGGCCACCCATGGTAACTGGTCCTTGTGGGACACGGGCCCAAGTCTAGCTGTAGGTGAACCTAAAGGATCACACACAAATCACCGAGGAGGTTGAGAGATTGACTTGGAGTCAATCTCGAAGGATAAATAAGTAATTTGATTACTTAAGGAAAAGTCCATTGGATGGACGGGCCGATATTGTATCGGGCTCTCGTTTAATTGGTAAATTGGATTTTTGATTGAATATGGAAAGTTGAGATGTTGGATCTTTTAATTGGATTAAAAGATCAACGGGAATAATTTGAGTGGACATTAAATTGGATTTAATGTCGGGTTCATCATAATTGGATTATGATAAAAACCTGGTCCATTAAATTTGACCTGAGAGGAGAAATAATTCCTATTTTGGAATAGGAAGAAGTTGGACTTCTTCCCAAATTAGACATGGCCAAAATGCTCCCTTGGAGGAAGCAAAATCAACCATGTTTCATGCAAGGTGGTATGTTGACTTATCTCTTTTGGAAAGAGACAAATCAACTCCAATCAAGCCCTTTCCTTTTGGTATGATTTTATCATACCATAAAGTTTGGTAGGCTTGATTGAAGAATTAATGGTGATTGATTGGATGAACCTAGACACATTCCTTAATGTATCTAGACATCCTTGGATGAACCTAGACACATTCCAATAATCACATTAACTGTGTATATATAGGAGTATATACATCACCTTGCATATGTGAATCATAATTCATCTTTTTTTAGGAAAAGAAGAAGAAATTCGGCCCTCTCCTCTCTCTCTCACACGGCCATCTCTCCCCCTTTCACTTGGGTTCTTCACTTGATTTTGAATCAAGAAGAAGAACAAAGTATGTTTAAGAGAACACTAATCCATAGTGTTCTTCTCTTAAACCGATTCCTTCTTAAACCCGTTCTCTTCTAGCAAGGACAACATGAGTTTCTTCCGGTGTGGTGTGGATCACCTTTGGAGAATCCATACGTTTGGATTTGTGAGCATTCCGGAAAAAGGAAACAATGCTAGTAGCCGAGCACACGTTAAATCTACAAGGTAACGATTATTACGCTTTAGTAGATCTTAACTTTCCTTTTCATCTATGCCCTATATGTTATAAGTATGCTTTTAACTTTAACATATCCTACATCGAACGCCCGGTTGAGCACCCAAGGGTACACCCCTTGGGATTTCGCTTTATATACGATTTAATTTTAAATTACGTATTGATTTACGCTTTCTTGCTTCCGCTCGTGCTCCCGGGTGGATCCGCTTGTCCTTCATGGCCTCCTCCTGTAAATATATGGGCATCTGTGTGGGGCTCCAACACCTCCCCTTGGGCTCCTAAATGTCTCTTTGGGCTTTTGGGTTAGCCATTTTAACATATGTCAATTAGTCCCCCCCCCCTCCCCCTCTCTGGGAGGGAGGGTTCGCCATCATTCCCACTCAAAGTAGAGGCCTTCTGGTGTCAGTGAGGGAGTTTTGACCTCCTTCCCTACTACTGGGCTCCAGGCAAGCTTCCTTCCTGGCTAAGAGAAATGGAATTGTTGTCTAGGGTCACGGGTGTCTTGCGTCACGCCTATCATGATGGCTGGAGGCTGCCTTTATAGCAGGCTAGGGCGTAGGCCTCTGCAGGCATGGGGGACAATTGTTGCTAACTGCTCGTGTTAGTTATTTTTCTGGCTTGGTAACCGCCCAATGGGAGGCTGTTTCTTGCACTATCTCTGAGTAACTGCATCCTTCCCACGTCTTCTCCCTAGATCGCGTTATTACTCTTGTCCCCTTCCATTCTTCCGTCTTCCCACGTCTTTGCAAGAGGGAACTGCAACTTTATACATTCCCACCAGCTCTGTAAGTTCAATCTTCCCTTCTCTCGTATTTTGTTAGCATTTTTCTTGCAAGAAATGTCCTCTTCCACCCTTTCCGATGAGTCCATCCAGTTCATAGAGGAATGGGTTGGAGGCGATGATCCCTCTGCCACCTCTTCCATGGGGACAATTCTGGTCCCTCGACCTACCGAGGTGGCAGGCAGAGACTCTGGCTAGGGGAGATGATGAGGAAGGTTCTACCCCCGGAGAGGAGAGAGATGAGCCGTCGGAAGCGGAAGAGATGGAGCAGGAGGAAAAGGAGGCGAGTCCCAGTCCATTGGAAAGGGCCTCCTTCTTCCGGGCTTGTGACACCGCCCGCCTACGGGAGGAGTACGGGATCCTCCAGGGCTACACTATTTATGTCCCTTCATCTATTAGTTTGCCGGAGTTTCCTCCCTCCAGTTGTTTGTGCTTCTACTGGGCCCATTTGAGGGCTGGTCTTAGGTTTCCCCTTCCCTCCTTCTACCAGGATGTGTCTAGGTTATTTAGGGTTCCTTTGAACCAATTGCCCCTCAATTCCTTCCGTCTTCTTGCCAGTTTTGCCATGATTTTCACGTATCATAGTTGGCCCGTCACCAGCCAAAATCTCTCCTTTTGTTTTCAATTAAGAAAGTTAGAGCCTGACACCTTCCACTTCTTCTCTCGAAGAGGGATTCACTTTCTGCCTTCCCCAAGCGTGCCTAAGTCGTAGAGGGGCAACTTCTTTTTTGTATGCCCTCTCCTTCCTTGGTCGTCCCCCTGCGAGTGGATTTTTTATCTTCCTCCTGCCGACCCCACATCTGGGAAGGACAGGCCACCTACCCTTGTAGCCTTCTTGGAGGAGTTGAATGAGGACCCCTATGATGTTCGGGGCCTCATAGAGGAAAGGCTTCTTTACCGGTTTGGGCTAAGTCCAAGGAAGTCCCCTTGGAGGAGCCCTTGGGTATCCTTCGTTTTTTGTCTTCTGATTCTTTTGATGTATGTTGTGGGTTTTCTAAAATTTTGTTTGTCCTTTTGTGTAGAGAAAATCATGTTTGGCAAGCTTCTTAGGGAGACTGCTCAAAGGAGTCCAGTGGGGACTCCTTCCGTCGCCCAAACCCTAGAAGGGACCCCGACCCCTGGCGACGGTAAGGGGAAGCGTCCGGATGCCCCCTCCTACAAAGGGTCCTCCAAGTGAGTGAAGTGGGGTTTGTCTAGCCATCTCCATTTAGGGAGCTCCTTGTAGGTGGCCACCCGTTTAACTGTCGCGCCTCCTCCTCCCTCATCAGGAGGTTCCTCTTCCCGGCGCCAACAATTTGTCCCTGACTGGGGGGCGTCCACCCATCAGTCCATACCGAGGGAGAGGGAAAGAGAGTCAATGCTCTTGGCTGAATTTCTGCGGGGTTGATCCTTCCAGTGGGTAGGCGTTCGTTGGCCTCCCTTTCTAAGGAGGAGTTGGCTAGCGCCTTCGCCTGCTATGTTGCAAAGGTATGACGCCTTATCCCGCATGGATTTTATATATTGTATTTAATTTTGACTTTTGCATTGGTTCTTTCTTTTAGGTGGCCTCAGTGGTATGGGAGTTTCTGAGCCGTCCCATGGAGACCCTTCCCCCTCCCCCTTTTCTTGCTGACACTCAACGGAAGCGGCTGGAGGATCATGTGGAGCAATTGGCCTCCGACTTGGCCAAGATCAAGGAGGCTAAGAAGGAGGTCACCGAGTAGTACCAACAGGTAGAGAAGGAGAGGGAAAAGCTACCACAAGACTTCCTAGCTTTGTCCCAGGACCAGTCGGAGGCTCTGAGGCAAGCTGTTGACAAGGCCTAGTTGGATTTTCCCCACACTAAGGAGGGCAAGCAGTTCCTCGCCTCGTATTGGGAGAGCCGCCTCTTAGAGTACAAGAAGTCTAAAGATTTTCAGAGAGAGGTGGCTAACGTGGCAGGGTTGTTCCTGAGGTATGGCTTTGTGTCCTGCCAGGAACTGTTTGTGGCTTAGGGCTGTCCTCCGGAGGGGGCGGATCTTTCCTTCCTGGATTATGATGGGGTTCTGAAGAAGGCCCCGAACCCCTTTGCTCCCCCTTCCCTCGAGGCTGAATCTTCCCCCTTGATCCAGGTAACAAGTTTACCCGATTCTCTTCCATTTTTTTTGGAATTTTTTGGGCTAATGAATAACATGGCTGGTAAATTCTTTTTAGAGGAGGAACTAGATCAAGTGCTGGAGATGGTAAGGGATAAATATCAGAGTGGTTTTACCAAGATTGGGCTAATGAATTACCATTTTGGCATATATCACCGACCATATGAGAAGCAACTGTAAAGATTGAAGCAATAGCTGAAAAAAATGCAGCCATGGAAACTTATTGTATTTCTTGGAAATTTCAAGTGTAAACCTGTAAGATATCTCTTCTTGTTTGCATTAGCTTAAAGCTTGAACATTTAAAGACTAACTCCAGCGAACCATTCAACTAATTAACTGCCCTGAACTAACAAAAGCGATTGTTAACCACTAAATCGCTATTAACTAAATAGCCACCACCTTGGTGTATGGAGAACCGTTAGCGCTACTCTAGAAAATATGAAAGTGTTGGCAACTAGTTGAACATTACAACTTAAAGAGTTGTTAGTGTAAAAGGGAAATAAAAAAACCTGAGTTATGAAATACAACTTTTCCTTCACAACAAAAACGACTAAGTCCCAAGCAACAACGAACTAATTGTGCTCCAATTTTGTGATCACCTTGATTTCTTTCACCCCCTCATCAAGTTGGTCTTGGAGATTCAATCAGGCCCAACTTGGATAAAAGAGATAGAAAAGTTGGTCATGTGAGCATCTTTGTTAAGATGTCTGCTAACTGGAGCTTGGATGATACATGTGAAGGAGAGATGAAACCACTCTTATATTTATCCCTTACCAAATGACTGTTAATCTCTATGTGTTTTGTGCGCTCATGAAAGACAACATTGGTTGTAATATGTATCGTTGCTTGATTATCACATAAGAAGAGAATAGGTGTAGGCACTTGTATGTGCAAGTCTTGCAACAAATAGTGCATCCAAGTTAACTCACAGGCTGTTGTACCTAATGTTTTGAAATCGGACCGGAGATGGAATCGGACAAGTTACTAGGTCACTAGGTTACTGGTCTGACCGGTTGAACCGAATTGAAAAAACCGATTGACTCGGACCAAATATTTACATATATATATATATATATATATATATATTATTATATTAATACGTGATATATTAATTTATTAAGCAAAAGGAAGAAGAAAATAAAAGTAGATTGAGTGATATACCAACTTGTTCACAATGAAAATAAAATTATAACTAGCCAAATGATTGGTTGTATTTCTTATCATAAGAATTTAATCAACTTACTTAAGTTTTAGTTATTTGCAATTTTATAGACTATTCAAAACAAGTGGAATCGTACAAAGTGTTACACTTTAACATTTAACAATTAAAATAATTTTTTACTACAATATCAAATAGACTACTTTAAGCTAAAATTTTAAAATAAAAAAATAAAATGTTATTGAAATTGGACCTAGGCCCAGCACAAGGAAATGAAAAAAAAATTAACCTAGTAAAACTCTAGAGGTTGCCGCCACTACCTCTTTTGTGAGGTAGCGGCCGCTGCCTCCCTGCTGTTAAATTTGAAAACAGAAACCGATTGCCTCTGTTTATTTTGAAGCAAGAGGAGGTTCTTGTTGAAAAACGAAAGAAGAAAAGGAAAGATAAATGAGGTTTTACATACATGAATATGGAAGAATCGAACAGGTTTGTGGATGAAGAAAATTCTTGTCTTTTTCTCTTAATTTTCTTCTTGTCATATTTTAAAAAACTTATATTTCAAACCGGTTTTTGCCAGGTCGCCGATTTTTGCTGGTCCGCTCCGATTTTTATGTGAGCGAGTTTTTTTGTCAAACTCGAACCAGAAGAGGGACGGGTTTCTGGTTGAACTGGTTGAACCGGCCGGTCCGGTCCAGGTTCGAAAACATTGGTTGTACCCATGCTTCTATAGTAAGCCTCTTCAGTTGATCTGGAAACTACGGATTGCTTCTTTTTTCCATGAGATCAAAGCCAGTCCAAAGAAGATACAATAGCCCGTAAGTGATCTTCTAGTGTCTGGGCAAGTAGCCCAATCTGCATTACGATATGCTTTTAAACATAGATTACTTCCAACAGGGAAGAAAAGACCTAGGTTAGGAGTTCCTTTTAGATATCTGACTATGTGGAGTGTTGCATCCCAATGTTCCTTGCGTGGATATTGCATAAACCGAATTAGTTGTTGGTTGCATAAATGTTTGGTCTAGTGAAGCCAAAGAACAACAACTTGCCAATCAATCTCCTAAAGGCCTCAGGATTTAGCATTAGACTTCCTGTTTCTATAGTAAACTGGTTCTGTAGGTAAAGGGGTAGTGACATGTTTACCATTAGTTAAGCCTGCATCTTATACAGTATCCCGAATGTATTTTGTTTGTGTGTGGCCAGTTCTGCTGAAGATCTTGCAAATTCCAGTCCTAAGAAGTACCTAGTTGTCCCATGATCTTTGATGATGAAGACTCTGTCTAAGTATTGTTTAACCTTCATGATTTTAGCTTCAGAAGGACATGCAATTAAAACATCATCCACATATACAAGTTGTAGACAAGTCAAATTTGCATCCAATAAAATTGAGCCACGTGGAAAATAATATATCAAAAATTAATTTCTATTTATATTTTGAAAATTTTAATTAAATTTAATTCCTAAAGTAAATAGTTAATTAATTGATTTTAATATTTATTTTTTGACCAATCAAATGACACTAAGTGTTAAATTCATATTCTTGGCAAGTGTATCAAATCTTCCTTATCAAGCAAGTGCAATTCAATATGGAAATGAAATTAGATCTTGCAAATATGAAAGCAAATGTCAAACAAGTCACGAAAGGCCAATTAAATCACGCCACTTCATCAAATAAATCTGAAAAAGTCTTCTACCCTACAACTATAAATAGGGGTGTTCTACACAATTGAAGATACAATCGAAGACAAAAGCAAGTGAGCATTCAAGAAGTCTCAAAATTCTCTGAAGCGCAAATATAGGAAGATCCACGGCGTTCAAGGCAAAAATCAAGGCGTTCGTCACGAAAGTCATCCAAATTCAATGTTAGCTTCAAGAAGAAGTCGAGACACCCACGAATTAACGTTATCAAGCCACAAATCCACCTTTACGGAAGATCAAAGCGTCAATTCCACCAAGAAACGGCCAAAGTTCAAGTCAAAGATCCGCAATTTATAGCGTTTAATCATGAATAAGTCAAAAAAATTAATTGATGATCCAAGTCAACATTGAAGGAGATTAGAACGTCAAGTTCCACCTCTGAAGTTGCCGAAATTGAAGATTGCATTCTTAAATTGAAGAATCAGAGATTTCAACTACAGATTTCGCACCCATAAGATATTTGATTAAATTAAAAAAAATATTTACAGTGTTTTTCTTGTTTCAATAAATTCAGAACACAAAATTTGCGTTACAAATTTCTGGCAAGCTCAATGGGACAATCTCTACATCTCATCCCTCGACCAAAGCTCCAAAGTATCGCAATGGCTGCTAACAAGATTCTGGCACTCAAAGTCGTTGCTTCAAGTTCAAATGAAAGTATCGGAGTCATCACCAGAAGTATGTCCAAGATGTTACAAACACACCCTGAGACGACTTTCCTTGAAATTGTTGAGAAAGATCTACGCCATCTCAACAAGCCTAATAAAGACGATGGAGAGTTGAAGGATGACTCCTCTTCATCTACCCCTCGCTCGACATCAAGCATAGCTCCCATCACGGTGACAAATACTACAACCTTGGAGGAGCAAATTGCAAGTCTACAAGGGCCATAAAGGGTCTAGCAGAGCATGTTCATCAGCAAGACTCTCAAATCAGCGAATTTAATGAACATGATTGACAATACTGACGCTAGTCATGTGGCTAGAAAACAAGTTGAGGGCCACGATGAAGTTGAAACATCTGAAAAGCAACAACTAAATGAAAGGGAAAAGTCATCAACACAAGAGTTGTAAGTCTCATCAGAAGGGTTGATTCCGTTTGACCAACTAAAAGAGTTCATCACTGGGACTATCAAAGACAAACTCGATGGAGGCTCTAAGTCATCTATGACTTACACAAAGCCCTACACACAAAGAATTGATAATCTGAAGATGCCAGTTGGATATCAACCTATTAAGTTTCAATAGTTTCATGACAAGGGTAATCGGAAGCAAGATGTAGCTCACTTCAGTGAGACATGCAACAATGCAGGGACTTATGGACACTACAAAAAAATGCGGGAATTGAAATAGGCGTAGGAATGGTTTTTTTTTTCTTTTCATTTGGAATAGAAAAAAGATCATTGGATGAACCTGACCGACTTTTGGAATGGTCATGAAACGGTACACATTCCGTTGAAACTGACGGCGTTCCTAATATTTAGGAATGGTTACAAATAAACTATTCCTATCCTGGAACTGTTTTTGGTGCACAAGCTAAAAACCGTTCCTGATTAGCTTTGTGTCTATAAATATATAATTTGTGTATTTGGAACACTTGGTTAATATTTGAACCGGTCACATGTTATGTGATTGACATAATTTGGAAACGGTGGCTGGAACTCTAATTCCATCGAACTTAATGTATGGAGATGCATTGTTCCACTGAATCTGGAATACACATTGGAGCGGTTAACTTTTAATTTAGGTGATAGATTTTGGAACAGTATGTTGAACTCCGCTTGAACCAACCTTTGTACTGAACGTAGGAACGGTTTTATAATCTTTATTTGGAATAACAATTGGCACGATTTTGGGAATTCGATTTGGAACACTAACTATGATATGTAGTCATTGCATTTGAGCTAAATTTAGGAACGGTTGGTCATTATTTGGAATGGTTAGTTTGTACGGTTGTCGGAACGGTCGTCGTATTTCACCGATCCTTTTTTGGAATGGTTACTTCGATATTTTTAGAATTCAATGACCGAGCAAAAGACCTTTCATAAATAATTTATTAATTAATTTTTTTTAGTTTATATAATAATAATAATAATAATAATAATAATAATTATTATTATTTATATAATAAAAATAAAATTATAATAATTATTTTTTTAATTTGGTTAAATAATTATTATTTATATACCAAAAAATTCATAATTATGGAAAAAAATATTAAACAAAAATATTATCTAATTTAATTACAAATATTAAAAAAAAAATCCTAAATCTACACCTCATCCCCCTCGTCATGGTCTATGTCGGCATCGTCTAGAGTAGGGGGGGTCTGCCGGAGGTTGTGACGAGTCAGTAGTGGAGTTGTTGGTTTGCATGGACTTCGTCATGCCCATCATGTCGACCATCATCATCTCGAGTCGGACCATGCGATCCTCCATGTTCAACGGTGGCGGTGGTGGTGATGATGGCGATGTAAAGGTCTGGCTAAGGCCGTGGGCTTCAGAACCAAGATCGAATACCCGGCCCGTGTTCTTGCCCTAATCACTGCCAGCCACAGATCTTGATCGGTCATTGCCACTGAGCCCTCCGATTCGGCCAAAAGATCCCGAGGATCGGGCGTGGCCTGATGCTGGTGATCCTCCAACTACTTCTGGAACGTCTCCTGCAAAACAAAGCAAATTATAATTATTATTGCGAAAAATTAAAGGAAATAAATTTTAAAGTATAATTGAGTACTTACCGCCACCTCCAATGCCCTCGACCCACTCTAGCCGCCGTCGGCCTTCTTCTTGTAGCATTTGGAGAATAACTCCATCTGCTTGACTGGTCGACCGAGCTGTGCCTCCTGTAAAAAAAGGAACAGTTGTTCAAGTTTTTAATTTAATAATGATGAATGCTTTAAAATAAATTAAATTACTAACCATCTTCCTCTTGTGTATGTCGTCGGAGGAAGAACCCCTGCAGTAGACAGTAGAGGATGCCGCTGGATTGGCCGACCGGTTGGCCTTGTTCTTGGCGGACTCGGTCTTGAACTCGTTGTTGTCCTAGTATACCTGAAGCTGCTGCCAGACTTCGTTCGCTAGCCACATCGGCTTTGCAGAGACTGTCTGGCAAGAGAGAAGCACATGCGGATGAACTTCCCCGCAAACATGTGGAAGACGTGGAACATGGACTCATCGTCACAGTCCCACCAGTACGTCATGTGCCAAAAAATGAAATTGTTAAAATATTTTTTGAAAAAATCAATTTACACCATTAAATTGAAATTAAAATAAATTACCTCAAACTCTCAAACCAAAACCGTTAGTGCTCTGGCGGCACCTGGCGCAAACATCCCCAAGGGTGGGGATAATTTCCTCGCACCACTGCGTACATGCGCTCGGTATCTTGTACTCAGCCCTGAAATTACATATGAATTAGTGTTTATGAAAAAAAATCCAAATAAATAACACAAATTTTTTAAAAAAAATTGTACCTGGCGCGGCGAGATTGATATACCAGCGAGCGGATGGTGGGAGGACTGGTGGTGCAGGTGGGGGTCGTGCAACCCATGGACGGGCCGAATCTACCGCCGGTGCTGGAGTAGATGGTCCGACATCCTCTGGGGCCGTTGCAGGAGGAGACGGATCGACCTCCTGATCCTTCACCAGTGCGGCAACTGACTGCTCTGTTGGTGGTAGCGGTGGGGTGGTGGCAATGCTGCTTCCCCAACCTGGGAAGCAGTACCTGCTGGTAGTGAAACCGATGGGCCACGAGCGCGGCCACAGCCACGGCCGCGAGTACGTCCACCTCCTCGAGGAGGGAAGTCCCTACTACACATGATCTACAAAAAAAATTTTCAAAATATTACTGGTATGAATTTTTAAAAAAATGTAAGTATCAATTTATTTTTTAATAATGATAATTTTCTAAATTTTTAAATAATTATGTAAAGTAAATCCCAAAATTAATCAACTAAATGGTAGATTATTGAAATTTTCCCAACAATGTGTACTAAATTCGAAAATTCATTCCCAAAACTAAATCGATAATATAATACATTATAATCCTACTGGTGTATACTAAATCCTAAATGATTACCAAGTCCCAATATTTCATAATTATTGTAATTGTAATAAGTCTTATAATAATAACAGAATATAATTTAAAAAATGTCAGAATTTTTTTTAAAAATAATAGAAAATAATTTTATAAATGTCAGATTTTTTTTTAAAAATAACTGAATTCTTTTAAAAGTTAACATATAATAATTTTAAAAATAAATATTTTTTTAAAAAAATTGACAATGTTTTTTAAAATAACAAGAACATAATTTTAAAAATATTTTGAAATACCTGAAAATATTTTTAAAAATTACTGAAAATAACATAATATTTTTTAAAAATTACTGAAAATATTTTGTTTATAAATAACTGAAAAATTTGTTAAAATAATACAAAATATTTGAAAAAGACAGAAAAATACATGATATTTTTAAATTAATTTCACCAAATTTCATAATTTTTCTAGTTATCCTAAATTTTCTAATAACATCTGAAATCTCTAATAACATCTAAAGTATAGAAAATTACCAGAAATGGTAGAAAATTATTTTACAGAAATGGCATAAAATTCACAAATTTACCAGAAAATTACAGAAATCACATGATATTACAAAAAATTACAAAAATCACAGAAATTACAGAGAAATACCCTAACATTACAGAATGTACAGAAAAATTTCCCTAACATCACAGAAATTATAGAAAAATCCCAAAAAATACAAGCAATTACAAAAAATTCCCAATAATGACATACAATTACAGAAAATGCCCTAACATTACACACTATTATGGATTGTACATGCAATTTAAGAAAATTACAAAAAAAAAGGGGGGGGGGGGGGGGGGATTTGGAAACCCTACTTGGTAGTGGAGGGTGGCGGTGTCTACGGAGGCGGTGGCGGTGGCGGTGGCGGCGGCGGCGGCGTCAATAGTGGTGGCGAGGGTGGCGGAGGCGAAACAGAAAGAGAGTGAGGGACGAAGATGAAAAAAGTTCTGCTAAGGAGCAGATTTATATGGATAATTTGGAACAGTCAGTAATTAAAATGACTGTTCCAATAACAGGTCCAAATTCAGAAAAACAACGTCGTTTTGTCCGCATAACGACTATGTTTTCCTGTATTTTATTTATATTAAAAAAAAAATAGAAACGGTCAGTCAATAGTAAAGTCGGACCAATGATCATCCCTAATTTGGAAAACGACGTCGTAAAAGTATATTTGATTTGTGACCGTTCCTGTTGTGGATTAAATCGTTCCTAATATAGATGAAAAAATTTATTCATTTTAAATTAAAAAAATAAAAAGAACCCATTGCGGATACATTAAAGAGCAAAGAAAAGTATACAATGTGTTGATTAAGACAATTGGAAACATAAAATATTTTTCATGAGCATGGTATATGTTCAGAATATGAGGTATATTTGTATATTTAAGTTTGTTGGTGTTTCATAGATGTAACTAGCATCCTATATTGTTTCAATGCATCGCCTAATGAGACCGTCAAAATTTCAAATCAAAACATTAGACATGATTTAGCACACAAAAGAATACATTATATGTAGTTATGAAAAATTTGGGTAAGAGGATATCGAGATATTGTATCTCGTCAGTATTCGTCATCATAAGAACCGTTCCATCCTTCAATATGGCCATCTGATTGAAAATCATACCGTTAGATATGAAATCATATTCATAATCTTATATGTGTTTAAAAATGGTGTCAATCCGGCTCACAGATGTTGAGATATTGTCACTATTAGGTAAAATACAGATTCCAGTAACACTATTTGGAGCAGTTATATATTAACTTAGGAACAGTTAATTATAATAATAACTTAGGAACGGTTCATGGTTACATATAGGAACGGTCTGTTCAAAGTTAACTTAGGAATGGTGTATGATAAAGTAACAGCTCCAAAAGTTGATTTTTCCACCTATTTTTCAGAAGGCGCCAAATCAAAATTTTGGACCTACAATTGGAACGATCATTTAAATATTTGGACCGTTCCTAAGTTCAAATTTTCCACCTATTTTTTCATTTGGCACCTAATTGAAAACTTGTAACTGTCATTGGAACGATCGTTGAAATATTCTGACCTTTCCTAGTTCAAATTTCCCACCTATTTTGCAGTGGGCGCCTAATTGAAATTGTGTAACTGTAATAGGAACAGTCGTAATATGTATTGTCCGTTCCAAATTTTAAATCTTATTCTGTTATATTATTTTTTTAAAAATTAATACAATATTTAAACTAAGGTATATAAAAAGATTAATAACCGTTCCAAAGTTATATTATTTTATTAAAAAAATTAAAATATTTACAAAAGTTTAAACTATGGTATTTTTGTTACACATTTAAAAGGTAATTAAGCATTGAATGCTCAATAAGTCTCTTCCTCTGTTTCAGCCTGGTCAAAGCTATCTTCGTCATCTTGATCATCGGATTCACCATTTGGCTAGTGGGATGCACCTGCTCCAGTTTGTGACATAGACAGACCAACGACCAACTGTATTCCCGCTGGATCATGAAGTTCATACGTTTGGTTGTTCGTACCAACATCTGGAGTAGGTAGACTTCATCCATCTGATAGGCGACCTCGGTCCATCGCGAGCCATCGATTATTCTTCGAGCCTTGATTTTGCAAACAGCTTTCTAGTCGACTTTGTCTCTCTTCATGCTCGGGTAATCCACATACTAGACTTGCACTGCTTGTTGCGCGAGTAAGAATGGTTCATTTTTTTAGTAGAGCTTTTTGAAATTGACATCAACCATGTGGTAATGAGGGTGGATCTTCATGCCTCTAACCGGATCGAGCCAACGACAATTGAACAATACAATGTGCATGTCCGGTATAAGTGGTAATCTAAATGAATTATCTCTTCTAGTATTTCATAGAAGTTAGAATCTGTGTCTGTATATGATGCGCTTTTGACACAAATACCACAATTCATTATGGACTTCCCGACATTGTGCCGTTTAGTGTGAAAATTGAAGCCACTCATGAAGTAGGACAAGAACGTAATTACTTTTTCTCTAGAGCCCCAATAATGCAACTTCAACAATTAGTTGTTCATTTGATTCAATTCGGGTTTAACCTGCAATTTATATAGCAATTGAAATAATTTATAACGAATTGAGCAGACCATCATAATTTATAAGTGACACTTACACGACGCTTGAGCCAATCCTTGAATTGAGTTGCCACTATTTGATCAATTATTAGGTCTTCCGAATGGTGTTGCTCGTACAGTTCATTCAAGAATGACATGTATCTCGAACAATGATAATTATAAATATACATGTTCAAACTGAAATGATCGAAGAGACACATATGTATATACATTATGTACCTAAAAATCTTACTCGTGGTACAGTGCAACTACTTCACAATTACACAACACATAGATCTCGATTATATGAAGTTCCTCACCACTCAGCCACCACTTCTTTGAGGCTCCACTTGCTCGGCCCGGGTGATTGAAAATGGACCGTACCATTCGACCGTCGTTGCTCGTGAGATCATCGTTTCGGCCGGATCTGCTTCGCTTGCAAAGAATGTGCGGTTCGAAAGTAGTAGGAAGAAAAAAACCCGATTTCTTCGACAATGTATGCCTCTACAATTAATGCCTCGACGTAAACTAGCTGTTGAAATATATTCGTTGCTTTTGCATTAGAAACGGTCTGAGGAACGAAAAACATGAACGGTAAGCTAACCGTTAAAATATTGTAATTGAAGCATATTTGGAATGGTAATCGGAATACATAATCTATTATGTAATAGAATTGTTCCTAATAGTAACACATGTTGGAACAGTCGTTGGAACTCACACTTCGCTTTCATGCGACCCACATTTTGGAACGGCCATGGTTCACATAAGGCGTAAAACGATCTCATTTAGCACTACACTTTGGACCAGTCGGCCATGCATTTTAATGTGTCGCGGCCTTTGGAACACGTTTAGGAACGGTACTGTTCTTAGGTCAAAGAACCGTTCCAAGTTCCACATATGTGTTCCAAATTAAATGCCAAAATATATCCCTTCCTTTTTATGAACGGTACTGGATTTACTGTTCAGCACACATAGTTTGGCGCAGAACCAGGAAAGATCGTGCCGTTCCAATACGTTTCGATTCTAAATAATACGAAAGTGACATCAACAATGGTTACCGTACCACAACAATTCCATTGACCGTTCTGATTTGGGCCGGAGTTTGGAACGATCGTTCTAAATCGTGCCAATTCCCATATTTTTTTGTAGTGGGAGATTACCTCGTGAAACATTTGTCCAATCTTTGAAAGGAAATGCATTTAATTGATACACTAACTTGGAAGCCAACTCAGTTGATAGTGGGGGCAATTGGAACAAGAGTTTCTCAATCGCTTTTACTTTACAAGAAGGATAGTTAGCATGATCGAGCTTACAAACTCGCACTAATGGAAGTAGGAGCCTGTCAATGATTATATGAACTGCTGGCGAAATTTGAGCCTCAAATGCAAAGATAGATTGTCCGAGACTTCAACAATTAAAATGTGCATCCTAGGAATGCATTGGGGTCTCCGGTACATACTGTAAGGGATCCAACCTTGAACATTCGAAGAGTTAGCTACTCGAGCTCATGATATGGAGTTGAGCATGGCTGCAAGTAGAGCCGAAGGGCCACCTATCTATGAACCTCGCAAGTTCAAAAAAAAGCAAGAAGCCAGAGAATGGGGCAAAACTTCCTCCAAACCACTAGTCAAAGAACCCATGGCAGTGAATACGACGCCTTTCAAATTGCGAGGTAAGTCAAGTGATATGAGTGCCGAGAAGAAGGATGCTCCTGTAGAAAGAAGGCAAAACAAAATTAACCCTGAAAGAGATGCAAACCAAGTGATATCCTTTCCTCGACTCTGATGTCTCCGGGATCTTCGATGATTTACTCAATGCCAATCTCATTGAATTGCCTGAAATGAAATGAACTGAAAAAGCGGGAAGAACTATGATCCAAAGTGCTGCAAGTACCATCGACTAGTGGGACATCCAATCTATGAATGCTTCATATTCAAAGACAACATCATGCAACTAGCCTACCAATGAAAGATCTCCGTAGAAGAGGATAATGCGGCTTCAAATCTAATCGCTATCACATTTGGATCATTCGATGTTGTGATGTAGAATATAGCTGAACTTAAAGATGAACTTTCAAGCAACACTATACGTGAAGAAGAAACTCTTTTAACATGAGATTGTCTCTCCAGTATAAAGACTTCCAATGATGAGTATATGTCAGCAATGACCTTGATTGATAAGATCTACCACTTGGCTCCAAGCTGCATAATAGGCCATTGTTTGTAGCTTGTTACGCACGTCAGCAAATGGTTAACCACATATTAACTAATAGAGGTTGTATGCTCAATATTCTGCCCTTATGTACAATGAAGGAGTTGGAAGGTCTGGACAAAAAAGAGGTTAGAAGCACAACAAAGACTTGAGTGCTATCAAGCTCTTCCAAGAGTATTTAATAAGAATGTGCGATCTCGCTCTTTTCAACTTGGTGATTTGGTGCTTGTTGTAAGAAGACCCATCATTACCACTCATTGTACTGGAAACAAGTTCACATCAAAATGGGATGATCCTTATGTTGTCAAAGAAGTCTACACAAACGACACCAACAAGTTGGTCGCTGAAGATGGCTTGAGGATTTGCCCAATCAATAGAAAGTTCTTGAAAAGATACTACACATAAGAAAAGCAAAGAAAAAAATTCTCCATGACACACGAGCCTAAACTACATGTTACTCCTGGCCCATATGAGTATAAACTGCATACAACACCCCCTTAAAAAATTTCAAGTTTCCTTGAGCTACGTTATGACTTGATCTCTTCTTGGGGTACGTAGGCAACTTAGATATTTTCTAAGTTCAGTCATAAATTTGTAATGAATTATGTTTCCCACATTGGATAATTAATTCGTTTACAAATTTGGAGTTACGCTATTGGTTAGTTGGCTTGTCAAGTATCCATTCTATCTCATGAGCTTCAGAGTAAACATGCACAAAGATTTTCAAAAATAGGAAAAGAAAAACTTCTATTACGTAATCTCAAAAGGAAACATTGATGTTGATGACTTAGAGCAAAAAATAAAGAAAGGAACTCAACAAAGGATAAGGTCCTAAACAAATCTCAAACAAAAGGACTCAAACTCTTCAACTCATCCTTGAGGGCTTCGAAATTTGCTCTTGAAGACTCCAAGTTCTCACTACTTCAAAATTGAGTGCGGTGATATTCTCAAGTACTGTAATTTCCTCTTCGATTTCACGAACTTCGGCTTGAGCACTACGAAGAAGTTGTTTTTGCCCCTTCAAAGTGGCAGACATGTTTGTTTTTTGCTCCTTCAAGGCCACAATTTTCTTCTCAATACGGTCTAACTTATCTATAGTGGATTGGATCTTAGAAGTGAAAGAAATCGGTGGATCGTCCCGGGAATTGCGCGAATGCGGAAGCGCGATAAAAATAAACATACAAAAATAAAGCATGCTTTTTAATTTAAAAGAACACGCTCAAAGGGTGTGCCCTTGAGGTTCCCGGGCGTTCGGTGTATCTCATGATCATAAAGCATGTAAAGAAGTCATGGAGGCCATAGAGTTGAAAATTAAAGAGGGACGAAAAAAAGTAAAACGAGACCTACCCGTTGTCGTTTTCGTCTTCAACGGCTACTCGCGTTGTTCCCATTTTGCACCGAGATCTCGTTCTTGAGACCCTCCAAATCGTGACACACGATCCACCCACGTATCTTGCACGTCGTGCTAGCAACGAACAAGTGTATAATTTTTGGAGTGGACGAATCAATAACACGTTATCAATTAACGGTATTGGTTCGTCTAAGTTCTAATGTTCCAAGAACAAAAAGAACTAAAAAATATTTTCTTGCTAGAGAAAGAGGGGGCGGACGAGAGATGAGGAGGAGGGGAGAGTGTGTGTTGTGTGTGTTTTCAAGAATCATCATCCTACAATTGTTGGAAGCTAGAGGTTTATATAGAGGAGGAGTTTAATCCTCTTTAAACTCCAACTCTAAGTACTCTAATTTGACTAGGATTTTGACCTAGTCAAAGTCCTAGTCAAACTAGTGTTTGACCTAGTCAAACGAATCCTAGCCTTCCATTTTCCCTTTCCATCTCAACCGTTGATTTTAATTTAATGGAATATTTAAATCCTATTAAATATTCCAAAAGGCTAAAAGAATAAATATAATATAATAAATAAATATTATTATTTATTCTAAGCCCATTAAATCAACCCTTTTAACAAATCCTATTTATTAATTTAATTCTCTTTATCAAATAGAAGGAATTAATTTCTCCAAGAAAATATAGGACCCGATTAAATCTAATTTAATCATTCCTTTACTCCAATATTTAATTCCAAATTAAATACTAAGTGTGTGTGGATAGTGTGTGTGACTCTTTAGGTTCACCATTCAGCTAGACTTGGTCGGATTCCTAGAATCCGCCCGTTTACCATGGGTGGCCATTCTAGCAACGGTCCATGGCACTAGAGACTAGGTGAAATATTCAGGGATGAACATTTAGGCTCTAACAGTACACTTGTCCTTCTGTCTTCGGTCTCATCACTTAGAGTCTAGGGCACGGAAAAAGCAGGTACCCATTTTGGACCTAAGTGTCGGTCTGTCCTTACTAAACGCCGCAAGGGAAACCTTTCCCTTCTGTTTAGTTACTGTGGCCACAGATTTCAGGGACAAGACACATAGCATACATGAGACTCAACTGTCAACACCTTTTGACATGAGACAGATCCTTTTCTTGAAACTACTGTCACTTTGTACACCCGAGCTGCACTAGACATGGCTTATGACTACTCAAGAGTATTTTGGCAATCTCTCACCATATCTAAGATACAGACCTGATGCACAGGTAAACTCAGCAGTTCCTCAAGTCAAAGGACTTGGCCTGTACCGTTGGAACCGGGAATACACGTCATACCTTGCTGACCATACTCAAGGTCCTCCGTAAGACGGTTCCGCGAGTCACCTCAGTCAGCTGCTTCCTAGCACGCTGACCCACTAACACTGCTTAGACGACCTTCGTCACCCGTCGACGAAATACGACAGCAGATGCTTAGTGCAAGTCTCAAAGGGAATCCCAGGTACCCATTTTCGGGATTCCTTGACTTGGAGATTTCCGGACTGATTCGGCGAGACTGATATCATGGACCTACCTCCAAGCGTAGTCCCAGTCCCCGAAATCGTTTCTCAGTCCGTGGGCTTTGTTTGCGTAGTGAACAGAAATGTAAATGCAGATAAGTGAACGTAAACAAAGTATTGTCATTTGAATTTTCACTTCTTTATTCATAAATGTTTTATCAAATACCAAAGAATTGTCTAGACATAGGTTACATTATTCCTGCCAAAATGGCTTACATGGTCACCTATTCTAACAAGAAGTCTCTTCATTCTCATTAACTTGGGCATCTTGGAGACGTTCGTTGGCTTCCTTTAACTGTTGCTCGAGAAGACTTGTGGACAACTTTTTGGAAGATGATGACCTTGCTTCATCATAAGTGGTAGCCTTAGCAAAGAACACGTTCAATGACTCTTCTACTTTGGAATATCAAACTTTTCTAAAAAGCTCTTCATAGATTCAAGGACGAAGTAAACATCTTCTTTAATTGATGAGGTGAATTCAAGTCAATTGGAGTGTTTGATATTTTTCACGAGAAGATCGCTCCACAGCTTTTGAAGAAACTCCTTTTGATGATTAATGACGATCTCTCTCGCCTTCAAATACAGACACTGCAACATGACAAGGAGTTTGTTTGCCTTAAGTCCCATTCCAAAGTGGAGGAGGCCCCAAAATTGATCCTTGGCTATCTTGAGAAGTTTCGTCTTCGACAGCTAGGCACTTCATCTTCCAACTGCAACAAAGCATTAACTTAGTTAGAAATTAAAACGAAGATCTTATTGCTCCAAAGTAAAAGAAAAAAGTTAGAAAAAAAATAACGTCCTTGGGCAAAATTCAACATTGATGGTGCACGACTTGAGGCATCACCATCCACATTAATGTTTGTTGGCTTTGAATGGTCGGAATCTCTCTTCAGCCTCTTCCAATGACGATCAGGTTTGCTGCTCCCACTTTCCTCCAAGGGTTGAGATGCACTTTTCCTCTTACTTGCTTCAAGAGGCTCAACAACTTGAGGATTGCACTTAGGAAGAGGAGAAACAACATACTCATGAGGCGAATCTTGAGCGACTCCTTTGCCACGTTCTTTGAGAGGAACCTTACTTGAGTTGGAAGCAAGCAACTCACCATGTTTTCCTCAAGATAACCACCATAAGTTTCGGCCCACCATTTTTTGTACGCCTTGGAAGAGAATTTCTTTGCATTTGGGGGCAAATAAACAAACCACACCTTTTCCATGGTCTTGGACGAGATACATAATCTCTAATGGAAAATTCTATCTTCCAAGGAAGCACTTGTGAATGTTTTGCCAAAAGAATTCTTGGCACTTCTTGGAAGAAACCCAAATTGGCGACCGAATTAGTGATCGCCTTGTCGTAAAGGAAGATAATTTGAACGAATGGCCATGAATAAGTTTCTTCAACTTCTTTCGCATGGCCATCATCAACAATTGAGAAGTCTTTGTCCTTCGTGATCATGTTGCAAGTCCAAGAGACAAAGTCACCTTTGTAAAGTTGTTTTCTCGCCTCTTACGGGTCGTAATATTTTGCACCTCCTTAACCTGAGAAGAGCGTCATTTTGGGCCCATGTACACCTTGCAAAACTTGGTAGTGAGTCTTGAAATAGTGTGCTATCCAACATAAATGAAATGAATCGGAAATTGAGAATACACACGAGTTGGTCTCGGAGAGTTGAAAATCTTGTTCAAACCTTTGTAGATACTCGCCGAGACAGGAACAACTTGACCAACCTTTAGACCAGATGCCATGATATTCACCACTTTGAAAGTACTAGGGCGTATCAAACCAATATCATCGAGGGAAAGACGAAGGTGTTTGAGCCAAACACGCCAAGTATGCTGCCAAAAATGTCTCTTCTTTTAAGCTTCCTTCAATGCCAAGTTCCGAAAATATCGCTTGATTCTGCAGTAGACCCACTTGCCATGTACTCCCAAAGATTCTGGAAGGATTATGAGTTGACTTAGATGAACTGTTTTCTTCTCTAGACTCGCAATTAAACCAAAACTTGATCCTCTCGTTAACTTCTGTTGCTACTGCCTTAAAGCAAATGATAAGCATAAAGCAAGAATCTGCACGAGTGAGGCACAAATCTCTGTCCCGTCTCGTTAACACCATCGAGCTCTTTTACACTTGGAACAACTTCATCATAAAGGAGTCTGGTCATACGAAGCCTAGCGAGGGGTATGTAAGGTCCCACAGTGAGATGGAAAGCTCTTCAAAGGACGTCAAAAGAGTGTTGGTCGATGGGCACCACGCTTTGATTGACATCAGAGTTGCGGTCATAACTAAACAATGAAGCATACACAAAGTCGTACACTTGAGTAACAATTAGTTTTTGTGCTCACATCGGCTCAGGATTTCTTTAGCTCTACTCCCAAAATCCTTTGATGTAGCAAATTCGCTGGCAGATTGAATGGTGTCTCCCCACTTGGATTTGCCTTCAACAATGCGGCGGCCTAATGTTGGTAGGGGACTTGGTTCGTTGGAACGACGATGATGAGTTGCTTGCAAAGATCACACCTTGGACGTCTTGCTCAGTGGAACCTCTCGAGACCATTGCTCTGTGTAGAGTGGATTTGTCAATCTTGGCCATTGTTTCGTGTATCGACTGGTAAGAGGAGCGTGAGTCATCAAAGTTGTTCCGTTCTCCTCGGGTTGCTTTCTCGTCATCAAGAATAACCAAATGTTGCACTCCGGAAGAAAAAATGAAATATCCTTAAAATAAACCATTGCCTATGTATTCAAATTAAGAAGCAAAGCCAAAAAAAAACTTCTATAAATAAAGTTGTGATTGACAAAAGAATGATATTGTATCTCAAGCATAAAAAAAAAAAAATAGTGAAAGTAAATGGTGGTTTACGTAAAAGTTCATAATCAAGTCACCACCTCGAAATTCGCAACCCCAATGCAAATACTCAAACCCCAAACTCGCTGTAAAAAGGGGATCAACAGAAAGACAAAAGAACCGAGAATTTCAGAAGATGAATAAAAAAAACAAATGAAGGTTCAATTTACTGATCAGACCCACGCAATTGAAACTACGAAAGATTTAGACAACTGTGTCTGAAAATTCGGCACCTGCAGAAAGGAGAAATGTGATCAGGAAGCAAAAAACCCAAAAAAAAAAAGAAAAAAGAAAAAGAAAAGAGGGAGAAGTTGAGAATTGGTGCGTATTTCTGTTTCTCTTTCGAAAAAAGCCGAAGTAAAATACAAATTGAGAATCCTACTTCTAGTTTCACTCACGGAGAGGACTCAATACTACAACCAACAATGAGAAAGCTGACAATTGGAGTAAAAGCAAAAAAAGTCGTCATCCTCGGTTTTATAGACCAACAAGGAAAAACCAAAAAGGAAAAAGGATTTCAATTGGGAGAGAGGAAAGTCAGTTGATTTCATACATGCAGAACAGCTTGGTCTGCTACTAAGGTTTTGGCCAATGGAAAACATGAAAAGGAAAAAATTGAAGAAAATTGAAGTATTTCCTATTTTAACCCACGAATTTCCATCGTCCATGAAAGAATCCGACGCCACAATTCGCCCAACGTTGAAGTGTAGAAATTTGCCAATTTTATTCCAAATTTGCAAACAAACTTCCAAGACCTGTTACCTAAATTCTGTCTTCCAAAAATCAGTACCATCTTCCCATTAAAAAAATCACAAATCAGATGGAAACTTGAAAAAAAAAAAAAAGTGGAAGAAATCTGGTGAAGGCGCCACATAGAGTTGTCAAAGGAAATCTCATTCTGTATTTTCTGAGAACTCACGCCCAGAAATGCAAGGAAATCGAAGAAAAAAAAAGGAAAAGTGGGAAGAAAACAAGGGAAGGAAATTGAGAATAAAAAAGAACAAAGAAGGAAACAAGAAGTTGAAGGAAATTAGAAAGAAAAGGGGAGGAAAATAAAGGAAAAAAGGAAAAGGAAACAAAGAAGGAAACAAGAAGTGAAGGAAATTAGAAGAAAAGGGAGGAGATGAAAAGGAAAGGGAAGAAACAGAGAAGGAAAGGAAAAGAAAGAGAATGAAATAAGAAAAATGGAAAGAAGAAAAAAGTAGGAAAGAAATAGGAGGAAATCAAAAATAGCAAAACAAGAGAAGGAAATAGAAGAAAAGAATGGAAGAAAATGGGGTTTATCTGGAAACATTTTGAAGAAAAAAAAAATGAGTTATGATCATGTGTGGGTGGTGCAATGCACCATCAAAATGAGCTCAAGTTGATCAATGGGTTGCTGCTTTGTAAAATAAGTTTGGTTCTGGGCTCTCTCCAAATGGGCCGTTCGGCCTGCAAGGAAAAAAAAGAAGGAAATGAAAGCTTGGGCTACAAAAGGGAAGAAAGAAATTAAAAAGCTAGCCCACAATTTTCTTTTGAAGTCTTTAATTGCAAAAAGGACACTTCTCATGTGTCAAAGCCCAAATTGCAAACTGAAGAAAAAAAAATAGCAAAAAGAATTTCTTGACTTATTCACTCCAAGACACGTTTTGAGCATCGTCCGTGAACAAGTCCGAGGGGGCATTTGTAGTAGACAAGTCAAATTCGCCCCCCATAAAATTGCGCCACGTGGAAAATAATACATTAAAAATCAATTTTATATTTATATTTTGAGAATTTTAATCAAATTTAATTCCTAAAGTAAAAAGTTAATTGATTGATATTAATATTTATTTTTCGGCCAATCAAATAACGCCAAGTGTCAACTTCATATTCTTGGCAAGTGTATCAAATCTTCCAAATCAAGCAAGTGCAAGTCAATATGAAAATAAAATTGCATCTTGCAAATATGGAAGCAAATGTCAAACGAAACACGAAGAGCCAATCAAATTGCGCCACTTCATCAAATAAATATGGAAAAACATTCTACTCTACAACTATAAATAGGGTTTTCTACACAATTGTAGACACAATCGAAGACAACTAAAGACAATTGAAGACATAAGCAAGAGAGCATTCAAGAAGACTCAAAAATCCTCTCAAGCGCAAATATCGGAAGATCCACGGCGTTCAAGGCAAAAATCAAAGCGTTCGTCGCAGAAGTCATCCAAATTCAATATTAGATTTGAGAAGAAGTCGAGAGACACACGAATTAACGTTATCAAGGCACAAATCCACCTTGGAGGAAGATCAAAGCTTCAATTTCACCAAGAACCGACCAAAGTTCAAGTCGAAGATCCCAAATTTATAGCGTCTAATCCGAGAATAAGTCAACTCCCCCCCCCCCCATCCCCCGAATTAATGTTACTGAAGATCCAAGTCAACATCAAAGGAGATTAGAACATTAAGTTCCACATCCGAAATTGCCGAAATTGAAGATCGCATTCTTGAAGTGAATAATCAAAGGCTTCAACTAGAGATTTCGCACCCACAAGATATTTGATTAAATTCAAAAAAAATATTTACAGTTTTTTTCTTGTTTCAATAATTTCAAAAATACGAAATTTGCATTCACAAGTAAAGAAAAGAAATCTGCAGGTGTTGGCTTTCTAAAAACACAATAATCATGTTGTGCTTGCGCAAAACCATAAACTTCTAGCTTGGATGTAAACTCTTGATTCCACTATATGGAGGCCTGTTTCAATCCATACAGTGATCTTCTTAATTTGCATACATGTTCTGTGGAATTGAGTAACCTTCAGGAGGCTTCGTATATATTTCTTCATTCAAATATCCATGAAGAAATGCATTGTTGGTATCCAATTGAAGTATGTGTCATCCAAGTAAACAACAACAACTAAGAATGTCCTCACTGTTACTGCCTTGGCGATGGGAGAAATTTTTTCAAGATAATCTATACGAGCTATTGATTATAACCTTTGCAACTAGTCTGGCTTTGTGCCTATCCGTTGTACCATCTGCATTCAGTTTCAATTTAAAGATCCACCTACAACCCATAGCTTTCTTGCCTTGAGGTAATTGTGTGATGTCCCACGTGTGGTTCTTGTCTTGAGCATCAATCTCAACCATTATATCCTGTCTCCATTCTTTACGTTTCTCAGGAGTTTAATTGCGAAATTAGTCTCACACTTTAATATTTTTTTGCAAAAGTAGTCCCACCATTAAAAATGTGACGGAAAAGCCAAACATACGTTAGGATGACCGGTTGAAAGGAAGGGTAGACTGGTATAACAGGTTTTGGAGGGAGGGGGAGTTAATTGCAAAACTAGTCCCACACTATAAGCTCCTTTGCAACTTCAGTCCCATGCTTTTGAAAAATAGCCAAGCTTAGTCCAACACTTTAATATTTTTTGGAAAAGACTAGTTCCGCCGATAAAAAATGTGATGAAAATTCCACATGCTTAGTACATGGGCGTTAGAGTTACCGTTTTAAAGGGCGAAAAACTGGAAATTTTAGGTTGGGGGGGGGGGGAAGTTAGCTAAGAAAAGAACCTATTTACCCAATTCAGTCAAGATCGAGGAAAAATAAAAGCACTTCATTTCTTCCCAACGCAAAATCCTAATCCCCTTTCTCGACTGAAATTGAATCCGGAAGCGACTGAAGAGGAACGTTGATCGGCGCAGTAGCAGGAGGTGAAGGCCAGATTCTTTAGCGAGAGATGCTTCGCCCTCATGAGTAAATCGAATGCCTTACTCTAGATTACGGTATGTAAAAGACCATAAGGGACAATACTTTAGTTTGTGTACTTTTTTGTGTTGTCCAGAACCATAAGGGACAACAAAAAAAATCGACAAAGTTGGCAACAAAACTTCACATATCTCAAAACATGAAAACCTCGCCTCCCAAAACCAGAAACAAAAACAAAAAATACGCTTTTCTTTAGTAATCTTTTATATACCATAATCTGGAGTATGATATTCAATTAACTCATGAGAGCGAAGCATTTTATCTCGCTAAACAATCGCGTCTTTGCTCCTGCTGCCGCGCCAATCGACATTCCTCTTTAGTCACATTCGAATTCAATTTCAGTCGAGAAAGGGGATTCGGATTTCGTTTTGGGAAGAAATGAAATGATTTTCTCTCTCCTCGATTTTGATTGAGTTGGGTAAATGGGTAATTTTTTTTAACTAAATTCCTCCCTTAAACTTGAACTATCATTCGCCCACTAAAACTGTAACACTAACAGCCACGTGTTAAGCATTTGGCCTTTCAGTCATATTTTTTAATAGTGGGACCAGTTTTGCTAAAAAAATATTAAAGTGTGGGACTAAGTTTGGTCATTTCTAAAAGCATGGGACTAAAGTTGCAATTAACTCCCCCCCCCCCCCCCAAACCTGTTCTGTCGGTCTACCCCCATTCAACAGGTCATCCTAACGATTTTTTTTTTTATTTTTTTACTTTCTCATCATATTTTCAACGTCCGGACTAGTTATACAAAAAAAATTATTAAATTGTGGGACTAAATTTGGCTATTTTCAAAAGCATGGGACTAGAGTTACAAAGAGGATTATAGTGTGGGACTAATTTTGCAATTAACTCCGTTTCTCCGCTTATGTATAAATCATAGACTCCTACAAAGGAGTCAGAGAATTAAAGAAACAAGAATACGCAGGAACAATAGATTTCACCATTGGGGAGTTAGTTTTATTTGATGAATAACTACACACAAAATCCTCCATCCAAACTGGCTTAGTAACTGTTCAGTGGACCTTCTAAGGTTTTCTGTATTAGTAGAGGCAGGGTTCTCATTATTTGCTATAGTCCTAGACTGAATTTGTTTCTCTATGGATGGCCTAGTCATTTCAAAAGTGTCTATATCACAGTCTTGATCTGTGTCTGTCACAACCACAGATAAGGAGCAAGTGATAACATCTGTCTGCTGGCCAAAAAAGGAAAAACTTCTTCACGGAACACTACATCCCTTGATATAATAATTGTTTTTCTCATAGCTTCAGGCAAAAACATTTTTGGAAGGTATGATTGAAACATCTGACTTGTTAGGCAATGTATTTGTAGCAAAACATAGACATCCAAAACACTTTAAAATTGTATATTCAACAGGTCTTTTTATTAAGAACCTCATAGGGTGTCTTCCAGCCTAAAGCAGATGTAGGAAGTCTATTTATTAGGTAAGTTGTTGTAAGTATAGCTTCAGGCAAAAACATTTCTGGAAGGTATGATTGAAACATAAGGTTATTGCAACTTGAAAGAGATGCATATGTTTCCTTTCTTACAACCCGTTTATTGGGGTTTGTAAATGCAAGTTCTTTGGTGGATAATAACTTCCTCTTCAAAGGAAATTTTGACAATGATCACTCAAGAATTCTGATCTATTATCAATTCTAAATATTTTAAGGTTTATTAAACCGTGTTTGCATCATTTTGTGACATGAAATAAGTAAAGGAACTATGTTTGTCTTATGCTTCATCAAGTAGGTCCAGGTACACCTACTAAAGTCATCAATTACAGTCAACATGTAACTACAATACTATGAGATGGAATGTTGATCGTAAGGGCCCCAAATGTCCACATGTACCAAACCAAACACATCATTAGAAGACAATTCACTTAAAGGAAAACTCAGTCTCTGTTGTTTAGCCGGAGGACACACTTCACAAAGCCCAAGTTAGTGTTATTACTTCTAATCAAAGAAGCATGATTTATACATTCACAGAGGCATGTCCCAATCTTTTGTGGCAAGTATCTTCACTGACAGCATTAACACAGAGCCTAGATCAACATCAGTCTTTTGTTTGAATGACATGCTATCAAGAATGTAAAGCTTTCCTATCAATCTTCCTACAACAACCACACTCTCAGTCATGTGGTTCTGCAAGAGACAAAAGCTAGGCAGAAACTTCAGACTGAGGTGAGATGAAGCAAACAATTTACTGAATGATAACAAGTTAAACCTTAAGCTAGGTACGTGTAAAGCATCAGTAAGATAAACTTTATCATATAAATTTATGTTCCCTATAGTTTTGACAGAATGTTTTAAGCCATCTGCAAGGTGGATAAATCTGTCAGGATTATCAGTTTTCAAGGAATTGAATAGAGATACATTATTGCACATGTGTGTGATGGCACCACCATCAATAATCTAGGATGAAGTTGACCAAGAATAAAAATTTGAATTACCTAAAAATTTACCTGAGTAATCATCATAGTCCTCACAGTTTGTTTCATCTACTACTGGATCTTTTCCCCTCAGATATCTCTGTGGTTCTAGCCTTATTATCTCATAAATGGCATGCTCATCCACCCCATTTTGGGCCGAATCTTCTTCTATAACAACCAGGCTTCTGAGCATGACCTACAACATTCTTCTTTCTTTGTTCCACCAAGGCTTTATACCAATCAGGATAGTCATGGATCTCAAAAAACACATCATTCAAGTGGCCTGTTTTTTCATATTCCTCACATACTTAACTTCTTTTTTCTTGTGTACTTTTCTTCTTTGGGAAGGATTTTTTTGCTCCAAACTTCTTGAAATCCCCTCCTCGAACCTGCATTGCCATATTTTTGCGAAGGAACTTGAAGATCCTGAGTTGACCTCCCTTTGTTTTCTACTCTTTGGACCATAGACTATGCTTTGCTCACACCAAGCAAAGGATCCGTCGTTAGGATTTGATTTATGACATGGTCGTGAGTATCATTCAGCCCCACTAGGAACTGCATCAACTGGTCAGCCAAGTTTAATTCAGTTATGATCTTTGACTCACCACAGGTACACTGTGGCATGGGATTTAGACAAACCAATTGATCCCACAACTTTTTTAGTTTGGTAAAATAAGCTGAGAGAGACATATTTTCTTGAGAAATTTAAGAAATTTCCCTCTTCAATTGATACAACATGGGCCCATTACTTTACACAAACTGTCTCCAACTCAACCTACAACTCTCTTGCAGTGGTTGTGTATAACAATCCATGAGGTGACCATGTAATCAGCTCTAATCCACTTCCCATAGCTTTTATCATCAGGTTTGGGAGTATTCCCATTAATGAAGACGAGCTTCATTTTTGCTCCTAGAGCAATCATGATCGAATGGCTCCGTGCAAGAAAATTGTTGCCATCCAGAGGGGTGGATACAAGGCTCATCCCAGGGTGGTCAAAAGATTGAGCTTCAAGATTTCCGAGTTACTGGCCATTCTGCTTGGTTCTTGATATGACAGAGAAGGGAATTTTAGGTGGATCTAATTTCTGGAAACTATAGTGAGAAAGCTAAAGAAAAACTAAAGGTTTCAGAGACCATCAAAGATTGCTATGATACCATATAAAGATTGAAGCAATAGCTGAAGAAATGCAGCCATGGAAGCTCATTGTATTTTTCGAGAATTTCAAGTGTAAACCTGTACAATTATCTCTTCTTGTTTACATGAGCTTAAAGCTCGGATATTTATAAACTAACTCCAGGTAACTATTCAACTAATTAACTGCCCTGGACTATCCAAAGCAGCCATTAACTACTAAACCGCTATTAACCAAATAACCACCACCTTGGTGTACAGAGAAGCGTTAGTGCTACTCTAGAAAACATAAAAGTGCTGGAAAGTAGATGAACATTACAGCTTAAAGAGTTGCTAGTAAAAGGAAATAAAAAAACGTGGGTGAAGAAACACAACTTTTCCTTCACAACAAAAACGACCAAATCCCAAGCAACAACAAACTAATTGTGCTCCAGCCTTGTGATCACTTTGATTTCTTTTAGACTTGATGATCTCCATCTCAAATCTTCATATATTTTAGGGTTAATTATATTTAGACCCCCTCTGAAAATGCATAATTACACTTTTCCCCAAAGAAGTTTTGAAATTACATTTACACTCCCTCTAAAAATTCTCTGTTTACACCTGACCTCCATTCATTAAAGTTTGGGTGGAAAATGTTCATTTCAACAAAAATAATTACATAAATTTTCAATTTTACTTCTCATTTAACATTCTCGTGCAATAATTTTGTACTTATAAGGAAAAAAATATAATAATATTGGCCTCACTCCATACATATACGTTACACTTATCCTCTTATAAGTACAAAAATATACATGAGAATGTTAAATGATGGGAAAAATTGAAAATTTGTGTAATTATTTTTGTTGACGTGAATATTTTTCGTCCAAACTCTAATGGATGGGGGTCAGGTGTAAACAGAGAATTTTCGGAGGGGGTGTATGTGTAATTTCTAAACTTTTTTGGGGGAAAGTGTAATTATACATTCTCAGAGGGGGTGTAAGTGTAATTAACCCTATATTTTATGGAAAAAATGCAATTTACCCCAGTGTTGAGGAAAATGAGTAATTTATCACCCTATAAAAATTAAAAGAGCAATGTACCCCCCGGGGGGTGTTCTACACGCCCGCCTTCTGCAATTGGACAAAGTTTTTAACCATTAATTAATATTATTTTATACATCTATATATATATATATATATATTTTTAATAAATAACTAGCAAGGTGCACGCGCGTTGCGTGTGGACAATTAATATTTATTTTATTTTTTAAAAAAATTGCTATAAAAATTATAACTATTTTAAAAACTATTAATTGTTTTGAAAAATATAATTAATAATAATTATTTATTTAAGTACTAATATAAATTATTATATGGTTTATAAATAATAGTTATTAAGTTTTTTTTTTATGAAATGTCATTCATGAATATACAGTTTCATGGCAAAATTTGTGAGTTGCGTTGATCCTATTAATTTTCTGTATATTTTGAATTTTTTTTTATTGTGTTACTAATCCAATTATTTTCGCGCCATTATTTAGATATATATATATAGTTCTAATTTTGATTTTTTGGTGAAAAGTTTTAAGAAAAATATGTTGTTCAATTGTGTAGATTGTAGTAAATTATATATGTAATTTGCTATAAAACTTATCATGTTTTTTTTGGGCTAATTAATTATCTTTGAGTAGCTAAAGTCAATTTAATAATTTATTAAACTAAAGTTCAAAACATTAGTATTCTCTTAATTTCAATCTATTCAAGTAATTGACATTAAATAAATAAGAATAACTTTTGCTCCTGTTTTTACTAAATTTTTACTTCACATTTGACTCAATCTAATTAATTTATTTATTAAATAACTAAGAGTCCAATTATTGGTCTAATATACTATCAAGTAGGACTCCATGATATCGATTATTTGGCTTGTAAAATTGGATCAATTTTTACTTTTAATAAGATTAATTTAATCATCAGAAAAAATAATTTAAAAAATAAAAACATTTCAAGTTTGCTCATATTTTATGATATTTTATTTTAAAACTAAAATTTTATTCAATGAGATACATATAACACATGCATAATCTAATCTAGTCGTCTAAATTGATTTGTCTCAATCTCCATTAGAGTTCTATCACACCATTTAACTTTTGTATGTGCTTAACACCTTATAGAATATTAATTAAACATATTAAATATATTAGTGGTAACAACTCAATATTTTATATTTTATGTCAAGGTTGTAATAGGTATTACAAAAAATGGAAGCTATGTAAAATATGTCAAGTTTACTTTAAATTTTTTGGGTTAAATACACATTGGCCCCTAAACTATTCTTGATGTAACATTTACTCCCTAAACCAACAAATGTAACACTTTCCCCGTAAAACTAAATATTTGGATAATATTGCCCTTATATTACATATGTATATTTTTAATTCAAAACCCTTTTTTTAGCACTTTTGCATTTAAAGTTTAATATTGAAAAAATATATATTTTAATTACAATAAAATAAAATAAAAGTAATAAGTTAAAGGCTCAAATTTTATTATATTTTACCGACTCAAATTGAAGTAATGAATGAGTACAGTAAATACACAAAAAACTTTCATGTAAAAGATTTTATTAATTTGGTAATAAATTTAAGTTATCAATTATTTTATTTTTTAGATAAAAATGAGTAATTACATATCCTTTTTTTTCTTTAAAATATATGATAAAATAAATTTATTCAATTTTTTTCTAAAAGTGTTGAACTTTTGGTTAAGCATATATATATATATATATATATTGTCTTTTTTTTCAAAAGTATACATCAAAACTATATTTACGTAAACTGAATTATTTTCTTTCTCAAGGCTACCGCAACATTAAAAATATTATACAAAAAATAATAATACAGAAAAAATATATAAATTAAATATTATTCCATTAATCAATCCTCAAGTTTTTATCTTAATATTAAAACTTACAATGATTTAAAAATAAGTTTGAGAATCTTACTTTTGTATATTAGATCGAGGTGTTTTATAATTTTTTCCATGAGCATATATATGTATCCTTTAAATTTCATCTTTAATTCTTATGTTAGTGTTTTATCTTTTGTGAGATATAATTCAAAGTATAGTTATAAAACTATATTAAATTCCTTTAACCAACATAAGAATAAGTAAATAAGTATTACATAATAATTTAGAAAAATCCATCTGTGCCTTTTTTTCTCTGATAATTGCAATAAAGAAATATGATAAAATCAAATTACAAATATACCAGAAGATAAGTTTATTATTTACCCTTATTCGAAAGAATCAAGTACAAATTATTAATTATTTTTGCTTTCTTTTCTTTTTATTATTTATCGTTTATATATTTTCCGGAGCTTATGTTATTTGATTAGTGTAATCAAGATAAAATATGAAAATAAAATGTAATGGTATAAAACAATTACCTTTCTTATTTTTCTGTCTTTTTTCTAAATCTAAATATTTAAAAACTAAAGTTAGCAAAAAAATAGTTTCAAAATCATTTATTCTATCAAGTTGGTTAATATGAATATCTATTACAAATTCAAGTTTATCTTAGAATAATTATAGAATTATTCAAGTAAATAAATATATCATGAAAAGGTTAAATGGAATTGAAAAGGTGTATATCCAAATAATATTATAATTTAATAATTATTTATTTAATCATTAATTCCTTTTGAGTTAGTAAAAAGGTTATATAGGGTTAACATTTTATACTTTTTCTTCATTTTTCTTATAAATTAATCTTAATTTATACTTTAGAATTATAATTGGTGTACACTAATTAATAGAAGAACTAAGATCACAGAAAAAAACTTGGTATTATATTAAACTATGTTATTATTAAAAGAAATCTCAACTATCCCTCCTTTTCTATTCACTACAAAAAAATGCGGGAATTGGCGCGATTTTTGGAACATATTTTTTTTTTTTTTTTTTACATTTGGAACGGTTTAATAATCGCTGCATTATGTTAGCATGGCTTTTGGAACGATTTTGAAACAGGAGGTCATCCATCGTAATTCACGATGTTCCTAAAAATTTGGATCGGAAACTCAAAAACCGTTCCTATGTTGGAACGATTATAGAAGCACATTTGCCAAATCGTTCTTAAAAATATTTGACATTATAAATATGTGATTTATGTACTTGGAACACTAAATAAATATTTGGAACAGTTCGATTTTATATTTATATCATATTTTGGAATGGGTCTTGGAACTCTTTTTGCATTACATATAATGTATGGAAAATGCATTTTTCACTCATTTTGCTATACAGCTTGGAACAGTTTCATTTTATCCCGGTGGTCCATTTGGAACGAGATGTGGAATGGTACTTGAACCTAGTTTTGGCATACATGAAGGAATAGTTTTGGTATTTATTTGGAATACATTTTTTGAACGGGTTTTTTATGTGTAATTGGAGTGACATTAATGATATATAGTAATTAACTTTGGAATGGGTTGCTCGATGTTTTGAAATACGTAACCGTGCCAACGATCGTTCCTAAATTGAACGGTATAGTTTTATCCGGTGGTTATTTTGGAACGGTATGTGAAACTACAGTTGAACCTAATTTTGGATCACACATAGGAACGGTTTTAAAATTTATTTAGAATACATTGTTAGAACGATTTTAGGATGTGTATTTGGAAAAGACGACGAAAATATATAGTCATTAACTTTGGAACGGGTTGTTCGATGTTCAGGAATCCGTAATCGTTTCAAAGACCCTAAATAACATTATAATTTATTTTTTTTCTTAAATAATAATTTTATATGAATAAATTATTATTATTATTATTGGGCTTTTTTAATTTTATTAAATAATTAACTGCAATTAACATAAACATATGCATAATTACGAACAAAAGTACATTAGCAAAACAAAAGTATTCATTTAATTAAAAATATTAAAAAAGAAGAAACATTATCTAAACCCCAGCCCTCTCATCGTCATGGTCCATGTCGGCATCGTCTGGGGCACAGGGGTCTGTCGGAGGTGAGACGGGCCAGCAGTGGAGATGTTGCTCTGCATGGACTTCATAAATAATATAATTAATAAATAAGTTTACAAACTTTCATAATTATTCTAGTTATCTAAATTTTGTAATAATTATCTAATTAATCTAATCCTTCAATTTTTTTCTAAAATGTTTACTAAATCTCAAAATTTTGTAATAAGTCCCAAAATTTATCTAATGACTACTAGATTATTTAAAAAATTTCTACAATGTATGCTAAATCTCAAATTATAATTTTTCCAAATTTCATGTTTATTCTAATTTAACTTTCAGATTTTTATAGAAAATTAAAAAAAATAACATAAAATTTGTAAAAAAATAACAGAAAACAACAAAAAATTTGTAAAAGATGACAACATTTTTATAAACTTTCAGATTTTTATGCAAATCATAAAAAATAACAGAAAATTTGTGAAAAATAACCAAAAATAACATATTTTTTTCAAAATTAACAGAATTTTTATAAAATGTTTAATTTCAGATTTTTATAGAAATTACAAAAAAAAACAGAAAATTTGTAAAAAAGTAACCAAAAATAACAGAAAATTTGAAACAATTAACAGAATTTTTATAAAATATTTAATTTCAGATTTTTACAGAAAATTACAAAAAAATAACAGAAAATTTACAAAAAAGTAACAGAAAATTTGTAAAATATAACCGAAAATAACCAAAAATTTGTCAAAATTAACAGAATTTTTATAAAATATTTAATTTCAGATTTTTACAGAAAATTATAAAAAATAACAGAAAATTAGTAAAAAATAACAGAAAATTTGAAAAAATAAATAATGTTTACAGAAAATTACAAAAATTAATAAGAAATAAAATGTTAACTTTTCAGGTTTTTATAACACTAATTCACAACACAATTTCATACTAACTTCATTCACAAAATTACATAAAGGATGTCAAACTCCCTAACCACCGATATAATATAGCGTAAACGACCTATCTCTTTTCCAATTCCAAGAGTTACATCTCATGGTCAACTAAACTAACACAAGTTGATTTTTGACCATGAAAACCCACATGCATCCATTTTGATTTTTGACCATGAAAACCCACATCCATTTTGATTTTTAACCATGAAAACCCACATCCATAAAACTTAATTTAACTTGAACCACTTACATGCTAAACACGGCGGCGGACGGCGGATGAGAAATCACGATGATGGCGGATGGCTGACGGCAAATGACGATCGAGAAATCGCGACGATGGCAGACGGCGGATGGCGGAGGATGAATTGCGATGATGGATGCGGAGGACGACGGCGGCGCACTATGGTGTGTGGAGCGGAGGAGAAAAGAGAGAGAACCCACAAGTGTTGCTAGGGGTGGCTGAATGAAGGAGGGAAAAAAACTTAAGGAGCTTATTTATATAAACTTTTGGAGCGGGCCTTTTTAATTGTGATAATGTTCCAAGGCCTGCTCCAAATATAAAACGACGTTGTTTTGCTGACCATCCATTCCTAAAAATTATATAACCCTTCCAAATCGAGTTGCAAATAAAAATTTCATTTTCTAAGAAAGTATGTAGAAAATAAAAAGAACCCATTCCGGATATATTATAGAGCAATGAAAAGTACAATGTGTGAATTAAAACAATTGAAAACATAAAATGTTATTTGTGAGATTCATATTGATGTTACGAGAATTTGAACGAACAATTCAACAACAACGTTATAGAATGATAAATATAATGTTGAATTAATATATGAGAAGTGGGTACAATTGCCAATACGTACAAGCCGATCTAGGAATAGTGATTGAAATAATAGGATGAAATTCTTGCAAAAATCCAAAAGTCCCCTAATGAAGGGGTGATTCTCCTATTTATACTAGAAGTTTAATTACGGTATGTATGGCATAATGTCTTTATCGTCCTTCTTCTACATGTCTTCAGATATAAATGGTAACGTTCTGCGAGGACATAAGGGTCTTTTCCTTGCTCCCTCATTGATGAGGGGGTTTCCATGGATCAAGCCTTCTTGGCTTGATTCCCTCCATGCTTTAATTGCATTGGTTAATTTCCCTTGATTTCTTCTCATATGTTGGGAGAAAATAAATGCTATTTTACTTGGTCATTTTCTCCATATCAACTGCCCTCTCAAGTTCCAAGTATTCTAGAAGGAATGATTGGAACTTTAGTAAGTAAGATTCGTCTAATTTCGGAAAGCATCTTGTTTCCCTTTCAAGAGATAGTGGGAGCTTGTGTTTGGTAGGTAGAATCTTCTTTGTTTGGAAATTTCTCCATCTCCTTCGTCTATATATATGTATATTATTCATTCATTCTAGAGCTTTTTGAGCTTTTGATCGCCGTTCACTCCTTCTTGATCTCGTGCTTTTCCGGTGAACTAGTCCTTTCGAATGTCGACTCGCAAAGGTACTCATTGATCGCTCTCTTTTCTCGTTGTTTTCATTCGCGATTTAATTTCCTCGTAATTGCTTGCATCTCTTCCTTTCGAATTTTAGTCGTAAATTTTCGTCTTAGGAATATGGAATCTTCTCGTATGTCTAGTGGGGCTCGTTCCGGTCATGGGGGGGATCGGAACGAGGCGGACGACGCTGGCCGCGGCCCTAGTGGGCTCGGCCAGCGTCTCGGTCGAGGCGCCTGCCTCGACCAACCTGGTCGAGGCTCAGGCCGCGGCCGGCTGGTCGAGGCTCAGGCCTCGAGCAGGTCGGTCGAGGCGCAGGCCTCGACCGGCCTGGTCGAGGTTCGGGCCTCGACCAGGATGGCCTCGACCGACCTGGTCGAGGCGCTGACCTCGACCAAGCTGGTCGAGGCTGCCTCGACCGACCCGGTCGAGGTTCAGGCCTCGACCAGGGGGTCGGTCGAGGCTCCCCCGACCGTGGGGGCCGGGAAGGGCTCCCTCGGCTCGGCGGTCGGGGGTCTCTTCTTCGCTCTCCTACTTCTCTTTCGGGCGAAGGGTCCTTGCGTCGTCGTGTCCTTAATCCTCCTAATTCCTCCAATGTGATTGTCTTAGATGGTGATGATGATAGTTTTAATTTAGAGGTTATCGAGGCCATACGTAATCTTCCTGATTGTCCAGCTGATTCGTTAGATGTTTCCTTTGAGTCTGACTCATCTTCTCCAAAGGGGGTAGGTTCCAAGGCTCCTTTGGTTACTTCGACTGAGTTTGGGGGGGAATGTTCTTCGGCTCCTAGGTCTCGTTGTAGGGTCATGGACGTAGAGGTTTTTGATAGCGTCATAGGATTGGAGGAGCTTCGTTTTTTGGAGGCTAACTATAACTCTTTTCCTCCGGTTGAGTTCCTTCTTCCTTCCTGTGGGGATCGTGTCAAGTCTCCTCCATCTGGTTTTTTCACGGTTTATTCTGTGTATTTTTCTTCGGGGTTCATTCTTCCGCCTCACCCTCTTTTAGTGGAAATTATTCGTAGCGTTGGCGTGAGTGTTAGTCAGCTTACTCCCAATGCTTTCATGTTCTTCTTGGGTTTTCTTCATCATTTCAGCGAGTTAGACTTATCTCCTTCCGTAGAAGCTTTTCATACTCTGTTTTCAGTCAAGAAGGTAGTGAACGACTCTTTCTTCAATTTCTACCCTCCCAATGGTTGTAAGTTTTTGGAGGGTTGTACTTCCTCTCGTGGTCCTTGGAAGGAGAAATTCCTTTACGTTCGAGATTCTGATTGGGGTTTGTGTGCTCCCTGGGTTGATTCTTCCCTTGATTTTCCCCCCAACCATGATCTCAAGATGTCTTATATTGGGGCCGGTTTGTTCGACCAAGTTTTCAATGTGACGGGCTTGTTCTCTGATGGTAACTTTTTTCTATTCTTCATCTTTTTCTTTATTCTTTTCTCTCTTAATTCTTAGTTTGTGGCTCATGTGTTTCGCCTTCTATTTTTCAGGGAAGAAGTTGTCTTTGGAGGATGTGCGCCGCTTCAAGGCTTCCCGGGATGGAGGTTCTTCCGGGGCTTCTGCTCGTGCCCGTCCTCCTCCTCCGCCTCCGCCTCCGCCTCCGCATGGAAAGGGCGACAGGCGGGGTTCTAGTCCTTCCCGGGTGCGAGATGCTTCTGGCGGTCGGCGTTCTCCTCCTCCAAGTTCTGGTGGGAGTGGTTCAAAACGCCCCCGAGACGCGTCCAGTGATTCTCCTTCACACGGTCTTGGGAAGGGATACTTCACTTACGGAACCAATCGTCGTGGGGATGTCTTTTCTTACTGGGACACGGCTGATGTGAACATAGCGAGGGAGAAACTTCGTCCTACCATCAGTGAGTTTGACGTGACGAAGTTTTCCTCTCTTTCGGATGATGGCTTTGTGAGCATGCTTTGTGGAGAGTCTGCTCGGGTATGTATCTTCGTACCGCTTTTGTTTCACTTATGGGATTTTGGCAGAGTTTTTTATTTCTTTCTTCTTGTAGGTGAATACTTTAGCGGAGGTGGCTTCCAAGCGCTTTGCGAAGTACCAGGAGGAGATAGCTCGTTTGTCTTCCGCGCTCGCAGACTCTACGAAAGCGAAGGAGCGTTTGGAGGGGGAGCTTGCTGATGCCGTGGCGCTTGGGAAGGAGTTGAAGGATTCTCTCCATCAAGAGGTTAGTTCTGGTTCCCGATTCCTGAAGTCTGACGCGGGGAAGCTTTACTTAGAGTGCATTAAAGCTGACTTCAGAGAGGAGTTTGAGAAGTCTGGGGATTTCGAGCTTGCGGCACTTGCCAAGGCCGAGGAGGTTTATGACCAGACCATCAGGGAGTGTCGTGCCACCTTGCGTTCCTGCGGTCGTTTTCTTGGGGAGGATTTCCTATTCCTTGATCCTTCAGTGACGGAGCTTGGAGGTCCCGAGGTTGAGGGAGGTACTACTGAAAATGGAGAGGTTGTGATTGTTCCTGTTCATGTTCCTGCGGCGGATGCCTCCTAGAACACTAGGATTTATTACTCTTTGCCTGTTTCTAGTATTTTGATACTTAGACCTTTTTCTCGAGGTGTTTCCCTTTTCTCTCTGTTTGATGGATAAATTTATGCATACATTTTATTTTTATGTCATTGTTTTCATTTTCAATTCCTTTGAAGAATTTTCTTTGGGAGTTCCCATGCTATGGAGCTCTCTTTGTTTATAGGAGATTTTTTTGGCTTTTTTCACTCCGGGGGGGGTACCTCCCCTCAAGGTAGTTTTTTAGCCTTTATTTTTCCAGACTGCCGTGTGTTGGGTAGCCTTTTGGAAAATTTTTAGCATATTCTTTATGCAGTTGTATGTCTATATAATTGCACACTTGTTGGCATGGATTATAATGTGCAGCGAAAAAAAATACGAGATAACGAATTTATTCAAAAGAAATTGCTAGTTTATTCATCGAGGGTGAAACAAGGTGAAACAATTACACATAGTATTTTTTTAAATTTTTTGCATTCCAAGTGCGAGGGAGAGGACTACCATCTTCCTTCTTTAACTTGTAGGTAGCCGGTCCCACTACCTCCGTCACTATGTATGGGCCGTCCCATTTTGCATCCAACTTTCCAACGGGGCCTAATGCTTCCGTCTTCCGCAATACCATTTCTCCTTCCTGAAAACCTCGGGGGCGGACCCTGTTGTCATATGCTTTGGAGATTAATCGTTTATACACTTGGGTCCTTCTTTTAGCTGTTTCTCTTATTTCTTCGATCAGGTCCAAATCTTCCCTTCGTGCTTGGAAGTTTTGTTCTTCATTGTATGTTTTCACTCTCCAAGTTTCCTCTCCTATTTCTGCGGGGAGCACGGCTTCCGTTCCATACACCAGGTTGAATGGTGATTCTTTTGTTGCTTCTCTGGGAGTGGTACGGTATGCCCACAGTACTCCTGGGAGTTCATGTACCCAATTTCCTTTAGCATTTCCTAAGCGCGTCTTCAGCTGGTGGAGGATGGTTCGGTTTGTTACTTCAGCTTGGCCATTTGCCTGGGGATTGTTCACTGAGGTGAACAGTTGTTTTATCTTCAGCTCTCTTAGCCAACTCTTCAACTTATTGCCTTGAAACTGGGTTCCATTATCCGAAATTATGGCTCTAGGTATGCCAAACCGGCAGATGATGTTTTGCCAGATAAACTTGATGACTTCTTTTTCACTGATACTCGACAAAGGTTCTGCTTCCACCCATTTGGTGAAATAATCCACTGCTACAATCAGGTATTCTTTTTGTCCAACCGCTCGGGGTAGTTTTCCCACTATGTCCATCCCCCACATGTCGAATGGGCACGGGCTCTCTATCGTTTTCATGAATGCGGCGGGGTTATGTAGATGATTGGCGTGCCTTTGGCATGGGGAGCATGTACGGACCAAACTCGACGCATCCTCTATCATAGTTGGCCAGTAATATCCTTGCCTTAACACTTTCTTGGCCAATGATCGAGCTCCTGAATGGTTTCCACAACTACCTTCATGCGTTTCGCGGAGGATGTAGTCAGCTTGTTTTCTGATCCAAGCATTTCAACAATGGTGTGGAGAAACCCCTCTTGTATAAATCTCCATCTATCAAGGTGAATCTGGTTGATCTTCTCTTTATCATTTTGGCTTCTGTTTGGTCTGAGGGCAAGGTACCTTCTGACAGAAATTGTATAATGGGGTATTTCCAATGGGTGGTGGCGTCACTGGTTGCCATGATTTCGTTGTCCGCGTGGTTTTTCCCTGTGCTGATGGCTGGATGTGTTGCGGATAACAAGGTTATCGTGCGTTTCTTTGTGAAGTCTGTGGCGCTGGCCAGTTTCGCCAGTTGGTCCGCTGTTGAATTTTTCTCTCTGGGGATTTGTTTCAAGATGAACTCTTGAAATTTTTCTTTTTCTTCTTGCAATTTCAACAAGTACTTCGCCATCTTTTCTCCCCTTGCTCCATATTCTCCTCCCATTTGGTTGACTACGAGTTGGGAGTCGCTGAATACGTGTACACGTCGGGCCCCGGCCGCGCGGATCAGCTTGCTACCCAATAGCACTGCTTCGTATTCCGCTTCGTTGTTTGAGGCTTGGAAGGCCAGCGTGATGGCGTACTCCATAGTGTCTGCTTCCGGGCTTTCGATGACGATTCCTACTCCGCTGCTTGTTGCGGTGGAGGATCCATCAACATACATCTTCCATAACTTTGATTCTTCCGTTTCCGCCCTTGGGGTTAACTCAGAGATGAAGTCCGCGAGGATTTGTGCTTTTATCGCGGGGCGCGTTTGATATTCTATCCCATGTTCGCTCAATTCTACTGCCCACTTGATCATCCTCCCTGAAGCGTTAGGGCTTGCTAAAATATGCTTTAGGGGGTGGTTTGTCAGCACCACTACTTGGTGAGAGTGGAAGTATGGGCGGAGTTTCCTAGAGGCCGTCACCAATGCTAGGGCCAGTTTCTCGATGGGGGAGTATTTGGGCTCCGCCCCTTGTAACATCTTGCTTACGTAGTATACAGGCTGGTGTTCTCTTCCTTCCGCTCTCACCAAGACTGCACTTACGGCGTCTTCCGTTGCTGCTAGGTATAAGTATAGCGGTTCTCCTTGTTTGGGTTTGTTCAGGAGAGGTGGGGCTGCCAAGTACTTTTTCAAGTCTTCAAACGCTTTCTGGCATTCTTCATTCCAGGTAAACTTTTCCATTTTTCTTAGAGTTTTGAAGAAAGGGAGTCCCCTTTCCGCCCCTCGTGATAGGAATCTGCTTAGGGCCGCCATTCTTCCGGTTAGTCTCTGCACTTCTTTTTTGTTCTTTGGGGGGTCCATCTCTTGTATGGCCTTAATTTTTTCCGTGTTCGCTTCAATTCCTCTATGTGATACCAAGTATCCTAGGAATTTTCCTCCCTGCACGCCGAAGGTGCATTTGGAGGGGTTGAGTTTCATCCCCAGCTGTTTTATTATGGCGAAGCATTCTTGCAGATCTTGTATATGATCCTCCTTCCGAAGGCTTTTTACCAACATATCGTCGATGTAAACTTCCATGTTTCGTCCTATCATTTGTTGGAAAGCCTTATTCACTAATCTTTGATACGTGGCTCCTGCGTTCTTCAGCCCAAACGGCATCACTTGATAGCAGAACGTGCCTTGTTCGGTGATGAAGCTTGTCTTCTCCTGATCCTCTATTTCCAGGGCTATTTGATTATATCCTTGGAAGGCATCTAGGAAGCTCATTATTTCACATCCTGCCGTTGAGTCGACTAACGCGTCTATTCTTGGGAGGGGGAAGGAGTCTTTTGGGCACGCCTTGTTTAGGTCGGTGAAGTCTATGCACATTCGCCATTTCTTATTAGGTTTAGGGACCAACACAACATTAGCCAGCCATTCGGGGTATTGTACCGGGCGGACGTACTCGGCGGCCAACAATTTTTCCACCTCCTCTTTGATGATTTTGTTTCTTTCAAAGCCAAAGTTTTGCTTCTTCTGTTTTACTGGGCGGACGTTTGGATTGACGTTCAACTTATGAGTTATAACTTCTTGATCTATCCCGACCAAATCGTCGACGCTCCATGCAAATATGGTGGAGTGTTCTTGGAGGAACTTTGTCAGCTTCTGCTCCTGCTCGGAGGCCATGGTTGTTCCGATTGAAGTGATCTTCTCAGACTTGCCTTCTACCAGTTGGATGTTTTTTGTCTTTTCCGCAGCCACTAGTTTTTCATCTTCCATTTTTCTCTTCTTTTGTTCTGGAGTGTGTTCCTCTGTCAGGGGATAGGGTGGAGGAGATTGGAGCGTCGTTCTTTTTGCTACTCTCTCGATTTCGGATGGTTGATTGTTCTTTCCTCTTCCCTGATTCATTCCTTTTCGGAGGATGTTAGCATGACATTCTCTTGCAAGGCGTCGGTCTCCTATTTCCTCTCCTATTCCTCTGTAAGCGGGGAATTTCAACTTCATATGGAAGGTGGACGCAACTGCCCGGAATGCGTTTAAGCTTGGTCTTCCCATGATTATGTTATATGACGAGGGTGCGTCCACTATCAAAAATTTTATCATTCGAGTGGCCCTGTATGGAGCGGATCCGATCGAGATAGGTAGGGCTATTTCCCCGAGGGGTTCCACCACACTTCCGTTAAAACCCACCAATGGGGTGTTGACTTTCCGTAACATACTGGAATCGATCCCCATTTGTGAGAATGCTTCGTTGAATAGAATGTCAGCTGCGCTCCCCGTATCTACCAGGACTTTCTTTACTAGGAAGTTGGAGACAGTGGCGGAAATAACCAACGCATCATTATGTGGTGGTATTCCTTTCTCTAAGTCCTTCGTGTTGAAAGTGATTTCTTCCTCTGGGGTTTTATCCAGAGTGACTTTCTCGCAAATATGGACGTTATGGAAGGGCTCAGCTGCTCTGATCAAAGCCTTTCGCGCTCTTGCTGAGTCTCCTCCTGCGGGTCCTCCCGTAACTACTCCTATAACTCCTGCGGTTGGGAGATTTTCTGCTCCTTTATCTTTGTATCGGGATGTTTCTCCCTGTTCTGTGTTCTGGTTGAATCTTTGATGACCCCTTGGGGGTTCCTGGTCACGATTCTGCCCTCCCACGTATTCTTTTAAGTATCCCCTCTGGATCAGCTTCTCAATCTCATTCTTCAGGTGATAGCAATCCTCTGTGCTATGCCCTCTATCTTTATGGAAGCGGCAATATTTATCTGATTTCAAGCGCTTAGGATTATCTTTCATCTTCCTTGGCCATTGAACGATTCCTTGTTGTTCTGCAACAACAAGGATCTCGGCCCGTGGGGCTTTAAGTGGAGTGTATCTCGTGAAACTTGTTGGGGGCATATGTCTTTGTCCCTCCACTTGCCCTTCTCTCCTTGGGTCTTTCTTCTCTCCTTCTCTTACTTTCCTCTTGTTTGACTGTTTCGGTTTTTGGTTTGCTAGTCTCTTCAATGCGGATGTATTTGGCGGCTCTTTTCATCAGTTCGTCCAATGTCGCTGGCGGTAGATTCGCGGAAACGTCCCCTCCGCAGCCCTTGTTGTAATATGCTTGCTAGCAATTCGTGGTTGAGGTGGGGGACTTCGAGGACGGCGCCGGAGAATCTTTGTATATAGTCTCTCAAACTCTCTTGCTCCTGTTGGACTATGGTGAAGAGGTATGCGGCAGTTTTTGGATGACTTTTGTTAATGGAGAAATGGTGCAGGAATCGCTGCGAGAGTTGCTCGAAGCTTTCAATGGTGTATGCCGGGAGTTGGTTGAACCATGCCATAGCTCTTCCTGCTAGGGTCGTGCGGAACACTTTACAGTATCCGGCATCGCTCATATCGAGTAAATCCGCCTTGGCTAGAAATTTGTCAAGGTGATCCTCAGGGTTTGTGGTTCCATCGTATTCCGCCCAGTGTGGCAATCTAAGCCCTTGAGGTAACGCCTCTGCAAGTATTTGCATAGAGAATGGGCTTCTTCTCGCTGGGGCCACGGCCATCGGAACCAGGTCCTGCGGGGCGCTTCGAAGTCGAGAGGCTGGGAGATGCGAACTGTCGACTCTCGTTTTGCTTGGGATTTCTTCATCTTTTTCTCTTCGCTGAGCTCCTACCTCCCTGTTCCGCCGGGGGAGGCTGGGAGGTTGGGAGGCTTGTATGCTTCCTTCTTCTTCACTCATGGACATGTCCTGGGGGCCATCTTCCCTCGACTCATTGTCCCCGGGGGCGGAGGATGCACCTCGGCCTCGGCGGGGGGAACGGGGGGGAGTAGGCCCTCGAGGACGATTGGCCATGAAATGCATGATTGCCCTCTCGGCTGCCTTTGCCGATGCCTCTTCAATCATCTTTTGCAATGCTTCAGCAGTCATTTGGAGCATCGGCGGTTGGGCAGCGGGCTGTATGGTTTCGCTGGCTCCTTCCCTCCTTTCTTCACGTTCCCTCCTATGGTCTTGCTGGGGACCCAGGCTCATGTGCTCTAGGGGGGGGAGCTCTCCTTCGTTATCTTGTGGAGCTACTGGTCTTCGCTCCTCATTCATTCTCCAAGTCTCTAGCCATAGATCGGGTTTGCATTCTCAGTATTGCGATTGAAAGGGTTCCCACAGACGGCGCCAAGATGATGTTACGAGAATTTGAACGAACAATTCAACAACAACGTTATAGAATGATAAATATAATGTTGAATTAATATATGAGAAGTGGGTACAATTGCCAATACGTACAAGCCGATCTAGGAATAGTGATTGAAATAATAGGATGAAATTCTTGCAAAAATCCAAAAGTCCCCTAATGAAGGGGTGATTCTCCTATTTATACTAGAAGTTTAATTACGGTATGTATGGCGTAATGTCTTTATCGTCCTTCTTCTACATGTCTTCAGATATAAATGGTAATGTTCTGTGAGGACATAAGGGTCTTTTCCTTGCTCCCTCATTGATGAGGGGGTTTCCATGGATCAAGCCTTCTTGGCTTGATTCCCTCCATGCTTTAATTGCATTGGTTAATTTCCCTTGATTTTCTCTCATATGTTGGGAGAAAATAAATGCTATTTTACTTGGTCATTTTCTCCATATCACATATATTTTCAAAATATAAAGTATTTTTGTATATTCAAATTTGTTAGTATTTCACAGATGTAACTAACATCATAGACTATTATACTGCATCGTTAATCATACCATCAAAATTTTGATCCGACCGTTAGATAAGATTATGAAGACCAAAGAATACATTCGGTGAAGTTTTGGACCATTTTGGTAAACGGATATTGAGATATCGTATCTCGTCCGCAATGAGCGGGCTTCAAAACGGTGTAACCTTCAATCAGGCCATGTGATTGACAATCAGACCGTTATATATAAAAGTTTGGGTTAATTACACTTACACCCCCTCTGAGAATGTATAATTACACTTTCCCCCAAAAAAGTTTTGAAATTACACTTACACCCCCTCCGAAAATTCTCTGTTTACTCCTGAACCCCATCCGTTAGAGTTTGGACGAAAAATATTCATGTCAACAAAAATAATTACACAAATTTTTAATTTTTCCCATCATTTAACAATCTCATGTATATTTTTTTTACTTATAAGAGGATAAGTGTAACGTATATGTATGGAGTGAGGCCAATATTATAATATTTTTTCCTTATATGTACAAAATTATTGCACGAGAATGTTAAATGAGAGGTAAAATTGAAAATTTATGTAATTATTTTTGTTCAAATGAACATTTTCCGCCCAAACTTTAACGAATGGAGGTCATGTGTAAACAAAGAATTTTTAGAGGGGGTGTAAATGTAATTTCAAAACTTCTTTAAATGTAATTAACCCTAAAAATTTATGCATAATTTTATATGTGATTAAGTTTGGTGTTAAACCGTTTCACGAATGTTGATATATTGTCATGGGTACGGTTGATTGAAATTTTTGGAACACTCTTTAGAACTCCTATTTATTTATTTGGGAATGGGTAGTAAAGAGCCAAATTGAAATTTGGATCTGGCTTTGGAACAGTTACTTTTATCTGAGACCCTTCCAAAATAAAAATATTTTCACTATTTTTTAGAAGGCGCCAAACTGAAAATATTTTAAAATTTTGTGCTATTTCCGACCAATTTTTGGGAACCGCCAACTTCAAAACTTGGAGCTGAATTTGGAACGGTCACATTGAAAAATGACCCTTTCCAAAATTAAAAATTTCCCACTCATTTTAAAAAACCATCAACTTGAAAAATCGAAGCTGGCTTTGGAACGGTCACATTTAAAAATGACCCATTCCAAAATTAAAAATTTCCCACACATTTTAAAAAACCGCCAACTTAAAAAATTGGAGCTGGCTTTGGAACAATCACTTTTGAAATTTTGCACTCATTTTAAAAAACCACCAACTTAAAAAATCGGAGCTGGCATTGGAACAGGCGCATTTTAAAAGACCCGTTCCCAATTAAAAATTAAAAATTCGTGCTCGATTTGGAAAATCCAGTGTTTATACTAATTAAAAGAAATAAGTAAAACAAATATAATTACAAACTAATTGTATTTTTTAATACAATTTTTTTAATAAACTAATTAATACAATGTTTATAACTAATCATTAGACACTGAATAAGATTCCTATTCGGTCCCATAATCTTCAAAGCTATTTTCTTCATATTCATCATCAGATTCATCATTCAATGAGCAGGATGTACCTACTCTATGTTGTTGTGCCATGGATAGATCATCGACTAATTGTATACTAGTTGGATCACGCAGGTCGTATGTTTGATTGTATGTACGAACTTCTGGAGTAGATATGACTTCAACCATCTGATAGGCGACCTCGGTTCATCGGGAGTCATCAATTACTCCTCGTGCCTTGATTTTGCAAAAAGCTTTCTAATCAGTTTTGTCTCTCTTCGTGCTCGGGTAATCCGTGTTGTAAACTTGTACTGCTTGTTAAGTCAATTTCTTTTGTTCTTGCGGTACGGATGGTCCAGGGGGTGAAACTGCCTGTGACAGTCAAAATATACGCCTTTCTGCATGTGACAGTAAAAATATAGCCGTTCCTAACTTGATTTTTCATGTTGTTCAATAAAATTGTAGAAACATGCTTTAAATTGGTTAATAGTGCTATGTGGAATTGATTGGAGTGCTATAAATTAATCTTTTAAACTAATTATATTTGATTTAGAAATCAATTAAGAATTTACTGATATAAAAATTAAATTACATAATGCTAGAAAAACTATTTGGTAGAATTTAAATACACAGATCAAATACTTCAATACAATATATATTCAATAGCTCAATTAATGAACTCGTTCCATTAATTAGACATGATCAATAATTTGTCTACTACGATACCAAATTATGTTCACTGAAATTTTATAAGGTTATTGTAGTCATTACAAAAAGTTATGAAATTAAAAATATCCCAAATTAATACTCATGCTTTTAATTATGATATACATATACAACACAATATGAAAATATGATTTATTGTATATAAATATTAGATATAATAAATATTAGAATCCTTTTATTATTTAATTTCTTACATGATTATATATCTAATTAAAGGGTAGTCTAAACTACTTACATAATATATACAACCAAAAGATTATATTAATTAATTTCTTTATTTTTACATCCCTATTTTTATAATAAAAAAATATTTATTTAAATTAATCCAAATTTGCTTCACTAATAAAATATGATTTTAATTTTTTCCTAGTTGTGCAAATTAAGAAAACTTTATTATGAATTTTATTTTTCTTTTTTAACTCTTATATGAACTATCACTAAAATTGTTTAAATGATTTTCTTGTAATAATTTCTTTAACTTTCATTTTATTCCTCATGTTGGTGGAAAATAGTCTAAATTAGCGAATATTTCATGGAATGAATTGAACAGAATAACATAAAAATCATTTGAGTAATTTTATTAAGTTTGAGTCGAATTAAAAATATAAATGTATAGAAATTAAAATTAATTAAAAATATAAATTTTATTTAATTAATTATTTTTATGAATAAAACTCTTTATTGTAATATATCTTCGTTAGAATTCTATTTCAATTCAACTATACAAGTAATTAATATATATTAATATAAAAATTAATTACAAAATTACTTATTTATAGACATAAATTTATAATCTACTATTATATGAAAAAGGATATAATTGGTGTTAAAAAAAAAAAAAAAAAAAAAACATAAAACATGGCAAATCCAGTCGCCACCTTCCCCTCCCTTCGTCCTCCCCGCCGCACCCAGCCGCGCCCAGATTTGCCCTCCGCCAACCCAGATTCACGCCTCCGCCTAGATCCACCGCCAACCCCAGTCACCCCCAGATTCCCCCCTCCCCTGGCTGCCTCAACCGCACCCTCCCGCGCCCACATCCGCCCCCTCCCCAGCCCCGCCGCCATACCATCTCCCTCCCATGGTGGTCTCCTCCTCCACCCTCCCCCTCTTGCGCTTCCTCGCCACCCCATCTCCCCCCTGGCCGTCATCTTCTCCCCCTCCTCGGCCTGATTTGGCCCCTTCCCTAGCTCGTCGCCCCTACCCCTTCCCATCCTCCTACTGGCATCTCTCTCTCTCTCTCTCTCTCTATATATATATATATTATAATTTAATTATTATTTATTTAAATCTAAATCATTGATTCAAATCCAATAAAATCTACACCGTTGATTTATTAGTTAAATTTGGACCTTAGATTAAAATCAAGATCCAACTGTTTTTAAATGAGGACATAATTGTTATTTTAACTTTTAAACTATAAAAATAAAAAAACAACGCGTGTCATTCACGAAAAGCATCGGGGGGTTTTTGCTCAATTTCTGAAAACAAAAGGAGGTAAATTGTCGCTTTATTTTTCATAGGGGGATAAATTGCTCATTTCCCTTAATATAGGAGTGTAAATTGCATTTAACATCTTTCTCGATGTGTCTCTAGCTTTAGTAATTGTTAAATGTAAAAAAAATAAATTAAAACACTGTATATAGGTTTTTTAAAATGAAAGTTAAAAATTCTACTTGAATCTTTTGGATAGTACATATCCCCTTATAATAATTTCTTTTTTCTATTTTAGAGAGATAAAGGCATTATGTTTTTTTCTTTACTTTATTTCCTCATATATCAAAATTTGATAGGACAAACACCTCAATATTTAGAGTTTTATCATATTGTAACAAATCATTCCATCCAAATACAGCCTTAACGTTTTTATAATCCCCACAATTTCTTCGAATCTGCAATTTCTTGATTGTCAAACCACTCAAATTTGACTACAGGTTGTTGTATTTCCTGCTCAAGAAAATCATGGACTGGGGAGAAGCAATGCATTGGCAGAGATGTTGAGCACAACATAACACACCAGTGGACTTTTGTGTTACAACAAATGACTCCTCACCAGCTATGTATTGCACAGTAAAACTACATCATAAATGAGGTGAATCCCCTCATAATCCTTAGCTGCAAACTTTTATCAAGTCGGACAAGCAAAGAGTTCCTGATGAACGAGTCTCAAGGACGGCGAAACGGGACCGAGATGTACCTGCTGGTCGAAGATAATACAGTTACTGCAGACAGAATTTCTTCAGAGAAGGCTTATAATTATGGTTGTCTAAGTCTCGTCTGGCTACTACTGTGTAAGAGGCACGCATTCAAGCTCGATCTCTAATACTCCACGCTCAACGTTCTGCAGCTTTATAGAGATTTCTTGCTTCACCCGACCATCTTCTAATGTGATAACGCCATCACTCACAAGCGTATTCTCTTTGCTTGCCTTCCACTTTCCGAGCTGTGTCGACTCACTGATTGAGGAGGATTCTGAAGCCTTCGCAGCGGACAGCAGTGGTTGAATGTCAATCTCAGCGTCTCCCATAAAATCGTCAGTTGAGAATGTATCCTTATCATAGACAAGCTGCCAAAATATTAAGGAATTTCTCAGCATGAAACTTTACATAAACTACAGAAATGGCATGGTTAAATTTAATGTTAGGAAGGATACATCAGTTGTCCTTATCACATGATATACACATTCATATGCCACTTTTTTCTTTTTTTTTTTCCTTTCTTTCGGTACAAAAAAGTATGGATGGTTTTGACTCTGCTCATCACCAGAGGCTAGGGCATGCCTTCAGGACCATAGATCACTTATAAGGGTACATACAGATTATGATTAAATGCATGTTGGGTCCACTAACTTAGGTCATTTGGTGTTTTCGTCCTTTAACTTTTCGAGCTAGGTTGGTCTTGCATCTTTTTAATCGCAATTTCAATACTTATTTTCGCCGAAGTTCACCTCCACTAGCCAGAAGGGTGAAATTCAGCAAAAAAGGACCAAAATCGCGAAAATTAAATAGGTGCAAGACGAATATGCTATACTAGGACAAAAATGCTGGAATAAATGAGCCAGTAGCAAATTTTAATATGTCACTTGAGATACAAATACATTTTTTCAGTGAAAATGGTGAACTCCGGCAAAATAAAAAGGACTGCAATCGTGAAAATTAAAAAGACGCAGGATCAAAATGCTGCCCTGAAAAGTTTAAGGATGAAACGCTAAATTATCTAAGTTACGGGACCAAAATGACATTTAAGCCTACAGACTACCCACCAGTGTACCACTCACGTTGGAAAAGGAAATCAAACCCACAACCATACGATCGAAGTGGCCCGTCCGTACCATCTAAACCAATAAGTGTGGGCAAAATGCATATCCTACAACTGTTAAGCCAATAACTTTCAGAATTACCAAAATCTACCCTCTATGTTTCTGACGATTAAGTATCCCCCATAGTATTTGAACGTGTGGTAATGTTTAGAAACACTATGAGATGTCAATGTTCTAATTCCACAAACATATAGGCCCCATTTGGTTCGTGTGATTAGACATGATGAAATTACTTACCATGCCTAATCACACGTTTTGTTAGCTTTACTAGAGTTCGGTATTAATCACACGCTTTGTTAGCTTTTGAAGCATGATTAAGAAAGTGTATTTCAAATCATAATAATTAAATAGTAAAATATAATAAAAAAAAAATTACTTCTTTCTTTTTTGAATTTTTAAAAAATATTTGAATTTTAATTAATTACTAAATTGAATGAGCATTTTGAACTTCTACTTTATATAAATATAGAAAAAAAAAAAGAAAAACATTCCACAAATTAATTTTAGTTTAAGCAATTGTATTTCAATAAATAATTTAGACTTTTTTTTTGTAATTATTTATAAGCTACAATATAAAAATGTAAATAACTTGAAAGAGGATACCCGTAATACTCTTTTTACATTTAGTCATACTTTATAACCCTTCCACCAAACACCATATTATATAATCACATGGCATATCCTACGTACAATACCTCAAACCAAACAACATATAATGTAAGATGGGATCAATTATTATTCAATTTCTCATTCCACTCAATCTCATCAAACCTAATCCTATCACGTGAACCAAACGAGCCCACAGGGTATCGTTCTATATCTTATCCAATAAAGGGAAGTAATTGCAAGGATTTTTAAATATGGAAATTTAAAGAGGAGGTTTTGGTAATTTCAAAAAGGGATAGGATATAGTCACGAAATACAATAATCCTCGGGAGTCACTGTCGCTACTCTAGGCCAAGATGTGACTAGTAACATATAAATGCGGCCCGTGAAACTAGGGAGGTCGTCATAATTAACCGTTATTTATAACTATAAGTTATGCCTTATCACAGAGACAGAAGCCAATAAAAAATTTGCTTGTAAGAGTCCTGCTAACAACGAAAATTGTATTTCAATTTCAAGTTTCATGACATCTCTTTCTTTGTTGTTCACCTCTTATGCATAAGGAGACTTATCTGAGACCTAGCTCAATTGATGAACCTGAGGCCCCACGACTCTTAAGGCATGGAGTCGAACCCCGCCAGCGTGGGATGTTGTTCTACTTAATAGGAGGTATAGTTCTAGTTTATAGTACGTAATTAGCATAAATTGTTACAGTTGTTGGTAAGTTATTAGATATAAGATACTTGATATGAACAATTGTAATCGACTTATGCGAAATAAACAGTGGTTCATCGCTTCAATTCAAGAAAAGGAGACTTACCAACTTCAATGGAGGTATATTTTCTGGAATTGACAACATTAGACTTTCATTCCAGACAGGGTTAAGGTTGTTCTTTATGACCCGAGTCTTCATCGACTGCAGTAAAAACAGAAAATTTTCGTTCTAAGAGCGGAACATAAGATTAGGATACCATAAACTTGTACATGCACATCTTAAAATTGAGTCGGAAACAGAAGAGAATTACTTGATTTCCCAGCGAGAGGATGACGTAGGGATCACTACTCACCACGTCTCGAACTGCTAGGTTGGTGCCCCTGACTATATTAACTTTAATCAATCCTACAAATTCGACCATACCTGCCTATACCACATAACAAAAATGTAGCACAAATTAGTGTAAACATGGACGTAAAATCTTCAGTTCCCGACTGCTGCAGTAACACAAAACAACTTCATTTGCATATAGATAGCGCGTAAAATAATTTTCTAACAGAATATTTTTGCTTTTCTTGTCAGAAAACACGAGTGGCAAGCAATAGTTGCGCAAGAACTATTACCATTGAGTTGCTTTTTTTGGTCATTTTATTATCCGTTTTCCTCCAGCTATTACGAAATACCAGCCCTAGACCTTGGATACGGTGACTAGTTGTTTGTTTCTCATATCTCTTCTCAGGGGGCGCCGGAGAACAAGAAGGATTGCTGTTGGAGTTTAACGAAGCTGGAAACGGGCAAGCTAGCTCAAAATCACGGTCCAAAAACTGTAGCAGCTCGTATTTTCTCCTAAAGTGTCAAAAGGGAAATCTCCAGTTCAGAAAATGCATATACTGATCAAGAAAATGTTGAGAGACTTGTTGTCTTTTATACTACCTTATGTAATCAGTGCGCTCCACCGTAGAAGAATCTGGTTTCGGTTTTCTACAATAATTAGGAATGCAAGCTTCATATTTCGAGTTCACAGCATTGTTTCCTCCCATTTCAATTAAAGCATCAACTTGCTCATCAGTCCATTCGTCAAGCTTCACTGAGAAGACCTACAGTATAAACATATGGCAGATAAAAACGAGATATTTATGCACTGAACCAGCAGATCATATCAGTAAGTCGGGAAATAGATAAAACTGTTGCACTGAGAATCGATAAGTTAATAAGATGGACACCTTCGATATATGCACTCCGAGGCTTCTGTGTACTCCAGAGCATTTGATACAAATGAAAGCTCCAATGCTCAATGATCTGGTCAGAAACGAACGAAATAAAAAGAACGACATCTCATCATAGAATTAGAGAAAAAGAAAAACAGTAAGGAAGTCGAGATTAGCTTCAAGAGTACTCATAAAATCGCACAGTCTAAATTCATTATAACTGTAACTCCTCTCGACTTTTGAATCATATAACTCCATCTAAGTCTTCAGACATTATAGATGATGCGTAAATGAAGAAATTCAACACGGTAGCAATTGTGAGACTTACACCCATTTTGGATCTGGCGATCCACAATCTGCACATGTTCTATTGCCAGCTTCAGATAATACACTCTCCAGCCTCTGCCGTGGACCTCATTCACAAAAAGACAGGCAAAAGAAAAATAAAGTTGTTGCACGCATATTGAATCTCACGTATTATTTTTGGTAAGCGAGAGAAAATTGACACAAAAGTAACAATGAGCATACTTCGGCCCTGATAGAGATGAAGTGACAATTACTTATGCATACATGCAGTACAAATTAATAGGATAAGTGCGCTGTTAAGACAACCAGTTTGAACTTGGATTGATAATCAAAGTAATATCAAGACAAGCAAGTACATCTGTCATGTAATCTTTGTCTCTAATGCGAGGGTCAGGCAATGAAACAGACTGAAGAACATCTTCAAACACTAACTCCTCGAACATTTCATGACACTCGATGAACAGAATCAAGGGACCTCAGAGCTGTATAGAGTTAACGTGGACAAGAAAATCTAAAGCACAATTTTACTTACTGGAAAATTTAGAATGTAGCCATTCCCTTGAGCAGAGACCCCAGTTTGAAGAGGTTTCCATTCGTAAGAGGTCATAGAGGGAGAAACCTGATTCAGACGACACATATGGTAATTGCAAAACAAATTTTATAGCATAATCCTGTAAGAATTTTGCTCGAAAGCTAGTACAATCAACTAAACAAAAAGAAGTCTTATAAATCTAGGAGAATACTTATTATTCAGAACTTCAAAACAATTGTAAATCATCCAATCAATGTAATATCTAGAGAAGAGTAACACCAAAGTTAGTAAAAGTTACACATAATTTACTCCAAGAGATGCAAATGAAAGCAAAGAAAGCAAAGAAAAGACTCTCCATACCCGCAAACGGCGGTTAATGACACCGTTGCACCATTTTTTCGTGAAGCCAAAAATGCCTTTCAACCGATAACTAACTTATTTAACTTCCAAATTTTACATTAATTAATAAATTAGTTTTTTTTTATTGTGATGTATTGGTTTATATATTCTAATCTTATTTATAATAATATATTTTAAAACGCAAAAGATATTTATTGTATGCGCGCAGGGTCGGCGTGTCACGACGGCTAGTATATCCAAATGGAAGCCATGTACTAGTTTTCATCATTGCCCTTTGTGAGAAAACCCAAAGCAATCCACACCCAAATTTTGGCTGCTATTCGGGTAGGCATCATCATTCTATCAAGAATCATCAAAAAGTAAACACAAATTTCAACCACTAAATAACCCTATGATCAACATTAATCAAATCCCAATTCCAACAGAAAATCAAGAATCCTGCAAAACCCAAAAATGCTTTCACCCGGATAACAAGAAAACTACCTGGAACATCTTTGGTTTCTGCTTTCCCTTGTTGAATCGACATTTTTAGCCCCAGCAATTCTGGCCCCAGATCCCTATGGTCTTAAAGATACCATATTATAATCGCTTTCTTTTTCTGCATGATTCAAGAAGGGTCACATTGGAAATTCAGATTATTCAATTGCAGAATACACATTTGATCCAGAAATGAAAAGGGATGAAGAGAAAAGACAGAAATTTGTCAAAACAAATTCAACAAGAATCAGACAAAAACACACAAAAAGAACAAGAATATAATCTTACATGGTCAAAAACTGGGCTTTCTTAGCGTGGGCTGGAGATGAGACAACGGAGATTCATCTAATCATTTGAAGATCGCAGAAATGTTCATCAGAATTAGTTGCATGAATTAAAAACATGCCAACTCGCCAAGAATCATTGAATTCATGCAACTGCAAAATGGAGGGGCCAGGAATATTAAGTATTAAACAAATAAAAATACATCAGATAATTGATCTCTTGAATTAGGATTGACAATTCTTGAAGGAAATTTGAATTTACATTTTTTCATATATCATTACAAATGATATTTTCTTTTTTTGTTTTATTTGATGACCAAACAGAAAAGGTCAAAGGAGGATATCATTGATAATCAGAAGATTTCAGAAGTTGGGGGGAAAAAAAAGGCTGTTTGTTTGGTAGTTGGCAACTACCGGCCGTAGGATATTATTTTTCAAAGTTCTTTGTTCAAACGCGCACTTACTGCGCGTATGTATTAAAACATGTGAAATCTCTTTTTATTCAACTAATAATAACAAAGGCTGTAATTAGAGATGACAATTGAGACAGATAGATTGGGACCCGCTCCAGACCCATCCCAAATGAGACGGATTTTAAATTATTGAATTTGAATTTTGGAATGAATATATAAAGTTTATCTAAGATTGGGTTTTGGTCTTATCTAACATTAAATTTAAGTCCCTCGAATCCGTACCAAATAATATTTGTGAATGTATAGAAACTTTACCTTTATTTAATACATATACTTAGAAAATAATATATTTATTTAGCATAATGATAACTTATTAAATATTAATAAACAATAGTCTTAGTTTTTTTAAAGGATACTAATTAGTTGAAAAAGTTGATCGAGTTTCGTGAGTTAGAGACACTTGACTTGGAATCAAGCGGAGTGAAGGCAAGTTCTGGGTTCAATTAGAGTTGAAGAGGAGGAAATTGATGGAGAAAATAAATAGCTCCAAATAAGGCAAGCATGAGGTCCCACAATGGAAAAGTCGAAGTCAAACTTACCAAATCGACACTATGTGGCAAATTACTAAAAAAGTCCTTGTAAACGAATCACAACCATGTAATGAGAGTAGGTGAGGGGCAAAGTAGTACTTTACCCTACCTACTTTAAATAACTAGCTTACTAGTATAAACATGGTTTAAAATTTTCATGCGTTTCCATCGAAACCATTGAAACATTTCCCTTTTTGATGTTATGAAAACAAAAATATATGATAGTTTCGAAATTATCTAATTTCCTTCGAAACACTTCATTTTTCTTAATTTTCCTTCGAAATATTTGAGTTTCCTAAAAAAACTTTTTATTTTTCCTAATTTTTCAGCGAAGCATTTATTCCATACTTCTAGCTACAAATATATAAATTCTTGTGTTATACATAAGTATTTCATTTAATGATAACAAATTTAATATTAAGCTAAATTAATAATGTTATATGTATAAGTATCAACATAATATAGATATTTTATAACACATAATTAAACATAAATGTTATATTATTATTTAGTTTCTATATCAACTACATCAATTAATAACTCCAAATACATAATTATGCTACATAAAAATAATGTTAATTGCTTAAATGATACAAAATTAAACTACATATATTTGAATTAAAAAAGAATGGTAATAATTTAAATTTTTCTATAACTATTATTATGTATGTTTCTTTGATTTTACGATTTTTCTATAGCATTTTCGAAATGTTTCCGAAAAGTTTCCAATATTTATAAACGCAAAACATTTGTTGGAAACGAAACTTTAATCCATGAGTATAAATACCTCTCCCCATTCTCTCACGGGGGAAGGGAAATTCTTGTAACACCTCTCTCCTCTCCCTATTCTCTAGTGTAAGCGTATTGAATCGCACCCCTATAATACAAATACAGCCGATTTTGCTTTTTGGTGCCATCTGTGGGAAGCGTGGTTCAACATTTGAATATGAACACTAGATCAAGAGTGAGAAATAGGAATTAGGTGTGCACGAAGGGAAAATCTTGTAACACCTCTCTAGTGTAAGACGTGTTGAATCGCGCCCATTTGAAATAAATATAGTCGATCTTGCTTTTCAGCAACATCAACTTGACGTCGTCTGAGATCGACTATATTTGTATTATAATCAAGAGCGAGAAATTGGAACATGAGCCTAGGTGGGCACGAAGGAAAATTCTTGTAACACCTCTCTAGGGTAAGCATGTTGAATTGCACCCCTAGAATACAAATATAGTCGATTTCAGATGGCGTCAAGTTGATGTTGCTGAAATGCAAGATCGACTATATTTATTTCGAATGGGCGCGATTCAACACGTCTTGCGCTAGATTTGTTACAAGTTCCAATCCCCATTCATGAGAAAGTGAGCAGGGTATTTATACTAGTGAAAAAAAGTGCTATTTAAGGGAGGTAGGGGTACAGTACTACTTTGCCCCTTACCTACCCCGATTATACGGCTGAGATCTTCTCCCTGAGGCTATTGTGGTAATTCGACTTGCTATGCTAATTTGGTAAGTTTTGACTTTCTCTTTCCTTGTGGAGACATCTTTCTTGCTTTCCTAGGCATGGTATGCTTCCTCCATCAATGGATTCAACATTTGAAGGTGAACACTAGATCAAGAGCGAGAAAGGAACGTGAGTGTTTGTGTGCGCGAAGGGATCTCTGAGCACACCCTACGATAAGAAAGCCAACAGCAATCTAACCCTGAGGGGGGCAAACACATTCAGGGACAAGAAGGGAACACAGATTGGGAGCAAACCCCCCTCCCCCCATGCTTTGGATCACGCACAAAGCCTTCCTTGCCCCTATTGCGACCCACGAGGTCGCGGGGGAGAGGGGCAGGGAGGAGTTGAGTGATGCCTCTCGTCTTCTTTCCTTGACAAGGGAGTATGGTGGGCTCGCGAGTCACAATCGCACCACCCATACTGAATGAAGAGCCTCCAGAGGAGAAATGAGGTCAAGCACCCCCCCCCCTTAGAGAAAAGAGTCTCAAGAGGTGAGGGGAAAGAGCCTCAAGAGGTGAGAGGAGGTCAAGCAACCCCCCCCCCCCAGAGCAGAGTCACTCTAGGGAGAAGAGTGTCAAAAGGTGAGATGAGGTGTAACACCTCCCCATTGGAGATGCAGAGCGGGCTTGCAAGTGGCACTCGTGTTGCCCGCACTCAAAGAAGAGCATCAAGAGGGGAAAGGAGGTCAAACACATGCCCCTTTTGGAGAAAAGACCCTACGAGGAGAAGAGCCTCAAGAGGTAAGAGGAGGTCAAGCACCTCCCCCTCTTAGAGGAGAGACACTGAGGGGAGAAGAGCCTCAAGAGATGAGAGGAGGTCAAGCACCTCCCCTCCTTTGGAGGTGAAGAGCGAGCTCGCAAGTCATAACTGTGTTGCCCGCACTCAAAGAAGAGCCTCATAAGGTGAGAGGAGGTCAAGCACCTCCCCCTCTTGGTGGCATGTCATCTCAAGGAGAAGAGACTCAAGGGAGAGAGGAGGTCGAGCACCTCCACCTCCTGGAAGCATGTCATCATGAGCATAGTCTCAAGGGGAGAGAAGAGATCAAGAACCTCCTCCCCCTGAAGGTGCGTTATCTCAAGGAGAGGAGACCCAATGGGAGAGAGGAGGTCAAGCACCTCCACCTCCTGAAAGTGTGTCATCGCAAGGAGAATAGTCCAAAGGGGGGAGAGGATGACTAACACCTCCTCCTCCTGAAGGGCGTGTCATCTCAAGGAGAAAAGACTCAAGGGAAAATAGAAGGTCGAGCACCTCCATCTTCTGAAAGCATGTCATCTCAAAGAGAAGGGTCTCAGAAGGAGATAGGAGGTCAATCCCCCCCCCCCCTCGGAGAAGACTCGCCCCAAAGGGAAAAATCTCAAAGGGAAAAGAGAAGGTCGAGGACCTACCCTCTCAGAACAGAGTTATCACCAAAGATAAGGAACAAAACGAGTAGAGGAAGCCAAACACCTCCCCTTCCGGGATAAGTCATCTTGAGGAGGAAAGCCTCAAGCTCCCGATAGGCAATCTAGCATTGGAGGATGAGAACAAGCTCCACCTCTACTCGTGATCGTGATAACGCATAAAGCATCCCACCAAACGGTTGAAGACGTTTCGGCTCGGGCTACATCAAGGCAATGGCCTAGATGATCTCCGCGCATGTGTTCCTTCCACAACCCCTTCTCCATCCTTGCAGAGACAAAGATGCCCAATGATCGCAAATGAAGAACCAAGGTCGTTAAAGAGGAGATGTACTATGAGGAAGGGGAATGCAATGGTAGCTCCCTAAAGAACCACCCAAGAAATAAGAACATGAGGTAACACGGTAAAATTGAAAAATAAGGGAAATGGAAAATAATTATGACATATACCCCCAAGCAGATTAAAAAAAACCTCAATTCGCAAGAAGGAAGAAAATGATCTTTCTAAAGCTAAGAAGTGAAATTTTGATACAAGAGTATAAGAAAGCTACAGAAGAAGTCATGGCAAACACTGTTGGGTCAAGCTGGAAGGGTGCAAAGTGAGAAGGCCCAATAGCTTCAGCCTCTAATAAGTGCCAATTATACCAAAATGTCCTCCTAAAGCTGAGCTATGCATTGTCTTAATGATTTTCTCTCTTATTCGCCCTTTTTCACCCATACAGATCTTGTTCCCTTTTTTTAGTACTCCTGTTTCATACTTGTATTCAGGATAGGAGTCCTTGTCTATCCTCTTGGCCTGTATAATGATCTGGAATGTTGTATCCTCTTCATAACTTGCTTGTATTTCTTGTACCCAAAGTGGTACTTGTGAAGAGATAGCATGAGACTGAGCTTGTGTGGTGTCATGTTCCAATCTGAATAATGCATCTGCAACACTGTTATCATTTTCCTTTTTATTGTACCTCATAACTAAGTCCCAACAACTTAGTTGTCCACTTTTTCTGTAGAACTGAATCTACTCTTGGTCAAGAATGTGTTTGAGGATTTTTTGATCAGTCCTCATGATGAAATGATTACTTTGTAGGTAATGTTTCCACTTAGTAACAGCAAGTAGCAAAGCTAGAAATTCTTTTTCATGCACTCAACCTTATGAGGATCAGTGGCTACTCTTTCCCATGAAACAATATGTCCCAAATATTCTATCTGTAACTATGCAAAGGACCACTTGCTCTTTTTTGCATACAATTTTTGTGTTCTCATCAATTCCAACACACTCCTCAGATGCTGTAAATGAGTGTTCCACTCCTTACTGTAGATAAGAATATCAAAGAAAACCAATACAAACTTTCTAATGAAGGGTTCAATATTTGATTCATCAAAGCCTGAAAGGTGGATGGTGCATTGCACAATCCAAAAGGCATAACCATAAACTCATAATGGCGACTGCGGATAATGAAGCTAGTCTTAGAAATGTCTTCTTTCCTCATTCTGATCTGAAAATAGCCTGACCTCAAATTTATCTTCGAAAAATACCTGGCCCCATGCAATTCATCAATCACTAGGATAGGGAAGTTGTGTTTGATAGTAAGTTTGTTGAGGTATATAATCCATACATAACCTCCAACCCCTGTCTTTCTTTTTTACCAGTAATACTGGGGATGCAAAAGAGCTTTGGCTTGCTCTTATAATCCCACTACTCAACATTTCTCTCACAATGTTCTCAATCTCAGTCTTTTGCCCATATGCATACCTGAACGGATGTTGTTTCATGGGAATAGCATCAGGTATCGACTCAATCTTATGCTCTATAGTTCTTTCAGGAAGGAGTGATAAAGGCTCCTGAAAGATATCTTCAAATTGCCAGTCACTTGGCTAGTACAGGTTCTTGCACCCCTTGTTCCTTCACAATATTAGTCAAGAATAACTGCCCAAATAAGCCATATGGCTTCCTTCTTAACAATTTGTTTAGAGAGTCAGTTGTAATAATCTTGATGTCAACCTTCTGGGGGTGAATTTCCATAACCACCTTCTCTTCCTTTTGGCTAATAGTACTATTAGTTGATGGAAATCCAGCTCAACTGGGTTGTGTTCACCTAACCAATCACATCCCAACACAAAATCACCACCACCAAGCTTCAATGCTGATAAGAGAAATGATTCCCTTGTATCTCCCATTTGAGTTTAGGACAGATTATCCTAATGAGCAGTTTATACCCATCTACTACACTGACCATCATTGGTGTAGTGTATTCAGTCATAATATCAAAAGTTCTTATAATCTTCTCATCCACAAAACTATGTGTCCTGTCACTATCAATAAGAATGTGGACTTTATCTCCATTCACCAACCCTTTTACTCTCAAGGTTCCACTTCCAATACTCCCTCATATTACATGTAAGGAGACAGTCACATCATCACCCTCTATTTCCCCACTTGTTCTTCTATTTGTCCAGTATCTTCCTCATAGGCTTTAACTTCTTCTTCGTTCATTAGCATGTATGAGTATCTCACTTTGCACTTGTGCCCCAGAACAAAAATCTCATCACAGTTGTAGCACAAGTTTTTCTCCTTTCTTGCTCTCATTTCAGCCTCAGCAAGGAGTCTCCTAGGCTGGGTGTTCTCATTCTTGATTCTTAAGGGGGGTTTACAGGAAGATTTGTACGAGGGTGACTTGTTTCGGGGCTTATATGGAAGTTTGAGTTGGCTGTTTTTCTGGGGTTGTTGGGTTTTCTTGAGGATAGCACCCATAATAGGTTCTTGCTTCATAGCAAGAACAATAGCTTGATTTAGTGTAGAGGATTTCATTGTGGCAACATAACCCTTTATCCCTTCCTTCAACCTACTAATGAATTTCATCATGAAAAATTCTTCATCAATATTCTTGTTAAAGATACGCATCTGCCCCTCTAGTTCGTCTAATTTCTTTGCATAAGCATTCACTGTAGTCTCCTGTTGGTATGCATTAAACTTAGACACCACCTTCTCATAATCCAAGTCCTCAAATCTCTCTCGAACAACTATTATCAGTCTTTCCCATGAATGTACTCCTCTCTTCTCAATGTGCGCTTGATACCACAATTCAGCTTTACCCTCAAGATGGACTGAGGCTAGAGGTACCTCATACTCTTCTCGAATAGGTATCATCTGAAAATACCTCTCACATCTTCTAATTCATGACCTTCCATCCTCCCCATTATATAGGGGAAACTCCATTCATGGATAGCATTATAGCTTGCTGTATTAGGTTGATTCACATCCTCATTTCCAGCGGAAGGATGTGCAGTAATTCGAGAAGAAGAACCCTTCTCCATTGATGTTGTCAGTCCTTCTCCAAGAATGGACGTGTTCTTGTTAGAGTGCTGTACCTGCTCCGCAACACTCTGGAGTTGTTGTTGCACTGCAATAAGGGTGTGTTGCATGCTCATCATTGCAGATTGTAGACCATCTTGTGATTCATTTAGCTGGTCTAATCTAGCATGAACTTGCTCTCCATCCACCTGTCTTCTAGCCTTTCATCAACTAATAATGCTTCAATTTTTCTTTGAATTTATTGCAACTCTTTTAACTTTGTTCCATCAGCTATTATGTATTTTAAGGTCCAAGAACCATCTGGCTCTGAGGCCAAATGTAAGGTTTTTAGAATTTAGGGTTGGGAGAAGAGAGAAGAAGCTGAGATGAGAAATTACAGAAAATAGAAAATTTTTCATTAATTCCTCCAATCCTTCCCTTATAACCTTTAACGGTCTGCACATTAAAAAGCAAATTATAACTTTTAAAAACAATAAATGCAATAATTCAGCACACCTAGTCCCTTAGTTCACCATTGGTTGCCGTAGCCAAAAGTGCTCAGCTCGTCAGATTTAGGGTTGCGCCTTTCCCTTTCGACCAACACGTGGATGGTCTTCAGCTCCTTGTTCTCCTCCAAAACTCCGTCGTTGCTCTCCAATTCCTCAACCTGAGAATGAAGCCTAGCTCAGTTGAAATGGTGTCATCTGCCTTGAAAATCCTGAATTCGCCCCCAATTTTATCCTATTTTCAATCGGACGGTTCACATAATCACTTTTCATCGGACGGTCTGATTGCAAATTCAATCGGACGGTTCACATAATCACTTTTCATCGGACGGTCTGATTGCAAAGTCGTGTTTTCAACTGAAAGCGTGACACATGACGTGATGCAATACAATTTGACATGACGCGATGCGATGTGGCATGAAATCATGCACGTGACACAAGGCAAATGCCACGCAACCATCTGATGTGGTAGACCCTCCTTGCCCCTACGACGACTTGCGAGGTCATGGGGGAGGAGGGAAGCGACATCGCTCGCTTTCCTTCCCCGATGAAGGACGACGACAGACTTGCGACTCATGCTTACGATCACGCTGTTCGCAACTTTGAAGTATTGGATATCCTACAATAAAGCTTGGACTAGGGGGCTATACACGACTCAAAGTCATCACTCTGGACAACGACGAGGTTAGAAATATTTTAGAGACGGACCCGAGCCTAATAAAATTTCAAGAGTGACTCTCGTGCAAGTTTCTAATAACCTTAATGACTTCATCTTGAAAATCAACAATTCTCTCCATGCCCAAAATGAAAGACAGGCGAGAGGCAACACCGCGACCGAGATTTGGTCGAGGTACCTTGCCTCGACCAGATCCAAGTTGAGGCTTCCCACCTCGACCTGGAGAGTCTGGTCGAGGCGAACCTCGGCTAGAACCTGGTCGAGGCAGGATGCCTCGACCAACAACAACATCGCCCTCAGTTAGCGGCGACGCTGCCTCCTTGGACAATGACTCAAGGGTTTTTTTTAGCATATCAGGACCTAATGCAAAGGGGTATCTAATAGATCCCCAAGTGCATTGATTCTTAAAAATAATTCGACGCAACGATACAATAAAAAGGAAAAACAATAATAACGTGGGAAGAGTAAAAAATGAAGATATTTAAATCTCCTAGCTATGATGATATTCTACAAAAAGAAAACAAAGAGGAAAATAGCCTGGAGAGGCGGACGAGACTATCACTGCAACGAGGATATGTATAAGACAAGACACAACCCTGGCAACCCTCAAGACAGGCCAAGCCCGCAAAAAATCTAGACGTTCAATATAATTCCTAAATATCCTAAGGGAAATTTAAGAATTAGGATATTGTTGATGGAGGAAATAAATAGATCCAAATAAGGCAAGCGGGATGTCCCACAATGGAAAGGCCGAAGTCAAACTTACAAATGGTGCTATGTGGCAAATTACTGAAATAGCCATTGTAAACGAATCGAGCCATGTAATAGGAGTACTTCGTTACCTGCCCTAATAAGCATCTTACTAGTATAAATACTTCTCCCCATTCTCTCATGGGGAAGGGAAATTCTTATAACACCTCTCTAGTGTAAGCGTGTTGAATCGCACCCCTATAACACAAATATAGTCGATCTCGCTTTATGGCGACATCAACTTGGTGTCGTCTGTGGGAAGCGTGGTTCAACATTTGAAGAGGAACACTAGATCAAGAGCGAGAAATAGGAAGCCTAGGTGTGCATGAAGGTAAATTCTTGTAACACCTCTTTAGTATAAGCGTGTTAAATCGCACCCCTATAATACAAATTTAATCAATCTCGCTTTTTGGTGACATCAAAAATATTTTCTGGTCTTACAAAAACTAAATAGGTCAAGTTCCAATTTCAACGGGTGCCACCCAATACATGCCTCATTGCCATTGCTAGATCTATTTTTATTGAAAGTGATTGGACTGCGTAAAGTCTATTCATCCAACCTTATTATGTTTCTTTTTGTTTCATAAATCATTACTTATAGAATTATATATGGCCCCGCACAAGTTAATGACGAGATAAGGTTGGCCCAAGGCACAGAACAATTATACTTTTAGAAAACATAAATAGGTAAATGAAAAATTATACTCTACCATATAAAAAATGAGTACTAATCTAAATATAATATGAAAATAAGAAATAATAAAAAGTATTATTATTAGATAAATACAAATTTATATCATGTAACTAACTAATTTATTTCAGAAGAATTATAGTTTTTGGGATAAAGATAAACAAATATATACTTATCTAAATTTATAATAAAAATTAAAGACGATATAAGAAAAATACGATGAAACTTTGAAATCAAGATAAATAGTCGTAAACTTATTTAAAATTATTTTCTTTAAAGAAAAGCATGATCTCTTATATGGCGAAATGAAGTGCACAGGCTATCTAAGCATGCTAACATAGCCGCTTAGTTGAACGACCTCAATTTTTCTATTATATTTTTATATAAATAATCCATCCACGTACTACTATTTAACCAATATATTTTGATATAGAATTTTAGATCAAAATTAAGACATTTTTGCGCTAAGCCGTAGTGCGTTGAGATATATGGTTCGCAATTAAGATATTTCCAAACTAATTATATTCTAAATATGAAAACTATTACGATATTTTCAAACCTAATTATATTCTAAATATTAAAACTTATTTAGGGATTGTAAAGAAGTTATAACATTATATTTGAGATATTCGAATGTGGTTGTCATAAATATTTTATATTATGTGGTTATTCATATCCTATAATTAATCTATATGCGCTTATTAGTTATAAACTTTTGGTGATTCATCTCCACTTTTTCATGATAAATTTATTTCACATAGTTCATCTTACGTTACGAAAATTTAATGAAATGACTTGGGTGTCCCTTTTGAATCTTTTGTTTCTGGCCTTTGTAATACTATTACTGCATAAAATTCACAAGAAAAAAGGGTAAAAAGGAAAGAAGGAAAGGTCTTTAGGAATTCAATCGCATTGTCGAGTTTGAGCTCTTAGTTAAACACTTTCCTTTCCATGCAAACTCTACTATCTGCCATAACCCTAATGGCGGGGGAAAGCGGAGAACCAGCAAAAGGGAGACCGGTGAGATAGATGAGATTGATAGGGTTAGGTAGGGCTTCAACTTTGTTGAATTCATGGAACCTACGAGAATGCTGTCGATGAGGGGGACACATCAACTATGACAGCATTGAATACGCTGTAGGAGACATGGAACAACAAAGTATGGTGGTGAAACGAGGGAAACATATATGCTTGTAGTTCTTATAGAATGAAAGCACGTGCTATTGCTCATTTGCCTCTGAAGGGCCCTACAAATCCTAGCCATGCTAGGGTTTTACCTAAAAACCTCGGAGGAAGATGCTCAGCTCTCTTTCCCCCTCTGACATCAGGATGAGGGTTACCAGAATGCAGAGTGAAGGAAAGTACATCCGCGCGGGAGCGCAGTGGAAGCGCGAAAATCATGAAAGATAGACATAAATTGCATAATAAGAAATTCGATCCAAGGGGTGTACCCTTGGATACTCCCAGGTGTTTGATGTAGAATGTGTAGATACAAAATAGTCTAAACACATAAGGCTCATAAAAATGAAACGGGAATAACATGAACTTGGTACATTACCTTTGTAGTTTTCTTCTGGTTGAACGGTTACGTGCTTTGCTCCTTTCCCAAGTTCCAACTGTGTTCACTAGGTGAATGTTGGCGTGAATATTTAGGCTCCCAATTTTGCACGGTACGGTCCTTCTGGCTACCATCTTTCAACTTTAGTTTAGGGCATGGAATTGGGCGTCGGTTCCCATTCTGGACTAGGCAACTATGCTTAATACTCGAGACTGAGTTCGCCTCATTGCATCAACATAGGAAAACTTTCCCTGCTCAACCAACCATTGTGGCCACAGTTTCAAGGAGCATGAACGTGTCTCTGAGTGCATAGGAGATACCTTTCTCACATACTGACCGAAGACCAATCTTCTTTTTGAAACCTACCATCCTCGCTACACATTCTGACTGCAATGGACAAGGCTATAATGAACATGTCCGTGATGTGATTACCTCTCGCCAGATCCAAGATACAACCATTATGTGTGCGTGACTTCCTTGATTTCTCAAGTCTAAGGACTACTCCCATACTATCAGATAGGGGTGGCGTTCGGGTCGGGTATCGGGTACTTCGGATCCCAACCCGACCCGAACGAATTTGGATTTTTTATAAAAAAAATCGGGTATCGGGTTACCCGATACCCGATCTTAAAACATCGGGTCGGGTTCGGGTAGGGATCCCCTACCCGAACTACCCGATCGGGTACCCGAAATTTTAAAAAAAAAAAAATTTATAAACTATGAAGTACTAAGAGTGTAAGACTAGGGTTTTCACTTTACTTCTATCCTCATTCCTCAATCCCTTCTTCTTCCCTCCCAACTTCGAAGATGTTATTATTTATTTATTTGTTAGTAATTTATTCATTCTATATTTTTATTTTATTATTAATCATTAAAAAAATAAAGGCAAATTGCCCCTGAATACATTGATTCAGAGGCAAATTCTGCCTCTGAATCATTCATTCAGCGGAAAAATTTTGCCTCTGAATATAACTGAGACTATTTTTTTTTAAAAAAGAAAAAGATCGGGTATCCGACCGTCGGGTTCCTGATTAATTTTGGGTTGGGATCGGGATCGGGTAGTAAATATAGCTACCCGAACCCGCACTACCCGACCCGACCCCCACCCCTACATCGGAGCTAGGAACTCCATGCATACGGACCAAGCCTCTAGGGTTTCCATACGATGATTCCCGACGATTCAGTTTAGTTGGCTAGACCTCCGGTCGACCAACCCACTGAGATCGTATAGACGTCCCAAGTCTATCGCCGATGAAACACAGGACTCATCCAATGAATATGATACAAAGTGTAAGTTTCAATAGGACGCTCGATGCCCTGTCTCGAGGTCCTCAACTTGGAACTTTTCAAACCCAACCCTATATCAGTTGGTTTCATAACCACCATCCAATATGTAACCCAACTGCATGTGGTCTCTGGGCTTTGTTGTGGTATATGTAAATAGATATAAACATAATAGAATGAGCACAATAAAGATAATGCCAGGGTAATGAATACTTTCATTTTATTCATTACATAATAATACATTATATCAAGCTGTCAAATAAATTACATAGAGGCCAGTCTAATTGGCTTTATGGTCACCTATCCTAACATGATACTCCCTGCATTTGATGTAGAATGTGTAGATACAAAATAATCTAAACACATAAGGCACATAGAATGAAATGAGAATAACATGAACTAAAATGATACCCTTAGAGTTTTTTTCTCGTTAAACAGCTACGTGTTTTACTCCTTTCCCGAGTTCTAACCATGATCACAAGAGATTTCAATGTAGAAACCCTCTAAAGATATCCACGCCACATCGGGAGAAACTTGAATTTTAAGAAATCAAGCCTTTGGAAGATAAAGATCAAAAGGTATCACACTATCAATTAGTATATCCTCTTGTCTAACTTTATTTTTCAATTGATCTAGATCAATGAAGAAGCAAAGAGGGAGGAGTGTAGAGGAGAGGGTTGCCGAGAGTTAGAGTGAGAGAGAGATCAAGTTGTGTTTAATTGCTCGAATGCAATACTGAGAAGACTTCTTATATGTTTGGCTATGTATATGTATATATACATGATTAATGGAACTATAGAAATGTGTCTAGATGCATTAGGATGTGTCTAGGTTCATTTCTAATCATCCATTAATCAAGCCTCAACTCACAAGGTATAATCAAATCATATCAAGTGAGCAAACCTCAATCAAGAATGATTTGTTCATTTCCAAAAGGAACAAATTCTCTTCCAAAAGGGGCCTCGGCCGATTTTTATGCTCTTCCAAAGAGCTAAAAATCGGCCACCTATCATTATTGGAAGAGTCACACTCTTTCTTCCAAAAGTGAAAGTCAACTTGCCCTTTGGATTATAATTTAATGGATCGGGCCTTATTTTGTTCCAATTAAAACAAGCCCAATAAATCCAATGAATCAAATCCAATTTAATTCAAAACACAAACAAATTATACCAAATTCTTTTAATCTAAATAAAGACTTAAGCTCGTAACCCTCTTAATTAATAAATCTTATTCATTAATTAGTGTGAGCCAACACAATATTGGGTCATCCATCCAAGAATATATAATCCAATTATTTATTATCTTCTAAAATGAACTCCATGTCAATTCCTTCACCTCCTCGGTGATTTGTGTGTGACTCTTTAGGCTCACTCTCAGCTAGACTTGGCCTCGTGTCGAACAGAAGCCCATCACCATGGGTGTCCATCTAGCAATGGTTCATGGCACTAGAGACTAGGTGAATGTTGGCGTAAACATTTAGGCCCCAATTTTGCACGGGTATTGTCCTTTCATCTATCGTCTCCCGGCCTTAGTGTAGGATATGAAATTGACTGTCGGTTTCCATCCTGGACTTGGCAGCTATGTTTGACGCTCGAGACTGCATTCGCTTCATTGCGTTGACGTAGGAAACCATTTCCTGCTCGACCAATCATTGTAGCCACAGTTTCAAACAGTGTGAACGCATCTCCGAGTGCATAAGAAATACCGTTGTCACATATTGACAGGGGATGGATCATAATCTTGAAACACACCGGCCTCGTTACCTATTCTGACCATACTGGACATGACTTATGATAAACATGTCAATACAACAAAAAGTAAGTTTTAGTGGCTAATTAATAGAGGCACTTGTAAAATTGGCCTGCAAAATAGACTTACGTGGACAAATAATTTTAAACAGCCTCTACAAATTTAGTCCAATTTTTATAGGCTTATTTTCAAAGGCCGATCCAAATGGTGCCTGTAAAATTTTAAAAAATAGAAATAAAACTATTGGGCCCACGTATCAAATTGTCAATTTGTTAGCCCATAAGTTAGCCCAATCAGTACCCCAAAACTCTTTTTTCCTACTGCCGACTAAAATCAAACAGAGTTCTTCCCTTAAGGTCTTCACATTCATTTCAGCTGAAATGCCCCAAAACTGTCTATCTCTCTCCTAACTTTTTTCGTTCAATAATATAAACTTTTTTTTCTCCTAGACGTCCAAAATCTTTTGCGACTACGGTTGTCGAAATGTATGGTTGCTTGGAATAGGATTCATTAGTGGACTTGGGATGATTTGTTTCCCAATCTCATGATATGATGTTGATTGTTGATTTTTGTTTTAGCAGAATTAGGGATTTATCTCAAGAAACTAGAACCAACGAACTCAAGTAATGTACGAAAAGCACATATTATTTAAGGATTTTTGTTATGAAATCTGAATTGTATTGTTTGTTATTTTGCATGTTGATTTTATGAGAAATTTATACTTTTGATACTTTTACGAACTCAGATGTTGATCATCTTATTGTACTGAGCAGATGTTGTGTAAATCTCTTAGTCATACTCCTACTCGTTTTCATTTGACCGTGTTAGCTTCAAGTGGCTGCTTGTGGAGTTGAAGTCTATTTTGTACCTATCCCTTTCAAACAACTACATTGACCATGCCACAAATATAAATGTGTACAATATATGTGGAAACTATTGTGTACGAATTGAAAAAAGGCTTTTTATGAAATAGCTTAAACTTGACCTTTGGATTTGAGATAAAACTTTTGATTCTCGATATTGCATTTTGTTTCTTCAGATAGGAAGTTTTTGATAGGTCCTGTGAGGAAGTGTTTAAGCATAGATATGCTTAGCTTTTGCATTACAAGCTCAATTGCATTTTGATGCTATTTAATTTTTGCTTAAATGTATTTTTGTTTTGCCATCAAATAAAGTTCATATTGTAATTTTTTGGGTATTGAAATTATTTACTTAGAATTTTACTCTAGATGCTCCTATTTTGACATTGACTAAGAAAATCTCCTCTGCGTGCAAGTCTTTCTGAAATGTGCATTGAGTTAGGGTAGATACCTATAATAGACTATAATAGACAAGTTCTAGTTAAAATACAAAGGTTTAAATGTCAAACAACGTTCATCTCATTCTGCATTGGCAATTTTTATAATGTTTCAGAGTACACATGAAGTTGGACACAAGCTCTATATCCTCATCTTTCTCTTTTGCTTCATAAATGAAATTTGAATCCATTACTTTAGTTTCTACTTAGTTCTTGTTGATTTTGTGTAGAGAAGATAAATTGAGTCTGCTTTTGTTGGTCAAGACTTTGATTTGGCGTTGGCTACTTATGAAGGCTTTCGTGACCTAAAAGAGGTATTCTAATATTATCCTATATCTGCATTACATGATTTTTTTTACATTGCTTTAATTGGGCGGTTCAAAAACAATAAGAATCTGGATGTCCATAAAGTTTGTTATTTCTGGAGAAAACCTTGGTGCAATTTCTAACTTAAATGTTTATCTTTAGTTTGAACCACTCCTTCTTCCCCCTTTTTACTCTCTCGTTCCATAATTTCTCCTTGATCTTGATTTACTTTCCATTTTTCTGCACCTCAAAGGTAATGCATTTAGTCATTTGAAGCACTACTAAGTTTTTCTCTTATTGCTTCATCTTTTATTTTTTTTTTGTGTATTTTTATCTTATTTTATGTGGCTTCCCAAAGTTTTATAACAGATTTCAATAGAATTCTTGACTAGATTATCTCAAATTTACTCTGCAAGTTGTTTCTAACAAAGAGAAAAAATATGGTAGCCATTGTATTGATATGACTATTAGCAAGATCATAATTTGCACTCCAGCAACTTTTATATTTCTAAAAGGAAAGAGGAAAGTAAAACAAAATAATCAACAACCTTTGAATTTAGTTATTATCTGTATGTGCTTTCTTACGAGTCAGGAATCCGTAATTCCTTGATCTATAGAGTTTTATTGTTTGGTAGAAAGAAAAAGAGATAAAGCAAGAGTAATGGAAATTAACTCAATCTGGATATGTATTCTCTTTACTTGGCTGCCAAAAACATAATTTAACATCTTTCAGCATTTTTGACCAGTATAGAAATTGCACATTGGATGACTATTATTATTACATGTAGATTGTTATCTTTGTGTGCCTTTGATATGAAGAGATTAATGGGGAGTAAAGACATATAGTCAGAAACACTTCTCGGTATGGAATCTCATCCTTGCTGTTGTTGTTAGTTGCACTTCTTAATGTAGATAGTTCATTCTTCTGTTGAGGCTATTTAAATACCCCAAAATGAAAAAAAAAAAAAACAGTTTATTGTCTGTAGTAGAGTTTCTCCAACATCTCACCTCAGACCAATTATGTATTCTTCTTCATTTTCTGCATTTAAGACTATTGATGATATTAGATCTTCAAAAAAAATGCATTTAGGCCTAGTCAAACCTTTATTATTTCGGGTTGATACTTGACGCAATCAAGAGTTACTCTTCATTAACTGATTTTGATGCTTCATATTACTTATGCAAAGCTTTTTGCTATTGAAGTCAATACAATACCTCCCACATTATAGGAAATAGTGAATCATTACATGATGAAGACTATGATTTTTTTTTTATAGTCAATTGGCTCGATATGCGGGATACTCTGTTATACTAGCTATCAACCTCAGTCTCTATAGCATGCTGGAAGTTCAACACACACTAATTATCAGCATCACCCCAGGCAAGAGGAAGAACTTAAGTAAACACTAATCATATGAAGGAAGAACACTCGTTATACATAGTTGATAACTTCAACTCTTTGAATGAGGTATCCCTTTCCCTCACAGTTTAGTTAGGATTTATATTTTTTAAATGTAACTGCAGTACAGATGTAATGAACACCAACAATAGGATATCAATTCTATTTCTTCGTCTATGAGGATAACAAACTCTCTGTATATATATTAACTTTTATTCGCACAAACTTTTTCTATACAGTGACTTTCTCTTTCAATATCTTTTAGCTTCATTTTATTTCAATTTCCAATGATATTGCATTCAGTTTGCCTGAGATTTATTATTGCTTGTCTTTCTTCTATGGAGGCACTCGATAATAGATGCCTCTTTTGAGATGATATATGGCAGTTATATTTACAACCTCAAAAATAAGATAAGAAGGCTATAAGAGAGCCTTTAGAAGTTGGAAATGTGCCTTCATAACCTCTTTATAGAGGCATTTTTTCAAATTGCGTCCAAATTTTTTGTGACTGTACCTAGGGAGGTTGTTTTACATTATTGTCTCTATATGTATTGAAGGAAATTTTTGAAGATTTAGAGGCACAAAAAACAGCCTCCAAAAGTCCATATTCTAATAGTGTGTCCGAAACATGAACTTCTCTTGCCAATCAAAGGCACAACTATCGTGTGTATGTGACTACCATGGTTCTTCAAGTTCGATGACTACTCCCATACTATTGTAGTCGGGGAATACCAGTCATACTGACCAAGCCTCCTCAGCTTCTATATGACAAATCTCGCGAGTCAGTTCAGTCAGTTTGGCTCCCAGTCGACCAACCCACTAAGATCGTATAGACATCCGACGTATGTCGTCGATGAAATGCGGCACTCAATCAAATGAATACGATATGAAGCGCAATCTCAATAGGACACTCGATGTCCTATCTCGACGTCCTCGACTTGGAACGTTTCAGACCCAACCCTTTATCAGTTGGTTTCATAACTACCATCCAATGCGTGGTCCAACTGCATGAGTTGTGTACGTGGTCTTTCGGCCTTGTTGTAATGTTGATTACAGTACAAACATAATGAAATGAGAACAACAAAGGTAATGCCAAATAACGAATACTCATCTTATCCATTATATAGAATATTGCATTACAACGATGTCAAAGAGATTACATAAAGGCCAATCTAATTGGCTTTCTGATCACCTATTCTAACACAGAGGAGGTTCAAAATTGACCTAAGATGATCACACCCCGGAGGAGAGGGTTACGGACAAAGGGAAGAAGGTACAAAATGACTCTGGCATCTTCATTAACCAGATCCCTCTTAAAACTGATCCGAACCCTAGGACCGAAGATGACATGATTGTGCAAGGCATTTGTACCTCATCAAGACGTACTTTATGGAATGTCCCACCGGAGATGTAGAAATGTGCGATCAAGGTGAAACCTAATTTAGCTATGACTGGGATTGGGGCAAGGCAGTGAGCTAGTACTGCAATAGGATATTTCTTAGGTAGAAAATGCTACTTCCCTCACATGAATGCCTTTGCTCGTAACTCTTGGCCTGGACTGAAGGTGACTGTAACTAGCAATGGAGTTTACTTCATCCAATTCGAGGTAATTGTTGCAATGGATGAAATCATTGAAGCAGGACCTTCGCTAGTCCAAGAACATTGGGGAACTTAATCAATGAGTGTTGGAGGTTGGACTGCTTCCTTTGCTTAAGCAAGGGTCTACTTTTTCATGGCATAATTGCAATGAAGGTAATAGAAGCCAGTGGAAGAGGCTGGATAGGATGCTAGGAAATGAAGCCTAGTTTGAGGCTTGTCCAGATTCATATTATATGCACTCACCCTTGTACCTCAAGCCATTCCCGACTAATCCTGTAGACTGTTGATAGTCTTAGATGTAGGCATTCCATGTTTAGATTAGACCATTTTCGAACCAAGATACCAGATTTTTTTGCAGAGGGTTGAGGAGATTTGGAGGCACAAAAGTATGCAGTCACCAGGAAGCTCAAACTCTTGTAACAAGTTTTTGGGGGAGATTAGGAAGCAAAAGGGGGATATAGCCAGAAATGTTGCTTTGGCAGTTGAGTTCATTACACAAGTTCAACAACTTTTAGAGGAATTTAAGCAGAGTGAATGCTTGTTGCAACTTGAGAAATGTTGTAGAGATATTAATGCAAAGTCAATTAATCAGAAAGTAGGCATGTTGAAGCAGAGAGCCAAGGTCAGATGGCTCAAGGAGCGAGACATATCCTCCAAATCGTTTTCCAGAAGATTAGGGCTAGGAAAGCAGTTCATAGAGTGTTTCAGATAAATAATAGCTAGGGGATATGCTAATGGATCAAGAGCAAATCTCATAGGAATTTGTGAGGTATTTTCATGATTTACTAGGGGGGATGAGGACCCCCGGGAGATTGACCTTACTCACCTCCTTCCTTGGGTTAGATACATAGTTACAGAGAAGGAATCGGGTAGGCTACTGGCACCTATTATTAAAGAGGAAGTCAAGGGGGCGGTTTTTGACATTGCTGATGAAAAATCACCAGGACCTAATGGTTTCTGATCAGGTTTCTTTAAAGCTACTTGGACTGTAGCTGGAACGGAAGTATTTGAGGCTACTAAGAAGTTTTTTCTAGCAGGGGAGATTGTTAAAGCAAGTAAATGCTAGTCTATTGGCATTAATCCGTAAGGTGCAACTCCCTACTGAGGTGGCAGACTATAGGCCCATATCTTATTGTAATGTTCTATACAAGATCATTACAAAAGTTATGGTATCAAGGATAAAAAGAATATTGGAGAAGCTAGTGGACCCAAAGCAAGAATGCCTTTGTCCTGGGAGGAACATTAGTGACAACATCTTGCTGGCCCAAGAACTACTCTCAGGTTACCACCAAAAGTACCTACCAGTCAGGTGTGCTTTAAAGGTTGACCTTCGAAAGGCTTATGATTCAGTAGATTGGAGCTTTCTTTTAGTAGCAATAAAACTTTTCAAATTTCCAGTCAGGTTTATTCAATTGAAGAACAATGCATTTCTACTACAAGCTACACCATTAGCCTGAGGAAGAAGATATGGCTACTTCCAAGGGACTTAGGCAGGGGGATCCACTATCGCCCTACCTGTTTGTTATTTTCATGGAAGTGCTACATCTCAGTCTGAAGGCAAGGGTCCATAGTGCAGTTGATTTCTTATCACTAGAGATGTAAGGAGCTGCAGCTCACCACGCTCTGCTTTGCTGATAACCTACTCCCATTTTGCAAAGCTAACTGCCAATCAATTTAAGTTTTTAAGGAGGTTCTGGAGGCGTTCTCAAAATAGTCTGGGCTCCAAGCTAATCCAGCAAAGAGCCAAATCATTTTTTCCACAGCAACTACTCCGTTTCAAGGGCAGATTGAGGAAATGTTGGGGTACAATACATGGGCCTTGCCTGTGGAATATTTGACCCTCCCATTGAGCTTTTCAAAGCTAAAAGTTGCTCTATAGAAACTGGATAGGAAAATTGCAGCTTGGGATTCTAGCAAGATCTTTTTTGCTGTTAGAACACAAATTATCAAATATGTCCTTAGTGTTACGCACATATATAGGTCTAATGCTTATATTCTGCCAAAGGATGTGAGTAAGAATATTGAGAGAAAGCTAAGGAAATTTTTATGGCAAAGGGGAGATGGCAGAGGGTATGCCAAGGTCAATTGGGTGCAAGTTTGTATGCAAAAGGAAGCTAGAGGGTTTGGTTTCAGGAGTGTGAGTGCCACCAGTAATGCTCTCATGAGGAAGCATCTGTGGGATGTTCTCATAGATAATCCACAATCAATTTGGGTCAGATAGATCAACCAATATAGACTTGAACATAAATCTATTTGTACTGTGTTTGCATCACTTAGATCTTGGAGCTGGAAGAAGATCCTTAAGTTGAAGCCAAAGCTTGCAACAACAGATTCAAAAGGTAATGGGGCTAAGTTTTGGTTGTGGTAGAATCCTTGGCACCCTTATGGTGCCTTCCTCTTGAGGTACTCTAGTGGTCCTTTATTAATGGGGCTAACTTCAAACACAAAACTCGACGCTTTTATACAAGATGGGGTATGGGTTTGGCTGGATGTCAATGATCCTCATTCCTTGACTGGATAGAGTAGTTTGGAGCCTGAAGCAATAAGGGAAGTTCAAGACTATGTTTGCTTCCCTTATCCACCACATTGAATGGAGCGTAATCACATGCGGTTCGGTAGCATCTCTAGATCACCAGATACTATTGCTCGATTAGTCCTAGAACATATTTGGGTTAGAATTGTTAGTGATGAATTGCAACTTAGCCTGCAATCATCAGTATTATACAGAATTTGTAAAATTTCCTAGCACTAATGAAATAGATAGTTAGGCACTGTGGTACATTATTCCTTTATGCAATTAACCCCCCCTCGCTCCCAAAAAAAAGGAAAGAAAAAGAGAATCATTCTTTAGTTAACTTCATCTTATGCCTTACATTTATGTTGTATGCATTTGGTTCAACCCCTTAGATCATGAATGCAATGGGGTTCGATCGCGCATATGAGGGTGATCATGAAACTAATCTCTATTGTGTGATTTAAAGTGCTACACATCAAAGAATCGATCGAGACGAGGCATTGGCCATGATTTTTTAGAAATTTACACTTAGTGATGCGTTCATATGATGGATATTCATAGACAATGATGTGTGACGTATTTGCTCATTAATGGTTGCTTGATAAGGGGTTATCAAGTTCATTGAACGGCCTGTAGGAGATGTCAAATGGAAGCCTATCAAAGCATAAGTAGTCCTTTGGCTTGAGGTTCCACAATACTCTTGTGCATAGAATGACTATGAATTGATCATGAGATATGTATGTGTTTTCGCATTGTTATAAATACGTGTTCATTTTCGTTTAGTACATGTATTTATTGTTGAAATAGTGAAAAATAATCATTATCATTTGGTAGAAGTAGGAATTAAATTAGTGCTCGAAAATTATTAAGACCAAGTTGGAGTTAGGGCTAGCCTCGAATTCTTTCGACCCGTCTACTAGTGTTAAGTGGGGCATTACTATGATAGTGACAATATTTCTGACCAGCCTACTGGTGTTCAGTAGGGCATGGCTATGGCTGTGATAATATGTTCTGGCCGGCGTACTGTGTTAAGTAAGGCATAACCATAGGCTTAAAATGACATCTTACCCACCTTAACGAGATCAAAGTTTATAAGGAACTGTTCAATAAAACTAATTGATTTTAATATTTTCGATCATACAAGAAATTTCATTTTGTCAAACTAACGATGGTGTTTGCCATGTATGAAACACATTAACTGCATTGCAAGTTGATGTCTTTTTTATTTGGTGTGATCATGGGTTATGTATATGATATAAATGTGTTGAACTGTTCTGGTACGTTATGCATTAAGTGTTGGTCGTTGTTTCAAGGAAATGCGAACAACAACTTGTTAATATAATGGATCATGTATCTATTGTGTAGGAATTTTTCATTGATGATCAAAGGTGCATGTTTTTGCCGTTGTGTATGTAATTTTGATTTTATACTTGTTTTTGCATTGGACACCTTATTTATGCACGATGTCTTTGTTTCAGTGTGTTGTTTAGATTGCATCATTCTCTGTTGACTTTGTTTCTTTTCGTGTGTTGTTTAATTTGCAACCTTCTTTGTTGATTCTGTCTGGTGATGTGTTGTTGGAACAAAGTATTATTCTTAATGACGAGAATTTGCCCATGGTGTTGATAAAGAGGGTTGTTATGTTTGCTTGTTTGTCAGGTTATGCGAGCGTGAGTTGTCAGGTTTTTACATTTTCAAGTTGCATGGTTGGTTGAATGCTTGCACTAGTTTGTGTTCTTGCAAAGAGGCCTTTGAAAGAATGGGGAGTTGCATTTTTATCCTTGTTGTTTATTAAATTGAAATTATAAATAAAGAAATGGAGATAGAGAGAGCATTAATATTGCTTTGGTTTATTTCAAATTTATTTTCTTGATTTTCTCAGGCGAACAAATATTAAGTTTGTGTTGTGTAGCTTGACTAGAAAGAAGGATGTGGTTGTTGTTAAGCATGTGAGCAGTAATAATATGAGGATTGTGCAGATTCTTTTATTTGGTGTTTGATTGAGGACGAAAATGTAAGTAGATCCTATATTGTTATTTTGTATATCTGTTGCATTTGCCAGTGGCGTAGATTGCTTGCATGTTTCTGATGAATTTTATTTTTATGTATAGTGTTGTGATTTGAAGACAAAGGTTATATGCAGAATTGATGATTTAGAGCAGCAATGTTTTTATATAGCATGTCGTGGGTGTAAATATCCAGTGAGGATTGCTTGGGAATGTCAATTGTTGTCCCAAGGTATTATGTGTTGTTTCTGGGAAAAAATACAAAGACCCCCCTTGATATTAGGAATATTCAGAAAAGTTCCTATAAAAAATAAAGTATCAATTACACCCCCTATATAATATGAAAAAAAAAAAAATCAGAAAACCCCTCAAGGTCATAGTTGGTGGTACACTAGCGTTGACTGTGAAGATGGGCTAGAAAGTGTATTTTTTTTTTTCAATTTTGCCCTCCTCTCTCCCAATGCATTGTCCAATCTAATATATATAATATTATAAAATATTATAGTTCATATAATATACAATATTATATAAATTAATAATTAAATATTATTTTATATGTAAATATATAATTATATAATTGTATTAATATTTTTAATATAATACTTTTTAATTACATAATTAATTAATTAAAATTAATATAAAAAAATGGCAATGATAGCTTCGCCGCGATGCCCCCTTCTCACTCCTGGGCGATGTCGATCGCCTAGCCGCGAGGGCTTTGCCGTCGTCCAGACGGAGGGTGACGGCATCGTCGTTGCCCCCTCTAGGAGGGGCGGGTGGGGGTGGGGGTTATAAGTATATTTTAATTAAAATTTATATAAATATATTATATAAATATACAATTTTCCCTCATATATATATATATATATATAGAGGGGCATTTTAGTTATTGGTTCTAAAGCAGTACGTCCAGGTTGACCAACTGGCAATGTGAGTCATTGTTCATAACATAAGAGTGATTTTTTATATTTAAATTTTATAAAAGAGTTTTTGATATTTTTTCATATCACAGGGGATCAAAATGAATTTAACCCATTATATGTATTACTGATTTTTTTATTTATGCATAAAGCGAATTGTTTTTGGTTATTTAGTTCCATTGGTCCAATCTTTAGTAAGAAACCATTGATAGGAGTGTGAGGCCAAAGCAATGCGGTTATTTTGTGAATTTGTACCGTATCGATCAGTTGTGCATTTGGTAACATGGGGGTAAAGTACATTTTTGATTTGATCCTATTTGTTGCATTTGTCTCATATTTAGTCTTATTTGTTTAATTTTTTTTTTCTCAAATTTGATCTCAAACAACATTTTTCGTTAAATTGTTAATGGGGCTGTCAAGTTTGTTATTGGAGCAAGACCCTGTTGACGGCTCCGTTAACAATTTGACAGAAAATGTTGTTTCGGATCAAATTTGAGAAAAAAAATTGAACAAATAAAACTAAATACGAGATAAATACAACAAATGAAAACAAATAAAAAATAAAATCTTAAGATATGGGACAAAAATAAAATTTTCCTGCAACGTGGAAGAATACTTGGGAGATAGAGGCGTTTGCGTACGACATTGCGGAACGATCGTTGAATGTCAGCGTTGTAGCATGTATGGAAGGATTTTCTAAGATGTTCAATAAAATATGTTTATTGTTGTGCGCTGAACTTTACAGGAAGAACATCCCTGGGCATATTTTCTCTTCGTATCCCCTTACAATTATTTGTTTCCAGCATTTATATTTCATTCTGTTGTCCATTTAATTGATATTTATCTCAATTTTATTCTATTAAAGATAGAATAAACTGAATCAACTCTGTTCCATCAAAAATTTGACAATAGTAACATAATCGTGACCAATTCCATTTGGCTAAGACAGACAGAAATATCCACAGGACTCACTTATTTCTCGATTTCTTGGTATCGAACTGTTATTTCCATCTTCAATCTTTCTTAATTTCCTTTTTTATTCAGTATATTCATTCTCATTGCACTAGACTAAATACTGCATGCCAGAAGAATTTATCGATCAAAACCGAAACCACATGATTCCCAGAATTATCAAGTTTAAAAATAAATTAAATTACATTGGTGCTCCTTGAAATTAGATATAATCATACAAATATCTCCGACTCTTTGCAAAACTATAACTTCACCCATTGGATTTGTAGCTGTAATTACAGGTATACCCTATTCAGGGAAAAAAATTATATACCCCTAAAGTAAATTACATCGACAATTCCTCGGGAAATGTACTTGTAATTTTATAAAGGGAGTGGATATTTGGGTAGTTTTTTTTCAAGTGAAGCAATGAATTATTATTTATTTCGAATAAATAGATGACGATCATTCATATCAAATACTTGTATCAAATAATTACCAACAATTATAACAATCTATATTAGTCACCTACTATAAAGTAGAACTACACCTACTATTAAGTAGAATTACATTCCCCGCTAGCAGGGTTCGAACCAATGACCCTAAGAGTCTTGGGACCTCAGCTTCGCCAATCGAGCTAGGCCTCATTAGTAGGTATTTGTGTAGTTAAACCTAATATAAGAGAGTGTCGGATGTAATTTACCGTTAAAAATACATTTATAATTGCAGCAGATTCATATGGCTAAGTAGAAGAAAGGTTTGTCAGATTTCAACATATTGAAATTAATCCACACAGTACAAGAATATTGTCATCACATGTCTCTAACATTAAAAGTAGTCATAGAGTTCAGATACTTGCTAGAACAACATGATAGTGAAGAATATACTTGATTAATATCTTGAAAGCAACAATAGACTCGTGTTTATGGCAGTCTTTCAAGTCACACAATAACAGACATCTAAAATGCTGAATACTCCCATAACCAAACCCAAGAAGAATTTCCATGTTCGTAACTCATCTCCTGATTTTATTCAACCAATGAAAATAGGACAGGCATAGTACTTGCGTATAAATGCCGGCGACACACTAAGCACACTTACCTTGGAGACGCAGTGTGAAAGTATATAAGGATAAAAGAATCTCTTTCAACTTCTCCTTTGCTGCATCATCAATCAAGTTGCCCTCCGTATCAAATTTTGGAGGAGGTTGGAATGCATTCAGGAAAAACTCTGGCTTATTGATGAAATGAAGATTAAGGTAGACCCCAATCTGACGGAGATGATATTGCGAGCGGCCCCCACCAAAACCCCCTCCGGTGCTCACTATAGCAGCGGCTTTATCGGCCCAAACATTTGGAGGCCTGGATGCCCAATCAATTGCATTCTTTAGGGGTCCTGTATAATCAACAACAAAGTTACCAGTTCAGAAAGGCATTGTATTATTTGAAATGGGAATGCACAAAGTGCTGAACAGATGATTTGGTAATAATATCAAAACCCCATTAAGAGATACATTATGCAGCTAGTAAATAATTAACTCTAGCAAGTAAGCATGATAATTCAGAGATCGCTTCCCATTCCATGTAAGTCGAATAATTATATCATTTAGTGAAATAATTATAGCATTTCCACCATGTAATGATACGGTCATTGAACTGTTGAATACCGAGGTAATGTTCTAGCAACACTTGGCGCATTATTATGATGTAAGCCCCATGCCTGTGAAATAGTATATATGGTCATCTCTACGTTTCCAAGTAATCAAACTATAAAACGAAGGCAAGATGTGAAGCATGCCTGAATTCTTTCAAAATCCTGTCTCTCAAGATCATCTAAAATATCCTCTTTCAATTGTCTGAGATATTTCAAATGGTTTCATTTCCGTGGTGTATGGTTGGAGTTATTTTCAGTAACTCAGTTTATTTCTTTTTAGCTTTATTGGCGAATAAGGGTAAGATCAGAGGGAAGTTGGTGGCTAAATTAAAACTTCAAAACTTTTAGCAAAACAAAACTAACTATGAGGACAGACCACTACCAAGTAGCTGAATTTCAGCTGCAACACATTAATCATCCGTTTCCTCTTCCCTTCTCATTTGGTCCCTTAACCATTACTTAGGCATTACTCCTTTCAGACTCATCAGGCAAGGCCTACTTATTCATCAAACGATTCGCTAGACGCATCATGATAATGTCTTTCAACTGATAAGATTATACACTCGTACAACTCCAAACACTCACATAAATTCCCCCAAGCAAGCAATGCATCATAACTCACCAGAATCATACTAATTCTAAAGGAAACAAACCATTCATACAAAATCACAGTAAACTTCTATTAACTAGCAAAGAAATGCCAAATGGATAGCACAATGAGAGCTTCATATAAACCCAAAATTAATTCATAACGAACTCAATGGCACAACACAAATGTAAAACCCAAATTGATGAATAACATAAAACTTTCGAATGAGTTTCATTGAGATCGTTTCGGTACCAGTGACGGAGTAATTGTACTCAGGTGAAGCAAAGAGTACGCTATCAGCAGCAAGAATCTTCTGCCTGAAAGCCTCTACAACAGGTGGGTAAGTCCCATCTACTTCAAGATCCGTGTTCAGAAATGGTAATGGTGATATGTCCACATACTCTATCTCCAAACCATTAATTGACTTCGCTACCTCCATGGCTAAACACCGGTAATTTCACGCCCACCACCACCAACAGAAAACCCACAAAAAATTAAAAAAAAATAAAAAAGAGCTCAGTGATATTCGTATGTAAATTGCAATTTCTTCAACAAGAGAAGATGAATAAGAGAACAAAATAAAGGAGAAAAAAAAAAAAGGAAATATCAGTGCTGAAGCGTTCAGGCTGGAATAGTTACTCCACAAACCATGAAGGGAAAGTACCGCGGTAGAATATGCTCAGTAACAGCGGGGTTCACCAGCCACAGCAGAAAGTACAACAACTCAGTGCAGACCAACAAAAGTATAGTATACAGAAAACATAACAGTTATTACCGCCACGAAGTAGGCCGCGATTATAGGAACCTTTGCGGAGAGAACCGCAGAGAGCAGCAACTTTGATGATCGGTGGAGGTGCCGCCGTCGCCATGGATTCTCTTCTCTCCGGCGGCAAACGCAAAGTCGAGCAGATAATAAGTCCCAAAAAGGAAACAAAAACAAAATCTTAAATCCACATCAAAGTAGGTTCAGACCGGTACCCTTTATGTTGGGAGGAAGAAAGCAAACTGCAATGATAAAGATATTTTACGCCGCATTTAGACTCTTTGGTAAATTATATTTACAGACCCAATATTTGATTTAATTATATAAACTAGGGATGATTGCATTTACACCTCTTCACCTATTGTTCATTTACACAAATTATCCTGTCTTTTGAAAAATTACAGAAATCACCCCTGGCAGTCTTTAAAATCTAAAAATACCTCTATTGACTTGGTTAAACTTTAATATAAATTTTGAATGACAGAAATGCCCTTAGGGGTGCTTCTGTAATTACCAAAAGGTAGAGGGGTGTTAATGTAATATTTATGAGGATAAGTAATATGACCCCATATCTTTTTGGGATAATTACATAAAACCCCCCTGTGTTTTCATTTATCTGCAAAAAACCCCCTTGTGTATTAATAATATGCAAAAGACCCCCTCGTGTTTTGTAAAACACTACGCAAAACCCCTTTTCCGTTAGTTTCAGACGGAAGGTGGGTTACACGTGCTTTTTGCGCGGAAATGCATCTTTTTTTATATTTTTTTCACATTTTTTGACTTAAAAAGGCCTAAATACCCTTCTTTTTGTCTTATTTGGATCATTGATTTTTAAACTTGTTTTTTGATTTTTATTTTTAAGTTTTTCCTTTAATTGTGTTTAGATTAGATTAATTGTATTTTAATAAATTATTAAATATATTAATATAAAATACTTAATAAGTATATACAATTTTTATATTTTTAATACTTAATAATTTTATATTTTTAATAAGTATATATTTTTTAATTTAATAAGTATATAAAATTAATATTTTTAATATAAAGATATATTTTTAGTATTTAATAAATATATAACATTTTAGATATTTTAAAAATTAATATGTAATAATTTTAAATTTTTTTTTCCTTTTTTTCCGCCGCCGGGGCCACCACCACCAGTGACGGCGGCCGCCTGAAGTGGCGACCGCCGTCGCGCCGTCTGAAGGGGGCGGCGACGGCGCGACACCGTCGCCCCTTTCAGATTGGGCGACGGCGGTCGCCTAGAGAAGGCAACCACCGTCGCCCATGTATGAAGGGGGCGACGGCGTCGCGCGGTCGCCCCCGTCAGAGGGGCCGTCGCCCCGTCTGAAGGGGCGACGACGGTCGCCCAGAGAAGTGGGCTACCGCCGTCGCCCACGTCTGAAGGGGGCGACTGCGCGGTCGCCCCCTTCAGACTCTCTAATGGTGACGGCGACGTCGCCCACTAGGCGACATCGCCGTCGCAAGAGCCTGGGCGGCGCGCCGTCGCCACCGGCGGCGCGCCGTCGCCACCGGCGGCGGCCGCCCCTGAATTTGTATTATAATATATTATTTATATAGAATGTAATATTATATATAAATATATATATATATATGATTGTATATATAACTAAAAAATATATTTTAAATTATCAAAATCTGGATCGTTCATTTTTATCTATTGAAGATCAATGGTTCTGGTAATAAGGGCATAACGGGCAATATAGAAAAAATTTTAACGCCGTTAAGTCCAACTGACGGAAAGGGAAAATTTTCAGTATTTTACAAATCACGAGGGGTTTTTTGTATATTTTTAAAACACAAAGGGGTTTTATGCAGATAAATGAAAACACAGGGGGGTTTTATATAATTATCCCTATCTTTTTTATTATTTATATCAAACTTAAATTTAAGTTTAAATTATTTTATTAACTTTTATTTTATTGAACCTTTACATACATTACACCTTTTAATAATTAAAATATTAAATTATTCAATTAATATATTGCTAAAAAATTAGTTACTAGGCTATAAATTTAAATTAAAATTATCACACTTGTATAAATTATTTTAGATTCTTAAAATCCAAAGATTATTTATCCACTATGTTTATTTGTATTTAAATTTTACTATAATTAATAAATTATACATATATATATATTTATACATATTATAAAAAACTATATATTTTTATATATATAATGTATATTTATATTTTTGTACATACATATTTAGATAGCAAACGAAAGTGGAGGAAGACGAGTACGAGGACGGGCGAAAGCGGAAGAGTGGCTAGGCGCAGGCGGGGAGGCGACGAGTAGGGCGCAAGCGGGGCGGCAGGGGTGAGGGATAATTTTTAAAAAAATTAATAATTTAAAATATATTTTTAATAAATAAATTATTTATTTTACTAATTCTAATATGATTTATATAAAATTCATCAATTATTTTGAATGATAATATAGAGGATAAATAAATTTTTAATTTTAATAATTTCAAATAATTTATTCAAGTATGATAATTTTTTCATTTAAACTTATACTAGTAACTAATTTTATAAATATATATTATTGGAATAATTTAATATTTCAATTATTAAAAGCTGTAATTTTATATAGAGATTAAATTAAAAAAATTAATAACATAATTTATTTAAGTTTAAGTTTGATATAAATAATAAAAAAATATATAGGGTCATATTACTCATTCTCATAAATATTACATTAACACCCCCTCTACCTTTTGGTAATTACAGAAACACCCTAAGGGCATTTTTGTCCTTCAAAAATTATATTAAAGTTTGACCAAGTTAATAGGGGTATTTTTGGGTTTTAAATGCTGCCAGAGGTGGTTTCTGTAATTTTCAAAAGGCAGGGGTGGTTTGTGTAAATGGACAATAGGTGAGGGGGTGTAGGTGAAAAGCATGAGAAGCCATGGCGAAAGAGAATTGAAATCTGTTGAAGAAGATAGCTAAAGAAGAAGGAAAATTAATTTCCGTATCTTCTCTGTCTCTGGGTTTCTACACTTATAGCAGTCATTAATCAATAACTGCTATTAACAATTCTTTAACTAATAAACTGACTTCCTCTAACAAACTTAGTAAAGCTATCAGCTAAAAATGCTATAACGTTTTTGCTACCACAAGTACCACTTTTACTAACAAGACAAACTTGAAGTCGCATAAGCCTTTGATTGAAAGCATAGAGATGCAATAGCAATTTCTGGTTCAAAATTCAGAAAATATTATCTTATCACCCCCTCCTCAAGTGAGACTTCGGTGAACTTAACCAAGCCTAACCTGGAGACTAAGTTCAAGAAGGGTGGTCCTGATAGTGGCTTGGTGAAGACATCTGCGAGCTGGAGTTTGGTCGAGATATGGCGCGGGTCCAAGAAGCCAGCTTTGTATTTGTCGCGGACGAGATGACAATCAATTTCCAGGTGCTTAGTTCTTTCATGGAAAACTGGGTTGGCCACAATGTGTAACGTTGCCTGGTTGTCGCAGAAGAAGGGGATAGGTACTGGTACAGAAATTCCCATGTCCGCCAACAGGTTATGAATCCACACAAGTTCGCAGGTTGTTGCACCCATGCTACGGTACTCTGCCTCAGTCGTCGAGTGTGACACCGTGCTCTGTTTCTTTGTTTTCCATGAGATGAGAGATGGACCTAAGAAGATGCAGAACCCCGTTAAAGACCATCGAGTATCCAGACATGAAGCCCAATCAGCATCACAGTAGGCAATTAGGGTGGTGGCAGCGTTTGTAGGAAAGAAAAGACCATGATTAGTTGTTCCCTTGAGATAGCGCAGTAAGTGTGGGGCAGCGTCCCAATGCTGCTGACACGGATGTTGCATAAACTGGCTGAGTTGCTGGGCAGCGTGTGAAATGTCAGGCCTGGTGAAGCCTAGATACAACACATGACCAACAAGTCTCCGGTAAGAAGCTGGGTTGTGGATGGCCTTGCCTCCTTCAGAGGTGAACTTAATACCGGCAGGGAGAGGTGTGGTGGTCGGTTTGGCATTCTCCATTCCAGTGTCAGCAAGAAGGTTCCGTATGTATTTGGTTTGCGTGATCGCCATGCCTTGAGGGGACCTGCTAATCTCTAGGCCAAGATAGTATTTTGCTGCCCCCAAGTGTTTGATGTTGAACTGACGACCAAGGTAAGCCTTGACCTGTTGTATACTAGTTTCGATTCTCCTGCAAGAAGAATGTCATCAACATATATAAGTAAAATGACAAAACCTAAGGAAGAAGAAAGGGTAAATAAACAGTGATCATGTGGGGATTGTAAGAAGCCAAATTTCTGTATTTGGTTAGTGAACTCGGCATTCCATTGTCGTGATGCTTGCTTGAGCCCGTAGAGAGATCGTTTGAGCTTGCAAACATGTCCACTCGGCACCATGTAGCCTTCGGGGGGCTGCATGTAGATGTCTTCATCCAAGGTTCCATGCAAAAAGGCGTTGTTGACATCTATGTGGTGTAATCCCCAGTTCTTAGAGGCAGCCACAGCAAGTACGGTCCTGACAGTGACTGCCTTGGCAACGGGGGAGAAGCTGTCGGTGTAATCCACTCCTTCAATCTAGCTATAACCTTTGGCCACAAGGCGGGTTTTGTGTTTGTCCACTGTACCATCCGGCCGAAGTTTGAGTTTGTAAATCCATCTACAGCCGATGGCCTTTTTGTCCTCTGGTAGAGGTGTGACTTCCCATGTATCATTTTTATGGAGGGCGTCCAATTCCGCTTTCATGGCCTGTCTCCATTCCTCAGACTGCCTGGCTTGATTATAAGTACGAGGCTCCTGCATCAAAGTTAGAGAAGCCAAAAAGCACTTGTGCACAGGGTTAAGATTAGTAATTAGAGCAACAGAGGTGTCATCAGTAATATGGTTGCAAATCAAAATCCTGCATCCAGGCAGGTTGAGTGATGGTTCTAGTAGACCTTCTTAGTGGTGGTGGAGGCTGTGAATTATCAGAATTCTCAGGCTCGCGATTAGGTTCAGTCCTGCAAATAGGTTGGTCAGAATTGGTGGTGATAGTGGGGCTAGAGGAGTTCAAAGGCAGGTTGTCTATGGAAACAGGTAAAGGGCATGTAACAGGATCTAATTGTTTGTGAGCATAGGGAAAAATATGCTCATGAAAGATCACATCCCTAGATATCATCAAACTATGGGTGTGAAGATCAAAGATACGATATCCTTTTTGTCCACTAGCATATCCTAGAAAAACACCTTTGGTTGCTCTTTGTTCAAATTTACCTTTGTGTGGTTGAACATTAGTGGCAAAACATAAAGTGCCAAAAATTCTCATATCATTATAACTAGGAACACTATTATGCAGCATCTCATATTGGGTTTTCCAGTGTAAAGTTTGAGTAGGGAGTCTATTTAAGATATAAGTCGCAGTGAGAAGGGCTTAGGACCAAAACATGTTCGGCATATGAGCCTGAAACATGAGTGCCCGAGCAATTTGAAGTAAGTGTTTATGCTTGACTTCAACCACCCCATTTTGTTCAGGGGTGTATGTGCATGTTTTGTGGTGAACAATACCTTCATCTACCATAAATTGTTGGCATGTCTTGCCAATAAATTCCATACCATTATCACTCCTTATGATTTTAATACGTTTTCCAAATTGAGTAAGCACCATTTTATGGAAAGATTTGAGTAAAGTAGGAGTTTGTGATTTGTGTTTGATAGGATAGGTCCAGGTACACCTACTATGATCATCAACAAGGGTGAGCATATAAGTACAATGGGACAATGATGACTGATTATAAGGGCCCCAAATATCTATGTGAACAATGTCAATTATATCAGCAGCTCTGGTATTACTAAGAGTGAAGGGCAGTCTATGTTGTTTAGCAAGAGGACATACATCACACAATTCAAGAGAAATGTTATCTTTATTCAGAAATTGCAAATGACTAAGTATAACGGAGGAGGTATGTCCTAGCCTCCTATACCAAGTGTTTACATCAGGAGTGTTAACAACAATACCGTTCTCAACTGATTGTTTTAACATGCTTTCTATACTATGTTCTTTAAAAGAATTTTCATCCAGAACATATAGTTTCCCTACTAATCTTCCTACAGCCACAGTTTTCTCAGTCCTATGGTCCTGCAAAACACAGCACAATGGATAAAACGTGAACCTAATGTTTGTGTTTTCAGATAGTTTGCTAACAGATAGCAAGTTAAATTTCAAAGTTGGCACATGAAGCACATTGTTAAGAAGCAAGTCATTTGGGAGAGAAACAATGCCTACTGTTTTTACATGCTGCTTTGAACCGTCCGCCAAATGTATATATAGATTAGTTTTGTGTTTCTTGCAGGTTTAAAACAATGATGAATCATTACACATGTGTGATGTAGCTTCACTGTCAACAATCCAACATTTAGTATAGTCACACATGGTGTTAAGAGTATACTTACCTGCAAAATCCTGAAAGTTATCAGAATGTGTATCATCCAAAATCTTTTGCAACTCACTTCTTATAAGCCCAGTAAGGGACTCCCCTTCCACTGTATTGTGCACTGATTCTGGCTCAGCTGACTGACTGGAAGTGGTGTTCAGTGCTTTGCCACTGACTGATCCTTCTCCCTTCTTTATCTGTTCCACTAACATCTTGTACCATTCTGGATATCCTATTATTTCAAAGCAGTCATCCTTTAAGTGCCCTGGTTTCCCACAGTGGCTACATTTCATTGCTCTGCGTTCCTCTGTAGTTTTCTTCTTCCACTGCATCTTGGATCCATTAGCTTGCATAGCCATGTTCTGTCGAGTGTCTGAAGGACAAGCGGATCCGCCCGGAAGCGCGAGCGGAAGCGAGAAAAGCGAGGAAAGTGCGTAAATTTAAATCAAATTCAAAATACGCGAATCCCAAGGGGTGTACCCTTGGGTGCTCAACCGGGCGTTCGATGTAGGATGTGTAAATATTAAAACATATATTTAAACACATAGGGCATAGATATACAAATGAAATCAATCTAAGCGTAATAAACCGTTACCTTTGATTGTTTAGCGTATGCTCTCGGCTACTAGCGTTGTTCCTTCTCCGGAATGCTCACGAAATCCAAACGTATGGATTCTCCAAACGTCTACCGTCTCCCGGACTTAGTCTAGGGTATGGAATTAGGCGTCGGTTCCCATCCTTGACTAGGCATCTATGCTTAATACTCGAGACCACGTATGCTTCATTGCGTCGACACAGGAAACCATTCCCTGTTCGACCAACCACTGTGGCCACAGCTTCAAACAGCATGAACGTGTCTCCGAGTGCATAGGAGATACCTCTGTCACATACTGACAGAGGACGAATCCTCTTCTTGGAATCCACCGTCCTCGCTACACATTCCGACTGCACTGGACAAGGCTTATAATGATCATCTTACAGAATGATCACCTCTCGCCAGATCCAAGATATAGCCGTCCTGTGCACGTGACTGCCATGATTCCTCAAGTCTGAGGATTACTCCCGTACTATCGGAACCGGGGAATCCAATCATACCGACCAAGCCTCCAAGGCTTCCATATGATGATCCCCGCGAGTCAGTCCAGTCGGCTCGACCCCAGTCGACCAACCCATCAAGATCGTGTAGGCGTCCCACGCCTGTCGCTGATGAAACACGACACTCATCCAATGAACACGACTCTTGACGCAAGTGTCAATAGGACTCTCGATGCCCTGTCTCGAGGTCCTCGACTTGGAACGTTTTCGACCCAACTCTTAATCAGTTGGTTTCATGACCACCATCCAATACGTGGCCCAACTGCACGAGTTGTTATCCATGGTCTGTGGGCTTTGTTGCGATATAAGTTAAACACCGTTTTAACAAATGTAAGATGAGCGCAAAAAAGAAGGTACCATTGGTGACGAATACTCATCTTATTCATCACATAATAATATTACATTCACATCAAGTTGTCGGATAGGTTACAAATTGCCAAACCCATTGGCTTTCTGGTCACCTATTCCAACAATCTCCCACTTGACCTAAAGCCAATCACCCATTGACCTCGAACCTCTTATTCAGATGGTGAGTATGGGCAACTTGCGACATGGGCTTAGCAAGTGGATCTGCTATGTTTTCTGCGGAGCTGACTCGGTCCAACCGAACGTCACTCCTGCTATCCATCTCTCTACGTAGATGGTAGCGTCTAAGAATATGCTTGGATCGTGATGAGATCTCGGTTCCTGTGCTAGCGCTATCGTCCCATTGTTATCATAAAAGATTATTACAGGCTTAGCAATGCTAGGTACTACATCCAACCCTTGGATGTAGCTCATCAACCAAACCACTCCTTAGCAGCTTCCAAAGCCGCTATGTATTCAAAACTGGAGTCCGCCGTGGTAGCCTGCTTGGAACCCTTCCAAATAACCACACCACCATTTAGTCTAAATACAAAACCAGACTGAGACTTGGCATCATCGTCATCCGACTGGAAGCTAGCATCGCTATAGCCTTCCAGTATCAACTCTCCGACCGCCGTAGATCAAGAACATATCCTTAGTCCTATTTAGGTACTTCAGGATAGTCTTGACTGCACTCCAGTGTGCCTCCCCGGCACACGACTGATATCGACTTGTTACGCTCAAAGCGAAAGCCACATCAGGTCTAGTGCATTGAACAGCATACTGTATGCTGCCTACGGCTGAAGCATAGGGGATGTCCAACATCCTTTTAAGCTCCTCATCAGTCTTAGGAGACTGCTTCTTGGATAACTTAATTTCATGCCTCATATACGAGGACTGGGCCATTCCTAACATCCTTCTAGATCTATCCCTGTAGATCTTGATGCCAAGGATGTAGGATGCCTCGCCCATATCCTTCATGGAGAATTGCGTTGACAACCAAGCTTTAGTGGTACCTAACATCTTAGCATCATTCCCAATGAGCAAGATGTCATCCACGTAAAGCACCAAAAACGCAACTGAGCTCCCACTGATCTTCTTGTATACACAAGGATCGGACTCGTTCTTGATGAAATCATATCCCCGTATGACTTCATCAAAACGTATGTTCCAGCTTCGGGTTTAACCCCTTTTGGTGGATCTGCTAGGGTCCAAACCTTGTTTGTACCCATCGAGTCCATCTCGGATTTCATGGCCTCAAGCCACTTGTCCGAATCGATGTCCGACATCGCTTCTCCGTATGTCTTTGGATTATTATCCAACTGACCGGTCAGGCCCAGAAATCCATACCTATCAGGTGCATGGGATACTCTGGCCGACCTACGGAGGACTGGAACAATATCAGTGGGAACTTCAGGCTCAGATGTCACTGCCGCCTCTTGGGGTACCTCACTTGATTCCTCAAGGAGTACCTCATCGCGTCGACTATCCGATGGAAGACCTTTTTCCAAGAACACTGCGTTTCGCGAGACAAAAACCTTTTGCGCGGAGGGATCATAGAAATAATACCCTGCAGTTTCTTTCGGATAGCCGATGAACCTGCATAAACTAGACCTCGAGTCCAGTTTATCTCCCACTAATCTCTTGACATATGCGGGGCAACCCCACACTTTCAAGTATTTGTAGGAGGCAAGCTTGCCATGCCATATCTCATATGGCGTCTGGGATACCCTTTTAGATGGCGCCAAGTTCAAAACTTTGGCCGGCGTCTCAAGAGCGTATCCCCAGAAGGAAAGGGGTAGTTTGGTAAAACTCATCATGGATCGGACCATGTCCAACAAGGTCCAATTCCTCCTTTCAGACACACCATTAAGCTGCGGTGTTCCAGGAGGGGTCCACTGAGAGAGAATCCCATTCTCTTTTAGATAATCAGTAAACTCACCACTCAAATACTCTCCACCTCGGTCCGACCGAAGGGCTTTGATCTTTCGACCGGTTTGGTTCTCTACTTCAGGTCTGTATTCTTTAAACCCTTCCAAAGGCTTCAGACTTGTACCTCATCAGGTAAACATAACCATACTGTGAGTGATCATCGGTAAAGGTGATGAAGTACGAGTACCCACCTCTAGCCTGAGTATTTAGTGGACCACAGACATCTGTATGGATCAAATCCAACAGACCACTGGCTAGCGTACTTTGTCCAACAAAGGGTTTCTTGGTCATCTTTCCCTTTAGACAGGATTCGTAGGTCGGTAGGTTGTCCAAATCGTCTATTTCTAGACTCTTTGAGTCCACCAACCTTCTTATCCTATCTTTAGAGATATGACCTATCCTCGCATGCCATATCTGTGCGTTATTATGATCATCACGTTTTCGTTTGTGTTCTGCAGTCATAATCCAATTAGACTGTTGAAGTATGTACAGACCGTTGACCAATGTACCAAGCAGATGAGAAATACCATCTTTGATAATGAAAAAACCGTTTTTATTGATGGTAAATTCATATCCCTCCTTATCAAGGACCGGGATGGAAACAATGTTTTTAATCATGCTAGGTACATAGAAACAGTCGTTCAGTACAATCCTAACATGACTACTAATGGCTAACTCTAGTGATCCTACGGCCTCCGCAGCAACGGCCTTGCCATCGCCTAGCCTCAGGATCATCTCATCCTTGGTTAGCCTTCTGCTTCTTTGCAGTGCCTGCAAATCATTGCAGATGTGAGCACCACACCCGGTATCCAATACCCATGAAGCAGAATTAGTAATCATATTAACTTCAACCACAAACACACCTGGGTTGGAGAGGAGTTGTGGGCACTCCCTCTTCCAATGCCCTTTCCCTTGGCAATGCATGCAGACATCATTTGCCTTGGACCGCTGAGAACCACGGGCCTTCCCTTTCCCTTTGCTCGGTCCAACCGGAGCAACAGGGACGCCTGGAGCGCGAGCAGGGGCCACAACCGTCTTCCCTTTGCCCTTCTTCCTCTTCCAGCGTCCGGCCCTCTTGCCATTCGCCTTGGAGGTCGAAGCCTCTCCTATCAATACCGCCGGCGCCAACTTGTGGGTCGTTGCCTCGTATTGGACCAGCATGTTGATCAACTCATGAATAGACTTCTCAAGTCCGTTCATGTTGTAGTTTACAACAAACGGGTCATAGGATGGAGGAAGCGACTTGAGGATCACGTCAATGTACGTGCCATTGTTAAGCCCAGCTTTAAGGTCCTCGAGTTTCTCCACTAGGGAGAGCATCTTGACCCCATGACTCTGTACAGACGCTCCTTCAGCGAGCTTGGTGCCAAAGAATGCTTTTGTGGCGGCATATCTAATATGCCTATCCGGAACCGCACAAACCTCGTTCATGCGGAGCATTATGGCGGAGACGTTGTCCAGCCTCTCATACTGCTTCTGGATGTCGTTAGACATCGAAGCCAGTATGATACTGCGTACTTTCCGGTTGTCCTCATGCCATTTCTCGAACGTCAAACGTTCTTCAGGCGTGGACCCCTCCGGTAAGTCGCTCGGTGGCGGCTCGTCCAAGACGTAGCCTTGGTTCTCGAAACCGAGGACAATCCTCAGGTTTCTCAGCCAGTCCGAGTAGTTCGTTCCGTTGAATTTGTTAGTCTCAAGAATCATGGTTAACGGGTTCTTAGACATATCTACATTAATGAAAATGTAAAGCAGAAATTAGCAGATGATGGTAATATTATTGTTCAAGTTGAAGACTTGGTCTTTTAGTCTTTAACCCTCCCACTATTTATACGAAAGTCCGCCACTCTCAAGCGGAGTTTCGGGAAATCATTTCCTAGTGGGCTTGGGATCCACAAGCGTAATCTCCATGCCCCGCTTTTACGATTCACATGAAGAAGACCTCGTGGGAGATATCCAATATCATTCTCATCCAATGAGATTCCCAAGATATTTTACCTCACCTATTCGCATGGTTCCGAGGACTCCAAGCGAACCATGTTACTCAGTGTTAGGCCCGACCCATCAACCAAATCATACCTCAAACTGTCGCCCCCCCACGACTCGTGAGACAGGGAAACAGCGAGCGCAGTCTTTTTGTTCACAACAATAGTGCAGCTTTCCCCTATTCCAAGTGTGCCACGACTCGTGAGACCACACTTGGGTAGTGGTAGCTTCCTCACCACATTGCTGTGGATGGAAGGCTCGAACAGACCAAAATACTATTTTGATCCAAGTCCGTTCTGGGCCTAATATTTAATTTGGTCCAACCAAATGAGAGTTTGTGTATGACCGAGACCTCATCACATTATTGTGTTTTAGCATGCATAAATATCCAATATTTAAAGCGATAAATAAATACGCCGCATGCAGAAAACATAGCATACCCCTGTTAGGATGATCACAAGCCCAACCTATGCGACCCACTGAGCCCGCAGTGAGTCTATGGTCTGTCTAGGGTGGTCCTAAATTATTACAATAATAATATACCCATTGTCATTCCAATGGGTCTTGTAATGCTCTTGTTTCACGCCTTGATGCTCCTCCTTGGGGTCTCCGACTCCAATTGCTTGTTAAAATTGAAACCTCACCAATCCTATCTACTCTCATTACAACTGAAAGTAATACATCGGTAATAAAGAAAACAAGCCTTAACATCATGAGGTTGAAAATACGGGAGATGATAGTCCCAAAAAACAAGAGGCACGCAGGCCCCACCCAACAGAAAATAAATAAACATTCATTCATCCATACACAAGGTCTGGGGCTTTGTGATCATCCCATGTTGATTCCATCAACTCACATAACATAATTATTCCAAATAATCATGCATAAATAACCAATGAATATTCCAAATACCCAAGTGATGTCCAACATCACAAAAGTATAAATATACAAATAATATGCAAAATGCAAATTTGAAATTTAATGGACATTTTAAACAATGCATCCAATGCATCTATTAATCCCAAATTAATTAAGCAAATTTAATTCAAGGAATAATCCAATTATCCCAAAATAAAAAATGCAAAATAAACATATTTTCAGAATATTGTGCAGAAAATACAGAAAATCGAATTTTCTGGAAAAAGTCGAAAAACGGCACAAAACGGCCCAGCCGTTGTGCTGGTCGGCCGGCCGCGCGCACAAGGCAGCGCGCGCGCGCGCAGGCAGCAAGCCCGCGCGGACGCACGCTGGCCCTCGGCCAGCAGCGGCCGGCTGCGCACAGCGCGCGCGCGCATGGCGCGCGCGCAGGCGCCCGCCTGCGCGCGGCCACTGCCGGCCCGACTAATTTTTTTTTTTTTTTTTTTTTGTTTTTCAAAACTGTTTCAGCACAATAACATTAATATTATTCTGAAAATAAGCATGCAATTTTAGATCCAATCTAACAAAATTAAGCATGCTAAAAGTCCATTAAATCCAAACAATTGAATCATCATATTATTCATATATTTATGTAATCTAACATGCCAATAAAGCCGTTTAAAAGCAAGTAGATCATGCCAAACACATAGATCTATGCCCCTTACATCGAACCGGGCTCTGATACCACTTGAAGGACAAGCGGATCCGCCCGGGAGCGCGAGCGGAAGCGAGAAAAGCGAGGAAAGTGCGTAAATTTAAATCAAATTCAAAATACGCGAATCCCAAGGGGTGTACCCTTGGGTGCTCAATCGGGCGTTCGATGTAGGATGTGTAAATATTAAAAATATATTTAAACACATAGGGCATAGATATACAAATGAAATCAATCAAAGCGTAATAAACCGTTACCTTTGATTGTTTAGCGTATGCTCCTGGCTGCTAGCGTTGTTCCTTCTCCGGAATGCTCACGAAATCCAAACGTATGGATTCTCCAAAGGTGATCTACACCACACCGGAAGAAACCCACGTTCTTCTTGCTAGAAAAGAACGGGTTTAGGAAGGAATCGGTTTAAGAGAAGAACACTATGAATTAGTGTTCTCTTAAACTTACTTTGTTCTTCTTCTTGATTCAAAATCAAGTGAAGAACACAAGTGTAAGAGAGGGAGGGAGCACGAAATTTTGAGAGAGAGGAGAGGATTTTTGTCTTCTCTTTTTCCTAGAAAAAGATGAATAATGAATCACTTATGCTAGGTGTTGTATATTCTAATATATTTACATAATTAATGTGATTATTGGAATGTGTCTAGGTTCATCCAAGGATGTCTAGATTCATTCCAATCAATCACCATCAATTCTTCAATCAAGCCTACCAAAATTTATGGTATGATCAAATCATACCAAAAGGGAAGAGCTTGATTGGAGTTGATTTGTCTCTTTCCAAAAGAGATAAGTCAACATACCACCTAGCATGAAACATGGCTGATTTTGCTTCCTCCAAGGGAGCGTGTCGGCCATGTTTAATTAAGGAAAGAAGTCCAACTTCTTCCCATCCCAAATTAGGAATTATTTCTCCTCTCGGGTATAATTTAACGGACCGGGTTTTATCGAAATCCAATTACGACGAACCCAATATTAAATCCAATTTAATGTCCACTTAAATTATTCCCGTTGATCTTTTAATCCAATTAAAAGATCCAACGTCTCAACATCTCAACTTTTCATATTTAATCGAAAATCCAATTTACCGATTAAATGAAAGCCCGATACAATATCGGCCCGTCCATCCAATGGACTTTCCTTAAGTAATCCAATTACTTATTTTATCCTTTGAGATTGACTCCAAGTCGATCTCTCAACCTCCTCGGTGATTTGTGTGTGACCCTTTAGGTTCACCCTCAGCTAGACTTAGGCCCGTGTCCCACAAGGGCCCGTTACCATGGGTGACCGTCTAGCAACGGTCCATGGTACTAGAGACTAGGTGAATTGGCGTGAACATTTAGGCGCCGATTCCGTACGGGTACGGTCCTTCCGTCTACCGTCTCCCGGCCTTAGTCTAGGGTATGAAATTAGGCGTCGGTTCCCATCCTTGACTAGGCATCTATGCTTAATACTCGAGACCACGTATGCTTCATTGCGTCGACACAGGAAACCATTCCCTGTTCGACCAACCACTGTGGCCACAGCTTCAAACAGCATGAACGTGTCTCCGAGTGCATAGGAGATACCTCTGTCACATACTGACAGGGGACGAATCCTCTTCTTGGAATCCACCGTCCTCGCTACACATTCCGACTACACTGGACAAGGCTTATAATGATCATCTTACAGAATGATCACCTCTCGCCAGATCCAAGATACAGCCGTCCTGTGCACGTGACTGCCATGATTCCTCAAGTCTGAGGATTACTCTCGTACTATCGGAACCGGGGAATCCAATCATACCGACCAAGCCTCCAAGGCTTCCATATGATGATCCCCACGAGTCAGTCCAGTCGGCTTGACCCCAGTCGACCAACCCATCAAGATCGTGTAGGCGTCCCACGCCTATCGCCGATGAAACACGGCACTCATCCAATGAACACGACTCTTGACGCAAGTCTCAATAGGACTCTCGATGCCCTGTCTCGAGGTCCTCGACTTGGAACGTTTCAGACCCAACTCTTAATCAGTTGGTTTCATGACCACCATCCAATACGTGGCCCAACTGCACGAGTTGTTATCCATGGTCTGTGGGCTTTGTTGCGATATAAGTTAAAACACCGTTTTAACAAATGTAAGATGAGCGCAACAAAGAAGGTACCATTGGTGACGAATACTCATCTTATTCATCACATAATAATATTACATTCACATCAAGTTGTCGGATAGGTTACAAGTTGCCAAACCCATTGGCTTTCTGGTCACCTATTCCAACAGTGTCATCAACCGAGGTGCTGACCTCTTTTTGCCTTTCATCTCGAAGAACCATGGCATATGCCTTTGCTGTAGTCGGCAGTGGTTCCAACATCAAAATCTGTCCCCGAACTTGATCAAAAACTTCATTCAGCCCCATCAAAAACTGCATCAGATGATCCCTTTCTTTTTGTGCTGCCAACTCCTTCGCAGTCCCACAACTGCAAGCTGTAATTTTGTCTAAACACCCCAATTCATCCCACAACGTCTTCAACTTCGCAAAATATGCTGATACTATGAGTGTTCCTTGAGACGCTAGTGCAATCTCTCTTTGCAATTGATAGATTAGGGGCCCGTTACTGACCCCATATCTATCCTCAATTCCCAGACAATTCTCGAGTAGCATCTATATAAAGAAAGGACTCCACAATGTCCTTGGATATGGTGTTTAAGATCCAGGAAATTACAAGTCCATCAGTTCTTGCCCATTGTTCATACTCACTTGATGACTCATCTGGCTTTGGTATCTTACCATTAATGTAGCCAAGCTTCATCTTCACGCGTAGAGCAATCTTGATGGACCTGCTCCATGCCAAGAAGTTTGGTCCAGTGAGTACGTTGGTCACCAATACAGTTCCAGGGTTTTCTGAAACTTGCGACCGCTGTAGATCCAGTACCGCCTCCATCTTTCCTCCCGTTTCGTCCTGCTTCGCAAGTGTGTCCATGGTGGTTTTTCTTCACCTTATTTGTGATTTCACGTCTGTGGGTTTCTTGACTTAGGGTTTGTTCGCCCTCTTCTTTCTTCCAGGATCAGTACCAGAGACCATCAGCAAATGGCTCTGATATCAAGGTGAAAAGCATGAGAAGCCATGGCGAAAGAGAATTGAAATCTGTTGAAGAAGATAGCTAAAGAAGAAGGAAAATTAAATTCTGTATCTTCAAGGTCTCTGGGTTTCTACATTTATAGCAGTCATTAATCAATAACTGCTATTAACAATTATTTAACTAATAAACTGACTTCCTCTAACAAACTTAGTAAAGCTATCAGCTAAAAATGCTATAACGTTTTTGCTACCACAAGTAGCACTTTTACTAACAAGACACACTTGAAGTCGCATAAGCCTTTGATTGAAAGCGTAGAGATGCAGTAGCAATTTCTGGTTCAAAATTCAGAAAATATTATCTTATCAGGTGTAAATGTAATTATCCCTATAAACTATTCTAATCTTTTATATAAATTTTAATGCAATTTACTCCTCTGTAATATTGCAAATGAGCAAATTATCCTCATATGAGAAAAATAGTAATTTATCCCCCTGTATTTTTTAAAATGAAGCAATTTCAAAAGGATAGAATTTATTTTTTTATAGGGGGGTAATTTGTTCATTTATAATATCACAGGGAATTTCTTGCATTTTTCCCCTTTTATATAATTATAAACATTACCCTTCAATCGGAAAAGTTGCCGGCAGACGTAAAACAACTTATTTGCTCCGCGGTGAAAACTCAAAAAAATAAAAAATAAAAATAAAAATCACTGCACAATAAACTCAGTGTGAACACCATATTACCCTTTATCCAAAATTTTAAATTAAAAAAGCTCTTCTCACCTTTTCCCTTTTCATATATAACTAGGAAGTACCACATGCGTTGCCCGTGTATAAATATATTTTTAATGGTGATTATATAATTTATTAGTTACAAAAGATATTAAATTCATAATTTTATTTATTTATTTATTATTAAATTATTAGTATATAATTATATTTTCAAAAATATTGATAATAATTATTTTAATCGATGAAGAAACTATTGAATTTGTTATTTGTAACTCACTTTTAAATTTAACTGATAATATTAAATGGAAGATTTATTCCGCGTAAAATTGAATTTTTGCACTTCATATTTAATAATATTATGTTTAATGATTTTGTCTTGGAACAAATTAATGCAAAAGTAAAATATAATGCAAAAAAGATCCAAATTACAATAAAGTTAAAGAAGCCCCTTATTTTTGGATTTTTCTATATGAAATTATCATTTAATAAAATAGATCATGTTTTATTAGTAGTGTTTTTTAATGTCTATTTGCTTCTTTTTTTTTCAATTTTATTTGTGTTTATTATATTACTTTTGTGAAATGTTATATATTTTATTTTACTACCATATCATGTATTCTTTTTATTAAATTTATTGATGTGTAATGATTTTAAACTAATCATGTATTAACTATGTTTTTTGGAAAAACATTAATCTAATTACACATCCATAGTATAGTATTAATTTTTATCGCAATGTCTTATATTTATTTCAATTATATTTTATTATCAATTTTTAAAGTTTGTCAAAATATTTGTTACATTCTTCATTCACTTCTAAATTTCGAACATTATTGCATAAACTGCTATTATTTGAATTTTTAACTTCATATTTTTAGATTGGTTTCTTGATCTATTAATTCATATAAAGTTAATTAGTATCATCTATTTATCATTCAATAGTGTTTTATATTTTTTAAAACTTTAATCTTTTATGTGCATACACAATTATCTAACATTGAAAAATTAAATAATAAGATATTCACTGGATAATTAAATTTTATATGCAATTTCAACTTAATATATAAAATTAGTGCTTCTATTTGTTGATAGTTTTTATTCTTAATACTTAATTTACTTTTATTAATCATGAGAGCTTATAATTATGTTAACTGTATTTACTACTCTTTACAAATTCTAATGTGTACACTCTTCTTCAACCTTATTAATTTTTAGCCCATTCTTACATACAATATTATTTGTTTAAGGCGGGTGTTTACAGATGTGTTTGGTTACCAATTGCATATTCGTATTTCATATTTTTTAGTATGTTCTTATAGTACTTTATTTACTTTGATCAAATTGTTATTATTTTTTTATTTTGAATAGCATATATTGTCATTGCAATTGAATCCTAAAATGTACTTATTAGTATTATTTTACCTCCATTAGGAAAAAAAAGGAGTAAGAGAATTATCTAATATTAATATTACAAAAATCAATTAGTCCAAAGTCACTCATTTCAAAAATTTCAACTGACTTCTATAATAAAATTGAGATTTTTTATTTGGAATTTTTTAATATTTACTTTATTCTTTTATTTTACGTTTTGAAGTTTGGATTAATATATATTTGCATCTTAATCATATGCTATTCATTTTAAATTTTATAATGCCCAGGTAAATCACTTTTTTTTTAAAATTAAATTGTTCCTAGCAAATCAATATTAAAATTTATTTGCCTATTTATATTTTAGAATATATTATTCAATTCTCTTAGTAATTCAGACAATTTAGGATACCAAATACTTTTATGTTTTGATAAAATTTTGTTCTTATTACTAATTCTTATTTAGGGATAATTATATTTACACCTCCGACATATTGGTTACAGAGATCACCCTTGTCTTTTGGATAATTACACATATACCACCAGAACGTCTAACTTATTTACACAAACTACCCCTATTTTTTTAAAAATTATTCATACACCCCTAAAAAATATCAACATCATTACATAACTACTACCCTTATTCTTTGGCTAATGGGGGTGATTTCTGTACTTATACAAAAGGCATGGGTAATTTGTGTAAACATGCCATAAATCAAGGGGGTGTAAATTTAATTATCCCTCTATTTTATATTACAAAGAGCACCATAGTAAAGATACGAATGTCTTTTCACAATAGGAATAAATACTCAAGAGATTCTCACTATTATATATTTAATCATAAGTTACACTTCGTAGTATTATTTTATCTCCAGTATATTATGGTAAAAATCAAAAGTACATGAAAGTATAATCTCAAAATATTTTCAACTTAATATGAAAATAAAATCAATTAGCCATGTTAATTTTTTCAAAAGCATTCTAATTTAATAATATTGATAAATTTTATTTAATATTTTATTATATTTATTTCGTTTATATATATGTATATATATTGAATTTTGATGCTTAGTATTTTATGTATTATTCCAATGCTTTTCATTTTAAATTTTACTGTAAAATAATATTTTTAAAGTATATAAAAATATATTCTAACAAATTAATCGCGTCGACATATTATTAGCCTATTCTTTTTCAGTAGGATATATTTATCATTACTCAAGTAGTTTAGAGGTATTTGGACTCTTAAATAGTCTTTCTTTGATAGATTTTTATTCTTTTATAACTAATTTTTATTTATTAAAAATATAACTTAAGTGAGGGTATGAATATCTTTTCACAATGGGGAACAAACACATGAGAGATTCACACTTTTATATATAGTATAGATATCGATATAGATACGTATATTATACACACAGACAGTATTTGCAAAAGTTTCTAAAAAATATTTTTTAGCTTCTGGCATCAGAAAAATACTTTTGTGGTGTTTGCAGTACTATTTTTTTGCTTTTGAAACTGCTACAAAATTAATGTTCATAAATAAATTTAATTTTCTTCTTAATTTATTTCAAAATTGCTTATTTAAAGTTGATGTTCGAATTTTCAAATGATTTGAATATTTATCACTAACATTCTTAGAATTTCACATATTTAGTATTTTAAGTTTTTTATATTTTAGTTTTTCTATTCTGATGTTATTTTCGTATCATAAAAAAATACAAATTAAATTGTTATGATTAATTAAAAAAATAATTTTTTTGAAAATCATACAAGTTTATTTAATGTGCATGAATGAACAAATATATTGCATATATAGTGAGAACATTATTGAATTAAACATTCATTTTCTCTATTAGTATTCAATATTTTAATAATGTAAATCACAAAATATTTGTAAAAAAATCAAATATGAGATGTACTAATTGAAATATAATTTATTATTTTTTGATAAAAAATAATTATTATTATCAAAAGATAAGTTCAAATATTAAGCAAAAATAGTATCTTTTTAACACAGGGGAGAAAACGATTTTTAATCAATTACGCTTGTTTTAGAAGTGATTTTTCCCCGAACACTATTCAATTTAACTTTTATTTATTTTTTTAATTTTTTTATAAACATTACTTACTTTTGATTCTACTACAGCTTCCAACTTTTTTTTTTTTTTTTATAAAAATTACTATTCTAAAAATAAAAAATATTCGCAAACACTCCCGTACTACATTTGGAAATCTTCTTCCCTCCTGATAGAGGTAAAGGAAGGTACGTGAGACTAGTTGGGCGACGGCGAGGCTGTGCGGGTAAGGGCACGGAAAGGGTAGGACCATAAGGAGGTGAAGGCGAGTTGGGGGAAAGGGGCGAGGGAGGTGAGCCGGGCGTCGAAGGAGAGGGGGTGAGGGCGGGGTTGTGCAGCCAAGGGGCGAGGGAGGTAAAGGTGCTGGGTGATGGCGAAGAGGGGGCGAGGACGTAGCATGGAAGAGAGAGGGAGGCGGGTTGAGCATGAAGAAAGGGAGGGTCTTTTCTTTATAACAATTCCTAATTAATTAATAAAATATAATTTTTAATATTTGTAAATCAAGAAACTATTTTAAATTATACTTTATTAATTCTAATAAATACTTAATATAAAGTGAAAATTAGAGGATGACAATAACAAATAATTACCAACTTAAAAATATAATTTTTTTCTGTCAAAAACTTAGAATAATTTGTACAAGTTCAGATAACTTTTGAATTAAAATTTATAATCAAGTAATGAATTTTATTAATAATATAAAAATATGATTTTATATTATATTTATTAAAAGATGTAATTTTATGTAGAGGTTCTATAAAAAAAATTGGTAAAATATGATAGTTGATGTGAGCAAAAAAGTTGCTCGTCCGATTTACAATGAACTCGAGCTCTTTGGCTTGATTTTTTCACAAGTTATAAAACGAGGACCTGCAAGTACTCTGATATTTAAGTCAGTAACCAGTTTAAAGGAAAAAAAATAGCAAAAGAGCAAACACAATGTAACGTATTAGAGCAATAATTGAGAGTAGAAAAGTGAGTCCTTTTGTCCGTATGTATGCTATCGAAAATTATTACCCTTTACCGGAGAGGAGAGGCCTACTTTTAAAGTCGTAGCCCCCTGCCCCTTGAAAAAGTATAGCCCCCTTCGAACTCGGGTCAACGGTTATTTTGGATAGGTCCTTAGTGAATCTGAGGGGAGATAAGGAAGTCATCCTTTATGAGGCTTCTTGATTAGATAGGTATCCTTGTAGAAATTTCGACGAGGTAGTTGAGATAGATGCGATGATCCACTTAGATCCTTGGGCCTTGTCACCAGCTGTGTAGTCACCTTTCCTCCAAGTGGTCGAATGACCTTCTATCAATTGTGAACAAGGACACGTGGGTGCCTAGGTGTCTGCCCCGTCACTCTCTATCTGGGTCTGAGAGAGTGTCGCCAGGCTCTTGCTATAGTTTATTTCCTCAAGGGGAATTCTCAAGGCCTTAGGACCGTGTGTCCCTCTCATTGAGTCGTGCGCATTTTTGGGCCCTTATTTGGTTGTATCTGAGCTGGCCTTCCTCTTGGGCTGAGTGCGATTTTAGAGCATCATTCAGCCCCCCCTACCCCCAGAAGGTGGAGACCTGCTCACACCTTTTAGACTAGTAAGATCTCGTTTAAGCATGCTGCCCTAGGCTTCGCCAGTCCTTCACGCAGGGTACCCATAGCTAACTTACCGCCTAGGGGAACGTAAAACAGCTTTCTCGGGTAAGCTTGTCTTTTGAAAGAAACAATTTAGCAGCTAAGCTAGTTATAGTCTGTAATACAATGATGGCGTGTGGGTGTGGTCTCCAGGCATAGTGGGCAATCGTTGATCTAAGCCAAGTGAATCGACCCGAGAAAAGGGCGCGTGCGGAAGCGTAGGGGAGTTTAAACGTAACAAAAACGTAAACATGAATAACTGAAATGGAATTTAAAACCGATCAAGGGGTGTTCCTTGATTCCCCGGGTGTTCAGTGTATCGCGTGAATAAAAGGAAACATGCAAGATTCATGGAGGCCATAGGGTGGAATGAAGAAACGGAATCTTAACAAGTGTACTCACCTTTGTAGCTTTCTTCGTTCGGCTACACGCGTTGTTCCCGGATTTGCCACCTTGATCTCAACATAGAGATCCTCCAAATCTCCATGCAATTCACCGGAATCTTGATACTCTCGTGCTGGCAAGATATCAAAGAAAGGGAGAGAACAATAGGCCAAACGCTATTGTTTAACGTGATCGATTGTTCATGTGCTTCCTTATCAAAGACAAGAAAGCAAGAAAGCTTTTGGAGGTGAAGAGAGGGGAGGAGATTGCCGAGAGGGGGGCGCTAGTTTTGTGTGTGAGATGAGATTGAGTTGTTGTGTGTCGTGTGTGTGTTTTGAGTTTATATAGAGTAGTATTCCTACTCCTACTCAATCTCTATAAAAAGAGACACACTTTGACGACTATTAGGATTTGACTAGGTCAAATCCTAGTCAACCAAGGCTTTGATTTAGTCAAAACTTAATCCTAGCCCTTCATCTCATCTACCCTCTAGAAAAATCTCATCCATCCATCCTTGATGGGCCTTATGGAGTGGACCTTTAAATCTGATTTAAATAGTCCAAAAGTCCTAATGGGCTTCTAGTATAAATCTAATAAATACTTAAAACCCAAATAAATATTTTCACCTCTTTAATCTAAATAAAAAAGGGAAATAGCCCATCCCCACTTTAGAAACGCTCCTAGCGTTTGCAGTGGCTGGGACGGCCTTTTCCTTTCCCTTCTTCCTTTTCCAGCGTCCGACACCTTTGTCTTTTACTTTAGAAGTTGAAGCCTCTCCAACCAATACCAACAACGTAGAATTTTTAGTCGTTGTCTCTTATTGGACCAACATGCTTATTAACTCATGTATACCCTTTTTAAGTGCATTCATGTTGTAGTTAACAATAACTTGGTTGAATGAGGATGGGAGTGACTAAATGATCACATCAATATACATCTTGTTATCGAGCCCTACCTTGAGGTCTCGACCTTTTCCACAAAAGTAAGCATCTTGACCCCATGCTCATGTGCAAAGGATCCTTCAGTCATCTTTGTTCCAAAGAATGCCTTTGTAGAGACATACCTAGTATGTCGGTGCGGGACTGCATAGCAATCCTTCTAAAAAGCCATAATGAAAGGAACATCGTCTTGCCTCTCATACTGTTTCTGCTTCTCATTAGTCATAAATGCAATGATGACGCTACGGACTTTCCGGTTATCCTGATGCCATACCTCGAACGTCACACGTTCTTTTGGCGTGGATTCCTTTGGCAAAGTCCGAGGAAACGACTTGTCCATGACATAGCCTTGGTTCTCATAATCGAGGACTATCCTTAGTTGCGCAACCAATTGTTATAGTTTGTTCCATTAAATTTGTTTGTCTCAAGTATGCAGGATAATGGATTCTTGGACATGATTAGATCTACTTTTAAAATAAAAGCAAGCATTCAACATATCGAAATTGTACTAAATAATAAATTAAAGACTCAGATTTCAGTCATTTTGATGCTCCCACTATTTCTACGAAAACACTTCGCTCTCAAACGTCATTTTTGGGAAACCCCTTCCTAGTGGGCTTGGGATCCACAAACAAAATTCTCCATACGCCGCTTTTACTATTCGCACGGAAAATAGCCTTGTGTGAGGTATTCCATATCATTCTCGTCCAACGAGATTCCCAAGTTATTTTGCCTCACCTCCTTCACGTGATCCCGAGGATTCCAAACGAATCACGTTACTAGGTGTTAGACCCAACCCATCAATCAAATCATAGCACTCACTGTCGCCCCCATGACTCGTGAGACGGGAAACATGAGTGTATTCACTTCTTTCACAATAATCATGCAACTTAATTTTAGTCCAAAAGACATGCCAGGACTCGTGAGACCATGCAATTAGGTGAAATCAGTTTCCTCACTTTCATCATCGATGGAAGGCTTGGACAAACAATGTGAGTTCTAGTCCATCTATTAAGGGTCTAATATTTTAACTTTCTAATCAAGTGAGAGTTTTAACAAACCGAGACCTCATCACATATTACATAATTTGCATGCTTTAACAGAAATATGATAAATAAACCATCCATCTATCAATCATTCCACATGCAAAACATATAAAAGCCAAGCACGCCCATGTTGGATGATCACAAGCCCGGAAACTATGCGACCCACTGAGCCCGTAGTGGATCTATGACCAATCTGGGGTTGGTCCTACACTATTACATATTTATGTAGAAATCCATCAACACACTGATGGGCCTTGCATCTTCATCCACTGGGCCTCCAAGGCTTCAGATCTCCATGGGCCTCCTGAGACTCCTCTTTCTAAGCCTTCCTTGATCTTCTTTATTTACAATAAAAAAAATACCTCACTTCTACCTACTCTCATTATAATTGAAATAGAAACCTCGATGAACACCCGGGGGGAGTATATAAGGAGGGAGGAAGAAGGCCTTATTAGTCCAAGGCAACTGGAAGATAAGGAAGCAAAAACGAGGCACACAGGCCCAACAGAAAATAAACCATGCATTCGGTCTAAGGGCTTTGTGATCATCCATTCGTCAATCCCATTAACGAAAATAGCAACATTACACATCCAAGTAAAACATGCTATACATGCAAATACATGATAACCAATATCATACGTAACATGAAATAAATGCACAATTTCTACACAAGAAAATCGACCATCGGTACAACCATTGGAACATTTCTTGCTAGGAAATCCTTTCCTTATTATTAAGACAACATTACATTTTAGGGGGTTCCAAACCTTACCCAAAATAAAATATTTCAAAATAATGTTCTTCAGAAAAATGTGCAGAAAATAACTCAGAATAATCCAAAAATAATAATTTTAGAAAAATAACACAAAGACAGAAAACAGCAACCGCCATCATTGCCGGCGGCCCTCTGCTTGGCCTGGCGCGTGTGCCCCAGCCTGGTCGGCGGGCCACCAAATGATGAGCAGTCTATGTGTACGCGTGTGCACCCTTGGTGTGCAGCGCCGAGCTGCCGCGCGTTCGCAAGGGGCGGCCCAGCCAGTCATCTACGCGCACACCTGGCCGCAACCCTGCGTGTGCGGCCGACTAGCCGGCCCTATCGTTTGCGTGTGCTAGGCGCGCTGGTCAGGCGGAAGCGCACAGGCTCCCCTGCTTGCGTGCACGATCGGCAAACCCGTCTACCGAGCACGCACATTGTGCATGCTTGGACGGGCATCTGCATGCAGGCTCCTCTGCTTGTGCGCGCCTTCTCGGGCGCCCTATCATGCGGTCGGCCGACTGCTACTGCCGCCATCGTTTTCTGTTTCTTGCCATTATTTCTGCACCCTTTTTTCCCAAGAAAACAAGAAAGTAATTCAAGAAACACAAGAATTCCATGATCAATCTTTCAAGTGCAACATTAACACAATTATCCCTAAAATTTACATCATGCTTCAATATGAAAAATAAAGCCACGTAAAACATGTTCATACACATATAGCATGTAGAACCTAGGCCTATACACCGAACCGGGCTCTGATACCACTGTACACCAAGCGGATCAACCCAGGAGAGGGCGCGTGCGGAAGCGCGGGGGCGTTTAAATGTAACAAAAACGTAGACATGCATAATTGAAACAAAATTTAAAAATGATCAAAGGGTGTTCCCTTGATTCTCTTGGCGTTTGGTGTATCTCATGAATAAAAGGAAACATGCAAGATTCATCGAGGCCATAGGGTGGAATGAAGAAATCGAATCGTAACAAGTGTACTCACCCTTGTAGCTTTCTTCATTCGGCTACACGCGTTGTTCCAGATTTGCCACCTAGATCTCAACTTAGAGATCCTCCAAATAGTCCACGCAATTCATCGGAATCTTGATACTCTCGTGCTATCAAGATATCAAAGAAAGGGAGAGAACAATCAACCAAACGCTATTATTTGACTTTATCGATTGTTCATGTGTTTCCTTGTATCAAAGTCAAGAAAGCAAAAAAGGCTTTTGGAGGTGAAGAGAGGGGAGAAGATGGAAGAGAGGAGGGGGCGACGGTTTTGTGTTTGAGATGAGAGTGAGTTGTAGTGTGTTGTGTGTGTGTTTTGAGTTTATATAGAGTAGTAATCCTACTCCTACTCAATATCTATAAAAAGAGACACACGTTGATGACTATTAGTATTTGACCTAGTCAAATCCTAGTCAACCAACGCTTTGAATAAGTCAAACTTAATCCTAGCCCTTTATCTCATCTAGCTCCTAGATTAAATCTCGTCCATCCAGAGTGGACCTTTAAATCTTATTTAAATAGTCCAAAAGTCCTAATAGGCTTCTAGTATAGATCTAATAAATACTTACGCCCAAAAAAATATTTCCACCTCTTTAATCTAATTAAAAAAGGGAAATAGTCCATCTCTTAATTCATAAATCTAATTTATGAATCAAGCCTAATTAATCCAATTAATTCTCAAAGGCTTGATACTCCAAAAGAGGACCAACTTAATCTAATTATATTGTCCCATCTCCCGGAATTAATTCCAAATTAATTCCTTCACTTCCAATGAATTGTGTGTGACTCTTTAAGTTCACCTTCAGCTAAAGTTGGTCGAATCTCCAATTGTTCCATAATCGAAATTCGCCCGTATCATGGGTGGTCGTCTAGTAACGGTCCATGGCACTAGAGGCAAGGTGAAATCATGGCGTGAACATTTAGGCTCCCGAATGCATACGAGTACGGTCCTTCCGTCTACCCTCTCATAGCTATAGTCTAGGGTATGGAATTTGGACGTTGGTCTCCATGTTCACCCATTGAAAACGACACTGGGATCCTATCCCACTGTTCAATTTCTGTGGCCATAGATTTTATAGGGAACGAGTCTCAGAGTGTAAGTGAGACACTACCGTCATACGTTAACAAGAGACGGATTCTCTCTTGGGACTCACCATCCACACTACACATTCTGACTGCACTAGATAGAGCTTATAGCAACCAAATCTTTCGACCCGGTAGCTTTTCGCCAAACCTAAGACACAGGCACGGTGTGTATGTGACTGTCATAGTCCCTCAAGTCCAAGGGCTAATCTCGTACTATCGGAGCTAGGAATACGAGTCATACCGACCAACCCACTCAAGGTTTTCCATATGACGATTCCCGCGAGTCACCTCAGTCAGCCGGCACCGAGCCAACTAACCCACTAATATTGCATGGACGATTTTCATCACTTGTCGATGAAACACGACTGTAATCGTTAGTGCAAGTCTCGTTCGGACCCTCGATACCCAATCTCGAGGTCCTTGACTTGGAGGGTTTTAGACCGATCCACCAAGACTGGATTCATGACTGCTAACTTATGCACAGTCCAGCCTATGGGATTAACGCATCCGGTCTGTGGGCTTTGCTTGTGCATTGAACAGTAATACAAAATTAAGTGAACACATCAAAGTATGAAATGTCATAAACTAAACATCACTTTTATTCAGAACAATTTTGTTTATACCAGAATTACCAGAAACAGGTTACATAAGCCCAATCAGATTGGCTTCACGGTCACCTATTTTAACACTTGAAGGTAACCCCCCTGTGGGTAACTGTTGTTGTGTAACCACTCCAATGGGAGGCGATTACCTGGATAGGGAGTGGGGTTCTCACAGCCCTAACTTCTTCTTCTCTCCTTATTGCAACTTATTTCATTCTTTTCTCTCATTTCCCCACGATCTTGGAGAGAGAAAGATTGGAGTTGTTGAAGTTTCCTTTGTTGCTTTATTACGGCCGTAACTTTATTTTTCATTTTGTGTTTTCTCTTCTGCTGCACTTCTGTCTTCCTTCTTTCTTGGGTTTTCTATTTTCCTTTCATTACCTTTCCTCTGGTGTTAATGGCGTCCTTTGATGAGTCCATCCGTTTTGTGGGAGAGACTCCTGTCGGTGATGATCCCTCGGAGGCGACCTCGCGGGGGACAAGACCAAGCCTGTCCTCCTATGGAGGGCCTCGACAGTGGACCAGCAGGTGTGCGACTGGCATACAACATTGCTTGATAGACAAACCCTCTGATGCAGGGAGGGAAAAATCTAGGAAAAATAATGGTGAGGCCTCTTCAGGAAGCAGGAAGAGGATGAGAGAGTTGCCCTCGCCCGAGGGGTTGGTGAGCTGGAGGAGCCGCTGGTGGTAGGCGGAGAGGGAGTGAGGGCCACCACTCCTATTTTGGTAGAAAAAGTTCCTTCATCTTTTAGAGACGTGGATGCCCCTTGGTTAAAGGAGGAGTACGAGATCCCTGAGTGTTTTGCCATACTCCTCTGTTACCCGGATAGTCAACATGAACTTTCTTCTCCTAACTGTCTGTGTTTCTTCACCGCCCAGGTCCAAGCAAGTCTTCGCCGTTTGGTACCCTTTTTTATTATGATGTTTCTCACATCTTTGGGGTTCCTTTGAACCAACCGAGCCTAACTTATTTTGCCTGCTTGTTGGTTTGCAGTAGTTTTAGTTAGGGATAATTACATCTACACCCCCTAACCTATGGTCTGTTTACACAAACTACCCCTACTTTTTGAATAATTATACATACACCCACTAGAAATGTAATCATTATTTACACAAACCACCCCTATTTTTTAGAAAATTACACTTACACCCCTCAAAAGTATCGACATTATTACACAAACTACCCCTATTTTTTTTGGCTATCAATGGTGGTTTCTGTAATTATGCAAAGGGCAGGGGTGGTTTGTGTAAATAGACTATAGACCAGGAGGTGTAAATGTAATTATCCCTTTTAGTTATTACGTCGTCTCCCTTACAGGCAGTGATTTTACACCTATCTCCAGTTAAAGAAATCTGAGCTTGGTATCTTTCACTTTTTCCCCCCGTCATGGGGTTCGCTTTCTTCATGCTACCAACGCCCCCAAGCATTAAAGGGGGAGTTTCTTTTATGTCCTTCCTCCTACTCGACGGGACTTCCCCCACGAGTAGATATCGACCTCCCTCCCATCAGGCCATTCGGGAAAGGAGAGTGGAGTTGTCCGCCTTCTTGGAGAGGCTAAACTCCAACCTCTACAACTATAAGGGGTTGGTGGATGAGAGGTTTATATTCTTTTTGGGCCTGAGGCCCAAGGAGGTCTCTCTGGAGGATGTTAGAATAGGTGACCATGTAAGCCAATTTTGGCAGGAATATGTAACCTATGTCTAGACAATTCTTTGGTATTTGATAAAATATTTATGAATAAAGAAGTGAAAATTCATATGGCAATACTTTGTTTACGTTCACTTATCTTCATTTACATTTCTGTTCACTACGCAAACAAAGCCCACGGACTGAATAACGTTTTCGGAGACTGGGACTACGCTTGGAGGTAGGTCCATGAAATCAGTCTCACCGAATCAGTCCGGAAATCTCCAAGTCAAGGAATCCCGAAAATGGGTACCGGGATTCCCTTTGAGACTTGCACTAAGCATCTGCTGTCGTATTTCATCGACAGGTGACGAAGGTCGTCTAAGCAGTGTTAGTGGGTCAGCGTGCTAGGAAGCAGCTGACTGAGGTGACTCGCGGGAACCGTCTTACGGAAGGCCTTGAGTATGGTCAGCAAGGTATGACGTGTATTCCCGGTTCCAACGGTACAGGCCAAGTCCTTTGACTTGAGGAACTGCTGAGTTTACCTGTACATTAGGTCTGTATCTTAGATATGGTGAGAGATTGCCAAAATACTCTTGAGTAGTCATAAGCCATGTCTAATGCAGCTCGGGTGTACAAAGTGACAGTAGTTTCCAAGAAAGGATCTGTCTCCTGTCAAAAGGTGTTGACAGTTGAGTCTCATATATGCTCTGTGTCTTGTCCTTGAAATCTGTGGCCACAGTGACTGAACAGAAGGGAAAAGGTTTCCCTTGCGGCGTTTGGTGAGGACAGACCGACACTTAGGTCCAAAATGGGTACCTGCATTTTCCGTGCCCTAGACCCTAAGTGATGAGACCGAAGACAGAAGGACAAGTGTACTGTTAGAGCCTAAATGTTCATCCCCGAAAATTTTCACCTAGTCTCTAGTGCCATGGACCGTTGCTAGATGGCCACCCATGGTAACGGACGGATTCTAGGAATCCGACCAAGTCTAGCTGAATGGTGAACCTAAAAAGTCACACACTATCCACACACACACTTAGTATTTAATTTAGAACTAAATATTAGAGTAAAGGAATGATTAAATTAGATTTAATCAGGTCCTATATTTTCTTGGAGAAATTAATTCCTTCTATTTGATAAAGGGAATTAAATTAATAAATAGGATTTATTAAAAGGGTTGATTTAATGGGCTTAGAATAAATTATAATATTTATTTATTATATTATATTTATTCTTTTTAGCCTTTTGGAATATTTAATAGGATTTAAATATTCCATTAAATTAAAATCAACGGTTGAGATGGAAAGGGGAGATGGAAGGCTAGGATTCGTTTGACTAGGTCAAACACTAGTTTGACTAGGACTTTGACTAGGTCAAAATCCTAGTCAAATTAGGTTACTTAGAGTTTGAGTTTAAAGAGGATTAAACTCTTCCTCTATATAAACCCCTAGCTTCCAACATTTAAGAGATTGATGATTCTTGAAAAAACACACACAACACACACTCTCCCTCTCCTACCTCTCGTCTGCCCCTCTCTCTTTCTCTAGCAAGAAAATATTTTTTTTCCTTAGTTCTTTTTGTTCTTGGAACATTAAGAACTTAGACGAACCAATACCGTTAATTGATAACGAGTTATTGCTTCGTCCACTCCAAAAATAATACTTGTTCGTTGCTAGCACGACGTGCAAGATACGTGGGTGGATCGTGTGTCACGATTTGGAGGATCTCAAGAACGAGGTCTTGGTGCAAAACGGGGAACAACGCGAGTAGCAGTTGAAGACGAAAACGACAACGGGTAGGTCTTGTTTAAGATTTTCGTCTCTCTTTATTTTTCAACTCTATGGCCTCCATGATTTATTTAATTGTTTTATGATCATGAGATACACCGAACGCCCGGGAACCTCAAGGGCACACCCCTTGAGCGTGTTCTTTAAATTAAAAGCATGCCTTTTATTTGTAAAATTTAATATGTTTAATTTTACCGCGCTTCCGCATTCGCGCAATTCCCGGGACGATACACCGGATTTTCTTTCAGTGGTATCAGAGCCCGGTTCGGTGTATAGGCCTAGGGTTTATGTGCGTTATAAGCATGAAACGTGTAATTGGCATGTTTTTTTATTAAATCTTGATTGTTCTTGATTTTAAGCATGTGGATTTTATTGCTTTTGATTCGTGCAAATTTATGAATGTTGGTGATTTTCTGTTTTTGTTGGGAAACGGGGTGGAAAAATTGAACGGAAAACGAGAAACGACGCAGCCGGCCAGCCGGGAGGGCTGGCCGCGCGCAGCCGCACGCTGCCGGCAGGGCAGACGCGCGCAGGCAAGGGAGGCCTGCGCGCGCAGCCAGGAAGGCTGCGCGCAGGGCAGCTGGGCGCAGCGCGCAGCCATGAAGGCTGCGCGCAGGGCAGCGCCTCCAGGCGCGCGCGCAAGGCCGCGCGCCTGCGAGTCCGCGTGTTGACGGGCCCTGGGCGGCGCCGCCAGGCGCGCGCGCACGCAGACGAAGGAGTCTGCGCGCGCGCGCCCGGCAGGCGTGCCCAGTGCGCGTCTGCGCGCGCGCACTGCGCACGGTACGACCGGTAGCCAGCAGGCGAGCGCGCGCGGCGGCCTGCCGGCTTGCCAGGCCGCGCAGCGCGCTGCCGGCCAGGCGCGAGCGCACACAGGCAAGGGGCCTGCGCGCGCGCGCCCGGCCAGGCAGTTCCTGTGCGCGCAGGGGCGGCAGGCTAAGCCTGCTGCCCTGCGCGCGTGCCGGCGAGCCGGCGGCGGCGGCGGCAGCTGCTGCTGCTAGGGTTTCAAAACCCTAGCAGTATTATTCTTTTATTTTTAATTATTTTTAGTTTTAATTTTGAACTAATTCTGAAAAATCATTTTTGGTTCAATTATGCCTATTTTTCTAAAGACATTATTTTGGGAGTAAAATAAATTGGATTCGGAATCCCGGGTTATTTTACTTAAAATAATGAGGAAATGGTTTTCCTAAAACAAGAAAATATTATTACCAATATTTGTGTTTTATTTTTCACACGTTGTGCACATATTCATTAATTATTTTGGATATTTATGATTGGAAATCATATGTTGTTGGTATTATGTAATTATGTGATTGGATCATGTGATTATGTGTGTTGGATGGAAATGGATGATCGCGAGCCCTAAGACCGGATGTATGGTTTATTTTCTGTTGGGCCTGCGTGCCTCTTTTACTGCTTTCTCCTTCTCTCTTTCTAGTTGCCTTGGAATAATAAGGCATTCTACCTCCCCCTTATGTACTCCCCCGGGTTTTTGCTGGGATTTCTATTTTTAATATGTAATGAGAGTAGACTAGGAGTGAGGTTTCCTTTTTTGTAATTGGTGGAGAAGAAAGGAAGGACCACATGGAGAGCCCAGACGGGAGGCCCCTTGGTGTTTTCCATGAAGTGAAGAAAGAGGAAAAGAGACCAAGGCCCATCAGCATGATGATTGGGTTACTATTAATGTAATAGTATAGGACCAACCCTAGATTGACCATAGATCCACTGCGGGCTCAGTGGGTCGCATAGGATACGGGCTCGTGATCATCCAACAGGGGCGTGCTAGGCTTTAATTTTGCATGTGGTTATGATGATGGATGAATGGATTGTTTATTTATCATATAACTGCTATGAATGGTTTATTTACGCATTATGGATGTATGTGTAGATATTTATTTGAGATCTCGGTCATTACTTACTCTCACATTGGTTGGACCAATGTCAAAATATTAGACCCTAGACAAAGTGGACATGAACTCTAGGAGTTTGTCCATGCCTTCCAATCCATGGCATAGTGAGGAAGCTGCTTTAGGTCAATAGCGTGGTCTCACGAGTCGTGGCACGTTATTGTACTTAAAGAAAGCTGCATTATGTCATGAACGAAAAGCGGGCTGCTGCTACCTGTCTCACGAGTCGTGGGGGTACCAGTGGGTCCGTGGCTCGGTCGATTGGGTTGGGTCTAACGCCCAATTAACATGATTTGCTTGGAGTCCTCGGGATCATGTGAAAGGGTGAGGCAATAATCTTGGGAATCACGTAGAACGAGAATGGTATGGAATACCTCCCACAGGATCTTTTCCATGCGAATCGTAAAAGCGGGGTATGGGAAAAATCGCTGTGGATCCCAAGCCCACTTGGAAAGGATTTCCCGAAAATCACGTTTGATAGTACCGTGTTTTCGTATAAATAGTGGGAGGATTAAATGACTAAAGTCCATGCATTTAATTATTTTTATCAAACCACCGTCTTTTATTTTCTGCTGATCGCGCGCTGTTTTCTAAAATGTAGATTTTAAAAAAATGTCTAAGAACCCACTTTCTACCATTCTTGAGACAAACAAATTCAACGGAACAAACTACAACGACTGGTTGCGAAATCTCAGGATAGTCCTAGATTACGAGAACCAAGGCTACGTCATGGACGAGCCTCTCCCTAGGACCTTACCGGAAGGATCCACGCCAGAAGAACGTGAGACGTTCGAGACTTGGCATAAGGATAACCGGAAGGTCCATAGCATCATACTTGCTTCGATGACCAATGAGATTCAGAAGCAGTATGAAAGGCTAGACGATGTCCCTTCCATTATGGCTCGCCTAAAGGATTGCTATGCAGTCCCGGACCGGCATACTAGGTATGTCGCGACCAAGGCGTTCTTTGGAACTAAAATGACAGAAGGATCCTCTGTACAAGAGCACGGGGTTAAAATGCTTACCCTGGTGGAAAAGCTCGAGGACCTAAAGGCAGGTCTCGATAATGAAACGTACATAGATGTGATCCTTCAGTCACTCCCACCCTCCTTTGACCAATTTATCGTCAACTACAACATGAACGCACTTGAGAAGGGCATTCATGAGTTGATCAATATGTTGGTGCAATACGAGGCAACGACTAAGAAGTCCACGCCTTCGGTATTGTTTGGAGGTGCTTCGACTTCTAATACGAAAGGCAAGGGTGCCGGACGTTGGAAGAAGAAGAAAGGGAAGGGAAAGGCCGTCAAAGCAGCTACGAACACTAAGAGTGTTCCCATTGCCAAAGATGGGAAAGGCAAAGGAAAGGGAAAGGTTGTCTCCAAGCAACAGTCAAAGGCATATGACATATGTATCAACTGCCGTGAGAAAGGGCATTGGAAGAGAGAGTGCCCCAAACTCTTCTCGAACCAAGGTATATATGTGATTGAGGTTAATATGGTCACTAGTTCTGCCTCTTGGGTATTAGATACCGGCTGTGGAGCTCACATTTGCAATGACTTGCAGGTGTTGAAAAGAAGCAGAAAACTGGGTAGCGGGGACATGATCCTGAAGCTTGGGAATGGCAAGGCCATCTCGCAGAAGCAGTAGGATCCGTCACTCTAGTGATTAGTGATAATATTAGCATAGATTTAGAACAAGTTTATTTTTTACCCAGTATGATTAAAAACATCATTTCCATTCCATTGTTGGACAATAGTGGTTATGAGTTTAGAATCAATAAAAATTGCTTTTATTTGATGAGGTGTGGAATTGCTCATCTACTTGGTACATTACATAACGGACTCTATATCTTGCAACAAACGAATTTCGTCCTCAATGCACAACACAAATGAAAATTAGATAATAACGGAACGCACGTCTGTGGCACGCTAGGCTAGGTCACATATCCCAAGATAGGATGAAAAGGTTGGTAGACTCAAAGAACCTAGAGGTTGAGGACTTGAGCGATCTACCAACTTGTGAGTCCTGTCTAAGAGGGAAAATGACCAAGAGGCCCTTTGAAGGACAAAGCAGGCTTGCCACAGGTCTGTTGGACTTGGTCCATACAGACGTATGTGGACCACTAAGGATGCAGGCCCGAGGTGGGTTCTCCTACTTCATAACATTCACCGATGATCATTCACGGTATGGTTATGTTTACCTGATGAGGTACAAGTCTGAAGCTCTTGAGAGGTTTAAAGAATTCAGACTTGAAGTGGAGAACCAAACCAACTGCAAAATTAAAATCTTTCGGTCGGACCGAGGCGGTGAATACCTTAGTACGGAGTTCCTAAATTATCTAAAAGAACATGGTATAGTATCAGAATGGACACCTCCAGGAACACCGCAGTTAAATAGTGTCTCTGAAAGGAGGAATCGAACCCTGTTGGACATGGTTCGGTCCATGATGACTTTTACCAAATTGCCCTTATCGTTTTGGGGCTATGCACTAGAAACGGCGGCCAAATTATTGAATTTGGCGCCTACTAGCACATTGACCCAAACGCCATATGAGATATGACACGGCAAGCCTGCATCCTACAACTACTTGAAAGTGTGGGGTAGCCCCGCATACGTCAAGAGGTTAGTGGGAGATAAGTTAGAATCTAGTCTAGCTTATGCAGGTTCGTTGGATACCCTAAAGAAACTGCACGTTATTACTTTTATGACCCCTTGGAACAAAAGGTGTTCGTTTCAAGAAATGCAGTATTCTTGGAGCAAGGCTTCCCGGAGGATATCCAACCTGATGAGCTGATCCTTGAGGAATCAAGTGATGGAATCCAGCCATCAGAAGAAGCCGCGGAACCCTCACTTAGAGGATTCAGGATAGACAGCCGAAGGGCTGACCAACCTTCGAGAAGTCCAACATGCTAGGCATAAAGGATAGCCTCAGGAACAACCAGCCCCGGTTCCTGAACCACCGGCTCCGATACAGTCAGCGCCCACAGTCACCACTGACGTTCCCGTTCTCCATAGGTCCACTAGAGAGTCCAGACCTCCAATGAGATATGGCTTTCTAGGTGCGACCGATCTTTTGGATAACGATCCTAAGACTTATGGAGAAGCGATGTCTGACATCGACTCCGGGAGATGGCTTGAGGCCATGAAAGCCGAAATGGACTCCATGAGCGAGAACCAAGTCTGGAGTCTTGTAGATCCACCGAAAGGTGTTAAGCCAGTAGGCTGTAAGTGGGTCTACAAGCGCAAACTTGGCGTTGATGGAGAAGTCACAACCTTTAAGGCTAGGCTTGTAGCTAAGGGATACACTCAACGACCCGGGGTCGATTTTGAGGATACCTACTCGCCAGTAGCCATGGCTAAGTCCATTCGGATTCTGCTCGCCATAGCAGCATGGTATGACTATGAGATATGGCAGATGGACGTGAAAACGGCCTTCCTCAACGGTTTCGTTGAAGAAGAGATCTATATGGATCAGCCGCAGGGTTTCACGGTCACTGGAGAAGAACAGAAAGTCTGTCGCCTCCAGAAGTCCATCTATGGCCTCAAACAAGCCTCCCGAAGTTGGAACATTCGATTTGATGAAGTAAAACGGGGTTATGACTTCATCAAAAACGAATCCGACCCTTGTGTATACAAGAAGGTCAGTGGGAGCTCAATAGTGTTCCTAGTGCTTTATGTGGATGACATTCTGCTCATTGGTAATGACGTCAGAATGTTAGGAAACACAAAAGCATGGTTGTCAACTCAGTTTTCCATGAAGGACTTGGGTGAAGCCTCCTACATCCTAGGCATCCAGATTGTCAGGGACAGATCTAAAAGGATGTTAGGACTCACCCAAAACTCGTATATGGAGAAAGTTCTTAAGAGATATCGAATGGACAACTCCAAACGAGGATTCCTTCCAATGAGGCATGGGATCAAGTTATCCAAGAAACAGTCCCCACAGACTGATGAGGAACTTGAAAGGATGAAGGTCATGCCCTATGCCTCCGCCGTAGGTAGCATACAATATGCGGTCCACTGCACTAGGCCTGACATTGCGTACGCTTTGAGCGTGACAAGCAGATATCAGTCCTGCGCAGGAGAGGCACATTGGAATGCTGTTAAGGGCATCCTTAAGTACCTAAGAAGGACTAAGGAAATGTTCCTAGTCTATGGCAATGGAGAACTAATTCTGGAAGGCTTTAGCGACGCTAGCTTCCAGTCTGATGACGATGATGCCAAGTCTCAATCGGGGTACGTATTCAAACTCAATGGAGGAGTAGTAGCTTGGAAAAGTTCCAAGCAAGCAACCATTGCTGACTCCACCACAGAGGCTGAATACATAGCAGCTTCAGAAGCTGCTAAGGAAGCGGTTTGGATGAGAAACTACATCCAAGAGTTGGGTGTGGTGCCTAGCATCGCCGAGCCCGTTGTCATCTTCTGTGATAACAACGGCGCTATAGCGCAAGCAAAGGAACTGAGATCTCATCACCGTTCCAAACACATTCTTAGACGCTACCATCTTCATAGAGAAATGGTAGGAAGAGGTGACGTCCGGATGGACCGAGTCAACTCGGCAGACAACACAGCAGACCCGCTGACAAAGCCTATGTCGCAGAGCGCTCATACGCAACATCTTGAGAAGATGGGGATTAAGCATATGGGCAATTAGCTTTAAAGGTCAAGTGGGAGATTGTTAGAATAGGTGACCATGTAAGCCAATTTTGGCAGGAATATGTAACCTATGTCTAGACAATTCTTTGGTATTTGATAAAATATTTATGAATAAAGAAGTGAAAATTCATATGGCAATACTTTGTTTACGTTCATTTATCTGCATTTACATTTCTGTTCACTACGCAAACAAAGCCCACGGACTGAGTAACGTTTTCGGGGACTGGGACTACGCTTGGAGGTAGGTCCATGAAATCAGTCTCACCGAATCAGTCCGGAAATCTCCAAGTCAAGGAATCCCGAAAATGGGTACCGGGATTCCCTTTGAGACTTGCACTAAGCATCTGCTGTCGTATTTCATCGACAGGTGACGAAGGTCGTCTAAGCAGTGTTAGTAGGTCAGCATGCTAGGAAGCAGCTGACTGAGGTGACTCGCGGGAACCGTCTTACGGAGGGCCTTGAGTATGGTCAGCAAGGTATGACGTGTATTCCCGGTTCCAACGGTACAGGCCAAGTCCTTTGACTTGAGGAACTGCTGAGTTTACCTGTACATCAGGTCTGTATCTTAGATATGGTGAGAGATTGCCAAAATATTCTTGAGTAGTCATAAGCCATGTCTAGTGCAGCTCGGGTGTACAAAGTGATAGTAGTTTCCAAGAAAGGATCTGTCTCCTGTCAAAAGGTGTTGACAGTTGAGTCTCATATATGCTCTGTGTCTTGTCCCTGAAATCTGTGGCCACAGTGACTGAACAGAAGGGAAAAGGTTTCCCTTGCGGCGTTTGGTGAGGACAGACCGACACTTAGGTCCAAAATGGGTACCTGCATTTTCCGTGCCCTAGACCCTAAGTGATGAGACCGAAGACAGAAGGACAAGTGTACTGTTAGAGCCTAAATGTTCATCCCCGAAAATTTCACCTAGTCTCTAGTGCCATGGACCAATGCTAGATGGCCACCCATGGTAACGGACGGATTCTAGGAATCCGACCAAGTCTAGCTGAAATGGTGAACCTAAAAAGTCACACACTATCCACACACACACTTAGTATTTAATTTAGAATTAAATATTAGAGTAAAGGAATGATTAAATTAGATTTAATCGGGTCCTATATTTTCTTGGAGAAATTAATTCCTTCTATTTGATAAAGGGAATTAAATTAATAAATAGGATTTATTAAAAGGGTTGATTTAATGGGCTTAGAATAAATTATAAGATTTATTTATTATATTATATTTATTCTTTTAGCCTTTTGGAATATTTAATAGGATTTAAATATTCCATTAAATTAAAATCAACGGTTGAGATGGAAAGGGGAGATGGAAGGCTAGGATTCATTTGGCTAGGTCAAACACTAGTTTGACTAGGACTTTGACTAGGTCAAAATCCTAGTCAAATTAGGTTACTTAGAGTTTGAGTTTTAAAGAGGATTAAACTCTTCCTCTATATAAACCCCTAGCTTCCAACATTTAAGAGATTGATGATTCTTGAAAAACACACACAACACACACTCTCCCTCTCCTACCTCTCGTCCGCCCCCTCTCTCTTTCTCTAGCAAGAAAATATTTTTTTTCCTTAGTTCTTTTTGTTCTTGGAACATTAAGAACTTAGACGAACCAATACCGTTAATTGATAACGAGTTATTGCTTCGTCCACTCCAAAAATAATACTTGTTCGTTGCTAGCACGACGTGCAAGATACGTGGGTGGATCGTGTGTCACGATTTGGAGGATCTCAAGAACGAGGTCTTGGTGCAAAACGGGGAACAACGCGAGTAGCAGTTGAAGACGAAAAACGACAACGGGTAGGTCTCGTTTAAGATTTTCGTCTCTCTTTATTTTTCAACTCTATGGCCTCCATGATTTATTTAATTGTTTTATGATCATGAGATACACCGAACGCCCGGGAACCTCAAGGGCACACCCCTTGAGCGTGTTCTTTAAATTAAAAGCATGCCTTTATTTTTTGTAAAATTTAATATGTTTAATTTTACCGCGCTTCCGCATTCGCGCAATTCCCGGGACGATCCACCGGATTTTCTTTCAGTGGTATCAGAGCCCGGTTCGGTGTATAGGCCTAGGGTTTATGTGCGTTATAAGCATGAAACGTGTAATTGGCATGTTTTTTTATTAAATCTTGATTGTTCTTGATTTTAAGCATGTGGATTTTATTGCTTTTGATTCGTGTGAATTTATGAATGTTGGTGATTTTCTGTTTTTCTTGGGAAACGGGGTGGAAAATTGAACGGAAAACGAGAAACGACGCAGCCGGCAGGGCAGACGCGCGCAGGCAAGGGAGGCCTGCGCGCGCCCGCCCAACCGGCGCGCGGGGCGCAGCGCGCAGCCAGGAAGGCTGCACGCAGGCGCGCGCGCAGGGCAGCTGGGCACAGCGCGCAGCCAGGAAGGCTGCGTGCAGGCGCGCGCGCGCACGCAGACAATGCCTGATCTTGATGCCCTCATTTGTGTAGATCAAATCATGTTCGGTCGATATCTCAAGGAGCACTCAAGGCAGCCATAGGGGCTGCCCAACGACTCCAACTCCTTTTATGAGGGCGTCGACTGAGATACCTACCTCCAGCGATTCCAGGGGAAAGTGGCCAGCTAGCGCCTCCAGGGGGCTTCTGAAAGGGTGAAAAATAGCTTTTCTGGCCAACCCTTAGAGGCGGTTCCTCTACAAGTGGTGACGTGCTCCGCAGTGAAGCTTCCTCCTCCTCCTTCCCCGGAGAGGTAGGGGGATCTTCTCCTCGGCGCCAATAATTTGTTCGGAGTGGGGGTTATATATGCATAACTTCTTTCTGAGGGAGCGAGAGAAGGAATTTTTTCTTCTCTTCGAACTTTTTAAAGGGATGTTTTTGGGGATAGGTGATTGTTATCTTTCTCCTCCAAGGAGGATCTAACAAGCATCTTGGCCGACCATTTTTGTAAGGTAATTTTTTTTTCTTGCTTTTCTTTTTTTACCTGCTAATTCGTGGTCTTTTCTTAACTAACCTGGATCGCATTATGATGCACAGTGGTGGTTGTGATGGGGGAGCTCATGTCTCGCCCGCAGTCCTCTCATCCTCCTCCTCCTCCTTTGGTAGAGAGTCAATGAAAGTAGCTAGAGGATCACATTGAGCATCTGAATGTGGACGTGGCCAAGATGAAGGAGGTTGTAGGTACCTACTAGCAGGTGGGAAAAAGAGGTCAAAAAGCTGAATTACCAAGAGCTAGGTTTGAGGCACTACAAAAGGCAGCAGATGATGGACACTTGGCATTCCCTAATTTTGAGAAAGGTCGGTGCTCCCTCAAGTCTTACTAGCGCCTGCCCGACTATAAAAAGTCGGAGGACTTCCAAAGGGAGTTGGCTCTCTCAGTAGGATCGTTCGTCATGCATGGCTTCACTGTCTGTCAGAGGCAGTTTGCCGCTACGAGTATCCTCTTGTTGGGGTGGAGACTTCGTTTCTTAATTCTGAGGCGACCTTGGAGGAAGCCCCAAATCCTTTTGCGGTAGCCCTTCCACAATTTGCCGCCAAAACTCCCCTAGTAGATTCAGGTAACCGGGCTGCTTACCTCTAATCTTTTGTTACTAAAATCTTCAAATTGTTCAATGATATAGCCGGCAAGTTCATTCCAGATGAGGGTTTGAACGATATCCTGGAGGTTGTAATACAAGAGGTGGACCCCCCCCGTCAGTCAACGAGCCCGTTGCCATGGAGGTGGAGCCCTTAAGGATCCTTCCCCGGAGCCTGAGCCAGTTATGATCCCGACCCCCTTAGAGGAGCTCCACTAGGAGGGAGAGACCCCCCCTGCCTGAGTCAGAGAAGACCCAGAGAGAAGACTGTTAGAAAAGGTGACCAGAAAGCCAATAGGTTTGGCGATTTGTAACCTATTTGACAACTTGATATAATGTAATATTATGTGATGAATAAAATGAGTATTCATCACCAATGATACCTACTTTGTTGTGCTCATTTTACATATGTTAAAATGGTGTTTTACTTATATCGCAACAAAGCTCACAGACCACGATTAACAACTCATACAGTTGGGCCACGCATTGGGATGGTGGTCATGAAACCAACTGATTAAGAGTTGGGTCTGAAATGTTCCAAGTCGAGGACCTCGAGACAGGGTATCGAGAGTCCTATTGAGACTTGCATCAAGAGTCCTATTGAGACTTGTATCAAGAGTCGTGTTCATTGGATGAGTGCCATGTTTCATCGGCGATAGGCGTGGGACGCCTACACGATCTTGATATGTTGGTCGATTGGGGTCGAGCCGACTGGACTGACTCGCAGGGATCATCATATCGAAGCCTTGGAGGCTTGGTCAGTATGATTGGATTTCCTCGGTTCCGATAGTACGGGAGTAGTCCTCAGACTTGAGGAATCATGGTAGTCGCATGCACAGGACGACTGTATCTTGGATCAGGCGAGAGGTGATCATTCTGTAAGATGATCATTATAAGCCTTGTCTAGTGCAGTCAGAATGTGTAGCGAGGACGGTAGATTCCAAGAAGGGGATCCGTCCCCTGTCAGTATGTGATAGAGGTATCTCCTATGCACTCTGAGACACGTTCATGCTGTTTGAAGCTGTGGCCCTAGTGGTTGGTCGAACAGGGAATGGTTTCCTGTGTTGACGCAGTGAAGCATACGTAGTCTCGAGTATTAAGCATAGATGCCTAGTCAAGGATGGGAACCGACGCCCAATTTCATACCCTAGACTGAGGCCGGGAGACGGTAGCCGGAAGTTGTAGTTTTATCTTCGTTCGGCTACATGCATTGTTCCCCGTTTTGCACCAAGATCTCAAGAAAGACACCCTCTAAACCATCTCACTCGCTACACCGGAAAGCAAACAACCCTTGTGCTAGCAAGAAATTATTTGGGGAGAAGAGACATCGATACACGCTATCAATTAACGCAATCGACGTCTCTTATGTTCTAACTTGAATAAATAGAGAAGAACAAAGTAAAATCTTGGAGAGTGTATGAGGGAGATGGACGAAATTGAGAGAGCACGATGAGATGAGAGTTGTAGAGATTAGTAAGTGTGTGTGTGTGTGTGTGTGTGATTTTGAGTATTTATAGAAGATAGAATTTCCTATTCCTACTCAAACTCTTCTAAAGAGACACACTTTGACTAGGATTTTGACCTAGTCAAATCCTAGTCAAACTAGGCTTTGATTAAGTCAAATTAATCATGGTCGTTCATCTCATCAATCCCTTGATCAAAACTTGTCCATCCATTTTGATGGGCTTTATGGAATGGGCCTATTTAATTCTAAATTAAATAGTCCCATGGACTTTATATTAAATCCTATTCAATATACAAGCCCATTAATTTAATTAATGGAATGGAGTTTATTTAATTCTAAATTAAATAGTCCCATGGACTTTATATTAAATCCTATTTAATATACCAAGCCCTTTAATTAATTCACCCTTTTAATCTAATTAAAAGGGAAGCCCATGCTTTATAAAATTCATAAATCTAATTTATGAACTCAAGACCAATTATTCCAAATAATCTATCGAGGCTTGAATCTCCAAGAAGTATAATTTAATTCCATCAAGTTAAACTTTCTCCAGAAATTAATTCCAAATTAATTCCCTTTCATTTGGTGTAGCGGGTGTGACTCTTTAGGTTCACCTTTCAGCTAGACTTGGACCTACTTCTTGTTATTTCATAACCAAAGTAGTCCGTTACCATGGGTGGCCATCTAGCAACGGTCCATGGCACTAGAGACTAGGTGAATATTTGTTGTGAACATTTAGGCTCCGAGTTACATGCAGGTATGGTCCTACCGTCGCTCCGAGTTACATGCAGGTACGGTCCTACTATCGCCTGTCTCCCGGCCTTTAGTCTAGGGCATAGAATTCGAATGTCGGTTCCCATCCTTGACTTAGGCATCTATGCTTAATGCTTGAGATAGGTTTGACTTGACGTAGGAAATCCTTTCCTACACAATCAAGTGCTATGGCCATAGACTTTGTAAGTCTAAACCATCTCAGAGCGCATAGGAGATCTCGTTGTCATATCCTTTGACAGGGGACAGATCCTATCTTGGAATACACCGTTCTTACATACTCCGACTGCACTAGACAAGGCTTACGATGACCATGTGATACAACCCAGTCAAATTTCACCAGATCCAAGATACAGCTTTAGTATGTACGGGACTGCCGTGATCCTCAAGTCCGAGGACTAATCCCGTACTATCGGAACCTAGAATACGAGTCATACCGACTAAGCCCGACTGGCTTCCATATGACGATTCCCGTGAGTCACCTCAGTCAGCAGCCACCTAGCTTGCTGACCCACTAACACTGTATGGACGAGCCTCGTCACTTGTCGATGAAATGTGACTGCAGATGCTTAGTGCAAGTCTCAAATGGATTCTCAATGCACTGTCTCGAGATTCCTTTGACTTAGAGTATTTCAGATCGATTCGGCGAAACTGATTTCATGAACCTATCTCCAAGCGCAGTTCCAATTTCCCAAAATGTTATTTCAGTCTGTGGGCATTTGTTGTGGCATCGAAACAATGCAAGCAGTAAGCACAACAAACTTATGCCTATGAATCCTTACTACATTCATTAACATAATATTACTTGTTCAAAGATTGACGAATGGTTCTCAGAACAACCAATACCATTGACTTTCTGGTCACCTATTCTAACAATCTCCGACTTGACCATTAAGTCAATTACCCACTTTATTCAGAATCCTCTGAGTATGAATAATTTACGATACCGACTAAGGTATTGTGAGTCTGCTTATATTTCCTTGCTGAAGCAATACGGTCTAACCGTGTTACCTCTATCCACCATTGCCTCCTAGAGATGGTGGTTGTCTAAGAATATTTTCATGGATCTTGTGATGAGATCTCGTGCCAATACTTCCATAGCCAAGTTGCCTGCCATATAGGGGAACATGGCTTGGCCGTGCTAGGCGCCACGTCCATCCTATGGACGCGGTCTTCATCAGTGACCACTATCCGATGCACTCGTCATTGGGCCTGACTGTGCATACCTTTGAGACTAACTTGTTTTCACTATGCTCTGGAAGCTAGTATCGCTTTAGCCTTCCAAAGAAACTCTCAACAGACGGTGCATCATGAACACATCTATAGTCCTTATTCAGGTACTAAGGATCGTTCTTGATTGCTGTCTTCACCCCCTCAGTGCATTACCGATTTTTGTTGAGTCATGCAAGAAGCACACTCAACATTGGTTCCTATGCACCGAGTAAACATATGATATGTTTGCCTAGGGTTAAAACGTAGGGGATACTCAACATCCAAGCCTTCTCATTAGTCCACCGTGACTAAGTCTCGAATGACTTGATGCTTTATTCATAGAATCTAAGCTTTCTAATCAATCTTATCATGACTGAGTCTCGAACAACTTGTCCCTCTATATATCTGTGTTTTCTCATCAGAATACGATTGACTGAATCTTTGGAAAAACTCAATTCATGATATGTATGTGGGAACCCAAAAATATCATGGAGAATTTTCGTGAGTTACAATTGTATTTTAGTGATTCCTAATATCTTGAATTCATCCATGAATCAAGACATTACGCACTTAAACACATGGAACACCATTTCTACTCCCACTGATCACCTACGTCGTTTAAGACCAAGTCATGCTCCGTATGAGCTCATCAAAACGAATATTCCAGTTATGCAGTGTTTCAAACCTTGTTTGAATTTCCTAGCGGATTCTATGGCTCCTCTCCATACATTCTACTATGATGTCCAACATCACGTTCCGCAGGTCATTTGGATCACTATCCAAATTTGACCGAACATATCCCGATCACTCGTACCTTTTACGACATTCGGGTTCGTTCTTAAGGGGACTTGGAATATGATCAATTAAGTAAGAAATGCGATTAACGTTTAGCATTATTCTGTCGTAAACTTATACAAACCAGACAACCGAGTCTAATTTGTCTCCCACTAGTCCCTTAACACATGTAGGATCCTTCTACATGCTCAAGGACTTTTTCGGACACAGGCTTCCCAAACCATGGCTCCTTGTGCGTGAGTCCTAGCAAAGTGCCATGTTCCTTTACGTTGGCAATTTTCGAGTCACGGGCTAAGGTAATTTTGTGAAACTTCGATCGATCTTCGTCCAACGAGGCTTGATCGTTCCCTTTATCAGAGACCGTCACACTTGGCCTTTACAGGAAACGTTTCATTGAGAATTCCATTCTCAACTGGATGTTCAAGAGCTCCCACTAAATACACGGCCTTTTCGATCCTATCAAAACAGGTTTAATTTTGCAACCATTTATGGTTCACCTCCTTAAGCCTAATTCCCAAACCTCCTATGGGACCTTTAGACTTTTGAACCCTCTTATGGTCTTGTGTATTAGTAACCTACAGTTGTCTTATTGGATCCCTTCCAATAGACTATTTGGCAGGCCTACTTCATCCAACAAAGAGCTTTGGGACTTTCCTCTTTATAAAAGACTTGTAAATTTAGTCGATTCAAATCATCTATTTCTAGATTCATCGAACTTTCCAATTTACTTATCTTTTAACAAGAGGAAACATCCTAGCTGTTGCAGATGCCAAATCTGTAAGTTAGTCTTGATTAATCCATTTAGATAATTTGAATTTTGAGTATCCATAAACCTTTTATGGGATGGTATTTTAGGCATTTACGTGCAAACACTAGCAAACATGAAACAATATTCAATAATTTTGTTGATCAAATATGTATGCAATAAAACCTTCGTCCAACAAAGAGACATACTTTTGATCATGCTAGATTACGTAATTCCTATAAACTATCCTAACATGATCATGATTATTGGCCTAACATGTCTCTAATCATTTTCATCAATGGACCTTGCCATTGTTGAATCCTAGAACTGTTCTTGGCTTTTAAGTTCTTATTCACTTTCTGCAAACCACTCGCAGATTAGTGATAGGAACGGTATCAAATACCAAATAGAGTAAAAGTGATCATGTCAATACTCAATATCAAATTTTACCTACATTGGAGAGGGGTTTAGGTTACTCCCTTTTCCAATGGCCCTCTTTACGGCAGTGAATGCTTACGTTCTTAGAAATCTATGAACTTGACTGCTTGAACCTTTTGCTCTTTCCTTTACCTCCACCTTGTGTTGTAAAGGAACAGCACTTGAAGTGCTTAATAGTTGATGTCACCTTACCCTTCTTCCTCTTTTGGCGTCTGGCACACTTGCCTTTCGCTTATGGAGGTTGAAGCCTCTCCTACTAGTACCGACGGCGCAAATTTTGCAATCATTACCTCGTACTAGACCAACATAATTACAAACCTATGAAGATCTTTTCTAAACTCATTCATGTTGATAATTAATGGTTCGTGGGAGGAAGGAAGAGACTGAAGGATCATGTCAATGTACATCTCTTTTTCAAGACTGACATGGAGATCTTTTGAGCTTCTCCACTAGGGATTGCATCATCACTCCATGTTCTTTGTACAGACATCCCTTCCGTCATCTTAGCTTCAAAAATGCCTTCGTTGCATTTTACCCTACATGCTGGTCCGGGACCATATAGACGTGATGTAAACGAAGCATAGTTTGAGCCAACATCATTATATCCTACTTGTCGATGGTCGTCCTTCAACTTTTGAACGCCAAGCGTTGCTTTGTTGTCGACCCCTCCGGCAAGGGTTGAGGAACGTCCTCATCCGGTATGTGAGTTAAAGTTCTAGAAATCTAAGACCATCTTAAGATTTCGCAGTCAATTCGTGTAATTTGTTCCCTTTTAATCAGCCTCTTAGTAATGTGTTTGGTGGATTCTTAGACATTCACAATATATATAAAGCAGAAAATAATAAGCAGAATGAAGTAATATTTTGGTTAAGTCTCGGTCTTTAGTCCTTAACCCCTCCCACTATTTCTACGAAAACACGACACTCTCAAACGTTGTTTCGGGAAATCCTTTCCTAATGGGCTTGGGATCCACAACGATCTCCCCCATACCCTGCTTTTATGATTCGCATGGGAAAAGAACCCGTGGGAGGTATTCCATACCATTCTCGTTCCACGAGATTCCCAAGATAATTGCCTCACTCTTTCACGTGATCTCGAGGACTCCAAGCGAATCGCGTTATTCGGCGTTAGACCCGACCCATCAACCGATTCATAGACCCGCTGCTACCTCCACGACTCGTGAGACAGGTAACAACAGTCTACTCCTCGTTCACGACAAAGTGCAGCTTATTTTAAGCACGATAGTCGTGCCACGACTCGTGAGACCACGCTATCGACCTAAAAGATCTTCCTCCCTTTGCCATGGATGGAAGGCTTGGACAGACTCCCAGAGTCTTAGTCCATTTATTAAGGGTCTATATTTAGCTTAGTTGAACCAAGTGAGAGTTTTCATAGAACGAGACCTCATCACATATTAAGTGCATTGCATGCGTTATAGCAGAAATATTCTAAGCATGAATGTAAACATACATAACCATATAGAATACTCATAAGCATATAAAACGCATTGCATGCAAAATAAATCCTAGCACGCCCCTGTAGGATGATCACAAGCCCAAACCTATGCGACCCACTGAGCCCGCAGTGGATCTATGGTCAATCTAAGGGTAGGCCCTATGCTATTACATGGTTTAATAACCCATTTCATGCAATGGGCCTTGTAAGTCCTCTTTATCTTCTTGGGCTCTACATCGTGGGCCTACACCGGGCTTCTTCTCCATGGATCCTCCATGGGCCATCTGATGGCTACCTCCATGGGCCTCCAACACCTTGGGCTTGTCTTCTCTTGCAGCTTTTATTTACAAAACTAAAACCTCACTCCTAATTCTACTCTCATTACATCATAAAATAAGAAACCCCAATTAAACATTTGGTGGAGTACATTAGGAGGGAGAGAGAAAGACTTATTATTCCAAGGCAACTAGAAGAGAGAGAGAGAAAAATAAAGAGGCACACGGGCCACAACCAAACAAATAAACATAAATAAAGCATACATGTGGTCTAGGGGCTTTGTGATCATCCTTCGTCAATCCAATTAACACAAAATAGCACAAATACATATCTCACATAAAATATGCTATTCAAATATCAATGATATCCTATATCATAAAATAAATGCAGAAATTACATGTAAAATATTCACACCAAACATTGGATAATAGTGCAACCTATGCACAACGATTTCTGTTCGAAAATCATTTTCCATAATTAACAAGGCAATATTAATTCTAGGAAATAATTAATTTCAACCAAAATTAACATGCCCCAAGTTAATTAATTCAGAAAAATTCCCAGAATAATACAGAAAATCAAATTTTTTGAAAACGCACGAAAATAATGAAAAATAAAAAAACGGTCTAGCACGGCCTGCGCGCGCATGGGCCCTCGCCCGCGCGCGTAGGTGCTGTCCTCGCATAGTTCCTGCGCAACAGCATGCACGCAAGTGCAGTGCGCACGCCTACGCACATGGGCCCTCGCCCGAGCGCGCGCAGGCGTGTGCCTGATGCCTGCTGTGCCGCCTCCCTACCGGCCACCACCGTTTTTCATGTTTAAATATTTTCTTGCAAATAATTTTCTGAAACACAAAAACCAACAATTCAAGAATATGCTCATATATTGAAGAATCCCAAAATCCAACATTTGTGCAATATTAATACATGTCAAGATCTACTCATGCTCATGCCATAAAATAACCATGATGTCCAACATCATAAAACGTAGAAATTATTGCAAAATTTTACATTCAAATCTTGATCATTGGTGCAACAATTGTAAGAATTAAATCTTGTTAGGAAACCTTTTCCTCATCAACAAAGGAACATTTATTTTAGAAAATTCCAAATCTAGAAAATAAATATTCTAAGTCAACGGGTTCAGAAAAACGCAGATAATATCATAAAAATAATTCAAGTAACAACAGTTTTGAAAAACGAGCAAAAAATAGAAGGAAACGGAAAACGGCACAGCCGGCGGCCAGGCGCGCGCGTCCAGCATAGACGGCCGTGCCTGCCGTGCGCGCGGCCAGCGTGCTGCTGCTGCCGGTTCGCCATTTTTCACTCCTTTTTCGACTTTTCATGCCTTTTTTCTGAACCACAAGATAAATTCAACCAAGAACATGTAAATACATATTCAAGAAAACCAAGATCTAAAATCCCATGCAAAAATTAAACGCCAATCAAGATCTACGGTAAATATGCTATAAACGTAAACTAAAACACGTTTATCACGCTTAACGCATATAGCACATAATATTCTAGGCCTATACACCGAACCGGGCTTTGATACCACTAAAACGTTATGTAGATCGGCCCGGGAGATGAACACGAATAGCTGAAGTACGAAAGATTGCATAATAAAATTGCAAAGCATAAATTAAATGGAATTTAAACCATGCATAACATACAATAAACGAATCAAGGGTTGTGCCCTTGATTCTCCCGGACGTTCGGTCTATCTCGATGTTCAACAAAACACAACATGGAGGCCATAGAATTTAAATCAAAAAAACGTAATTAAACAACCTACCCGGTTGTAGTTTTGTCTTCGTTCGGCTACATGCATTGTTCCCCATTTTGCACCAAGATCTCAAGAAAAGACACCCTCTAAATCATCTCACTCGCTACACCGGAAAGCAAACAACCCTTGTGCTAACAAGAAATTAATTGGGGAGAAGAGACATCGATACACGCTATCAATTAACGCAATCGACGTCTCTTATGTTCTAACTTGAATAAATCAAGAAGAACAAAGTAAAATCTTGGAGAGTGTATGAGCGAGATGGACGAAATTGAGAGAGCATGATGAGATGAGAGTTGTAGAGATTAGTAGGTGTGTGTGTGTGTGTGTGTGTGTGTGTGTGATTTTGAGTATTTATTGAAGATAGAATTTCCTATTCCTACTCAAACTCTTCTAAAGAGACACACTTTGACGAGGATTTTGACCTAGTCAAATCTTAGTCAAACTAGGCTTTGATTAAGTCAAATTAATCATGGCCCTTCAATTCATCAATCCCTTGATCAAATCTTGTCCATCCATTTTGATGGGCTTTATGGAAAGGGCCTATTTAATTCTAAATTAAATAGTCCCATGGACTTTATATTAAATCCTATTTAATATACCAAGCCCATTAATTAATTCACCCTTTTAATCTAATTAAAAAGGAAGCCCATGCTTTATAAAATCCATAAAATCTAATTTATGAACTCAAGCCTAATTATTCCAAATAATCCATCGAGGCTTGAATCTCCAAGAAGTATAATTTAATTCCATTAAATTAAACCTTCTCCCGAAATTAATTCCAAATTAATTCCCTTTCATGTGGTGTAGCAGGTGTGACTCTTTACGTTCACCTTTCAGCTAGACTTGGACCTATTTCTTGTTATTTCATAACCAAAGTAGTCTGTTACCATGGGTGGCCATCTAGCAACGGTCCATGTCACTAGAGACTAGGTGAATATTTGTTGTGAACATTTAGGCTCCGAGTTACATGCAGGTACGGTCCTACCATCGCTCGATACGTACGGGTACAGTCCTATCATCGCCTGTCTCCGGGCCTTTAGTCTAGGGCATGGAATTAGGATGTCGGTTCCCATCCTTGACTTAGGCATCTATGCTTAATGCTTGAGATAGGTTTGACTCGACGTAGGAAATCCTTTCCTACTCAATCAAGTGCTATGGCCATAGACTTTGTGAGTCTAAACCATCTCAGAGCGCATAGGAGATCTCGCTGTCATATCCTTTGACAGGGGACAGATCCTATCTTGGAATACACCGTTCTTACATACTCCGACTGCACTGGACAAGGTTTATGATGACCATGTGATATAACCCGGTCAAATTTCACCAGATCCAAGATACAACTTTAATATGTAGGGGACTGCCGTGATCCTCAAGTCCGAGGACTAATCTCGTACTATCAGAACCGGGAATACGAGTTATACCGACCAAGCCCGAGTGGCTTCCATATGACGATTCCCGTGAGTCACCTCAGTCAGCAGCCACCTAGCTTGCTGACCCACTGACACTGTATGGACGAGCTTCATCACTTGTCGATGAAATGCGACTGCAGATGCTTAGTGCAAGTCTCAAATGGATTCTCGATGCCCTGTCTCGAGATTCCTTTGACTTGGAGTATTTCAGACCGATTCAGCGAAACTGATTTCATGAACCTACCTCCAAGCACAGTTCCAATTTCCCGAAATGTTATTTCAGTCTGTGGGCATTTGTTGTGACATCGAAACGATGCAAGCAGTAAGCACAACAAACTTATGCCTATGAATCCTTACTACATTCATTAACATAATATTACTTGTTCAAAGATTGACGAATGGTTCTCAGAACATCAAATACCATTGACTTTCTGGTCACCTATTCTAACAAGAAGTTGGTGTTCTTCCCATATTGAGCATGGCCAAAATGCTCCCTTGGAGCAAGCAAAATTCAGCCATGTTCCATGCAAGGTGGCGGTTGACTTGTCCCATTTAGTAAGAGACAAATCAACTCCAATCAAGCCCTTCCCTTTTGGTATGATTTGATCATACCTTAAAAGTTGGTAGGCTTGATTGAAGAATTAATGGTGATTGATTGGATGTATCTAGACATCCTTGGATGAACCTAGACACATTCCAATAATCACATTAAGTATGGAGTATATACAACACCTTGTGCATTAGAATCATAATTCATCTTTTTCAAGGAAAAAGAGAAGACAATTCGGCCTCTCCTCTCTCTCTCTCTCTCACTCTCGGCCCTCTCTCTCCCTCTCCCACTTGTGTTCTTGATTTGATTTGGATCAAAAGGAAGAACAAAGTAGGTTTGAGAGAACTCTTCAATCGATTCCTTCCTAAATCGGCTTTCTTCTAGCAAGGAAAACGTGTGTTTCTTTCGGTGTGGTGTAGATCACCTTTGGAGAATCCATACGTTTGGATTTCATGAGCATTCCGGAGAAGGAACAACGCAAGTAGCCGCGCATACGTAAATCATCAAAGGTAACGGTTTTATTACGCTTTGGTTGATTTACAATTTATCTATGCCCTATGTGTTATATGTCTTTTTATTAATACATTCTACATCGAACGCCCGGTTGAGCACCCAAGGGTACACCCCTTGGGATCACGTTACTTTGAATTTGATTTAAATTTACGCACTTTACTCGCTTTCTCGCTTCCGCTCGCGCTCCCGGGTGGATCCGCTTGTCCTTGAAGTGGTATCAGAGCCCGGTGTGATGTAAGGGGCATTGATCTATGTGCTTGGCATGATCTACTTGCTTTTATGGCTTTAATGACATGTAGGGGTGGGCGAACGGGTCGGGTTAGTCGGCTCCCGATCCAACCCGTTCGAATTCGGATTAAACGGATCGAATTTATCGGGTATTAAGTCGGGTTCGGGTACCCCAAAACCCGAATAAAATTATATTGGGTCGGGTTCGGGTATTAAAATCCTACTTGATAAACCCGATCGGGTACCCGACTAATGAAAGGGGAAAAAGTGGATATTATTTCCCCTAATTCCCGAATTCAGAAAGAGAACCCGTATTCAACTATTCCCCCAAATCCCCACTTCTTTCAGTAAAAACCTAAAACCCTAATTCCTAAATTCCTGCCGACGAACGACGAAGAACATGACAACGGTGAGTCGGCGACACTGCAACTGTGACAGATTTGCCGACGAAGAACGTGACCAAGCCGTGAGCCGCAAGTGCAAGTGCGAGCGTGAGGGGTGAGTCTGATTTTGGAAGCCGCAATTTCTGATTCGATTTTCTAAAGCCGCGACGGGCAGACGGGTTTGAGGTGAGCAATTTGGTTTGTATTTTGTAATGGTGATTGGTTTGGTGGTGGCTCTGTAAATTTGGTGATTATTATTTCTTCAGACCTGTAGGCTGTAATGGTGAATTGGTGATTGGTTTGAAGTTTGATTGATTTCTGATTTTAATGGCGGTGGGCCTGGTGGCTCTGTAACTGTAATGGTGAATTGGTGATTAGTTTGAAGTGGGCTATATGTGTAATGTGCTTAATAGTTAATACTGCAGTAACTTGATTTATAATGTGCTTAATAATGTCACTTGCTTAATAATGTGCTTAATTATTCACTTGCTTTATAATGTCACTTGCTTAATAATGTGCTTAATTTCATTTGTAAATTACTTATTCTTTGTAAATTGGTACGACCTTTTGGCATAAAGTATCTTTTGACTTGATTAAGATAGACACATTATACTTATTCATAATCATAATAATTCACATAATTACTTTAAAGCGACGTAACTTTTGACTGATATTTTTTTGGTTTTATTTCAATTTTGTAGATGTCAAATTCTCAGTCTCAGTCTTCACCAACTATAGGCTTATCAGATGCTCAAGGCGTAAATCAGGTCAGTGGTGATAATCTTGACTTTGAACATGATTGTGATGTTGAAAAGGGTACGGTTATATCAGAGGATGAGGATGGCAATCTACTTGATTCTAGGAAAAGAAAAAGAGGGTAGTGACTTCAAGATCACCTTGGTGGGATCATTATCATAAATTCTATTGTGAAAAAGATAAATTTCAAAAGGCTAGATGTAAATACTGCAGTAGGAAAATCAAAGCTGATCCAAAAGTACATGGAACTAGGCCTTTGAAGAGCCACTTTGAATCCTGCAAGAAGAAACCTCATGACGTTTCCACCAATCAACTTGTTTAGGCGAGAAAGATGCCCCTCTTGTTAATTGGAGATTTGAGCAAGACAAAATTAGAGAGGCTTTGTCTTACATGTTGGTTGTAGATGAGCTCCTATTTAAAACGGTTGAGAATCCCGGATTTAGACATTTCATGTCTGTTGCTTGTCCAATGTTTGCTATTCCATCAAGAAGGACAATAACAAAAGACATTTTTCAAATGTATGTGAATGAAAGAGCAAAATTGAAATCATTTATTAAAAATCATGCTCAAAGGGTTTGCATCACCACAGACACTTGGACATCTATCCAAAAAGTCAATTATATGTGTCTCACTGCTCATTTCATTGATGATGATTGGAATTTACATAAGAGAATTTTGAACTTTTGTCCAATTATCGGACACAAAAGTGAAGAAGTGAGTAAAGGTGTTGAGAAATGTTTGCTTGAATGGGGTATTGATAAGATTTTTACTGTTACCGTTGATAATGCATCTTCTAATGACGGGGCCATGGTTTTCTTAAAAAAGAAGCTTGAAAGTTGGGGTCACAACATTTTAGATGGTAAATATGTGCACATGAGGTGTATGGCATATATAATTAACCTTGTGGTTCAGGATGGTTTAAAAGGCAAGGATGAGCATGATGCCAATCTCTCGTATTTAGAGGGGCCGTTAGGTATGTAAGAAACTCTCCGGCTAGGTACAAGAAATTTCAAGAATGCGCCGAATTTATGGAAACCAAAAAGATGTTGTCTCTTGATGCACCTACTAGATGGAACTCCACCTACTTGATGTTAGAAGCTGCGACATGCCTTAAGAGAGCATTTGATGCTTATGAAGACATAGATCTTGCTTATAGGACTGATCTTTCAAAGAAGCCATTTGATGGGGTTCCGGTTGAACACGATTGGGATAGAGCAAAGCTACTATTGAAGTTTTTGAAGCATTTTTACCATCTCACTTTGTGCATTTCCGGTTCTTCATATATCACATCTAATATTGTTTTTCATGAAATATGTGAAGTTGATTTGCTTCTCAGACGGTGGTTTAGTAGTGATGATATTGAGTTAAGTGAGATGGCAAGAAAAATGAAAGAAAAATATGACAAGTATTGGGGATCAATTGAAAAGATGAATATGGTTTTGTATTATGGTGTGATTCTTAATCTACGTCAAAAATTGGGATTTGTCGATTTTTCTTTTAACAAATTATATGGTGGTATTGGAAAAAGTGATGCAATGAAAGAGAAAGTAAGGGATGGTCTTCATGAGTTGTTTAATGACTACAAGGTAAGATATGGGCACACTCTTCAAGCGACTCTAGAGACCGTGGAATCATCATCTAGTCGTGTTTCTGCATCTTCCTCATCAATGGAAATGTCTATGTATGATCAAGAGAACGAGAGGACACGTGAATTCACTTTACAACAAGAGTACATGATGTACATGACGGGGGGAAAAGATCACATGAAGTCAGAGTTAGAGAGGTATCTTGCTGAAGATGTCGAAGAATTTAGGGAAAAGTTTGATATATTGAAATGGTGGAAAGTGAACGCTCAGAGGTTTCCAATTCTCTCAAAGATGGCTCGAGATATTGAAGGACAAGCGGATCTGCCCGGGAGCGCGAGCGAAAGCGAGAAAGCGAGAAATCGTGCACGAATTTAAATCAAATTCTAAATACGCGAATCCCAAGGGGTGTACCCTTGGGTGCTCAACCGGGCGTTCGATGTAGGATGTGTAAATATTAAAAACATATATTTAAGCACATAGGGCATAGATATATAAATGAAATCAATCAAAGCGTAATAAACCGTTGCCTTTGATTTTTTAGCGTATGCTCCCGGCTACTTGGGTTGTTCCTTCTCCGGAATGCTCACGAAATCCAAACGTATGGATTCTCCAAAGGTGATCTACACCACACCGGAAGAAACACATGTTCTTCTTGCTAGAAAAGAACGGGTTTAGAAGGAATCGGTTTAAGAGAAGAACACTATGAATTAGTGTTCTCTTAAACTTACTTTGCTCTTCTTCTTGGTTCAAAATCAAGTGAAGAACACAAGTGTGAGAGAGGGAGGGAGCACGAAATTTGAGAGAGAGAAGAGGATTTTTGTCTTCTCTTTTTCCTAGAAAAAGATGAATAATGAATCACTTATGCTTGGTGTTGTATATTCTCATATATATATATAATTAATGTGATTATTGGAATGTGTCTAGGTTCATCCAAGGATGTCTAGATTCATTCCAATCAATCACCATCAATTCTTCAATCAAGCCTACCAAAATTTATGGTATGATCAAATCATACCAAAAGGGAAGAGCTTGATTGGAGTTGATTTGTCCCTTTCCAAAAGAGATAAGTCAACATACCACCTAGCATGAAACATGGCTGATTTTGCTTCCTCCAAGGGAGCATGTCGGCCATATTTAATTAAGGGAAGAAGTCCAACTTCCTCCTATTCCAAAATAGGAATTATTTCTCCTCTCGGGTATAATTTAACGGACCTGGTTTTATCGTAATCCAATTACGACGAATCCAACATTAAATCCAATTTAATGTTCATTTAAATTATTCTCGTTGGTCTTTTAATCCAATTAAAAGATCCAACGTCTCAACCTCCTCGGTGATTCGTGTGTGACCCTCTCAGCTAGACTTGGGCCCGTGTCCCACAAGGGCCCGTTACCATGGGTGGCCGTCTAGCAACAGTCCATGACACTAGAGACTAGGTGAATTGGTGTGAACATTTAGGCGCCGATTCCGTACGGGTATGATCCTTCCATCTACCCCGTCTCCCGGCCTTAGTCTAGGGTATGGAATTGGGTGTCGGTTTCCATCCTTGACTAGGCATCTATGCTTAATACTCGAGACCACGTATGCTTCATTGCGTCGACACAGGAAACCATTCCCTGTTCGACCAACCACTGTGGCCATAGCTTCAAACAGCATGAACGTGTCTCCAAGTGCATAGGAGATACCTCTGTCACATACTGACAGGGGACGGATCCTCTTCTTGGAATCCACCGTCCTCGCTACACATTTTGACTGCACTGGACAAGGCTTATGAAAATCATCTTACAGAATGATTACCTCTCGCCAGATCCAAGATACAGTCGTCCTGTGCACGTGACTGCCATGATCCCTCAAGTCTGAGGATTACTCCCGTACTATCGGAACCGGGGAAAACCAATCATACCGACCAAGCCTCCAAGGCTTCCATATGATGATCCCCGCGAGTCAGTCCAGTCGGCTCGACCCCAGTCGACCAACCCATCAAGATCGTGTAGGCGTCCCACGCCTGTCGCCGATGAAACACGGCACTCATCCAATGAACACGACTCTTGACGCAAGTCTCAATAGGACTCTCGATGCCCTGTCTCGAGGTCCTCGACTTGGAACGTTTCAGAACCAACTCTTAATCAGTTGGTTTCATGACCACCATCCAATGCGTGGCCAACTGCACGAGTTGTTATCCATGGTCTGTGGGCTTTGTTGCGATATAAGTTAAACACCATTTTAACAAATGTAAGATGAGCGCAACAAAGAAGGTACCATTGGTGACGAATACTCATCTAATTCATCACATAATAATATTACATTTACATCAAGTTGTCAGATAGGTTACAAATCGCCAAACCAATTGGCTTTCTGGTCACCTATTCTAACAGATATATTGGCGGTTCCCATCTCGACTGTTGCTTCAAAGGCCACATTTAGCACTGGTGGTCTCGTTCTTGATGCATTTAGGAGCTCATTGTCTCCTAAAATTGTTCAAGCCATTATTTGTGCTCAAGATTGGATCCGTAAATATTCCAAGCCAATAAGCATAGAAGAAGATTTAAATGAAGTTGAAATGCTTGAGCAATGTACTTTTTATTTTTTCCTTTTGCTTTGTTTTGTATTACATTAATGCATTACAATAATATCAATATTTTTTTGTTTTCTTGTAGAGTTGACAAAACTCGGAGTTGATTTAACAATCATTGATATTTGACTGGACAGTCGAGAGTCGAGACTATTGGATTATTTTGGATCTACTATTTCACATGTAATTGTGAATTGATGATGGAATGTAATAGCTTCATGGATCTTTTATTTTGGACCTACTATTTCACATGTTTTTTCATAGTTGTGACTTGTGACTTGTGACTTGTGGACTTGTTGGGCACTTGATGGCTATTGATGATGCATGTGAAATTGTGAATTGTGGAATGAATTTGTGGTGTGTAAAATTCTTTATGTTTTATGATTTTGGATTTGGCAGGTTAATTTATTTTGGATTAAGTTTGATGGTCGTGTGAATATAGTTTGATGATTTTGTATTCAAATGGTTTGGCCCAATTTTTCAGTTTTTTTTTTTTTTAAATGGGTGGTGTACCGGAACCCGACAATTGGGTACACGAACCCGATTAGTCGGGTACCCACATTACTCGGGTTCAGGTAGTATTTTACACTACCCAATAAATCGGGTACCCGACTCGATTAACCCGAACCCGAAAAACCCGACCCGATGCCCACCCCTAATGACATGTTTGCTTGCATGAATATATGAATGAATATGATGATTCAATTGTTTAAATTTGATGGACATTAAGCATGCTAATTTTGTGACATTGGATCTAGAATTAGATGCTCATTTTCAGTTTATTATTGTTGTTTATACTGAAAAATAATGTTGAAAAGTATGAAAAAACGGACAGCAGCGGCAGTGGTTGGCTGCCGCCCCTGCCGGCCTGTCACTGGCTGGCTGACGCGCGCGGGCTCACGCCTGCGTGCAAGCTTGGTTGGTGTGCATGCTAGCGTGCGTGTTGGCAGGGGTGGCCGTGCATATCGCGGCCGTGCGCAGGGGGGCACCTGTGCGCGCGCTGTGCGCAGGCATGCCGCTGCCGGCCGAGGCTAGCGAGGCAAAGGACATGCACGCGCAAGGCGCGCAGGCTGGCTGCCTGCGCGCGCGACTGGCCAACAGGCACAACGGCTGGGCCGTTTTGTGCTATTTTTAAACGTTTTTCAGAAAATTTGATTTTCTATTTTTTCTGTACATTATTCTGAAAATGTATTAATTTTGCATATTTGATTTTGGAATAATTGGATTGTTCCCTAGATCAAATTTGCTTAATTAATTTGGGATTAATACATGCATTGGATGCGTTGTTTATAATGTCCATTGAGTTTGAAATTTGAATTTTACATATTGTTTATGTATTTATGCTTTGTGATGTTGGACATCACTTGGATATTTGGAATATCCATAGTTTATATATGATTATTTGGAATAATTATGTTATGTGCGTTGATGGGATCAACATGGGATGATCACAAAAGCCCTAAACCTTGTGTATGGATGAATATTTTATTATTTACATTTCTGTTGGGAGGGGCCTGCGTGCCTCTTGTTTTGGGACTATCATCTCCCATATTCCAGCCTCATGCTGTTAAGGCTTGTTTTTATTTCTCATGTATTACTTTCAATTGTAATGAGAGTAGATAGGATTGGTGAGGTTTTTATTTTAACGAGCTTGTGGAGTCGGAGACCCAAGGTGGAGCATCAAGGCATGAAACAAGAGCATTACAAGGCCCATTGGAATGACAATTTATATATCACTTTGTAATAATTTAGGACGACCCTAGACAGACCATAAACTCACTGCGGGCTCAGTGGGTCGCATAGGTTGGGCTTGTGATCATCCTAACAGGGGTATGCTATGTTTTCTGCATGTGGCGGATTTATTTATCGCTTTAAATATTGGATATTTATGCATGCTAAAACACCTTAATGATGAGGTATCGATCATTCATTAAGCTCTCATTTGGTTGGACCAAATTAAATATTAGGCCCAAAATGGACTTAGATCAAAATGGTATTTTGATCTGTCCGAGCCTTCCATCCATAGCAATGTGGTGAGGAAGTTACCACTACCCAAGTGTGGTCTCACGAGTCGTGGCACACTTGGACTAGGGAAAAGCTGCACCATTATTGTGAACAAAGAGACTACACTCGCTGTTTCCCTGTCTCACGAGTCGTGGGGGGTGATAGTTTGAGGCATGATTTGGTTGATGGGTCGGGTCCAACACTGAGTAATATGGTTCGCTTGGAGTCCTCGGAACCATGCGAATAGGTGAGGCAAAATATCTTGGGAATCTCATTGGATGAGAATGATATTGGATATCTCCCACGAGATCTTCTTCATGTGAATCGTAAAAGCGGGGCATGGAGATTATGCTTGTGGATCCCAAGCCCACTAGGAAGTGGTTTCCCGAAACTCCACTTGAGAGTGGCGGACTTTTGTATAAATAGTGGGAGGGTTACAGACTAAAAGACCAAGTCTTCAACTTGAACAATAATATTACCATCATCTGCTGATTTCTGCTTTACATTTTTATTAATGTAGATATGTCTAAGAATCCATTAACCATGGTACTTGAGACTAATAAATTCAACAGAACGAACTACTCGGATTGGCTGAGAAGCCTGAGGATTGTCCTCGGTTTCGAGAACCAAGGCTACGTCTTGGACGAGCCGCCGCTGAGCGACTTACCGGAGGGGTCCACTCCAGAAGAATGTTTGACATTCGAGAAATGTCATGAGGACAACTGGAAAGTGCGCAGTATCATATTGGCTTCGATGTCTAACGACATCAAGAAGTAATATGAGAGGCTGGACAACATCTCCGCCATAATGCTCCATATGAACGAGGTTTATGCGGTTCTGGATAGGCATATTAGATATGCCGCCACAAAAGCATTCTTTGGCACCAAACTTGCTGAAGGATCGTCTGTACAAAGTCATGGGGTTAAGATGCTCTCCCTAGTGGAGAAACTCGAGGACCTTAAAGCTAGGCTTAACAATGACACGTACATTGACGTGATCCTCCAATCGCTTCCTCCGTCCTATGACCCGTTTGTTGTAAACTACAACATGAATGGACTTGAGAAGTCTATTCATGAGTTGATCAACATGCTGGTCCAATACGAGGCAATGACCCACAAGTCGGCATCGGCGGTATTGATAGGAGAGGCTTCGACCTCCAAGACGAATGGTAAGAGGGTCGGACGCTGGAAGAGGAAGAAGGAAAAGGGAAAGATGGTTGTGGCCCCTGCTCGCGCTCTAGGCGCCCTTGTTGCTCCGGTGGCACCGAGCAAAGGGAAAGGGAAGGCCCGTGGTTCTCAGCGGTCCAAGGCAAACGATGTCTGCATGCATTGCCAACGGAAGGGGCATTGGAAGAGGGAGTGCCCACAACTCCTCTCCAACCCAGGTATGTTTGTGGTTGAAGTAAACATGATAACTAATTCTGTTTCATGGGTATTGGATACCGGGTGTGGTTCTCACATCTGCAATGATTTGCAGGCATTGCAAAGAAGCAGAAGGCTAACCAAGGGTGAGATGATCCTGAGACTAGGTGATAGCATGCGAGGTTAGGTCATATTTCTAAAGATAGGATAGAAGGTTGGTGGACTCAAAGAGTCTAGAGATAGATGATTTGGACAACCTACCGACCTGCGAATCCTGTCTGAAGGGAAAGATGACCAAGAAACCCTTTGTTGGACAAAACAAGCTAGCCAACAGTCTGTTGGATTTGATCCACACGGACGTCTGTGGCCCACTAAACACTCAGGCTAGAGGTGGGTACTCGTACTTCATAACCTTTACCGATGATCACTCACGGTATGGTTATATTTACCTGATGAGGTACAAGTCTGAAGCCTTTGGAAGGTTTAAGGAATACAGACTTGAAGTAGAGAACCAAACCGGTCGAAAGATCAAAGCCCTTCGGTCGGACCGAGGTGGACAGTATTTGAGTGGTGAGTTTACTGATTATCCAAAAAAGAATGGGATTCTCTCTCAGTGGACCCCTCCTGGAACACCACAGCTTAATAGTGTGTCTTAAAGGAAGAATCGGACCTTGTTGGACATGGTCCGATCCATGATGAGTTTTACCGAACTCCTCTTTTCCTTCTGGCGATACGCTCTTGAGACGACAGCCAAAGTTTTGAACTTGGCGCCATCTAAGAAGATATCCCAGACACCATATGAGATATGGCATGGCAAGCCTGGCTCCTACAAATACTTGAAAGTGTGGGGTTGCCCCGCATATGTCAAGAGATTAATGGGAGATAAACTGGACTCGAGGTCTAGTTTATGCAAGTTCATTGGCTATCCGAAAGAAATTGTGGGGTATTATTTCTATGATCCCTCTGAGCAAAAGGTTTTTGGCTCGCGAAATGCAGTGTTCTTGGAAAAGGGTTTTCCATCGGATAGTCGATGCGATGAGGTACTCTTTGAGGAATCAAGTGAGGTACCTCATGAGGCGGCAGTGACATCTGAGTCGGTAGTTCCCAATGATAATGTTCCAGTCCTCCGCAGGTCGGCCAAAGTATCCCATGCACTTGATAGGTATGGATTTCTGGGCCTGACCGGTCAGTTGGATAATGATCCAAAGACGTACGAAGAAGCAATGTCGGACATCGATTCGGATAAGTCGCTTGAGGCCATGAAATCCGGATGGACTCGATGGGTACAAACCAGGTTTGGACCCTAGTGGACCCACCCTAAGGGGTAAAACCCGTAGGGTGTAAATGGGTCTACAAACGTAAGCTTGGAGCTGAGGGGAAGGTTACAACCTTCAAATCCAGGCTTGTGGCGAAAGGATATACTCAGCGACCCAAGGTCGATTTGAGGAAACCTACTCGCCTGTAGCAATGGCTAGGTCCATTTGGATACTGCTTGCCATAGCAGCATGGTATGACTATGAAATATGGCAGATGGACGTGAAAATGGCCTTCCACAACGGTTTTGTAGAGGAAGAGATCTATACGGATCAGCCGGAAGGTTTCACAGTTGTTGGAGAAGAGCAAAAGGTCTGCCGTCTCCAAAGGTCCATCTATGGTCTCAAACAAGCTTCCTGAAGTTGGAACGTACGTATTGATGAAGTCATACATGGATATGATTTCATCAAGAACGAGTCCGATCTAGAAGGATGTAAGGAATGGCCCAGTCCTCGTTCATTGAGAAAGTCTTGAAGAGATTCAAGATGGAGAACTCAAAATGAGGATTCCTTCCTATGAGGCATAGAATTAAGTTATCCAAGAAGCAGTCTCCTAAGACTGATGAGGAGCTTAAACGGATGTTGGACATCCCCTATGCTTCAGCCATAGGCAGCATACAGTATGTTGTTCAGTGCACTAGACTTGATGTGGCTTTCGCTTTGAGCGTAACTAGTCGATATCAGTCGTGTGCCGGGGAGGTACACTGGAGTGCGGTCAAGACTATCCTGAAGTATCTGAAAAGGACTAAGGACATGTTTTTGATCTACGGCGGTGGAGATTTGATACTGGAAGGCTATAGCGACGTTAGCTTCCAGTCGGATGACGATGATGCTAAGTCTTAGTCTGGTTTTGTATTTGGGCTAAATGGTGGCGTGGTTACTTGGAAGGGTTCCAAGTAGGCTACCACGGTGGACTCCACCATAGAGTTTTAAGACATAGCGGCTTTGGAAGCTGCTAAGGAGACGGCTTGCTTGATGAGCTACATCCAAGGGTTGGGTGTAGTACCTAGCACTGCTAAGCCTGCAATTATCTTCTACGATAAACAGCGGGACGATAGTGGTAGCAAAGGAACTGAGATCTTATCATGGTCCAAGCATATTCTTAGACGCTACCATCTGCTTAGAGAGATGGATAGCAGGAGTGATGTTCGGTTGGACCGAGTCAGCTCCGCAGAAAATATAACGGATCCACTTGCTAAGCCCATGTCGCAAGTTGCCCATACTCACCATCTGGATAAGAGGTTCGAGGTTAATGGGTGATTGGCTTTAGGTCAAGTGGGAGATTGTTAGAATAGGTGACCAGAAAACAAATAGGCTTGGCGATTTGTAACCTATTTGACAACTTGATGTAATGTAATATTATGTGATGAATAAAATGTGTATTTGTCACCAATTGTACCTACTTTGTTGCTCATTTTACATATGTTAAAACGGTATTTTACTTATATCACAACAAAGCCCACAAACCACGATTAACAACTCATACAGTTGGGCCACGCATTGGATGGTGGTCATGAAACCAACTGATTAAGAGTTGGGTTTGAAACGTTCCAAGTCGAGGACTTCGAGGCAGGGCATCGAGTCCTATTGAGACTTGCATCAAGAGTCGTGTTCATTAGATGAGTGCCGTGTTTCATCGGCGACAGGCGTAGAACGCCTACACGATCTTGATGGGTTGGTCGAATGGGGTCGAGCCGACTGGACTGACTCGCGGGGATCATCATATGGAAGCCTTGGAGGCTTGATCGGTATGATTGGATTTTCCCGGTTCCGATAGTACGGGAGTAGTCCTCAGACTTGAGGAATCATGGCAGTCGCGTGCACATGATGGCTGTATCTTGGATCTGACGAGAGGTGATCATTCTGTAAGATGATCATTATAAGCCTTGTCTAGTGCAGTCAGAATGTGTAGCGAGGACGGTAGATTCCAAGAAGGGGATCCGTCCCCTGTCAGTATGTGATAGAGGTATCTCCTATGCACTCTGAGACACGTTCATGCTGTTTGAAGCTGTGGCCCTAGTGGTTGGTCGAACAGGGAATGGTTTCCTGTGTTGACGCAGTGAAGCATACGTAGTCTCGAGTATTAAGCATAGATGCCTAGTCAAGGATGGGAACCGACGCCCAATTTCATACCCTAGACTGAGGCCGGGAGACGGTAGCCGGAAGGACCGTACCCGTACGGAATCGGCGCCTAAATGCTCATGCCAACATTCACCTAGTCTCTAATGCCATGGACCGTTGCAAGACGACCACCCATGGTAACGGGCCTTTGTGGGACACGGGCCCAAGTCTAGCTGAGAGTGAACCTAAAGGGTCACACACAAATCACCGAGAAGGTTGAGAGATTGACTTGGAGTCAATCTCGAAGGATAAATAAGTAATTGGATTACTTAAGGATAGTCCATTGGATGGACGGGCCGATATTGTATCGGGCCCTCGTTTAATTCGTAAATTGGATTTATTGATTAAATATGTAGAATCGAGATGTTGGATCTTTTGATTGGATTAAAAGACCAATGGAAATAATTTAAGTGGACACTAAAGTGGATTTAATTTTCGGTTCATCGTAATTGGATTACGATAAAACCCGGTCCATTAAATTTTGACCCGAGAGGAGAAATAATTCCTATTTTGGAATAGGAAGATGCTGGACTTCTTCCCATATTGAGCATTGCCGAAATGCTCCCTTGGAGGAAGCGAAATTCAGCCATGTTCTATGCAAGGTGGCGGTTGACTTGTCTCTTTTGGTAAGAGACAAATCAACTCCAATCAAGCCCTTTCCTTTTGGTATGATTTGATCATACCTTAAAACTTGGTAGGCTTGATTGAAGAATTAATGGTGATTGATTGGGATGTATCTAGACATCCTTGGATAAACCTAGACACATTCCAATAATAACATTAATTATGGAGTATATACAACACCTTGTGCATTAGAATCATAATTCATATTTTTCAAGGAAAAAGAGAACACAATTCGGCCTCTCCTATCTCTCTCTCTCTCCCTCTCCCACTTGTGTTCTTCATTTGATCTTGGATCAAAAGGAAGAATAAAGTAGGTCTGAGAGAACACTAATTCATAGTGTTTTTCTCTTGAACCGATTCCTTCCTAAATCCATTTTCTTCTAGCAAGGAAAGCATGTGTTTCTTTCAGTGTGGTGTGGATCACCTTTGCAGAATCCATAAGTTTGGATTTTGTGAGCATTCCGGAGAAGGAACAACGCAAGTAGCCGCACATACGTAAATCATCTAAGGTAACGGTTTTATTACGCTTTGGTTGATTTACAATTTATCTATGCCCTATGTGTTATATGTCTCTTTATTAATACATTCTACATCGAACGCCCGGTTGAGCACCCAAGGGTACACCCCTTGGGATCACGTTAATTTGAATTTGATTTAAATTTACGCACTTTACTCGCTTTCTCGCTTCCGCTATCGCTCCCGGGCGGATCCGCTTGTCCTGCAAAGACCCCATCTGTGGGGTAAGATTGATGTTATTGCCCCCCATTTTGAGATTGAAAAATTTGAAACAAAAACAAGTTAATTTGGCCCCCATGCTTGGAGATGAGAAATGGCTAGTTGTGCCTTAAGACAAATTTACTTGCTTTCTTTTTTTTTTTTTTAGCGTATCTATTTGTCAGAGTAAAAGATCTGCCACTTGGAATCGCGTGGTCTTACTTGCTTACTGTGGGTGTTCATCACTATGTTTTTTTAATGTTGAATTCGAAAGAAGGCCATCTTCCGGAGTTCTTCGATGAGATCTAAATTTTTCTTAAGAAGACAGACGTTACCTTCTTCCTAGTACTGTGCTACCCTGTGCGAGAGCATTCCTCTTTCTTCTGGGATGATAGCATTCGTCCTATAGACTAGCGTGAAGGGTCTTTCCTTAGTGGAGGCTTTTGGAGTGGTTGGATAATCCCATAGGACACTAGTAAACCTAAGTTTCCTCTGGCACGTTCTAGCATTCTCTTAATTCCTTGTATCAGAATTTGATTGGTGAGTTCCACTTGCCCATTTGCCTGGGGGTGAGCCAGTGATGGTGAATCTTTGTTTGATAAGCAAATCTTTGCACCAGTCTTGTATTTTATGGCCTTGAAATTGTCGGCAATTATCTGAGATGATTTCTCACGGAAGGCCAAAACGATAGATTATATTCTTCTATATAAACTTCATGACCTCTCCCTTAGTGATTCGGGAGAGGGGTTCAGCCTCTACCCATTTGGTGAAGTAATAAATCCCTACTAGCAAAAAATTTCGGCTAATAGAAATGACCCTATGATGCCATCTCCTACTGGGAGAAGGGGCAGGGGGATAGTAAAGTGGTTAAAGGTTCTGTTGGCTTATGCATGAGAGTAGAGTGTCTTTAGAATCGGTTGCAAATGTACTGAATGCCTCGCGTCTTACTTTATAGTGGACCAAAAATAGCCAACTCGCAAAGCTTTGCCTGCCCGCATCAGGGCCCCACAGCATCCTCTATGAATTTCCTTTAGGATATACAATCCTTCTTCCTGAGATAAGCATCTTAACGAAGAATATGTTAGAGACTTCTTGTATAAGGTATCTCCTATTAAAGGGAATCGAGTTGCTCGGGCCTTAAGTCTGGCTACCTCTCAATTAGGAGTCCTTCTCACAACCACTCTAGAATTGTTTGTCGCTAGTCTCCCCCATAATTGGTGACTTGAACTTCTAGGGGGCTCCCATGCTGGAGAGGCATTGTATGATGATTTTCCTAGTTTTACAATCTTCCATTGCACTTCTAACTTAGACAAGTAGTCAGCTTTAGTATTTTCTTCTCATGGATAAACAAGCTGAAAACTCTCAAATCCAAATTTTAACTCCTCAATTTTTTGCACATATTGAATCATGCAAGACTCCTTGCTCTCGTCCCTTTGATCTGCTTGACTATGAGTTGGGAATCTAAGTAAGCTATAAGGTACTTTGGTCCTACCTTGTAGGAAATCCTCAAACCTAGTGCGATGGCCTCAAATTCAGCTTCACTATTTGAAGCTTTGAAATCGAATCTAACGACAAATTCCAGGTCATCCCCCTTACGGGAGGTAATCACTATTCCTCCCTCGCTCCCCTAGAGTATAGCCGATCCATCAACGTGAAGCAACCACACCACATTGCTGCGGAGGGGGTAGTCATTTCTAAGACAAAATCAGCTAACACCTGAGCCTTAATAGCCTTTCGGGTAAATAGGAGAAGTCGTATTCACTTAATTCAATGGCCAATTTGATTAGTCTTCCTGAAGTATGGGGCTTCTCAAGAGTCTATTTAAGGGTTGATTAGTCCTCACCCCCACGGGATGGGAGATGAAGTATAGCCGAAGGCGTCATGCTGTGGTGACTAAACCAAACGCTAATTTGTCACTTGTAGTGTATCGTCCATCCAGTCCATTGAGCACTTTATTGACATAATATATGCGCATTTATTGTCTTCCTCCTCCCACACGAGAACGGAGCTAATTGCTTGGATAGCCGTGGATATGTACAGATAGAAGGTATCCCTTGGGACGACTTGATGAGCAAAGGGAGCCCTGCTATGTACTTCTTGAGCTCCTTGAAGGAGTTTTGACATTCGGGTCACTATTCAAAATTATTAGCCTTTCTTAGTACCTTGAAGAAAGGTAGATCTTTTTCAGCGGATTTAAAGATAAAATGACTGGGCGTCGCTATTCTCCCTGTGAGGCATTGTACTTCATTGATGTTTGTAGGGGCTTTCATATCTAACATTGCTTTGATTTTGAGGGGGTTTGCCTCGATTCCTCTTTTAGTCCGCATGAAACCCAGGAAATGTTCGCTCTTCACGGAAAATGTACATTTAGCGGGGTTGAGCTACAACCTATATTTCCTGAGGACGTTAAATGTTTCATCGAGGTCAGCGACATGATCGTTGGCCCTTTTACTTTTTACTAGCATCTCATCTACCTATACTTCTACGTTCCGAATTGAGAATTTTCGTTCGATATTCGGTACGCCATTTTGGTCTACCGAACTTTTGGTTCGGTTCGGTTTGATTAACCGAAATGAACGCCCCTATTGTAAGCCGAATGGATGTCGACTACCAAGAATTTCATCAAGCATGTCCTTCTCCGGGGTTCCTCCCCAAGGGAGAAAGGAAGTGTCACCATCCCTCTAAAACGAACCATTTTGCCTGGCAAGCCATACAAAGAGGTATCCATTGATTCCAAGGGGGTATTCCCCAATTACATTTTATCGTAGGCTTCTCCAAAAAGGATGTCATCTCAACTTCCAGAGTCCATGAATATTCAGCTGATTTCATAGTTGGCTAGGGGTACACTACAAGAAAAGAGGTTTTTTCCTACCAATTTTTTGGCTACGACAAATGCCGGTAACCAATGCTACTTTTTACTATGAAACGTGCCAACTTTTCCAAACGAAATGATGTCGTATTGATTTTTTTCTATGAATTTTATTTTTTTACTAAAAGATCATATGATTTAGAAAAAGAAGTGCATAAACAACGTCGTTTTCAGACTTAAATTTCTTTCCTCCAAATTGAAAGAAGAAAAATCCCTAAATTACATTAAGGAAATAAAAAGAAAGAAGAAAAACATCTCTGAAATAGGAATTCATCCTTTGTTATTTCAGACTTAACCAAACGAAAAATAAAAAGTGCATATGAAATCTTTTAAATGGATACAAGTTAGATAGGTGTACTTGATCGTCTATCTGATGAATATATACATGGGGTTGCAAAATTCTTACAATTTTGATTTTGGGGAAGGAATATGGTTCTAGAATTTGTGGCCTATGTTGTAAATGTAACCAATTTAGCAAGACTCGTGAAGATGTGATTTTATATTGCCTTATACATCTACAAGCTGGACTTGCCATGGTGAAGTGTACATTCCATCATATATAAGTGAAGATAATGAATTCCCCACCACGGATCATGGGGACGACATGGACAGCATGTTAGGAGATGTAACGAGAATTCCAAATAAAGATGGCCACATGAAAAATGATCAGCATCTGAATGATGCAATGGGGTTAACTTCAAATTTATTCTTTTTTATTCATATCGCTTCATTTTTTTTACCATGGTTTGTTAGATGATGATGAAAGGGATGGATCTATTTAGTGCTGCGTTTGCTTATGCCCTTCTCCTCTTGGAGGATCAAGATTGGACTCCTCTTGTGCCTTTCATTCAGAAGTGTCACGCTTTTGATAGGGGCTTGTGCCCTGAGCTTTTTCTCGATAGACAAATTCTTGCAAGTACCCATTCTGGATAAGCCTTTCTTTCTCATTCTTCAAATGTCAGCATTCTTCTATGGTGTGTCCATAGTCATTGTGAAACCTACAATATTTGTCCCATTTTGGATGGGTGGGCCCTTCCTGGGCTGTTCTTGGCTAAGCCAGTAGCTCTTTGCCTTCTGTAGCTATTAGTGCTTGTGTGATGGGGGTGTTTTAAAAAGTGTAGACGGGGTTAACCCCTCTGAAATGGGAGTTTCTTATCCTAGAACTTTGTCTTTAGTTTCTTTGAGGACCTGTCTTCCTTGCGATCCTTCTGTTTTTCTCCCTACCCTCTCGTCTTAGAGGCTCAAGCTTCCTCCATATTGATATACTTTTTCGCTCGCACCAGGAGGCTATCAAAGTATGGGGCTAGTTTCTTGGCCAGGATTAAATAAGTTCCCATCCAACAACCAAGTGTTGGCCTTAACCTCTAGTCTAGCTGAAGGCACCTCCAGAGCAGCAACATTGAAATGTTCATGATAATCCCTCAAGGATTCTGCCTCCTTCTACTAAACCGTGAAGAGGTGTTATTTGTTGTTGGAGAATTGATGCAAGAAAATGGATTGAAACTCCTGAAAACTCCTGATTGAACCCGGGGGCAAATGGTTAAACTATTGTTAGGCTGCCTCGGCAAAGGTGGTGACAAACACCCGACATTTAATCCTTTGTGTACCGATGTAATAGGGCCACATTTGGGAATCGAGATAAATACTCTTTCCGTGGTACCATCATACTTCGCTATGGCTAGGGCCCGACAATTAAGTGGGAGCTCGTCAACCATGAGTTTCTAGCTGAAAGGAATTCCACCTTGTTTCTCCGCGGGGCTCCCAACACCCGATGTTGCACATTCTGGAGTCCCCTTTGCAAGCGCTCTAGGCTGGCTATCCATTGAGGTGGGACCTCCGCCTATCGGTGAAGAGGCGACCCGTACTCCCCGGGGAAAGAACTTAGTGGCCCCTAAGCCAGGGCTCTTGCCTTAGCAGCAACCAAGCCACCTGGGCGCACAACCGCCAGTTGTGCTCGTACTGCCGATGCAATCATCTGCTGCATGGTCCCCAATAACCCAAGAGAAAACCTCCCCGAGGAAGTGTTTGAAGAAGTGTTATTGCATGGGGGATCCACTGGCCTGGTAGGGCCGGAGGAGCCTTTAGTTATGCGGCCGACCAAGGCCAGAGGTGCTTTAGGTTCCACTTGGAAAGGATGAGTATCTCCCGCTAAAGCGTAAACAACCTTCAGTTTCTCTATTCCACTGTTTGTTTCTTCCATTGATCTCACGTCTCAGCTCTATGTTTCTAACAGACGGTGCCACTTGAAGTGAGAAAAAAAAATTCTTGTTCGAATTGCAATGGACTCTAGCTCTTTGGGCTAAATTTTTCACTAGTCTTGAAATGGGGACCTGTAAAAAACATATTAGCACTCCAGCGCTCAAGTCAGTAGGCGGTTTTAGGGGAAAAAAATAGCATAAAAAGATAACACGATGTAACATAATAGAGCAATAATTGATAGTAGAAAAGTGGGTGTTTCTGTGTGTGTATATATGCTGTCGAACATCATTACCCTTTACAAGACGGGAGAGGCCGGTTTCATAGTCGTAGTTCTTTGCCCCTTGAAGCAGTATAGCCCCCTTAGGACTCAGGTCGACGGTTATTTTGAATAGGTCCTCAGTGGATCCAAGGGGAGATCTGGAAGTCATCATTTGCTGTGGATTCTTGATCAGATAGGTCTCCTTATAGGATTTGCCCCGAGTTCCGAGGGGGTAGTTGAGATAGACTTAGGCTTTACCACCGGCTGCGTAGTCACCCTTCCTCCAGGTGGTTGAATGACCTCCTTCCAATTGTCTGCAAGGACACGTTGGTGCCCATGTGTCTGCCCCGTCACTTCTATCTTGGGCCTGAGAGCCTGTCAACTGGTGCTTGCAATAGTTCATTTCCCCAAGGGGCATTCTCAGGGCCTTAGGGCTGGGCGTCCCTCCCAAAATTGCGTATTACCCTCATGTTTTCTAAAATTCAGCTAAAAACCCCCCCTTGTGTTTTAAAATAGGCAAAAGATACCTTCTATTTTCTTAAGTTTAGCACACTTGCCCCTCAACGTTTATTCAACCTAACCGCATTAATTTTTTTATCAAAAGACCTTTATGTCCTTACCTGTTTATATTACATCTTATTTTTATGATCGTTGAATCTTTTTTTTTTTTTGTTGCATAAAAGTCCTAGATCTAATCAATCCATTGTAAATAAATTTTCGTGCTCCTTTGAATTTATCGAAATAAGAAAATATTACAAATAAATTTCTTGGATTGATTGAATATTTGTGGGTGTGAAATCTCTACTTGAAACCTCAGGTACTTCTCTTCAAGAACGTGATGTTTGATGTCGGCAACTTCGGAGGTGAAACTCGACGTTTGATCTCCTTTGACGTTGACTTTGACTTTGAATAACGTAAATTCGGAGGTTGTTGAATTGTTCCCGGATTAAACGCTATGAACTTGAAGATATTTAACTTGAATTTGGGATATTTCTTGGTGGATTTGAGACTTTGATCTTCCCCCAAGGTGGATTTCCGTCTTGATAACGTTTATTCACCGGTCTTCAGACTTCTTGTCAAATTAAACGCTGACTTTGGATGATTTCCGCGACGAACGCCTTGAATCTTGCTTAGAATGCGGTGGATCTTCCTTGATTTGTGCTTGAGAGAGGATTTCAAGACTTCTTGAATGTTCTCTTGCTTATGTCTTCAATTGTATGTGTGTGTTCTGAATGAGTTCCAAGGACCCCTTTATATAGCTGTCAAAGAGGTAGAGTTGTGGTAAACTTGAGCACTTATTTTTTATTATCTCTATATTTTAATTTAAAGAGATAAATACATTAAATATTTGGGAAGACATGATTGATCAATTTCAATATTATCTCTTTAATTTTTGTATATTTTTAAAGAGATAATATGAGAAATATTTGTCTTGATTTGATTGGCCGAAACACCTCAATTTGACATGTGTCAGTCGTTGATTTGATGACGAAATATATATTAGAATATTATTTAATTTAACTATTTATATTAGAAACTAATTTAGTAAATTCCAAAATATAAATAGAAAAAGGGAATATAATTGATAAATAATATATATTTTTCACTTGTCGTCATTTGATTGGGCACAAAATTATTTGTCTACAAATGCTCCCTTGAGACTTGTTCACAAGCATCTACTGCAACGAAGTGAAGGAGTGAACATGTCTCGAAATTGATTCTTCTTCATATGTTGTTGTTCTTCTTCTTCTTCTTTTTAACATTTGATTGGACTTGAAAACATTGTTCAAGCTGCCTATGTACCTCTGTGGGATGATAAAGTCATAACGTAGATCAATTGAATTATTCTCATATCAAGGAGTCTTCAAACTTGACTTTGTACATAGTTTATACTCATATCAAGGAGTTCTTGACTTGAACTTATTTGAATTTGTTGATAGTTTATTCTCATATGAAGGAGTCTTCAACTTGAATTTGTAGATAGTTTATACTCATGTCAAGGAGTTTTTGACTTTGAATTTATCGATAGTTTATACTCATATCAAGGAGTTCTTCAAGTAAATTTGTAGATAGTTTATGTTAGAATAGGTGACCATGTAAGCCAATTTTGGCAGGAATATGTAACCTATGTCTAGACAATTTTTTGGTATTTGATAAAAGCATTTATGAATAAAGAAGTGAAAATTCATATGGCAATACTTTGTTTACGTTCACTTATATCTGCATTTACATTTCTGTTCACTACGCAAACAAAGCCCACGGACTGAGAATTGATTTCGGGGACTGGGACTACGCTTGGAGGTAGGTCCATGAAATCAGTCTTGCCGAATCAGTCCGGAAATCTCCAAGTCAAGGAATCCCAAAAATGAGTACCGGGATTCCCTTTGAGACTTGCACTAAGCATCTGCTGTCGTATTTCATCGACGGGTGACGAAGGTCGTCTAAGCAGTGTTAGTGGGTCAGCATGCTAGGAAGCAGCTGACTGAGGTGACTCGCGGGAACCGTCTTACGGAGGACCTTGAGTATGGTCAGCAAGGTATGACGTGTATTCCCGGTTCCAACGGTACAGGCCGAGTCCTTTGACTTGAGGAACCGCTGAGTTCACCTGTACATCAGGTCTATATCTTAGATATGGTGAGAGATTGCCAAAATACTCTTGAGTAGTCATAAGCCATGTCTAGTGCAGCTCGGGTGTAGAGAGTGACAGTAGTTTCCAAGAAAGGATCTGTCTCCTGTCAAAAGGCATTGACAGTTGAGCCTCTCTCAGAATATTGCTCTCGGTTTTCGTATGGATTTCACAAGCTGAAATCTGTGATTGTTTCCTCTCATATATCCAAATTTTGAGCTGAGTTTCCATAAGGCTACTAAGTGTTGTTTAGAGGTGTTCTTCGGTAAAAGTGCATACCTTAGAACTGAAATCATCTTATCCTGGAAGAAGTTGCGTAGTACCCGTGTGTACATTCAAAACGGGACATATAATTTCTTCAAGGCAAACAGGTTATATCTGTGATTCGGTTTGGTAACAGTATTTGGACCGAGATTTGTTACGATACAATTTTCATTGTAAGTTTTACTTTATCGCTATAACAGTCTTTCTAACTGTTTCGTGTTATTTGGTTCCAACGTCTTTCTTGTGTTTTGGTTTCAAAACTGTTTGTAAAACCTGATTGTTATTTCAAAACGATCACTACGATTGTATGTTTGACAACTTGTTTTTCCAACAATCTTGAAGAAATTAGAGGTTTTGGAAGATCGGGTTTTTTCGTTGGAACGAAAACAATTACTATTTTGAGGTTTTAAAATTTCGGATTTTGATTTTTAAAATCTGTAATTTACTTTCTGCTTCTTAATTATTTAAATGGTCGACGCAATTTCCATCGCTATTCCGATCGCCCCAAAATTCCACTTACCCGGGATGCTGAAAAAGTTTTCGGGCCAATTTTTCAAAACGTTAGCAACAAGGAATGAAAATATGGATGACGATGAAAGGACCTTTGTCGTTTATTCAGGTGACTTGCCTGAACCAGCTAAAACCGATCCTAAGACAGATGAGATTGCTCAGTGGACCGAGTGGGAACAAATAGGCAGAGGAGCTATTTTGTCAGCGATGTCAAATACGCTCTTTGATGTCTATTGTTCCGATTCGTACACTGCAAAATCGCTATGGAATGAGTTGGACAGGAAATATAATACTAAAGAGCAAGGGCTCGAAAAGTATTCAGTTTCCAAGTTCATGAGGTATCAGATGGTCGAGGGAAGGTCTGTAACTGAACAGACGCATGAGATTATCAACTTTGAGCATTCTCTTTCTGATGCTGAGATGAAGCTTCCTGAGAAGTTTCTGGTCATGGCCATAGTGGATAAATTTCCCAAGTTTTGAGAAAGTTTTAGCATGACACTCAAGCATCAGAAAGGGAGAATATCTCTGGATGATCTTATGGTCACGATAAGCATTGAGGAAGAGCACAGGAACCGGACCCCAAGATGCCGGTTGAGAATCAGCCAAAGGCCAGTTTAGTAATCGAGAAAAAGAAAGTGAATAAGGTTAATCCGAACTCGAAAACCATCGATAAAGGCAAAGACAAAGCCATTAAAAACAAGAAACCAAAAGCAAGCAAACCCTGCTGGAACTGTGGGTAGGTGGGACACTAGGCTAAGGACTGTCCCAATAAAAAGACCAAGTCCGGGCAGGCAGTTGTCAACATGGTTGTGGGAGGAACTAGAATTGCTAGCACCTCAGGAGCAACTACAGGGTATGTTTCTGTACAACCTGAACTCCTTACTATCTATGAACCATTTGATTGGTTGATTGACATTGGCGCAAATGTGCACGTCTGTGTTGATAAATCGTTATTTGTGTCTTATCAGGCCATCAATGGAAGGACAGTAAGCATGGGAACTCCAGTACAACTGAAGTACTTGGGATAGGAAGCGTGGACTTGAAGTTTACTTTAGGGCGCAATCTATCGTTGCAAAGAGTTCACCATGTACCTACTGTTAGGAGAAACATTATCAGTGGTTCTGTAATAGTTAGTGAGGGATATGAATTACCCTTTAAATTTAATAAAGTGATCATTCAACATTTTGGTGTTTTTGTTGGCAAAGGATATTTGTCTGATGGGTTATTCAAAATTCGAGTTGATAGTAATGATATTGCTGAATCTGATTCTATTGTTTTGAATATCGAATCTACTTCTTTGTGGCATAGTAGATTTGGTCATTTAAATTTGGGTTCAATCAAACGAATGATGAATCTTGATTTAATACCTAGTCATGAAATTGAAAGAGGTCACAAATGTGAAATTTGTGTAGAAGCTAAACAAGTTAGGTAACCCTATTAATCAGTTGAACGGGATTCAGAAATACTGGATTTAGTTCACATTGATATTTGTGAGTTCAATGGAATTTTGACTAGGGACCACAAGCGATGTTTTATAACCTTTATAGATGATTGCAGTAGATACTGTTATGTCTTTCTCATGCGTAATAAAGATGAAGCATTAGATAAATTTATTTTGTTTAAAAATGAAGCAGAAACCCAAACTAGTAAGAAACTTAAACGATTAAGGTCTGATAGAGGAGAATATGAGTCGAGTAAGTTTAGTGAATATTGTCAAAATTTTGGCATAATTCATGAGGAGACTCCTCCATATTCCCTTTCGTCTAACGGAATAGCTGAACGAAAAAATAGAACCTTTAAAGACATGATTAACAGTCTTCTGTTAACCTCTAGGTTACCTAAGTATTTGTGGGGAAAGGCTTTGAATACGGCTTGCCATATTCTGAATAGAGTCCCTCTGAAACACAATACGAGTAGTCCTTTCGAGTTATGGAAAGGGAGGAAACCAAGCCTCAAATACTTTCGAGTGTGGGGGTGTCTAGCAAAGGTACTGGTCCCTGAACACAAGAGAAAGAAATTGGGCATTAAGACTGTTGATTCTGTATTCTTGGGCTATGTGGAGACAAGTTATGCACTAAGATTTCTGGTTATTAAATCAGAAATTTCAGGCATTAAGCTCAACACAATAGTCGAATTTCGTGATGCTACTTTCCTGAAAGATGTATTTCCCATGAAAACAGGAATACCTCCTAGTGTTTCACTTGATGATTCACTTGCCTCCAATTCTATTCCTGAACATGTGGAAAAGATGACAAATGTGGGGGTTAATCCTAGTAGTACTAGTCAGACTCATGAAGAGTCAGATGAACCTAAACGGAGTACGAGAGCTAGGATTATCAAGGATTTTGGAAGTGACTTTGTCACTTACAATATCGAGGACGAGCCTTTAACCTTTAAAGATGCTATGACTTCTTCTGAAGTCAAGCATTGGAAGGAAGCTGTCAAAAGTGAGATGGACTCAATTGTCTCTAACGAGACATGGGTGCTAGTCGATCTCCCTCCGGGGTGTACTACGATTGGGTGTAAGTGGATCTTTAAGAAGAAACTGAAACCTAATGGGACCATTGATAAGTTTAAAGCCAGATTGGTGGCTAAAGGTTTTAAACAAAATGAGGGAATAAACTATTTCGATACCTATTCTCCAGTAGCTCGGTTGACTACAATCCGGGTGCTTATAGCATTGGCTTCAGTGTATAATCTTCCGATTCACCAGATGGATGTGAAAACAGCCTTCTTGTATGGTGTACTAGAGGAAGAGATAAACATGGACCAGCCAGAGGGATCTGTAGCTCATGGTAACGAGCACAAGGTTTGTAAACTTGTTAAGTCTCTTTATGGACTTAAGCAAGCACCCAAACAATGGCATAAAAAGTTTGATAAAACTACTTTTGCGTTTGGCTTCATCGTGAATGAGAATGACAAGTGCGTTTATTGTAAAGCTAAAGGAGATAAAATTACCATTCTATGCCTGTATGTAGATGATATTCTGTTAATAGGATCATGTTTAGACATTGTTATGGAAACCAACTCATTTTTTAAAAATAAGTTTGAAATGAAGGATATGGGTGAGGCTAATGTAATTCTTGGCATCAAGTTGATTCGGTCAACTGATGGGATAACTATTTTTCAATCTCACTATGTTGAGAAGATAATTGAGAAATTTGGCTATCAGAACAGTAGAATTGCTAAGACACCATATGATCCTTCTGTGGCTTTATTCAAAAATAAAAGTGATATATCTGTTGCACAACTAAGGTATTCCCAAATTATTGGGAGTTTGCAGTATCTGGCAAATGGCACGAGACTAGACATTTCATTTTCTGTCTCGAAGCTGGCTAGATACACTAGTTGTCCAGACAAAACTCATTGGGGAGCTTTGGATAGGGTACTAAGGTACCTTAAGGGCACAGTGTCACTGTCCATTCAATATGGCAGATTCCTTGCTATTTTGGAAGGTTACAGTGATGCTAGCTGGATAGCCAAAAACTCCGGAACTAATGGGTGTTCAGGATATGTGTTTACCTTAGGTGGGGGCGCAATCTCCTGGAAGTCTGCAAAACAGACTTTGATAACCCGGTCTACTTTTGAAGCCGAGTTATGTGCGTTGGATACGACTGGTACTGAGGCAGAATGGTTGTATGGGTTGTTACGACAACTTCCCATTGTAAGCCAGCCACTTCCACCTATTTTTGTATATTGTGATAGTCAGACCACAATAGCAAAGGTTCGGAGTCGTAAATACAACCAAAAGACGAAAAAAATACATCCAAGTTAGACTTAAGTCTATAAGGGCATTAGTGTCGGACAGAGTTATAGGCATTGACTTTGTGGGAACAAAGGACAATGTGGTTGATCATTTGACGAAAGGATTAGATCTATCACAAATACAAAAATCTAGATTGGGGATGGGACTGAACCCCTCAGTGATATAACTACGATAGCAACCCAACCTTTCAAGTGGAGATCCCACAAAGAAGGTTCAATGTGGTATTAACAAGTCGTAGGGATATCCGAGCACCTAAAAATAGACTGATACTTTGTATCTGGAGTCTGTCCTCTGTAATTCTGGAAGGTGTTGTTACTGCAAATATAGTAAGAGTTTTAACTCTGAATGGGGTCAAGTCTTTATAGACGAGATGCTAAGCAGTGCATCCCTGGAGACGCCCAACTAAGTGAATGTAGTTATTTGGCCGCAATTAAGGAATGGGGTTATTCCTGAAAACATTCAACGAAAAGGATCAGCACACATGGCCTAACGTGTCCACCCTAAAGATCAACACAAATCCGGTGGCTTGTTGTTACTAACAGACGTTGTCACAACCACGGGCTCAAATTCAAGGCTCAGTTCCATTTGACCCGATGACAGCTGACGTTAGATAACTTAGGTAGTGGTTCAAACTGGGATGTACCATTACTGAAAGCAAGTCAAAGAAGCTTGAGTTCAAATCTATGGATTTGTGGGGGATTGTTGTAATCGATATTTTATAATGTTAATTTGCAACAATAAATTTGTTCTAAAATATGGGTTCAATTACATGTGAATCCATAGATTAGATGGTGAGAGAACTAGAGAAATTACACTTGTCCCACATAGGAATATGATGGGAAAGTGGAGCCTTGAAGGTGTATGTGGGGGTGAGTGTTTCACATTCAATGTTGTCCCACATTGGAAGTTTAAGGATAACTTAAACTCCTTATATCAAGTTCAATGTTCAATATATGTTTGAAGTGTTATGGAGACTAGAGTGAACATGGGGTTGCCCCACGCGCGCTGCCGCCGCCCCCCCCCCCCCCCCCCCCGGCCCAGCGCGGGCGTTAGGGCGAATGTCTCAGTCTCTGTATCTATCTTTTTGCCGCAGAAACCATTTGATTTTATCTGGATTAAAATTTATTTGGTCAAAATGTTTTAATGGCATTAAAATTCGAATTTTAAAACTTTGATAACAGCTGAAGTTTTTCAGCTCTTTCTGTCCGTCTCAACCTATTTTTTACTGCTTTTATGTGTTGTTTTTATCAGGTTTTTAATCCAGATTTAATCATGTTTATGGTGATTCAATACCTGCATTATGGTGGTCTTAAATCTGGATTAATGCTGCGGTTATGGCAGCTTAATGGTGCTATAAATGGCAGCTTAATACTGCTGATTGGTGCCTATATAAAGGCTTAAATATGCTCATTTCGAAGAAAAACAAGACAAAAACAACAACACACACTTGCCTCTCTCAGAATATTGCTCTCGATTTTTGTACAGATTTCACAAGCTGAAATCTGTGATTATTTCCTCTCCTATATCCGAATTTTGAGCTGAGTTTCCATAAGGCTACTGAGTGTTGATTCGAGATGTTCTTCGGTAAAAGTGCATACCTTAGAACTGAAACCGTCTTATCCTAGAAGAAGTTGCGTAGTACCCGTGTGCACATTCGAAACGGGACGTATAATTTCTTCAAGGCAAGCAGATTATATCTGTTATTCGATTTGGTAACATTATTTGGACCGAGATTTGTTACGATACAATTCTCATTGTAAGTTTTAATTTATTGTTATAACAGTATTTCTGACTATTTCGTGTTATTTGGTTTCAAAACTGTTTGTAAAACCTGATTGTTATTTCAAAACGATTACTACGATGGTCTGTTTAACAAGTTATTTTTCCAACAGACTCTTTATCTTGAAGAGAATTATTGTCCCGCTCTGCTGCTCGCGGAATTGGCATTTGTCTCCCAAGATACAACGACTTTATATCTCAAAGTAATAACACTACAAACTTAAAGGAACGGCAAACCAAACGATATTTTGAAACTCTCTTGCTAAACTGTATTTTTAGAATGCTTTTATGCTTACGAATGCTATGAATGATTTGAGTTTCTATCATCCATTAAATGAAATGAAATGAGAGGGCCTATTTATAGGAGTTGGAAAGGTACATCGAACGGACATGTCCTGTCAGAAAAGATTCATTTGAAAGGTTATGACCTTTCATCCGAATGAACGCATCATTTCACCTAAAGGACATACCATTTCACTCAAATGGACACATAGTTTCATCCAAAGGGTTTCACCCAATGGACACATTTTTTCAACCAAAGAACACACCTATTTGGTTGATCAGACACGACTGGATGATGATTGGGGCTCATCAACCATCATCTACGTGTCACGAGCTGTCATGAACTATCACAACCTTGTTATGCGTCGTACATCGTAACCAATCACTTGTCACGATTTATTTTTTAATTTATCATTCATCATTTTCAAACAAGATTTCCACTAATTCGGTATAGGTTTGGTCTACGTCATAAAATCTAGTCCTATAAAACATAGGTGGTGGGAAGAAATGGAGAGGATAAGAGGATGTTTGACTAAATTTTTTTTATAAATTATTTTTAGAATTTTTAATATGTTTATTTTATTTGAAACACTAATTTACTATATTGTTTGCGTAAATTAAGATTATAAAAATTATAATATGTTCCTAATAATACCTTTTATAATTAATATGAATAAAGTTAAAAACATAAGTTAAAAAGTTTAAAAACAGGTTAGGAATTTCTAACATTTTCTGAAAGAACTTATAAATTTATAACATATTATTTTTGCATTTTATAAAATCTTTTCTTAACGAAAAAATTATGAAATATCTACATTATTTTACAAGCTTTCAAAATATTTTATAAGATATCTCTTGATTAGTAGTATATAAGCTCAACTAAACACCCTTTGAGGAGAAAACACAATTTTAATGTGGATTTAAAAGGTGGGTTCTGTAAATATTATAATAAAGGATAGCCTCGGTTATAAAATATTAAATGGCAACTTCAAATTTATCATTAAATATAATATATATATATATATATATATATTAAGCGACAATAAATTTAATCTTGCCAAAATATAATTTTCAGAAATCTTATTAGTAATAGGAACTGTTCTGTAAGTTTTCATAGTTTTAGTAAAAATAATATTTACATTATCATTAATTTTGTCACTACAATTAATATATCAATAATAGTTTTCAATGAGAATTTTATGCATTGTAGTATTGTCCCTAGTTATTGCTAGTGACAACTGTTATTCAATAAGTCAATATTAACATAGTAAAATTTATCATTGCAAATTTGCAATAAAATAAAAAAAAAATTGTCACCTAATGCATACAATCAATGACAATATCAATATTTTTACTAGATTTTTTCGCTAATCTTTTTCTTTTAATAGTGTGTATAAATTCTTTTTGTAGATTATATAATTTTTTTATGATGCATATTATAATTTCATAGTTGCCTTAAAAGTGATGGAATTAAATTATTGTGGTTCTCAATTTTTATAATTTTTCTTTTGGTAGTTACTTTTAGCTATACGTCGTTTGATTGACTTTGTACCAAAAATTGGACCACCCACCTAATATGCTAAAATGTAGGTCTTAAAGTCCTAAATGCTTCCATACATTTTAAATTATGGTAAATTCTTGTACATTTTTTACGTTAGGTCTAATTATATAAATAATTTATATCTTCTACAAAATTACAAATAGAAATTTTTGGTAGTATAGTTGTAATTAGTAATACACCTTCTATTCAGTGGTAAAATTTTACACACACTTCTTGAGATGCATTACACTAATATCTATTCGATTAAGGGGTGTACTTATAATTTTACAAAGTGCAAAAAATATTTGTGTAATTAGGCATATAAAACCTTGAGGATGACGATAATAACCTTTAAATTATCATCAAGATCAAAGTAGGATATAAATGATTAAATATGGATGAGAATATTTAATAATGTATAATATTTATTTTTAAATATTTAATTATGGATATAAGTGTAATCTCTAAATAAAAAGTTTACATTATCGATTAAACTAATGTTTCATTTGGGAGGAATGCAGTGGTAAAGTCTACTGAAATTTACTTTATATAGGCAAAGTATAATACACTTCCTTTAAGTTGTTTGGTTTAATCAAATTCAAGATATCACTATAAGAAAAGTTACTTGGTTATAGATTAAAGTTATGATAAATAATTATTATTAATTATAATTAAATAAAAATTATTACAAAAATTTAAATAATTCACCATGAAAATTATTTTTTCCATGGTTATGAGCCATGGCAAATGTTTTTATCATAACTTTTAGTTATGACAAATATTTCATCTACACTCGCAAATACTACAACCAACAATTATTGTGTGCCGTACTACGGCTATTTATCTTTAATCATAACTATTAGTCATTATTAAATATTAAATTTATTCTAGTATATGTAAATTTACGATACTTTTCCTCATTTGCTATATAATACAATGTAATTTTACCAATCAGCCCTTTTTCTCTTTAAAATGAACAAGTTATTATTTAGAAAACTTCAAATTACTCCTAACAATTTTATAAGTCAATCTCGAAAAATTCTTTAGCTAGGCTAAGTAATAAAAAATAAATACGAGGAAAATTGTTACGTGAAAATTACGTGAATAAATTTTTCTCCTGCAATATATTTGCATATATATATATATATATATATATATATATATTAGTGGAGAAGGGATATGAATAAATAAATAAAATAAAATATAATTACAGAAAGTTTGTGTTTCTGGGTAATATGATAAATAAATATAAAATGAGGACTTTCCTGGATTTTTATTTTATTCGAGGGAATCGATTACAATTACATCACGAATTTCAATCATCAACAATTAGTATTTGTCAGTTACCAATATTAAAAATTTATAACTAACAAATAACTACAATTACAGCAGACTAGCAATTACTATTAAGTAGTTGGATACCCACACATTGGTAAAAATTGAATTTATGACTTTTGGTCATGGGTCCTCAACTTCGCTAACTAAATTGAACCTCATCAACGAGGACTTTTCTGGATTCTTGCACGTTATACTTTCACCCTTTATCCAATTTTGGATGAAAATAAAATCGCGCACTACAAGGAATCTCTCTCTCTTTCTATATATATATATATATATATATATATATGCATTCTATTTTTTTTTTCCTACGTTTATTCTTTCAAACAAACACATCTTTTTTAGGGTTAATTACACTTAAACCCGCTTTGAAAATGCAAAAATTATATTTTTTCTAAAATAAATTTAAAATTACATTTATACCTCCTCTGAAATTTACCATTTACACTTGACCGCCTTTTGATAGGGTTTCGAAAAAAAAAATGTTGATGTTAGCAAAATTTTACATAATTTTCAATTTCACCCCTCATTTAACATCCACATCTAATATTGTTTTACTTATAAAAAAAATACAATAATGTTAACCTTACTCAATATATATATATATATTATTTATCCCCAAATAAGCACAAAATATACATTGAAATGTTAAATGAGGCTAAAACTGAAAATATATGTAACTATTTTTGTTGAAGTAAGCATTTTATATCCAAATCCCAATTAAAGTGGGTCAAGTGTAAATGATGAATTTTTGAAAGGGGTGTAAGTGTAATTTCAAAACTTTTTTTGCAGAAAGTGTAATTTTGCATTTTTAGAGAGAGTTTAAGTCTAATTAACCCTTTTTTATATACATTCATTTTTAGTTCTATGTTTCTTATACACATTCACTTTTCACCCCCCACAAACAAGCTTGAAATGATGTAATTTTGAAGTACCCAATTAAGGCCGGGAGACGGTCGATAGTAGGAGCGTACTCATACATAACTCGAAATCTAAATGTTTACGCCATTATTCACCTAGTCTCTAGTGTCATGGATCGCTACTAGACAAGCACCCATGGTAACGGGTTATTTCTGATTATTGCTTAATCAGAAATAATTATGTTGGACACAAGCCCAAGTCTAGATGAGAGTGAATCTAAAGAGTCACACACAAATAACTAGAAAGTGATGGAGTTAATTTGGAATTAATTTCAGAAGAGGTGAATTAGTTTAATTGAATTAAATTAATTATTGGAGAGCATAAATGATTGCATCATTTATGCGGGATTTCCATTGGATGGATAATCCAAGATTTAGTTAATTGGATTAACTGAATTTTGAATTTGACCTTTTAAATTAATTGGATTAATTTAAAGGGGGCTTGGGCTAATTGATTAGTAGATTGGATTCACTAATAAATTAGTAGATGGATAGTCTAATTAATGGATTGGATTCATTAAATAGTAGAGATGGACTAGAGATAAATAATTGGATTAATTATTATATTGGGCCTAATTGATTAATTCGATTGTATTTATTTAATTAATTAAGTACGTTTGGGCTTGTGAATTATTTAATTGAATTAAATATTCACTTGGGAATTAAAAATGTTGGATATTTTATTTAAGTGGATTAAACAAATAAGTCCAATATATCTAGTAACTAGGCTTTAATTAATTTGTAGGGCAAATTAAATGAGCTCAGTCCAAATCACATGACTAGCCTACATTTGACTTTCCCTAAGTCAAAGGTTGACATTCTTTGTAGAGAAAGAGCCAAAAATCATCTACTTCCGTAGGATTGTCCACATTCTATGTGGAAGTTGCCTTATGGTTTATAAGACTATGTCTTCCTTCCATATCTCTCACAATCATTCCATCTCTTACCACACACAAGGCTTGGCCGATTTTGCTCCCTTTTCTCCATAGGGTTTCGGCCATCTCTCTCTCAATATGCCTAGTCGATTTCTCCCTTCTCTTACCTTCTGTTCTTCTTGGTTTATGACCAAGTGAAGAACAAAGGAAGATCAAAACGCATTAATCGATAGTGTCGTTTCGATTTGCTCTTGTATGGATTTATTCCTTGCTAGCACAAAGATGAATCTCACGATTCCGGTGTGGCGTGGACGTATTTAGAGATTCTCTACGTTGAGGCCTCGCGTGGATGAACGTCGAGAGGAATCAACGCGTTGAAGGGACAAGCGGATCTGCCCGGGAGCGCAAGCGGAAGCGTGAAAACAAAATAAATCTCATAAATGAAAGCAATTATCACAAAATTCCAAGGGGTGTACCCTTGGGTGCTCAACTGGGCGTTTGATATAGGATGTGACAATATTATAAACGTATATTTCACATAGTACATAGATATGAAAAATAAACTACGAAAGCGTAAAATCGAAATTATCTTTGTAGTTTAAGCACTCGTACGGCTACTACCGTTGTTTCTCGCCGGAATTGGTCACCAAGTTCAAACATATGAACTCTCTAGAGGTAATCCACACTACACCCGAAGAGATGCACGTTTTCTTTGCTAGAAGAAAATGGATCTAGAGGATTCGGTTTAAGAAAATGGAACACTATTGAATTAGTATCTTTCTTAAACTTGCTTTGTTCTTCCAAATGATCTAAGATCAAATCAAGAACAAAGGGGATATGTGAGAGAGAGAGAGGGGGGGGCGAAAATTGAGAGAGATGTGTAGTGTATTTTCTTCCTTTTCCTAGAAAAATATGAATAATGAATTCTCTTGCATTAATGAATGTATATACTCATATATTACAAAATTAATGTGATTATTGGAATGTGTCTAGTTTCATCCAAGGATGTCTAGATACATCCCAATCAATCCCCTCAATTCATCAATCAAGCCTACCATCTCTTAAGGTATGATTTAATCATACCAAAAGAGAGAGGCTTGATTGGAATTGATTTGTCTCTTACCAAAAAGAGATAAGTCAACTCATCAACGCCATGTATGGCCGATTTTTACCTCTCCAAGAGTGGTAATTTTTTGCCATACCACTATACGGAAGATGTCCAACTTCTTCCTATTCTAAAAGTGGAATTAACACACCTTTTGGGCCAAAATTAACGGATCGGGTTCCACTGTAATTCAAACAACGAACCCAAAATTAAATCCCATTTAACATTAGGTCAACTTAAATAATTCTCATTGATCTTTTAATCCAATTAAAAGACCCAATGTTTCGACTCTCTACATTAATTGATAAATCCCATTTACCAATTAAACTTAAATAATTCTCATTGATCTTTTAATCCAATTAAAGACCCAATGTTTCGGCTCTCTACATTAATTGATAAATCCCATTTACCAATTAAACGAAAGGCCCGATACAAATATCGGCCCGTCCATCCAATGGACAATCCCTTAAGTAATTCAATTACTTTCCGAAATTGACTCCAAGTCAATTTCTGCACCTTCTCGGTGATTTGTGTGTGACCCTTTAGGTTCACCCTCAGCTAGGTTTGGGCCCGTGTCCAATAGGGACCTATTACCAGGGTGGGCCGTCTAGCAACGGTCCATGGCACTAGAGACAACGGGTATGGTCCTTCCGTCTGCCGTCTCCTGGCCTTAGTCTAAGGTATGGAATTGGGCATCATTTCTCATCCTTGACTAGGCATCTATGCTTAATACTCGAGACCACGCAGGCCTCATTGCATCGACACAGGAAACCATTTTCTATTCGATCAACCACTGTGCCACAGGTTTAAGCAGCATGAATGTGTCTCCGAGTGCATAGGAGATACCTCTGTCACATATTGACAGGGGACGATCCTCATATTGGAACCCACCGTCCTCACTACACATTCTGACTACACTGGACAAGGCTTATAATGATCATCTTATAGGATGATCACCTCTCGCCAGATCCAAGATACAGCCATCCTGTGTACGTGACTGTCATGGTTCCTCAAGTTTGAGGACTACTCCCGTACTATCGGAACCGTAAAAATCCAATCATACCGACCAAGCCTCCAAGGCTTCCATATGATGATCCTCGCGAGTCAGTTCAATCAGCTCGACCCAGTCGACCAACCCACCAAGATTGTGTAGGCATCCTACGGCTGTCGCCGATGAAACACGACACTCATCCAATGAACATGACTCTTGGTGCAAGTCTCTATAGGAATCTCGATGCCCTGTCTCGAGGTCCTCGACTTGAAACGTTTCACACCCAACTCTTTATCAGTTGGTTTCATGACCACCATCCAATGCGTGGCCCAACTGCATGAGTTGTTAACCGTGCTCTTTGGGCGTTCTTGTGATATATGTAAAACACCATTTTAACATATAAAAAATGAGCACAACAAAGAAGGTACCAATGGTAACGAATACTCATTTTATTCATTACATGATATTACATTACATTAAGTTGTCAAATAGTTTACAAAATGCCAAACCTATTGGCTTTCTGGTCACCTATTCTAACAATCTCCCACTTGACCTAAAGCCAATCACCCATTTACCTCAAACCCATCTTATCCAGATGCTGAGTATGGGCAACTTGCGACACGGACTTAGTAGTGGATTTGCTATGTTTTTTGTGGAGCTGAATCGGTCTATCTGAACATCACCCCTGCTAACCATCTCTCTGAGCATTTGGAGCGTCTAAGAATATGCTTGGATCGGTAATGAGATCTCGGTTTCTTTGCTTGCGTTATGGCCCCGTTGTTATCGCAGGAGATAACTACTGGCTCAACGATGCTAGGCACGACACCCAACTCTTGGATGTAGCTCTTTATCCAAACCGCCTCCTTAGCAGCTTCCGAAGCTGGTATGTATTCAGACTCTGTGGTGGAGTCCGTCGTGGTAGCCTGCTTGGAAACTCTTCCAAGCAACCACGCCACCATTCAGTCTGAACACAAAAACCAGACTGAGACTTGGCATCATTGTCATCCGACTTGAAGCTAGCGTCGCTATAGCCTTCCAGTATCAATTCCCCACCACCGTAGATCAAGAACATGTCCTTATTCCTTTTCAGGTACTTCAGGATAGTCTTGACCGCACTCCAGTGTGCCTCCTGGCATGCACCTGATATCGACTAGTCACGCTCAAAGCGAAAGCCATATCAGGTCTAGTGCACTGGGCAACGTATTGAATGCTACTTACGGCTGAAGCATAGGGGATGTCCAACATCCGTTTAAGCTCCTCATCAATCTTAGGAGACTGCTTCTTGGATAACTTAATTCCATACCTCATAGGAAGGAATCCTCGTTTTAAGTTTTCCATCTTGAATCTCATCAAGACCTTCTCAATATACGAGGACTGGGCCATTCCTAACATCCTTCTAGATCTATCCCTGTAGATCTTGATGACAAGGATGTAGGATGCCTCGCCCCTATCCTTCATGGAAAATTGTGTTGACAACCAAGCTTTAGTGGTTCCCAACATCTTAGCATCATTCCCAATTGAGCAAGATGTAATCCACGTAAAGTACAAGAACGCAACAGAGCTCCCACTGATCTTCTTGTATACACAAGGATTGGACTCGTTCTTGATGAAATCATATCCCCGTATGACTTCATCAAAACGTATGTTCCAGCTTCAGAAGCTTGTTTGAGGCCATAGATGGACCTTTGGAGACGGCAGACCTTATGCTCTTCTCTAATAGATGTGAAACCTTCCGGTTGATCCATATAGATCTCCTCCTCTACGAAACCGTTGAGGAAGGCGGTTTTCACGTCCATCTGCCATATTTCATAGTCATACCATACTGTTATGGCAAGAAGTATCCAAATGGACTTAGCCATTGTCATAGGCGAGTAGGTTTCCTCAAAATCGACCCCGGGTCGTTGACTGTAACCTTTCGCCACAAGTCTGGCTTTAAAGGTTGTAACCTCGCTGTCAACTCCAAGCTTACGTATGTAGACCCATTTACACCCTATGGGTTTTATCCCTTTGGGTGGGTCCACTAGGGTCCAAACCTGGTTTTCACCCATCGAGTCCATTTTGGATTTTATGACCTCAAGCCACTTATCCTAATCGATGTCTGACATTGCTTCTCCGTACATCTTTAGATCATTATCCAACTGATCGGTCAGGCCCGAAAATCCGTACCTATCAGGTAGTTGGGATACTCTAGCCGACCTACGAAGGACTGGAACATTATCAGTGGGAACTACTGGCTCAGATGTCACTACCATCTCATGGTGTACCTCACTTGATTCCTCAAGGAGTACCTCATCACGTCGACTATCCGATGGAAAATTCGTTTTTAGGAACTCTGCGTTTCGCGAGACAAACACCTTTTGCTCGGAGGGATCATAGAAATAATACCCCGTAGTTTCTTTCGGATATCCGACGAACCTGCATAAACTAGACCTGGAGTCCAGTTTATCTGCCACTAATCTATTGACATATGCGGGGCAATCCCACACTTTCAAGTATTTGTAGAAGGCAGGCTTGCCATGCTATATCTCATATGGCGTCTGGAATATCTTCTTATATGGCGCCAAGTTCAAAAGTTTGGCTACCGTCTCAAGATCATATCCCCAGAAGGATAAGGGGAGTTCGGTAAAACTCATCATGGATCAGACCATGTCCTACAAGGTCCGATTCCTCCTTTCAGACACACCATTCAACTGTGTTGTTTCAGGAGGAGTCCACTGAGAGAGAAATCCATTCTTTTTTAGATAATTAGTGAATTCACCACTTAAATGCTCTCCACCTCAGTCCGATCGAAGGGCTTTGATCTTACGATCAGTTTGGTTCCTACTTCAAGTCTGTATTCCTTAAACCTTCCAAAGGCTTCAGACTTGTACCTCATCAGGTAGACATAACCATACTGTGAGTGATCATTGGTAAAGGTTATGCAGTACGAGTACTCATCTCTAGCCTGAGTATTTAATATACCACAAACGTCCGTATGGATCAAATCCAACAAACTTTGGCTAACGTGCTTTGTCCAACAAAAGGTTTCTTGGTCATCTTTCCCTTTAGATAGGATTCGCAGGTCGATAGGTTGTCCAAATCGTCTATTTCTAGACTCTTTGAGTCCACCAACCTTCTTATCATATCCTTAGAAATATGACCTAACCTCGCATGACAAATCTATGCATTATCTTGATTATTATGTTTCCATTTATGTTCTGCAGTCATAATCCAATTAGACTGTTAAGTATGTACAGACCGTTCACCAATGTACCAAGCAAATGAGACACATCATCACTGATAATATAAAAACCATTTTTAGTGATGGTGAAAGAATAACCCTCCTTATTAAAGACGGGTATGGATACAATATTCATTATCATGCTAGGTACATAGAAATAGTCGTTCAGTACAATCCTAACATGACTACTAATGGCTAACTCCATTGATCCTACGGCTTCCGCAGCAACGGCCTTGCCATCGCCTAGCCTCAGGATCATTTCATCCTTGGTTAGCCTTCTGCTTCTTTGCAGTGCCTAGAAATTATTGCAGATGTGAGCACAACACCCGCTATCCAATACCCATGAAGCAGAATTAGTTATCATGTTTACTTCAACCATAAGCATACTTGGATTGGGGAGGAGTTGTCGGCACTCCCTCTTCTAACGCCCCTTTCCTTGGCAATGCATGCAGACATCATTAGCCTTGGACCGCTGAGAATCACGGGCCTTCCCTTTCCCTTTGCCCATTCCCACCGAGGCAACAGGGGCACCAGGAGCGCGAGCAATCGCAACCGTCTTCCCCTTTCCCTTCTTCCTCTTCCAGCATCCGGCCCTCTGGCCATTCGCCTTGGAGGTCGAAGCCTTTCCTATCAATACCGCCGGCATCGACTTGTGGGTCATTGCCTCGTACTGCACCAGCATGTTGATCAACTCATGAATAGACTTCTCAAGTCCATTCATATTGTAGTTTACAACAAATGGGTCATTGGACGGAGGAAGCGACTGGAGGATCATGTCAATGTACGAATCATTGTTAAGCCCAACTTTAAGGTCCTCGAGCTTGGTGCCAAAGAATGCTTTTGTGACGGCATATCTAATATGCCTATCCGGAACCGCATAAACCTCATTCATACGGAACATTATGGCGGAGACGTTCTCCAGCCTCTCATATTGCTTTTGGATGTCGTTAGACATCGAAGCTAATATGATACTGCGTACTTTCCGGTTGTCCTCATGCCATTTCTCAAACGTCAAACGTTCTTGTAGCGTGGACTCCTCCGACAAGTTGCTCGGCGACAGCTCGTCCAAGACGTAGCCTTGGTTCTCGAAATCGAGGACAATCCTCAGGTTTCTTAGACAGTCCGAGTAGTTCATTCCATAAACTTATTAGTCTCATGTACCATGTTAAAAGGATTCTTAGACATATCTCTACATTTATAAAATGTAAAGCAGAAATCAACAAATGATGGTAATATTATTATTCAAGTTGAAAACATGGTCTTTTAGTCTTTAACCCTCCCATTATTTATATGAAAGTCCACCACTCTCAAGTGGAGTTTCGAGAAACCATTTCCTAATGTGCTTGGGATCCATAAGTGTAATCTTCATGCCCTGCTTTTACGATTCACATGAAGAAAACCTCATGGGAGATATCCAATATCATTCGCATCCAATGAGATTCCCAAGATATTTTGCCTCACCTATTCGCATGGTTCCAAGGACTCCAAGCGAACCATGTTACTCAGTTTTGGGCCCGACCCATCAACCAAATCATGTCTCAACTGTCACCCCCCACGACTCGTGAGACAGGGAAACAACGAGAGCAATCTCTTTGTTCACAACAATGGCACAGCTTTCCCCTAGTCCAAGTGTGCCACGACTCGTGAGACCACACTTGGGTAGTGGTAACTTCCTCACCACATTGCTGTGGATGGAAGGCTTGCAGAGATCAAAATACCATTTTGATCCAAGTCAATTCTGGGCCTAATATTTAATTTGGTCCAACCAAATGAGATTTTGATAATGACCGAGACCTCATCATATTAAGTGTTTTATCATGCCTAAATATCCAATATTCATAAAGCGTTAAAAAAATAAGCCGCATGCAGTAAAACATAGCATACCCCTGCTAGGATGATCACAAGCCCAACTTATGCAACCCACTAAGCCCGCAGTGAGTCTATGGTCTGTCTAGGGTGGTCCTACACTATTACCTATGTAATAAACCATTGTCATTCCAATGGGCCTTGTGGCTCTTCTTGTTTTATTCCTTGATGTTACACCTTGGGCCTTCGACTCCATGGGCTTGTCAAAATAAAACCTCACCAAAAACTACTTACTCTCATTACATATGAAAGTAATACATGGAAAGGAAATGAACAAGCCTTAACATCATGAAGCTAAAAAAAATGGGAGAGGATAGTCCCAAAAAAAAAGGCACGCAAGCCCCACCCGACAGAAATGTAAGCAAATAACATACATCCATACATAAGGTCAAGGGCTTTTGTGATCATCCCATGTTGATCCCATCAATACACATAACATAATTATACCAAATAATCATGCATACTCACGGATATTCAAAATATCCAAGTGATGTCCAACATCACAAGATATAAATATATAAACAATGTGCAAGATTCAAATTTTAAATTTAATAGACATTATATACAATGCATGTACAAAATCCAAATTAATTAAGCAAATTTAATCTAAGAAAAAATCCAATAATTCCAAAATCAAATATGCAAAAATTAATTCATTTTCAGAAAATATGCTGAAATCACTTGAAAATCCAATTTTCAGAAAAATATCAAAAACCGGCACAAAACGGCCCAGCCGTTGTGCTTGTTGGCCGGCCGCCCATACAAGACTGTGCCCGCGCGCGTGCAGGCAGCCATCCCGCGCCCCCTTGTGCAACGCTAGTCCGGTAGCCAACAGCCAGCAGCCTACATGCGGCGCAGTTTGTGCGGCCGCCCCTTCCAGCACGCACGCTAGTAGGCACGCCAGCCAGGCTGCGCGCAGGCGTGAGCCAGTACGCGCCCGGCCCGTAGAGGCGGCATCCAACTGCTGCCGCTGCTGTCCGATTTTAAATATTTTTGGTTTCTCATTTCAGCATATTAATATATAAAATAAACTGAAAATAAACATGCAATTTTTAAGATCCAGTCTTTAAAAATTCGCACGCATAATGTCCATCAAATTCAAACAAATGAACAAGCACATTCATTCATATATTCATACATCTATACATGCTCATAAAGCCGTAAAAGCAAGTTGTACATGCCAAACACATAGATCTACCCCTCTCCGGAAATGCTTACCAAGTTCAAACGTATGAACTCTCTAGAGGTAATCCACACTACACCGGAAGAGATGCACATTTTTTTTTGCTAGAAGAAAACGGATCTAGAGGATTCGGTTTAAGAAACTAGAATACTATTGAATTCGTGTCTTTCTTAAACTTGCTTTGTTCTTTCAAATGATCCAAGATCAAATGAAGAACAAAGGGGATATGTGTGAGAGAGAGAGGGAGCCAAGAATTGAGAGAGATGTGTAGTGTGTTTTCTTCTTTTTCCTAGGAGAAGATAAATAATGAATTCTCTTGCATTGATGAATGTATATACTAATATAAATACAAAATTAATATGATTATTGGAATGTGTCTAGGTTCATCCAAGGATGTCTAGATACATCCCAATCAATCCCACTGATTCACCAATCTAGCCTACCACCTCTTAAGGTATGATTTAATCATACCAAAAGAGAAAGACTTGATTGGAATTGATTTGTCTTTTACCAAAAGACACAAGTCAACTCATCAAGGCCATGTATGGTTGATTTTTACCTCTCCAAGAGTGGTAATTTTCGGCCATACCAATAATGGGAAGAAGTCCAACTTCTTCTTATTCCAAAAGTGGAATTAACAGACCTCTTGGGCCAAAATTTAACGGACTGGGTTCCACTGTAATACAATTACAATGAACCCAAAATTAAATCACATTTAACATTAGGTCCACTTAAATAATTCCCATTGATCTTTTAATACAATTAAAGGCCCGATATTTTGGCTCTCCATATTTACCGATTAAACAAAGGGCCCGATACAATATCGACCTGTCCATCCAATGGATAATCCCTTATGTAATCCAATTACTTATTACCTTTCAAAATTAACTCCAAGTCAATTTTTCCACCTTCTGGTGATTTGTATGTGATCCTTCACCCTCAGCTAGACTTGGGCCCGTTACCATGGGTGGCCATCTAGCAACGGTCCACGGCATTAGAGACCAGGTGAATGTTGGCGTAAATATTTGGGCGTCGATTCCGTACGGGTACGCTCCTTCCGTCTACCGTCTCCCGGCCTTAGTCTAGGGTATGGAATTGAGCGTTTGTTCCCCTCCTTGACTAGGCATCTATGCTTAATACTCGAGATCAAGCAGGCCTCATTGCATCGACACAGGAAACCCTTTCCTGTTTGACCAACCATTGTGGCCACAGGTTTAAGCAGCATGAACGTGGTTCCGAGTGCATAAGAGATACCTCTGTCGCATACTGACAGGGGATGGATCCTCTTCTTGGAACCCATCGTCCTTGCTACACATTCTCAGTGCACTGGACAAGGCTTATAATGATCATCTTACAGAATGATCACCTCTCGCCAGATCCAAGATACAACCATCCTGTGTACGTGACTGCCATGGTTCCTCAAGTCTGAGGACTACTCCCGTACCATCGGAACTGGGGAAATCCAATCATACCGACTAAGCCTCTAAAACTTTCATATGATGATCCCCGCGAGTCAGTTCAGTCGGCTCGACCCCAGTCGACCAACCCACCAAGATCGTGTAGGCGTCCCACGCCTGTCGCCGATGAAACAGGCACTCATCCAATGAACACGACTCTTGGTGCAAGTCTCTATAGGACTCTCGATGCCCTGTCTCGAGGTCCTCGACTTGGATCGTTTTAGACCCAACTCTTTATCAGTTGGTTTCATGACCACTATCCAATGCGTGGCACAACTGCATGAGTTGTTAATCGTGGTCTGTGGGCTTTGTTGTGATATATGTAAAACACCATTTTAACATATGGAAAATGAGCACAACAAAGAAGGTACTAATGGTAACGAATACTCAAGTTGTGATGTATGTAAAACACCATTCATTACATAATATTACATTACATCAAGTTGTCAAATAGGTTACAAAATGCCAAACCTATTGGCTTTCTAGTCACCTATTCAAACACACGTGTAGCCGATTGGGGTAGAAAAATCGAGAAAGGTTTTCCGATTTACATATTCTCTCAGTTTCTTCTTTATTCCATAGACATAAACTCTTGTTTCTTATATATATATATATATGTTTATATTGTGCGTTTATACACTAATAGTCCGGGAACGTTCAAGGGGTATTCAAGGGCACACCCCTTGAACGCGGTTTAAATTCCGTTACTCCACACGTTTTATCTCGACCGCGCTTCCACCGTGTTCCTGGGCCTATCTGCTTTTCCTTCATGTACCAGTCTAGGTATCCAGTCAATTTAAAGCAGGTTGATCTTGTATGCCCATTTCGTTTGCAATTGTCACAATATTGTGATTTCTTGTCTACTACTCCTTTCTTCCTTGGGACTGAGTTGAAGGCCACTTGTTTGCCCCTTTGTTGTGTTCTTGCATTCATGGCCCCGTCATGCAAGACTTTCAGCATGGGCTTTGTGTTGTTTCTCAACTCTCAAAAACATAGAATGTGTACTTTCTCACTATTGAAAGAGGCTCCATTCATCCGACAGCTTCTTCAATTGTGTAATATACTATAATTCCTATATCTCCTTGGCTCAAAGATGCAATTTCCCTCTGGATTTGATAGAGCAACGGCCCATTGCTCTCCGCAAACCTTGACTCAAGCTCAAGCCAGAAACTCCTTATAGAGGTGGTTCACAAGAATGCTTCTGCTACTTCTTTCGAAATAGAGTTCAATAACCAGGATACCACTATACAATCCACTCCTCAGTCTTTCCTTCTGTTGGTTGTTCAATATCAATGAAAGCCAATTTTACATTTGGCCCCAAGAGCAAACCGAATAGATCTGCACCTAGAGAGATAGTTGTTTCCATCAAGAACAACTGAAACTAAACTCATCCCCGGGTAATCCCCACTTTGCAACCTTAGGGTTTCCGAGGAACCTTGTGCCTTCTGATCTTTGTTGGTTATATATGTATTGCCGACGACACCTTTGCCTGGCATGACTCAGTGATTAGAAACAAGAAAACCCCAAAAAACTTCAAGAAACCTTGCAAGAAAATTTGAAAGCAGGACCAGAGATTATTAAACGATGGCCTTAATACCATGATGAAAAACTAAAAATCTAAACAAATGATTACCCGAATTTTCATTCGGTTTATGTTGAGTTCATGATATTATGTTTATATTGTCAAAATTTTGCTAAAACCTGCATGATTCAGTTTCCAAGATTTCTTTGCAGTTTTCCTTGTTAGAAGGAATCATACCTCTACATTTAAGGCATTTTTTTATTCGTGGAAATAGACATATATAATAAATTTGTACATATGAGGATTTTTAATATGTTTAATTCTGTACATTGTATGAAACAAATAAAACAAGTTAAAATATACTGAATTGAGATATGTTTTATTATATTTTAAACACGAAAAAAAAAAAAGCCAAAAAATTCATACCCTTTTCTAGTCTTCCCGCCTTCATATTACTCATTCATGAACACATAAATTAATTCTATTAATATATATCCCATATTTTTGTGTTGAATTTGTATTAAATGGTGCTATCTGTTGAATTTTCCATAGTTGTACTTTCCATATTTATTGGGCATCTGGTTAATTTCATTTTGCCTATTTGGTATATATATGTACATTAGGCACCTAATTCTATTTTATCAACCAATTCCTTAATTGTTTTGCTTCTGCATATAGCTATATATATAGAACTTGAAATTTTTACGGAGTCGTTTCAGTGTTTCAATTTTCATCTTAAAACCATACTATAAATACTCGCTAATTTTAATTTTCATCTTAAAATCATACTAGAAAGACTGGTCGTTTGATTTTAATTTCCTGGGAGAGAAAATATGGCACGAGTAATACCACTTATGGTAGTACTCTTGTCTATGGTGGTTTTGTATAACTTCATTATGACAATTAGTCCTAATTCTCTCCAAGACCAGAGCCAACATCTCATTGATCCTGTCATTGAGATACTAGGAAGAGCAAAAAGATATAGGAATAAAACGTCACGTTTCCATGTCCCCCTAACGGCCACGGACACGCCTTACAGCAGATGGTAGTGCCGTATTATGTACTACTGGTATAAGAAGAAGGAGGATTTGGCAGGTTTGGAGATGGGGAAGTTCACTCAGATTCTTCACTCGGGGAAGCCCGATAACCTATTGGATGAGATTCCAACGTTCGTGGTCGATCCTCTTCCCAAAGGTTTGGATCGGGTGAGATATCGTGCTTTATCGCTATTGTCTTGTTACTTAACTAGATGTTTATAAGCCGCACGAATTTGAATCAACGTCAAGTTTATGGTTAAATGCAATTTACCTATGTTCTGGAAAATGAAGCAAATTATTCCCTTGTGTATTTCATTGATAGGGGGTAATTTGATTCATTTCCCAAAACACTGGATGACGATTTGCTATTTTTTTTCTTTTTTTTTTTTTCATAAGGGAGTTTTTGCTCATTTATCATATCACAAGGAGGTAAATTGTATTCAACCATTCTTTTTTTTTTTTTTTTTTTTGAAATGGAACTCAATCGTATCATATAATGGGCAAATCTGCCAAAAAATGTTCAAGAGCATAAGAGGGCAAGGATGAACTGCCTTCCTCACTGCCTCAAGCATGGTGAGCCCAGTGAGTGAGCAAGGGTATTAGCAGTACGTCGAATAAGAGAGAAAGAGCAGGAAGAAAAAAAAGAACAATCAGAAATAATGTCATGAATAATGGATCCACACAAAGGAGATGTGGTCTTCGAGTTGATGAGGTAAGAGTGCACGGATGCGCAATCGGTTTCGATGATAATGTTGAGCCAACCATGACGCCGTGCTAGTTGAATTGCAATACGGGCTGCCCACGCTTCGGCTGCCTCAGGAGAGAGGCTTCGGTGGAGTCGAGTACCACACCAGGCGTGACAGGAGCCCCGATAGTCACGAGCAACCACACTAGCCGAAAAGTCTCCAGCATTTGAGAAGGAAGCCGCATCCACATTGAGCTTAATTGTTCCTTCCAACGGGGCATGCCAGTAGGTGGCAGCAGCAGTAGAACTCAAGCTCCTATCAGTAGAGAGGAAACCCTGAGTGGCTTCAAGATAATTTCTAGCAAAAAGAACCGTCTGTTCCGGGGAGAAGACGTCGTTATCAGCCCATCTTTTGTTGCGGCACCACCATATGGACCAGCATAGGGTAAGGAACATGCAGAAATCCCCTCTATCAAGCTGGGAGTGCATGCAAAAAACCCAATCACGTGCGTTTGAATTCCAGTTGTCAAGGGTCAACTATCGCAGATTCGAGAGAGCCCAGATCATACGGCTAAACGGACAGAGGATGAATGTATGACGGTCAGATTCGTCAGGCGAATGACATAACAGACAGCAAATATCGACGCTTGGGAGTCAATGGGCTAGGTTGTTTCCAAGGGGAAGTGAAGCCGTGCAGACACGCCAGATGAAGACGCTGATCTTATTCGCGACCGCTGCATTCCAAACTCCTTTTCACCCCCGGCGAATAACTGCTGAATCAGAGTTTGAGGAACTAGGGAGAGAATAACATGAGTTGGAGAGATCCAAATGATACGCTGATTTAACAGAGAAAGAACCCGACCTTGTGAAGTGCCAAATCAGAAAATCGGGATTCGAATGATGGCTAATAGGCATAGATATAATAGCTTTGGCTTCCAAGGGGCTGAAAAGCGATTCGACAAGTGGTATGTTCCAGTCACAGGAAGTCTGGTCGAACAGGTGGTGGACTGTTGTCCGAGGAAGAGTCGGACCAGGGCGCCAGTTAGGACGGAAGGACGGTGGACACGGAAGCCACGGATCGATCCAGATTCTAGTTCGTTTCCCATCGCCAATTTTCCAACAAAGTCCAAGTCAAATAAGTTGTTTCGTTGAGAGGATACTTCGCCACGTAAGTGAAGGTCGCGAGCCAAGTTCAGCATCAAGAATGGAGCCTCCCGGGTAATACCGAGCCTGCAAAATCTGAGCAACCAACGACGTCGGATGAGTGAGGAGTCGCCAAAACTGTTTTGCGAGCATGGCATTGTTGAAAGCTCAAAGGCCCCTTAAACCAAGTCCTCCTTGTAGTTTCGATGAAGTAAGTTGACGCCACGGAAGCCAATGAATCTTGCGGTTCTCGGCAGAGTTCCACCAATAGCCGGCAATCATACGTTCAATATCACAAATTAACCCTTCCGGGAGGCGAAAAACCCCCCATCGCATAGGTCGAAATGGCTTGTAGAACGGCTTTGATCAAGACTTCCTTACCGGCTTGGGAAATCTGTTTTTTCGTCCAAGATCCAACCTTGCTCCAGATTTTATCACGAAGGGAAGCAAAAATTGTCTTCTTAGAGCGGCCAACAACTGAAGGTAAAACCAAGTACTTCTCATGTTTGTCCGCCCGCCGGATTGCAAGCCCCTCCGAAATGTTATCCATAAGTAACGCCGAGGTGTTTTTGCTGAAAACGACAATCGATTTCTATAGATTGATTGCTTGTCCCGAAGCATTGCCATACACCTGAAGAATAGATTGCATACAATGCATAGCCTCAAGCGAAGCTTAGGAACAAATGAGTGTGTCATCAGCAAACAGTAAATAGGAGATGCTAGGGGCACCTCGACATAAACGAATCCCATGCAATTGACCCGAATTTTCAGATTTAGAGATTAAAGAGCTAAGGTCTTTCGAACACAATAAAAAAAAATACGGCGCAAGGGGATCCCCTTAACGGAGTCCTCTTTCTAGAGTAATGTGTCCAAATTGTTTACCACTTAATATGATCGAATAGGACGCAGAGGAGACACACATAAGCACAAGTTGAATAAAATGATCGTGAAAACCTAACTGAACAAGTACTTGCCGAATGAAGCTCCACTCGATCTTTTCATACTTCTTGCTTATGTCCAACTTAAGGGCCATGTGTCCCTGCTTGCCCCAAGTCTTAGTCTTAAGGAAGTGGTTAACCTCAAAAGCAATAAGAACGTTATCTATGATTAATCTACCAAGGACAAAAGCCGATTGGGTAGGCGAGATGATTCTATCAAGTAAAGGTTTCAACCTATTAGCGATACACTTTGTGGTAATTCGCATTATCACATTGGATAGACTAATAGGATGAAAGTGGGTGAGCAACTCGGGGTTCTTACACTAAGGAATTAAGACAATATGAGTAGCATTCGGTTTAGGGTCAAACACGATCATTGAGAATATTAAGAACACAGTTAATAACATCGGGTTTAATAATATGCCAGAATTTATAGAAGAAGATGGGAGGCATACCGTCCGGGCCCGGGGATTTAAGGGGGGCCATATGGGAGAGAGCAGCGGCGATTTCCTCAGCAGTGTACGGCCTTAGCAAATGTGAATTCATGTCCAAGTCAACTTTGTGCGGCAAGGCCTCCACTCCACGGTTCAAGTCATTGGATGAGGGTTCATCCGAACTAAAAATCCGACCGAAGTATTGTGTGATGTGGTGTTCAATGTCCTCCTCTGAATTCAGCTATGTCCCTTTCGAGTTCTTAATTTTGCGAATCTGATTACTCCAAAAAGTCTTGTTAGCTCTAGCATGGAAAAAACGGTATTGCGGTGCCCCTCTTTAAGCCAGTATGCCTTTCTCCATTGTTTTCACAAAATCTCTTCAGCCTAAATCAGTCTTTCAAGCTCCCGTTTGAGTTCCTTTTCCTTGCTTTTAGTAGCCGACGTGATAACCTGCGATCGCAATTGCTGAATCTGTTTCTGTAGATCAGAAATTTCCTGCTTAACCGGTTGATGACCCATCCAAAAACAAGCATGTAATCGTTGTCCACAGGATTCAATCTTCTGCTGCAGTAATTCCTGCGCCGAGACCCCAAAACCGCGACCCCAAACTTTCGAGATAGTGTTCTCACAATTATCAGAGCGTAGCCACGCAGCTTCGAAACGGAAAGGGCGAGTTCTGTGTTGTCGGCGTGATTGGGAGGTGAGAGCTCGATGAGTAGCGGTGCATGGTCAGAGAAAATGGAGGAAAGTACAGTGACCCGTGTCATAGGATAAGAGTTCATCCAATTAGTGTTACAGCAGGCACGGTCCAGTCGTTCAAAAACGGTGTTCGGTGTTTCATGTCTATTAGACCAAGTGAAGGGTTCGCCAACAAAGCCCACATCAACCAATCCTGCATTATCAAGTGTTGTACGGAAGTCCTGAATCTACCATGAAGGTCGAGGTTGGCCACCTTGTTTCTCCGACGAGGCAAGAATCTCCTTGAAGTCGCCCACCACAAGCCAAGCACGGGGAGATTGAGAGGCTAATTTCATTAACAGTTCCCAAGAAGATTTTTGACTCATAGTGTCTGGGGCGCCATAAAAGCCCGTGAAGCGGTACGGGGCTGAATCATCATTAATCGTAACCGTGACGTCGATATAGGACTGTGAGTAGCTCTGGAGGACACAAGAGACAGACTTAGACCAAAATAAAGCTAGGCCACCACTACGGCCAATACTACTAACACCAAAGCCATGCATATCGAAGCGAGAGTGGAGATTGAGGTATTCGATACGGCAAGAGGAGTATTTGGTTTCCATGAGGAAGACCAACGAGGGACGATGAGCCCGGATGAAGGTCTCCAGGCCAATAACTGTACAGGGGACCCCCAACCCCTGACAGTTCCAAGTTAAGAGATTCATAACGCCCGGCGGGTTGCTCGGCAGTCTCCACCGTATCCAACGAATCCGAGTGATCCGTCATACCCTCATTCAGCAATTTACCACACTTTGCTGGAGATCCCAATGCTTCAATAGTTTCATCAATCAACTTTCTTTTTCGGGGTACGGACAAAATTTTGCGAGGACCTATTTTCTTACGGCCACGGGTAGAGATGGTGGAGGATGATTGAGATGGAGATATAGAGGGAATAGGATCAGCCGTAAAAATTAAGGGGACATCTGTGAGGGTCTTGGCTAAGGGGGGAGCTTGTTGGGAGGTTGTTAGAGAGACTATGGGGGTGACAGTATATGTAGGAGCAAGGGGGTGGTTTACAGGAATGGAGGCTGCTGCTATGGTGATAGAGTAAGTAGAAATGGAGGAGTATGATGTAGTTGTAGGGTGGTACTTAGGAGTAATGGAGAAGCCAGGAGCAGTGGTAGGGGTAGGATTTGGGAGTGACAGGTGAGTAGAGGGAATGGAGATATCGGGTGATGGTCGGGAGCCAAGGGAAAACTGAAAACTTCCTTGCCTCTTTTGAGTGTCGATGTAGTGGTGGAAGTTGGTCGAGATTCAGAGGAGAAGGATGCCCGAGCGTAATTACCGGAGGACCCTCTGCTGCGGAGAATAGTCAGAGTGGATGCTCGGAGCCACGGACCAAACGGTACTGCATCTTGTTTATCATTGAATCCGGGTTCCAATTGACACTCACATAGTTTCATAATGTGGCCCAAATGGCCGCACCAATAACAGAAATTCGGCAAGCGTTCGTAGGTGAGCGAGACAATAGATTTCAAACCTAGCGATGTGCACAATTTCAAGACGCGGCGGAGAGGTTTCAAAACATTTAAATTGACACGAATACGAAGAGCCGAGCCCCAAAGCTGTCCGCCACTGTCAAAATTGACTTCTTTGAACTGCCCAAGTTGATTCCCGATGAATTCAGCCATTTCACGGGTACGTCTACCAAGGGGTAAGTCATGGACATGGATGAAAAAATCAACCCAGTTTAAGTTATTGGTCACCGGATTATCATCCCTTTCCACAGTGCTTAGAATGAGGAGATTCTTCTCAAAGGACCAAGGGCCACCGTCCATGACACGTTTTCGATCCACAATATGATCAAAGGTGAACAGGATCCGGGTATTCTCAATCATGCGTATATCCAGCGGATTAAAAGAATTATGGATGGTGTTCTTGAAAGCCTCGAAATTAAAATTTCGGCGTCCCAGCAATCTACCCACCACATAAAATTTTTGATTGTCCGATTCACTATGCCACAAGCCCAAAGGAACCATGACCCTACTAAGTTCATCCTCCGAAAGTGAGATGGTTTCAGTCGTGTTTCCAGTTGATTGCGCCATCAGCCAATAACAGATGTAGATAAGAGGCCTCTCAGCACAAGATCGGATTGGATAGAATTCACAGGGCTAAGTCAGTACCTGTAAGAAAGAACGCCAGAAGACAAAGACACATATAACGTTAGCTAACTAAACAGGGTTAAAAGGAGAGAAAAGCAACCGGACTGGGGGCAAGAGAGGCGCCGGAGGGAATAAGGGGGGCGTATGACGATGATGGAGTCCGACGGCCGGTGGAGGGGAGCAAAATCTATGAGAGCCAAATCTAGAAAGAAGTCATCATGCAAAAGGAATAATAAGTGACGTTAGGAAAAGCTAGGGCATGCAAGGAAAGAAAATCATGCAAAATAGAGAAAATGCAGATATAAGGGAGTGAAACTAGGATGTAAAAAATGGAAACCCTTAGGACAAGGAGGACACTCTCATACGAGAGAAAAATTGCTGAAATTTTTCATCGCTTTGAATCTAGATACCTTGTATTTAACCATTCAAGTTTATTTACTAGTACATTTCATGTTCTACTTCTAGATCTTTGGATTTAGTAATGGTAATTGTGAAAACACTGAGTGCCATTGGTACGAACGTACGAATGAATTTGAGGGGAATAAAATAACTAAATAATGAAGTAAAAATAGAAATGGAAAGTTTTTATTATTCCTATATTTGGTATGCCTAAAGAATAGAATCAAAACTTTCTAAGTTACTCTTTTATCTTTTGGTAAATAATAAAACTTAAAAATTAAAATAAGAAAAAAAACAATTAAGCAATGTCTCGTTACATAGGAAATATTATTTTAAAATATTAAATTAATTATAAAATTATAATATATATTATTGGATGTTTTCATATATCTAAATTTCTTAATAAATACTTACGATTGCAATATTTTAGCACACGTATCGAAAATACAGAATACAACAATATATGGTATATATGCTATTGTATAGTATTTTATAATCATATATAGTAATGATTGGTAAAATGCATATAAAAATGTTAATAACTTTATATTATATTTAAAAAAAATTAACTTATTTATATTATATATTTTATATTTTGATAACACATTTAAATATTTTATATTGATATTAATTTTATTTAATGTATTCAGAATGATATATAATTTTGTAACTATAAATCTTGCAATTATAATTTTATTAAAAGTTATTTTAGCAATATAAAAGAAATAATCTATTCTTATTCTATTGAAAATAGCTAAAATTATTGGTAAATAAGGTAATGCCGAATCCCATATATACTTATGGGTATTCTAATTCTAAGTTATACCACTCATGTGATTCAAATGAGTTTTGTGCCTATTATAAGTGTTTCCATAGGGGCCTATTGAATTTTAGCAGTATTTGCCAGTCTAGCATAGGGAAAATTGCAATTTTAATTTTGTAAATAAGAAGGGGTGATAATTTTTGTCCTATATAAATTTATTTTGACAATTTTGTTTTGTAATTTTAAAACTTACACATTGAATACAATAATTATCGAAATTTGCTAAAATAATCAAAAAAAAAAAAATACACCTAATTATGTTGATCACGTACATATCATGTGCAGTTTTCCGACAATACTAGCAAATTTTGGTTATTTTATTACTCAAGGTGTGAAACATTTAAAGTTAAAGATAAAATCACCAAAATGGATTCGTACAAAACTAAAATTTTCAGCTCGGCATTTATAGGACTAATATTGCAGTTTCTCCGATTTATTTCCTTCAAATGATTTGATGCATGCAGGGCTATGTTGTCTTGAATAGACCATGGGCTTTTGTGCAATGGCTGGAGACTGCAACAATTGAAGAAGAGTGAGCAAGTTGCTTCTATCCACATGATACCAGCAGCGTTTCGTTTTCCTGCAAACATGAAAAATCCAATTGTTTCCCTGCTGCTGCAGATACATATTCATGGCGGAACCCGATCACATTTTCTTAGGTCCGGTACCGAACTTGGTCCACGAATGATACCCGGTTGCATTCCCGTTTTCGTACATTAAACCGATCAAAAATGAGAAGATCATAAGGAAATTTTTCCGGAGGAGATGGGTCCAGTCACAAACATCGACCCCATTGGCAACTCTCCGGTTATAATCAAGAAGGTGAGGGAATAAACGAACACGATCTATTGATGTTTCGTTCTCTTGATGGTTGAAATGTCAAACAATTGTGGTACTCGTTTGTTCAATGCAGTACGAGTATGTAATTAAGCAGCATTTGATTTGACGCTGAGGATTTGCTGGAAAGAATTGCGCCTACATGGTTGAACGTCTCGTTGAACATGAAAACGACCCCGAGACCGATCGTGCGTTCGGATGGGTGCTAGAAATGTGAGTAGAACGAGAAAGAATTACTATAACAATATATAATATTAGTGACAAAATATGATTAAGTAGCAATTTGAATGTAATTAATGAAATATACATATATTAGATGACAATAATTTTCATTTGTCAACATAATTATTAATTGTGCATAACCTTGTCAATGATTAGTGACAATATGACAACAAAAATATCATCACGATAAATAATTATTGTCACTCGATCGTTACTGTACATATGTCACTATTTTATGCAGAACTCTTGTTACTATTTTTTGCTAATGATAACTTTTTATAAAAATGATTACAGCTATTAAAATTATAAAAATTCATTATTCTGATAAAATAAAAAAATTTATCAATAAAATATATGCAATTAGTGATAATTTTTTATCGCTAATCTTCTCTTTTTTCCGTAATGAAATCCTCCTTGGGCTTATGAAATGAAACTTTTGGCGTTACATTTAATACCGTCTCTAACGTTCCCGTTGTTCACTGCCGAAGGTATGGATACGCCATTGCCTCCGCGCTTCACGGCGTGCAGCACTGCAGCATATTCTCAGGAAAGACTTCATGTTGCAGGTATTTTGCTTCACAACTTTAGCATATGTCTAATTTTTCATTGTTTTATTTTTGAATAATTACATTTACACCCCTAATTTATGTTCTGTTTGCAGGTATTTTGCTTCACAACTTTAGCATATGTCTAATTTTTCATTGTTTTATTTTAGGATAATTACATTTACACCCCTTAACCTATATTCTGTTTACATAAATTACTTCTGTCTTTTGCATAATTACAAAAATCACCCATGATAGCCCAAAGATAGGGTAATTTGTATAATGATGTTAATATTTTTGGGGGATGTATGTTTAATTTTTTTAAAAATAGAGGGTGATTTTGTTTAAATGATGTTACATTTCAGATGAGTGTATCTGTGATTGTCCAAAAAACAAGGATGATTTGCGTATATAAACTATAAGTTAGAGGGTGTAAAGGTAATTATCCCTTTTATTTTCTCTGCTTGAAGTTTATATGCTGAAGCTGATCAGTAACTCGAGCTGCAGTATACTGAATAATGCAGCCGCCGTGGGACTTGGAAACTACAAATAAGTTCATTCTTCATTATACTTATGGTTGTGACAACAACTTGAAGGTAAAGTCGGTTGTCTTTCATGATCCCATAACTCAGATCATTATTTATAAATGAATGATCACTTCATCTAAAAGTTTAAAATATCATAAAGGAGAATCATTAATATTTGATACATATGTAACATGTCAACTCATGAGTGATGGTGAGATTCGAATACAGGAACCCTTATCGAGAATGGGGCCAAATAGCACAAAAAACCTAAGTCTGTATTGGAAATAGTTTCCAGTTGTTTAGTCGCACGGCCAAAAAGGCCAGGGTAAAAATGTCACATAATCTAAAAATTTAAACTGTTATAAATGAGAATGATTTAATATTCAATATCTAACATTAATTAGGAAGTCAAGATTTTTCATTTCTGTATTGAGATGTGCGCACATCATCCAAACACTAATTATTCGGAAAAAATGCAAGTAACCCTCCTGTGATATTGTAAATGACCAAATTACTCCCTTATTAAAAATAAAATGGCAATTTACCTCCCTATGTTCTTTAAAATGGAGCAATTTTACCTCCTTAGACAGGGAGGTAAATTGCTATTTTATTTTTCATAAGAGGGTAATTTGCTCATTTGCAATATCACAGTGAGGTAAATTACATTAAACCCATAATTACTCATCATAATTTGGTCGATGATCAGGGTGAACTAACTTACGGCAAAATAGGAGAGTGGCGGTTCGATAAGAGATCATATCTCGACGGCCCTCCACCACGAAATCTATCTTCGCCTCCTCCAGGGGTTCCTGAGAGCGTGGTACGTCTGCACAATGATCGTCTCGTCTCGTCTCCTAGAACTGCATTACTATCACTTAGTTCTTTGGTCGATTCTCAATTGTTTTTATTTTTTCTTTCCAATTCATATAATGTTAGCAAGACACAAAGTATTCAAATTTTCTGCAGTTAAATCCCATGTCATTGTTATTGTTTGCAGGTGACTCTGATAAATTTGATCAATGAAGCTACTGCCAACCTTCCAAATTGGGACTATGTAGACTAACTTTGCAGCCGAGTAATTCAACCAATTCTTTGCTTCACAAAGGAAAACACACTGTCTGTTGCTGCATATTCATGGTTTTAATGCAATTAACCTCTCTATGATATTGCAAATGAGCGAATTAAGTCATGAGAGGTGTTGATGGAACTTGTGCAATGCACGTGCTGTTTTCATAAAAAAATTCAATGATATTAACTTTTGGACCTAAAATTGCAATTTTTTTAAAATTATGAATTGCAATATGATAAATTAAAAAAATAATGAGACCTAAATTATAAAAGGGCCAACTTTTAAGATGTAAAATACAATTTTCCCTACTTTGGAAGATCTATTGAATGCATACCTTGTTAGCTTCCCAAGATCTTCCACTTAAGTAATAACAAGCTACAGAAGCACACTTGATAGTCCAATTAATTATTATATTTATTGAATCAAATGAAAATAAAGTAAGATACAATAATAACTTATCAAAAGTACCGAAATATTTTAAGTTTAAATATGCACAAATAGAAAATTTTACTAAGAAAATAAAGTAGTTACCTTGAACAATTACTAAGAAAATAAAGTGATTACCTGTAGAGAACATAAACATACTCAGGCTAAGCCAAAGCCGAATCTCCAAGAAAGAACACAAAAAACAAACATATATTACCTTGGAAATATGGCAAGAGAGCAAGCTAACCAGCTCCTCGTTAGAGTCGCGGACAAGGACTACCTGTCCGTAGGAAGTATCAGTCCCTTAAGAGCTCTAGAAAGAGCCCCGACTCTCCTTGCCTCTCCCTCATCACAGATTGATATGTATACACCCCCAGTCAGGAACGAAACCTTGACACCCCAGGGAGGAACCGCTAGCAGGGACAGGGGGAGGAGGACAAGGAGGCCTCGCAGAACGAGTGGTCCCTCGGAGGAAGCTACTTGAAGGAGGCTAGCTAGAGTAGCTCCCCTTAGCCCTTTCGAAAGACCCCCCTTGAGCAAGAGGGGTGGGTTGCTTCCCTTTTGATTCCGGGCTTTCTCGTGCACTCTTTCCCAAAAGCATGTTGAACATGAATCTCTCTACAAAAGATCACTAACACTATTAAAAACAGAAGAAGGTGAACAAAAACCAGCTAAATGTAGAAGAAGTAATGAAAGTACCCAAAGGCTCCTCCAAGGGGACCTCCTTGGGGCTCAGCCCAAAATATGAGAGAAGCCTCTTGGTATCAGGCTCCTACGGTTATAGGGATAAGATTTAACTCCTCCAACTAGACCATAAGACCATCAGGCCTCTGCTTCATAAAGAAGGAGGCAGCAGGGGGGAGGTTAACAATCCACTCATGGGGAAAGCCCGTGGAATGGGAGGACGCACAAATAAGAAAGTACTCCTCCAATTTTTGGGAACGTTGGGAGTAGACAAGAAACACCCCCCGATAGGGAATGAAGTGAAAGACCCCGGGCTCAGAATTTTTTAGTTGAAAACAAAGAAAAAAACTCTTTCTAGTTACGAGAGCACTGTTGTAAATAAAGATCAACGCAAAACCAGCAAGAAAACGGAAGAAATTTGGGACTGACTAGTTCAAAGGAACTTGGAAAAGCCTAGAAACTTCTTCGTAAAAATATGGGAGGGGAAAACAAAGACCAGCCTTTAATTGCGGGGAAAAAACACAGACAACTAGGAGGGGAGACTCTGGCACACTATAGGGAGAGGGGACGTAGATAATAAATTCAGGAGGGATCCCGCATTCCTCCCTCGACCTGGAGACATCGGTGGCCCTAAAATGGGACACCATATCCACAAAAAGAGGGCCCGTTCCCTCCTCCTCCTCCTCCTCAGAGGACTCTCCCTTCTCCTCCTCCTCATTCTCATCCACTAACTTTTCCTCCTCCTCTAGTTCATCTATCAAAAATCGTGGCGCTTGGGTGGCCTTCCACAGGCTCCACCTCTGAAGTATGACGGGGCAAGACCCATCCCTCCAGAAGTGGCCTCAGAAGGATCATTGCCTCCGTTCTCCCACAAAGCATATAGACTGATCAGAAGAAGTTATGAGTAAAAACTTTTAGTTCCAAAAAGAAGAAGTAAAGAGAAACTTACGACAATGGCAGAAGATGTAGGGGAAATGTATTAACTCCAAATCCTTTCTCGCTTTGAAAACTGGCGGAGGGGGTGCGCAAAGAAAACAAAAGGCTACAAAAGAGAGGGGAGTCTGCGGTTACCTTTAGAACGTGCCAGGTCACCACCCTTCATTGCGCGGTTACACTCAAGCAAGGTGACCTTTGTTGGCGGTTATCAATAACTACCCCCACATTTAGTTAGCGGCCTTCACGCGCTTGATTCCCAAGGCAGCCTACGCCTTAGCCATCAAGGCACATCTTACAAAGGGCTTCCAAAGCCAAGAAGGTTGTTTCACTTCCCTTAACTATGAAGGAGGCTTACCCAAAAATTGCTACAAGTTACAGAGGGTCGATCCCTGATTCCCCTACAGACTTTTACTCTAAGAGGGAGTGAAGGCATTCCCTTCCCCTCAGAGTGGGGGAGAACTGATTATATATAATAAATTGCTTGGCTCAAGTACAGAGCCAAAAGGTCAGAGAAGATTCATTGGAGGTTTTGGAGACGTCAAGGCTCGAAACGAAAGCTTAGATATTCCTCAAATACAACCCAAAAGAGACCTTGGATCAATCCAAAAGAAGGAGCGGGCCAAACCCTCAGGGAACACGGGCAAAAGCCCCTAAGGGGAAGGCCCACGAAGGAAGGTCCATCCTTGTGAAGAAGCCCAGATAAGGACCATTTGTCATTATCCTTATCCATGAGAGATCCCCCTCAACCGACTCCTATCTTTTCAAGAGACCTTCCTCCTCAGGACTCTGAGTAGGTCGGTAACTATCCCTCCGAGAGTCCAAAACAATCAAGAGTCCCGTGTACCTCTTAAGTCTCCCCTATAAATACCAGACCCCTTTGGCTGGCTTGGTAATGATTTTTCTACATTTTAAAGCACACGAACGCTAAGCATAGTTTGTGTTCACTTTATTTTTCTACACAATTTCTCATTATTTTAAAATTTAAGGATAATTACACTCCCTTCCCCTGAGGTTTCGTGTAATTACACGTAAACTCTCTGTGGTTTGAAAAATTACACCTAGTAACCCAAATTATAAAAGATGTCAAGACCCCTTAACAAAAGTAATCAATTTACCTTTTTACCGATAATATGTGGTTAAAAAAAAAACTAAAAAAGGAATATGAAAATTGAAAAGACTAAAACGACAAAATTGATGCCCTATATCTATACTATTATATTAAGGGAGAGCACCTCTTTGGTATCTCTCCCAAATTTGGTCTGCCATTTTTTTATTTTCTTAATATTTTGTTTTTCTTTTTCTTTTCTCAACTTCTTATTTTTCTCTTTCTTCTCAACTTCCCATTTTCTCTCTTATCAACATCCACATCCGTTTTTCTTCTCTCATTTTATTTCATTATTTTCTCTTTTTTTTATATATATTTTCAATATTTTTAATCTAATTCATTTATTTTTAAAAAATAATTATTTTTAAAATTTTAAATTAATTGTGTACACACATTTGAGTGTGCCACATATACTAGTATGTAGAAATGAACGACGCTTTAGCTTAAAAAGACAAAATTTCAGGGAATACTTTTTGCTATTATTAAAATATCACAAGGGATATAAATACTATATTTATGTTACCATAGTTATATATTTGTACGATTGAGTTATCAAAATATGTCTTCTAGAGATTTAGTTAAATTACATAATATAATGTATATATATATATATATGTATAATTTTATAGTGTATAAATATGTTCGCAATAAAAAATGTGTATATATATGTTAAGAGCTAAATTTATTTTAACTAAGATAATTTATTTATTAATTAATAATTATTCAATATAATAATACTTTAAATATATTAAATATATTACACTATTTACTCTTATGATTTACTTAATTATAGGAACAAAGTCATATGCGTAAGTGTGTGAGATGAATAAGGGTAGTATGATAAATATATATATATATATATTTATTTATTTGACTTGCAATAAGTCAACCAAGGGAAAAAATGGATTTTCATTCAATTTTTCTAGTGATGTCAGCAAATTTTGTCAATTTTATTAATTGAATGATCTATTTGTTGGATGAAAATAAAAGTAAGGGTACTAGGTGTACTTTCCCAAACAACATGGGGTCTACATGTAATTATACCAAACTTCAAGGGAGGAGAGTGTAATTATCCCCAAAATTTATTTACTCCATCACTGTTTACTGACTTGAGCGTCGGAGTGTTAACGCTTTTTTTACAGATCCCCTTTTTTGACTTGTAAAATCCAAAGCCCATACAGTTCAAAACCAAGACAATTATCTAGACTGATCTATTTCAGCTTACATCAATAGCCATTTAGAATTTAGGAAATAATAGTTTTTGTAGTGACTGATGGTTCACATTCTTCGTTAGAAAATATACAAATTATAGAACAAATAAAAACTTGTATAATTAGCTATTATCCATAAGTTCATCTAAAATTAATTAAATATAGTTAAAATCGTGTAATTAAAGCAAATGTCTGAGCTGAGGTTAATTAAATATAGACATTAACTATGAACGTAAACTGGAAATACCCGTTTAGAAAGTAAATCTACCATTAGTAAAGCCTTGTCGGCATCAAAAATTACGATTTGCATGTTCATACATTATAAAATTGTCAACAAACGAAGTCGTTATCCTCTGTACTATTATAAAAGTAAACTTTGTCTCGATTGATTTTTTTACAATTATAACTAAAAATTTAAGGGTAAAATGGTCAATTTTTTATCTTTCGTTAAAAATTACAAACTTTATGAAATATTTATAATTTTTCAAACAATAAAAAAATATTTGTAATTATGTCAAATCTCATAAAGATGGCTGTAATTTACCCTATTAAAAAACAGATCAAACTTTTCCACTAATAATGCTAAAACCCAAATAACATTTTTATAAGTTATTTCGAGTCGAAGTGCAATGTCCCATTCATAATTGGAGGAATCACATGCAACTTCTACAGTGCCCCCACATACTGTCAGAAACTATTTTCCAAACAGAGGTTTAGACTTTAGGGGTTGGCCCCTTAGACTGCTCAGAGCTGAGCTTGACCTCACTACATCCGACTGTCTAATTCGTCTGCATCCCTTTCTTTGATAATAATAAAGACAACTGTGCTTGGTGGAACATCTAGATGTGGAAAAGTGCAAAAATATAATAAAGTTGATTCGCTTTTCCCCTAATCTCATTCACACCAAATCTAGAATGTATATTATTAGTATTTTTCAACGAGAATAACAAATATAAAGATTGAGGAACAAATTAGACATAAAAAAAATTCATAACCACTTAAAAAAAGATAGAAAACCAACTCATGTAATGGAAAAAGTTCCAAAGATAAGATCAAATAAATCCTATATAATTTATCAAAAATCAAATGATCACTCCACTACAAAATAATAATTATTTTGAACAGGTAGTTGAACGGTATCTATTTAATTTGGGATAGGTGTTCATTATTTGGATTGAGTTTTGTAACAGCAACCTTCCTGTTCCTAGCATATGCGTGAGGAAATTTTGTAAAGTCGTTCGTAATTTGGATCGACTCATGTAACGGTTTGCTATACACGTTACAAAAGTTGAACGATAAACGAAATTCACATTGTACCTGTTTCTAGAGCGGTGTTCTTTAAAAGATTTGCTTGGCATGTTGGAAGGATTTTCGAAACACAATAGTCGTAATTTTACAACGTTTATGGAATGGGATATATACCTGTTTTTGGAATAGGAGTGCACCTCTGCCCTCGGGCCGCTCTAGTTCCCATCGTCCTTCTTCCTGTAGTATTTTGATAACAACTCCATCTGCTTAGGAGGCCAACCGAGCTTTGTCTCATGTCCTTCTTGGCCTCGTCCAAGAAATCTAGTCTAGCCTAGTAATCCTGTAGGTGGCCCTAGATCTCGCCGGCCAGTGACACCGATTGGACTAGTTCAGCCTTGTCGTCAGCGAACCGCTTCTAGAGGAACTTCCCAATGAACATCTAGAACACCTTGAATATGGCCACGTCATTGCAATCCCACCAGTATGTAAGCTGCAATTTTACGTAGGTAAAAGTAAATTGTACGTAATTGATAAATAAACATTTGAAAACATAATTAAATTTTTTAAAAAAATTTACCTTGAGATTGTTGAACCAGAACCGTTGGTGCTGTAGTGGAACCTACCGCATACATCCCCAGGGATGGGAAAAATGATCATGCACCACAGCATTGATGGCGCTGTAAATATTTCGATCCGACCTGAAAAAATAATTAATTATGAATATCCGGGCAGGAAAGTGTAAAGAACATAATTTAACGCAAATTTGTGAGCTTACCTCGCGTCATGGAGGCTAATATATATACATGATGGTGGTGGTGGCACAGCTCACACGCGGAGGGCGGGCTGTGACATGCGGACCCCACGATAGATGTACCCAATGTGGCTGGATCCACCAGGGGGTTTGAGCCACCGAAGCAGGCTCCGGTGGTGAGGGTGGTTGAAACTATGCTTCCGCATCATGAAAAGCATCAACAGTGGGCTCTAGAACGGGCGGGCCACGAACGTAATCGCTACCACGACCACAGATAGGACCTCGTAACGTCATCAGGCACACCCTCGTGGTAAGATGAAAAAAAAAAAAAAAAAAACCTGGCCTGCGACATCAAAAACCATCCCCTGTGCCCAATCTATCTGTTGGTTATCACCCTAACGCATAATACCCGCCTGAGCAGCTGGGGTTTGGTCTCCTGCATTGGGAGCGCTATCATTGCATCAAAGTAATCCTGCACCTTCTCATTGCCATGAGAAGTCCAACCATAATATTTGAACACAAACCCTCTCCTGCATAAGTCAAAATTGATCTCATCTGGTGTTTTGAATCTTTCGTTTTTGCACTTCCGACATGGACACCTAATCTTCTGGTCGTCCATATGTCCACGCTCACACCTGGCCCATTATATGAAAGTATTAATACCATCTTCGAACTCCGGCCTTAGACCCTCCCATCCCAGTAGGTTCCTATCATACATACATCTTGTCAATTGTCTTAAAAAGATGATCACTACACATTCACACACACACACACACACATAATTATATTTCAAGCTATAAATTAATTATTACTTTCCACTAATAGCACTTAACATTCAAATATAAAAACAAGAAAACTATAAGTAAATTGCGTTTTAATTTACAAAAAGGAGTTCAAGTTGTTACCTGGTCAAACAACTAAAAAGATCAATGATACATGTTAAAATGACGCAATTCTAGGTGTGTTGCTCCAACACTACCCTAGGTGTGTGCAATATAACACTTAACATTCAAATATATCTAATGACGCAATTCTAGGTGTGTTGCTCCAACACTACCCTACATTCAATTCTAATAACACTTAACATTCAAATATAAAAACAAGAAAACTATCTAGGTGTGTTGCTCCAACACTACCCTACTGGACCTAGGGATACGGGGCTCCCGCCAGACATCAAACTGGTTGCGGTGATCGTAGACATGGAGTGGCGATGGCCGGCTGCACCTGCCCAGGTTTTGCGGGTGGTCCTAGATGACCTGATAGAGATTTAAGAGCAGGATGGCATTCAGTGGCGGGAGGGCATCTTTTCAGGTGTTGCAGCATTAACGTTTTTCCAACCAGTAGTCCCTAGAGTCCCGTGGAGTGCGTTTATGCATGGACTGTTGAAGATACCGTGTAATGTTTTTATTCTTTAGCTTGCGATGCTGGAGAAATTGTCTACGTTAAATAGGCCGGGATGTACCAATTGGAGCAGCCTGTGTGTTGTGTGGGGGCAATACCAGGAGACACAGAGCCATTTGCTTTTTGAGTGCCCATTCTCGGCCTAATATGTTGGACGGATCCAGTGACTTGTTTGGTGGCGTGAGTTAGGCAACAGCTATGGCAGGGTGCAACTCTCTGGGCGGGGAGGAGATGGCAAGGCAAACACCCAGACCATGCCATGTATCAGGCAACTCTCACTTCTCTTGTGTACTATATATGGTAGGAATGCAATTGACAATGATTTCTGGATGTTAGTAGGGAACCTTCTGTGGTAGTAGCGCTTGTTGTGGAGCAAATTAGGCGGCTAAAATGCATAAAACCCCCCTGTGTTTTGAAAAGTCAGCTAAAAACCCCCTTCTGTTTTAAAAATAGGTGAAAAACCCCCTTATGTTTTTTAAAAGTCAGCTCAATCGTCCATCTCCGTTAAAAAACACTAACGGCGTTAACTTTTTAACAAATTGACCGTTATGCCCTTCCTTATTATATATTATTCTTTATTTTAATGACCGTTGGATCTTGATTGTTATATCTGAGCCGTTAGATCTAATCTATTAATTTTGACCGTTGAATCTCAAATTTATAAGAAAATCAATGGTTAGATTTAATTAATTAAAATAATATTATAAAAATAAATATTATTATTTAATAAATAATTCAAAATTAACCCCCCGCCCCACCCCACCCCCACCCCCGCCGCCGCCCCCCACCCCCAACCCCTGCCGCCGCCCCCCACCCCTACCAAAGGGGACAACGGCGACGCCGTCGCCCCCGCATCTGGGCGACTGCTACGTCGCCCAAGGTTTTTCTGGGCGACGTCGCCGTCGCCCATCGGGTATACAGAAGGGGGCGACGCCGTTGCCCCCAATCTGAGGCGGCGGCGGCCGCCCACAATCTGCCGTCGCCCAAATTTTTTTTTTAATTTTTATTTGTTTTATATTTTTCTAATTTTTTAATTTCAAAATAATTATAAATTTAAATTAATTCAGTTTTCTATAATAATAATTTAAATTTTAATATTATTTATAGTAAATAAAGATAATTATTTAAATTTTTTAATTAATTAATAATTTAAATTAATTTATAATATATAAATAATTATTAACATTTATATTAGACTTAAATATTTATTAACACTTATATTCATTAAGATATTTAAATATAAAAATAAATTTATTATATTAGTTTTTGTATTATAATTTTAATTTAATATTTCAATTTAAATTATAAAACTTCAAAATATTTATATACTTTTTTTGTATTTTTAAGTAATCTTTTACATGCATTCAAAATATAAAAGAAACACACTCAAAACAAGTCAAAGTGCACTTAGTCAAATATTTAGGCTCCATAAGGGTATTTTTGTCAAAATTGTACAAAAAATGCATAAAAAAATTTTAGAAAACAGCCCATACGCACAACACGCGCGTGCATTACACCCTTCGTTAATTCATAACGAAAGGGGTGTTTTTTGCTGACTTTTATAAAACACAGGGGATGTTTTTGCCTATTTCAAAAACACAGGGGGATTTTTAGTCGACTTTTCAAAACACAGGGGAATTTTATGCATTTTAGCCCAAATTAGGCAAAAACCGATTATGCACTTTCAACCAACTACGTTAGCGATAGTTTTGGTATTTAGAACTTGGATGATTGCATTGTAGAGGCTCTACAAGGGGGGTCCTCATTGATGTAATTGTACATTCTTTATTCATATATGAAATTTACCTTACACACACAAAAAAATAAAAATAAAAAAAATCAAAAGAATAAAAAACACGTCCAATATTCTGACAATTCGAAATTGAAGTAAACTATTTTATTGCTGAATGAATTCTCATAACAGAGTCTAAAGGTATTTAAAAGAAAGAATCCTAAACTTAGTAATACAGATTTGAATTTAACGGGCTAAATTTTGGACCATCTCATAAACCCATAAAATTCGGCCAAAAATACCTTAACATCCTAACAATAATCTGGTAAAATATTAGGCCCAAACAACAACTGTAAAAATTAGAAAAATTAAATGCAGTCAACTAAAATAATAGAATTTCAAAGAAACGTTTAGACAATGGTCGAAACGATGAAATTTCACGACAAATGGTGGTCCCTCATGATGATCAAAATGATAGGTAGATCCCCTTGTAACTTCTTCCAGATCAAAAATTAAAATTGTTTGAAGTTCCACCATTAAACCACACAACTAAAGCACTACACTATCGAGTTTTGCCTATCGAAAGCTCCCAAACTGTAACCACCTCTTGTTGTGGGTCAATGTCTTTGATGTGCTACCCCTTAATTCTTTTGAAGAGAGATAGAAAATTGTATGCATCTTCATTAACTACGACAACTTGAACAATATCACTTCAAGTTAAATCATCATCCTCAAATACATTAACAATCTGTTCATCAATGTCAGGATTCATCTCCGTAACAACCATTGATTGCTCCCATCTATTTCATCTTAGAGAATAGAATCTATTGTATCGCTTTTTTTTTTTTTTTCCCTTCTTTACATCATTAAAAAACTACATAATTTTTTTGGAAAATAAGTTAATAAAGTTAGATTTGTTCTTTTATCAATCATTCCTTTTGTGGCTCTGTGTAATTCACCTTCTACATTTCAAATTCCTATAAACCATGTTTCAATACAAAATATATAAATATATGATTTTTGCGACAGAGATTTGTGAAGGAAATTCATCACAAACCAAAATTTAAGATAATCATTATGTCGACCCAATGGAAATCACAACAGAACCCATCGCAAAATATTCATGACGGAATAATACTCCCATTGCCAAATACTGTGATGGGTGGAAAAATCCATCGCAAATATTGTTATCTTGGAAAGGAGTGAAAATTAGACTCACAACACCTTTTGTGGTGGTCTAATTTGTAATATTGAAAAAAATAAACAGAAGACCGTCGCAATAGTGTGAGATAGATTGTCAAATTCTTATCGTCGTATGGTTTGGGACAGTAGTTTTGTAAAGGACCTTTTTCTTGAGACGGGTTGAAATGTTTTAGCATTTCAAGTTTAGAGGCGGATGTGACCGTCTCAACATTGCAACTGTGTTTTATTTTTTTTAATTTGCAAAAAATGACAATTATTTTATTTTTTGATTAGATTTTAAATTGTCATTAACAAAAAATATTAATACGAGCAATAAATATTAAATTTAATGTGCCAAAAGAGTTTAAATATAAAATTGATGTGTAATAATGAATTATTTAAAAAAATATTTAATTTTCATAAATTAATAGAAAATTAAAATCATAGTCTAGGCTCATTGTCTCTTGATCGTCGTCAGGGAGGAAACTTTATTGGGTCGAGTGCCAGCCCCTCTGCATCTTGGCTGGTTGGCGGCTCATCGCCTAAGGCGGCACAGCCTCTGGTGGAGGCCCGTCAAGTGGGCAAGGTAACCATAAGTGCTGCATCATATGCTTTATGATGGAATGGAGCTCACGCGTTTCGTTCTGCATCACTTGCATCTCTTGTAGGTATGTGGCCGACATTGTTAATAAACAAACTAAAAAGTGTATGAGGACCAAAAGTGCAATTTTTTGTAAGTTACAGGGCTAAAAATGCCCATTATGTAATGAATGGGATTAAATGAACTTAACGTATGAGACCAAAAATATTATTTTTCCTACATCCCACATTTTTATACTCACCATCACAAGATTCATAGGGTGATGATGTTGCAATATCGTATAAGCAAGAATGTATTGTCCTCCTCACACAAAAACGTAGGCACACACTTAGCAAGCACATTTCCATATAGTTTCAATGAATAGAGATTCTTATGACAAATTTTGGGATGGACTTATAGACGGAATTAAGTTACGGTTGTCATCTTACCATTGCAATTTGCAATGGTATAATAATTGTGATAACATTCATTGCAAATTGTGTCATGATTTGATGACAAAGAACTTATTGATGATGAATTTCAAAAGACATCCAATTTTAAAGTTGATCCATCCTAAAGTCCTTTCAATCCACGCCAAGTTTGTAATGAAGATTTTGCCACATTTTTTGGGATTTGGGGTCTATCCGTCCCAAATCTATCACAAAGTCCGGGTGCAAAGTGTGAGGTTTTGCCATCCCAAATTTCTGTCACTAGAAGACTATTTTTTGTAATGTCTCCCCCTTATAACAACCACCGAGTAATTAGTATCCTTCCATGACACATATAGATTAAACTTTCTATTTCAAATCTTACGACATCTTTCACACTACTCTTTTTAAAATTATATTATATTTTTTATTTTATTTAGTATATGCACGTCACCTATACAAAATATTTTCTTACATAAAATAGTTAACATAATTTTTATATATATAGCATGTATATACTAAATAAAATATATAAAATAATTGAAATAAAAAATTCAACCCGATATCAATTAAATTATACATATATGTCCCCACTTGCCAATTAAAATTTGATGTTCTCCCCGGAGCACCTGCCCTCACAAATAATTACAAACTCTATACCCCTTCTTTAAAAAAAATAAAAAAATACTATTATATGTTTAAATCCCAGAATTCCAAATCTGCATTCTCTGTATCACAGATACACAAGGAATAAAACAAAAAATGACAACAAAGAGATATAAAAATAAAAATAAAGGCAAGCATATGAAGTATTATTATCATCTCTCCCACTGAAGCCTATAATGGACCAAAGGCATGAGCTCGTGAGGGTTCCTTCCCACAATAACACTGTGAATTGTGATGCTATCATATCATCATACAACAAAAGTAAATGGAATACAGTCTGGTTTCAAACAATCCCATACACCATTTGAGTGTCCACTATACCCCTCCATTACTCGGACATCTCCCAATACACCTAGGAAAAATAGCATTTTTTTTGTCCCATAAATTAGGTTTTTTTTTTTCATTTGTTTATGGGATTGGCACTTTTAGTCACATAACTTATAAAAATTCGTATTTTTTGTTCTCATTCATTTTCCCGTTTGTTTTTAAGTATTTTTGGCTGAAAAAAAATTTCAATTCTTTTAGAGAAGAGAGAAATCCCCTTTCATTAGCTACTTTCCTTCAAAAATTTATTTTTTCTCTCAAAATAGTTATATTCCACCTCCATGCCAAAGTGTTGTCAAGTTGAAAAACGCGTCAATTTTCCTCCAACTAAAATTGGATAATGCAATTTACCCCCCTATGATATAAGAAATGAGCAAAAACTACACTCTGTGAAAAAATAATTAGTAAATTACCCCCTATCAAGGAAAAACACAAGGGGGTAATTTGCTTCATTTGAAATCACAGGGGACAATTTGCTAATTAATTTTTCATAGGGAGATTTTTGCTCATTTCTTATATTACAGGGGAGTAAATTGCATTTCTCCAAACTAAAAATACGTAAGGGCCACCTACTGGGCTTGTGGCCAGCGTAGTTAATAAACAAACTAAAAAATATATGATGACAAAAAGTATAAATTTTATAAGTTACGAGACTAAAAATATTCATTTCATAATGAATGGGATTAAAATAAAATGAAGTTAACGTATTGGACCAAAAATATTATTTCTCCTGCATCCCACATTTTTATACTCACAATCATGAGATTCATAGTGTGATGATGTTGCAATATCCTATAAGCAAGTATGTATTGTCCTCCCCACACAAAAACATAGTCACACACTTAGCAAGCACGTTTCCTTCTATACACCCCATGTTATGCAGTCATGATGATATGAAGCGCTCATGTGATGGTATTTCTTCATCATAATTGTTTGAAGGGTAATGCAAAAAATCTTACTGTATTTTTGTAAAATTGTAAAAAATAAAAAACACTCTATATAGTAAAGAAAAGTATAAATACCTCACTGTGTTTTATTAAAATTAGCACGAAACCCCATTTTCATCATAAATTGACGGCAAGTGACACCACTAGTCTTAAATCCTAACTGATATTAAATTAGTATTTTATTGAGATTTTATATGACAAATAATTATTTCACCCTTTTTTTCATGTTTTCAAATACAAAAATATAATTTCTTTTTTCTCCTCCATTCTCCTTCCATCTTGCCATCCATCGGCCCGCGACTACCCATCCTTCCTAAGGATGACAATGAGTTCGGATTAGATCCAAAATTGGATCCGCCCTATTTGGGATTGTTTTAGACTTAGTAGAGCCCCAGGATAGATTTCGTGTCTTAGTATTTTGATTTGACCGATCCTTTTAATTTTTTATATATATTATATATATTTATATAAAATATAATTTTACATATTTGCAAAAATATGTGTATATTTTATATTTTATACTTATATATAAATCATAAACTCAATATTTTTTTTTTATAATTTTAAATAATAATATAAATAGTTTATAAATATTTTAATATGTATATAAATAATACATATTATAAAAATTTTAATGGTTTAACGCCTGAAACATACAAATTTATAAAGAAAATTATATCAAAATTAATCTATCAATAATATTATTGTCTTAGATTTATAAAGTTATGCTAACATTAGTTTTAAAAAATATATTTTTTAAAAATTTTGAAATATTAAACTGAATCTACAGAGTCCAACCCATCGGGTTCCGTGTCTAGAAGGGGTCGAGCCCTGCGCTCAAGAATTTCTTGGTGGAATCCTAGGTTTCGGCAGACTTGCCCCAAGCTTGATCCATTGGCATCCTTAGCCCTTCCCCCTTGCAACCCACCGACCACCACGTCCCTACCCTCTATCTCCTTTGACGACCGTTTGCTCCCCAACCGCCAAGAGCGCCGTTGTTGGCCATGTTGCCCAGATCTAGGACAGCATCCGGGCGGCAGGAAACACCGATGAGCCTAGCTCGGGCCAGAGTCGACGATTGCGGCAGTAGTCGCTAGCCCCACCCCTCTTTTTTAATATTATTATTTATTTATTGTATGATTTAAAAAATATGTATCTATATATTATTCATAATAAATATACAACATATGTTATATTTATTATATATCTGTGTTAAATACGTATATATTATATATATGTACAAAAATAAAAATTCACAAAATTTTAAAATCAGGACCCTTTATTTCTATAATTCTAAGATTAATTAATGGTTGCTAACATATTAATTCATTACTAATATGGTTTAATTGCAGTTTTATCTGTAATTATAATCATTTCATATTTTGGTTCTGTAGCTACTATGTTAGCAATTTAGGGAATGTTTGCGAGTTTTGCTTTTGTTGGGGTGATTTTCGTAGAAAAATTAGAAGTTGTAGCAGAATTAAAAGTTGATAGTATTTGTAAAAAAAAGTGAAAAGTAGATAAAAGCTAAATTGGGTAGTGTTTGAGTAAAAACACTTTTAAAACAAGTTAAATTGATTAAAGACCGTTTTGTCCATGTATTGAAATTAAAGATGCTATTTTTGCTTAATATTTGCACTTATTTTTTGATTATAATAATTATTTTTCCCCAAAACATACTAAATTTTATTTCAATTAGTATATTTCATATTTAGCTTTTTTTAAATATTTTTTATTTATATTATTAAAATATTCAATACTAATAGAAAAACTGGATGTTTGATAAATAATTTTCTCATTATGTAATATAGTTGTTCATTTATGCACAATAAATAAACTTGCACGATTGACAAAAGATATATTATTTTTAATTAATCATAGCAATTTAATTTATATTTTTCTATGATTTAGGAATATATCATATAATATAGAAAAAAAATATAAAAGTTAAAATATGTGAATTTGTAAATACTTTTAGTGATAAATTATTCAAATTATTTGAAAATTCTAACATCAATTTTAGATGAAAAATCTTGAAAATAAATTAAAAAGGGTAAATCAAATTAAAATTATTATAATAATAGTAAAATAGTCTAAATGGAAATTGAATTTATTTACAAAAAGAAAACAAAGTAACTAGAGCACCCCCCCCCCCCCCAGGGGCTTCTAACTTTCGGCATAAAAGTGTTTTTTGTAACAGTTTCACAAGTAGAAGTTAACATCGCAAACACCTGAAAAGTAATTTTTTTGGAATTTAGAAGTTGAAAAGCACTTTTTCAAAACTCATGCAAACACTCTCTTAGTCCTGCACGTTTCTAATTTTTCCGATTTCAGATAAAATTGCCAGAATTTTTAAAGTTGGTCAAAAAGTGATGTCATAATATTTATTTATTATGGGACCAAAAAAATGCATTTTTAAAACTTTTTAATCATATTATTTTATTTAATAGTACATATATATATATATATATATGTACATTTAAGGATAAAATATAAGTTTTAAAAAGTCTAGATTATTTATCTGTGAAAGTTTTAAGTGGTAAAATTGCACTTTTAGTATCATAGAATAGGGGTTCAATATATGTAGTCAATATTTTATAAAATTTTTAAAATGGTCCCAAAATTGGAAAAAAAAATTGATACATTTAATCATCAATAGTCCTAAATTAAGAAAACTTGAGACATTTAGTCTTATGGTTTACAGAATTTGTGGGACTAAATGTGTCGAGTTTTCCAATTTTGGGATCATTTTAAAAATCTCGTAAATTAGAGGACTAAAAGCATTGAACTCCTTATCTTATTGAACTAAAAGTGTAATTTCATAATTTTAAATCGAACGATTATTAATAACTGCTCACATTCAACCATTCTCATTTATATAATAAAAATCCAATAATTAATAAAAGGGATAATACACCCCCCTCTCTTGAGGTTTAGTGTAATTATGTAGACCCTGTGTGATTTAAAAAATTACATCTAGTACTCCTGGTCTTTGCTCTTGTATAATAAATAGGTCCATCCGTTAGTTAAATTTCACCGAATTTATTGATATTAGCAAAAAAACTAAATGAAAATCAATATTTACCATCGATTGACTTATTACTAACTTATTGTAGGTCATACAAATCTTTCTTATGATCAAACTACCCTTATATATCTTCATACGTTAATGACTTTGAGGTGGTATATCTTCATCGTTATAAGGGTATTTTAATCTTAAAAGATTTATTTGGCCTGCAATAAATTATTAATAAGCCAATCAAGGGTAAATATCAATTTTCATTAAGTTTTTTTGTTAATATCAACAAATTCGGTGAATTTTAACTAACGGATGGACCTATTTATTAGACGGACGCAAACCTTAGGAGTACTAGATGTAATTTTTCAAACGACAAAGGATCTATGTGTAATTACATCAAACCTCAGAGGAAGGGGTGTAATTATCCCTTAATAAAAATAGAGAAAATAAAGTAATTAAGGGCATAACAGACCATTTCTAAAAAAATTAACGGTGTTAGAGTTTCTGACAGATAGACATGTATGTAATATTTTTAGAAATCACAGTACTGTGTTTAGCCTACTTACATAATAGAGTAGGTTTTTGCAACTTTGCAAAAAACACGGGGCGTCCCTTTTACCTCTGTTTGAAGTGAACAATCTATAGGAGGTTTTTGGATTTTAAAGTTTGAACAATTAATGGATGCTCATGATGATCATGATCATATTTGTAGACTCAACTTTATAATGACCAGAACCTCCTAAGAAGAATGCACGCATTTGTAGTGAAACATTAGTATAGATAAGTATTTTCCTTCTCGGTCAAATAATATTTTCCATCTCGTAACTTAGGAATTCTTCATTTTTGATTTTATTGACTGCGGGATTCTCACTTTTAATTCCGTAATTTTTAGAAAATAGTATTTTTGGCTCCATAACACCTTTCCGTTAAATAATTTAACGGAAAATGGCAGGTGTTATGGCTGTTAGAGTCTTTGCACTTTGGGTCCCATATATTACGGGATTCTCATTTGTGGTCCCATAACTTTAAATCAGTGACACTTTTGGTCTCATGCACTTAACAATCATGCGGCCTTTCTCGTTAAATATCTAAACGGAAATCCGTTATGGGACCAACAGTGCTACTACTTTTTCAAAGTTACTGAACCAAAAGTGAGAACTTCGTAATCGATGAGACCAAAAGTAAGAAAAATCCTAAATTACAGGACGAAAATGCTATCATTGCGTTTGGTTTTATTTTTGGAATGTTTTGTTTTGTTTTGTTAGAGAAAATAAAAATAAATAAATGTGTGTTAGAGATATGGTGTATGTTTGGGTTTGTTTCTGGAGTTAATTTTAAATAGTATAAAAAATATATTGTATGTATTGTGGTGTATATTGGGAGACAAAAAACATTGTTCATTGTCAAATCATGCCTCTTTTATATATTTTTATACATGTATATTTATATCACTAGAAAAAAAATTAATATTAGCTACATTTTTAATGACCATGGCTAAAAATCATGGTGAATAACTATTATTAACTACGGTTAAATAAAAATCGATGCAAAAACTAGCTTTTCCACCATGAAAAACTTATTTGCCATGGCTTTTAGCTGTGGTAAAAACATTCGCCATGGCTTTTAGTCATGGCAAATATTTTCGCCACCCTCACAAATACCACGACCGACAACTGTTGTGTGGCCGTGGTCAATGTTTATTCGCTATGGTTATTTAGTATTAACCATGACAAGCCATGATCAAATATCATATTTTTTGTAGTGTATATATAGTAATATTCGTTTTGTTTATATGTATTGTATTGTATATTAGGAGACACAACATACTGTTCATTGTCAAATCATATCTTCTTTTAATATTTTTATAAGTATGTATATATATATAATAATATTTATTTATTTATAGATAGATATACGTATATATGTGAGAATGTGTCAAAATTATTCAAAATAGCCAATAAAAATATTTTAGATAATATTATTTTTAATTTTATTTTCTCACAATCTCGAAAATAAAAAGAAAAGGAAACCAAACACAGCAAATTATTCCCTTCCTTCTCTATTCTTCCATGCCCAACACACACACCACACACACTGGACAAGCACACTTCCAACTATAAATATCCATCTCATCCTCACACACTAAACCACCCCCACACCACAAAAAGGGAAGGGAAACCCCCATCCCACTATCCCTAAACCCCATGGCTACTCTTCTCTTCTCACTAGCCACCCTCTTCTTCACACTTGCCCAAGCCCTCCACACCCCCAACTGCAATGTACCTGACCAGGGCTCAACCCTCCAAGTAATCCACGTAAACAGCCCATGCTCCCCATTCAGGCCTAAAACCCCACTCTCATGGGAGGCCACCCTCCTCAAAATGCAGGCCAGCGACAAAGCCCGGCTGCAATACCTGTCCAACCTCCTCGTCGCTGGCCGGTCCATCGTGCCGATAGCCTCCGGCAGGGCGATCACTCAGAACCCGACCTACATCGTCAGGGCCAAGATCGGCACCCCAGCCCAGACACTGCTTATGGCCGTTGACACGAGCAACGACGCCGCATGGGTTCCATGCACCGGCTGCGTTGGCTGCTCCGCCACCGCTTTCAACCCCTCCAACTCCGCTACTTTCAAGCCCGTGGCCTGCGGCGCCCCGCAGTGCAACCAGGTATTAGTTAATTCTGCGGCGGCGTTCTTATTGACGTGTGTCGCGCGTTATTTGACGCGCCGCCAGTGTTTTTTTTCCTCCTTTTGTGGGGTCACATGGTAGATGGTGGTATGATCTTATTTTCATTGTCTTTATTCTCTGCTGTTGTGCGCTTGTCCATTTCTAGATGTTCAGTATGACCCGTGAAGGGGGGCAATATTGATGATAATCATGGAAAATTTTAATTCAGATTGAGTTTGGTCGATCTGAACCATGTATATCACAAAGTGTAATATACTTGCTTTGTGATTTGATTGATATATAATTTAGGAAAAGTGATCAACGACAAATATATTAAACTTGTCCTGTAATTGGTTTGATCCGCCAAATCTGATTTGAATTAGAATTTTCTAATAACTATAGCGGAAAATTCTTGCCCAAACTAGATTTGGTCGAACCAAATCAATTACAGAACAAGTATGATGCACTTATTATGTGATTAGTCAATTTCTCTGAACTGTACACCAATCATACAATAAATGTATTACACTTGCTATATAATTAATTGAAATTTGATGGAACCGATTCGGGTTAGAATTCCCCAAATCAGAGCTTGGTTTCAATGTTATAACAGGGAGAACGTGACTGGTGCATGAATCAAGTCAATTCTCTCACCACCATGATATATTTATAATTAATTAAATTAATTTAATTGAGTGCAGATCACAAAAATTGAAAAATAAAATGAAATTAATATGCACGAGTATTTTGTAGTCCTTAAAGTCACTAGAAAAAATATATATTAGCGATCAAAAAATTAAATGACGATTGTATTAGAGTTGTTACTAATTATAATAGTAAATGACAAGAATTTTATTTAGTCACCTTATGATTTAATATTTGCATAAAAGTTTTCACCATCAATAAAATTATGCATAAAGTTGTAATTAATAATTATATTATTGTAAATCAAAATTATTGTCATTTACTTTATATATCTTTTGTTATAATTTTAAAATAATTATTTAATATTTTATCACTAATATTATTTTTTATGATAGCGACAGGCTGCATCACAATTTTTTTTATGTAATAGAGATGATATATATATATCAAATCTATTTAAATAATAGAGCCTTAATTGTGGAATAATATTAGTAATTTATTGCAGTACTAATCATATAGTTATTATGATCTCACGCACTTACTCTTGATTAAGATTAGTGGCCATGTCCGGTGATGCATAACTACATTAAGACCCTACATTATACTTTACGAATATTTCATAATTACTCTATCCACATGATTATGTTCAACATGCAATTTTAGTCCGATAAGTATATGTACAAATTTATTTTTGAAAATTTCATTTTATAATTTTAAAAATTTCGAATATTGAGAATGAAAAAGGTTAGAATATGATACAATAATCGAAAAAGTGCATCAATTAAGATGGGGACGTGCATGCCACGTGCACCTTTTCTAGCCATTTTTCTCCTCAAAATATGCAAAAATTTGAGAATTATAGAACAAAATCACCAAAATAAATTCACACAAGACTACAATTGCCACGTATTCATACTTACTGAACTAAAATTTACAATTTTCCTACGTTTAACACCATGAATAATTGTGTAATTACTCAACTATTTTGACATTATGATCACACAATTATTAGTTCACTAACAATTTTCCTTCACCTGAAATTCAACTTAAGGTACCAAATCCAAGCTGTGGAGGCACCACATGCGGGTTCAACCTGACCTACGGTGGCTCCGCCATCTCCGCCGGCCTCGTGCAGGACAACATCACCCTCGCCACCGACTCTGTGGCGGGCTACACCTTCGGCTGCATCCAGACGGCCACTGGCACATCCGTTCCAGCCCAAGGGCTGCTGGGCTTGGGCCGAGGCCCATTATCGCTCTTGTCCCAAACATCTAGTCTCTATCAGTCCACATTCTCCTACTGCCTGCCCAGCTACAAGTCCGCCAACTTCAGTGGGTCGCTTAGGTTGGGGCCGAACAGCCAGCCCAAGAGGATCAGAACCACACCATTGCTTAAGAATCCAAGAAGATCTTCATTCTACTATGTTAACCTTGTGGGTATCAAGGTTGGCAGGAGAGGAGTTAATATCCCTCCCAGTGCTTTTGCTTTTGATCCTAATACTGGAGCTGGAACCGTATTTGATTCAGGTACATTTCTTGAGTTCTTGAAAAATAGTTTTTTTTTTTTTTTTTTTAAATTAATTGAGTGTTTTTTTTACATTAATTTGTTCGATCCTGGTTGATATATAAAAAATCTAACTTAGAGGGGTTTGGGTAATCTATTTAAAAACATTTTATAAGCTCCTACATCTTCGAAAATGTTTTAGAAGCTTATAAGATATTGGATTTTTGAACTCCTAAAGTGTTTGGATAAAATAAAATATTATAGCTTATAAAATATTTTTGCATCTTATAATAAGATTTTAGGGTGTTTGGCATAATAAGATTTTTTTATTTGTAAAATGACCAAAAAAAAAAAAAAAAATGTTACCGTAAGAATCAAACAACTTGTCGTTTCTTAACGTATTTTCTATTTTGATATTTTAAAAATACTTTCATAAGTACACATTAATTTAACTTCAAATAAAAATTTAATAGATAATATTCTTACATAATTAAAAAAATGATGATTCAGTACCTAAATTTTTTAATAAAAACAATACATATGTACTTTCTCTTTTTCAATAGCAAAAAAAAAAAAAAAATACCAATAAATTTTTTAAAATCTTAGAGAGAGAGAGAGTGTGTATTTGTGTGTGTGTGAGAGAGAGAAAAAGAATGATAATATTTTTGTCTAATTCTATATTAATTTTATAAGCTTATAAGAAGTTTTGAAAAAAATTGGAGAAAATTAACTTTTATTTAAAAAAATTATAAGGTTCAAAATATTTTATTTTTAATTCTTATAAACTATTTTAAAAGAATTGTCAATCGAATTTATAGAGCTTACAAGCTATCAAATATTTTAGAAGATGTTTTTGAAAAGCCTATAAATTTAGCCAAACACCCTCTTAATATTGGAAACTGTTCACCTTTTCTTTTTGTAGTGAATCAGCAGGCATACATCCACATCTTTTATAATTTAGAGCAAAACATCTCATAATATCACTATCTGGGAAAAGTTAGATTTGATTTTGTAATTCTGTTTTAGTATTTAAAAATCTAATTCATTTATAAGTTTATCCCTCATTTCAATTTGTTCATGTTCTAACAATTTGAACAGGCACGGTGTTCACCATACTTGTGAAGCCCGCCTACACTGCCGTGAGGGACGAGCTCCGCCGCCAGATGGGGAACGCCACCGTGTCGTCACTGGGCGGCTTCGACACATGCTACACGGTTCCGGTGACGGTGCCCACCATAACATTCATGTTCCCGGGCTTGAACATGAGCCTCCCACAGGACAACTTCCTCATCCGCAGCAGCGCCGGCAGCACCTCCTGCCTCGCCATGGCGGCGGCCCCCGACAATGGCGTGAACTCCGTCCTCAACGTCATCGCCACCTTCCAGCAACAGAACCACCGCGTTCTCATTGATGTTCCCAATTCCAGGCTCGGCGTCGCGCGTGAACCATGCAGCTAGAGATCGGAGCTATCCTCGTTAATGTTTGCTTTTGAGCCTTGGGTTAATTTTGACTTTGTTTGTTTATACAAACAATTTGGAAATTTGAAGATAATTTATTAAAATTTGGAATGGGAATGAAATGGTGATTTGGTAGCTTTGTGGTATTACGAATTCGTAACACTGGTTTCTTGAAAATTTTTATCATCCAATCCTCGTTTGGCCCTTATGTCGAAGCAGTGATCCACCAAGGAAAGAGCTTTGTCATTGTCAATGTACAGCCCAGCAGGGTACGGTTGGGAAAATAACATGCGTGATTCGTAAAATAAACATTCTCACATATAGTAAATAATCTAATGTGCATGCTATGAATGAATTATTATATTTGCACATAATCGTGGATCGATTAAATCTGTAGCAGCGGAAGAATGTCAATCCCCGTATCCGAATTTGGCTCTTCTACTAAATGCCTCGACCGGATCACGAACACATTGTTTTTCTCTTCCTTGAAGAATACCCCACGTACATCTTTAAGATCTACCCACGTTGGATTTTGCTCCAAATATTGTGGAAACCACGAACATGTCTTGCTCGTCATGGTGGATTCAATCCATGTATCCAAATCTGGCTCGTCTACAAGCTCATGCCTCGATTGGATCACGAACACATTATTTTTCTCGTTCTTGAAGATTACCCCACGTACATCTTCAAAATCTCCCCACGTTGGATTTTGCTCCAAATATTGTGAAAACCACGAACACACCTTGCTTGCCTTGGTGGATTACTGCCAGAGCAAGCCACTCATTTATACATTTCAAATCCATGGAGTTTATGGTGATGCTTCAGGAAAAACGTAAAGAGAAATATAGAGAGAGAAAGGGTATTTGGAGAGAGTATATTTGGGTGTTGTGATCAACTCGTTTGTTGTATCACACTATTGTGTTTCTGTTTATTTTTCTTTTTGGATCCATAGGTGCACCCTATTTATAGGTGTGCGCAAGAGGAGTCTTAATCCTAATACCAAGTATAAGAAAGTACAAACTCTATACCCAAGAGGAGTCCTCCCAACCACAAATTTGGGAGACTTCAAAACTTTTAAAATATGGATGTATATCCAATATCTCCCACTCATACATATTTAACTCATTCTCCACGATACCCAACATCTCAGTTTCTCAATCTCACGTTTATCCCTTCATACAAGAAATGAGGCGTGCGACCAAGCGAGAAAGGAACAGTGAGGAGAGTTATATTAAGTCATCATCGATCTAACATAACCCTTCAACTCAACAACTCACTATGTACCCCAAACTATGTTGTTGCACTTAACCAAGCATCTCTAGACCCCTCAATAAAAAGAGCATGCTTAACTTACTCAAATATGTATCTATGTTCATGACTAGTTGGACATTTTCCTACATGGTCGCCCGGGCTATAAACCATAGAACACAAGTGCATTACCAACTTAGTTCTTTCTCGACCTCTCATACCAATCAGCTTGGTCTTGACAACTTTCCTGGACATGCTCCGACAGATTGAATTACACTTGGCCATTGGATGACATGCTAAAGTAGCGCCATCAAGCTTATACCTCATGACATGGTCTAGAGTTTCAAAGGGTAACAAGAAATAATAAGGGCTCACACAGTGATGAAGTAGGGACCCATTCAGTCATTATTTATAAGAGGTTGGTCAAAGCACATGTAGTATGAATACATGTTAATATGGAGCTCCCACTTAACTTAGGTATGTCAGGACTCTTAACATCATATGAACCTAAGTTCAATCGCTATCCAAGCGCCTAACTTGTGAACAACCAGATAGTCACTCTCTTAATGCATTCTAGTAGTTCGCACGTTTAGCTAAAAAATATGCCTTTTATGGAGTTCAGACACACTTCATAATCGATCAAATATGTGATCTCATCTTAACTTGTTTAGCTAAAGCGACTATTCAATATACATTGTCCTTCCCGCTTCTCAAGTGTGAAGATGATTATTCGCATGACTCACTTATGCAAAATGATCTATGAAGTCTCATCCTATTCCCTATCCCAGCGCCAGGCGATTACCCGTGTGGGAGGGCTAATCAGGGCCTAGTGAAATTTCATAATTCAGTACCAGTAGCATGTTCTCACAAGTCACAAGAATCAAGTTCTACATGATCCTTTACCACTAACATGCCTTTATCAATACCAAGCCTCGGTAAAAGGAATGAATGCTCATACCGCTCGCAGAACATGTTGGAGAAAAATTTAATTATACGCATTTCTCATCAATAATATCCGGTATCCTTATACTAGGTCCTCCAACAGTACTTGGCGCCTAAAATATACAGAGTTTCATTATGTGAATCACATATGCATCATGACCAGGTAGTCTTTAGTTGATCTTACATTACTTCCATAGACATGTTGTTGATCACTTGGTTGCATCATGAAATGTGCATCAAAGATCACTTTATATCTACTCACCATTCTAATTATTGAGCATAGGGCTAGTTGTGCTCACATGTTGCGCATCAAACATTCTACAACGCTCATGAGCGCAAGACTTGTTAGCATTTCTTTTCTTCTTTCAATTTAAGACATCTCTTTACTAAGAACACTGTGGTTATAGAGTATCGCAAGGATAGTATGATACATATACAACATTAGTATCCGAACACTAAGTCTACATCATACTTTCTCCCATGTCCATGTGAAATACTACCACTCTATTTGACGAGTTCTCTATGTCACTTTTAGCCATCAAACTTATTTGTCCACAAGTGAGAGCTAAATTCTCTCACTATCTTGACATATCTGGTGATCATCTCGATAATCGTTAAGTCTATCAAAAGACAACTCGATGGAAACGATCTTATCACTGCTTGGACAATAATTGAAGTTATAAATGGAGCTTTCAAGCATCAAACTTATGCTTGCCCCACTGCTTGAATTAACTAGAAGATCCACATTGATCCGCACATCCACTTTTCAATTTAGATATGTCAACCAACTAGCAACACCTAGATGAAAGTGGCGATGGGGACTATAGTGACTTCAAATAAATCTCACCATCAAGGAGAATGTCTCAAAACTACATCTCTCAAGTAGGAGTAAACTATCACATTAGCACATAATCGTGGATCGATTACACTCGTAGCAACGAAAGTATGTCGATCCACGTATTCGGATCTGACTCGTCTACAAGCTCATACCTCGATTGGATCACGAACACATTGTTTTTCTCATTCTTGAAGATTACCCGATGTACATCTTCAAGATCTCCCCACGTTTGATCTTGCTCCAAATGTTGTGGAAACCACGGACATGCCTCGCTCGCCTTGGTGGATTACTACTAAAGTAAGCCACTTATTTACACACCTCAAATCCATGGAGTTTATGGTGATACTCCAGGAAAAACATAGAGAGACATATAGAGAGAAAAAGGGTATTTGGAAAGAGTATATTTAGGAGCGTTGTGATCAACTCGTCTGTTGTATCACACTATTGTGTTTCTGTTTTTTTTTTTTTTGGATCTATAGGAGTACCCTATTTATAGGTGCGCACAAGAGAAGTCCTAATCCCAATACCAAGTATAGGAGATTAGAAACTTTATTACCTAAGAGGAGTCCTCCCAACCACAAGTTGGGAAGACTTCAAAACTTTTAAAATATGGATGTATATCCAATATATGATGTCTTCTTGTTCCATGGAGCATAAAGGACATCCATCTGCAACCTGTAGACCTAGTCTTACAAAATTTCTCATTACCGACAAGGCGTTTCGAATACAAGCAAATGTCTGGATCAATGGGGGAGCTCTTCCACGCCACATAAATTTCCAAGATGCAATTTCAATTAATGGCTCACCACCCAGCAGTCCCGCACCTACATCCCCGCTATTGGTCTCGCCAAGTGATACACACTATATACGAAGAAACGACCACTCCTCTCGAAATGCCTGTAATCTTTTGTCGAAGTCGTCAAAATTAAATACTAATCCTACAGTCGTAGAAGTAGTTGAATGAGATCAAATCCCAAGAGAACTACGTGTTAATTTCTTAATCTCAGTTCTGGTAACCATAAAGAGGGATTTTGAAGTTAACTAACTCATTAGTCTAAACTAAGCTGAAAATAAGAATAAATATCTAGAATAAATCAATATAGATGAATTCTAATCCAAGGGAGTAAACCACCCAATTTTATGTTGATCATTTGTAAAACCTAATTAATTTCTCATCCAAGTTTATGTTCCCTTAAGTATTTTTTCTCAAAGCCCAAAGTAAAGGAATTGGGCCCCACCAAGCAGCCCAGTGGGCCTAACCCTGCTGGCTCAACGAGAAATCCAGCAGGCCATAGCCTCTTGGCCCATGAGCAAGGTATCAAGCCCATAAGCCATAACATGTTTATTTTTTCTAACCTAGCAAGCCCAAGACGAGCACAATCCAATCGGGTGACTTGGCATACAACAAGGATGACACGTTATGTGTATGTATGACTCCACAAGATACGTCATACCAAAATTCAGCAACGAACTCCTCCTAGATCGCCGCTATTGATCTAGTAAGCAATCGGTAAAACGGAATTCGCTAAAATCGGGCTGGCTGGCTGGCAAGAATCATTCAAATAGGCATAACTTCTTCAAGATAAGTCTGAATCATAATACTTTTTTTTGTATTTAGCTAACTCATGTAGCTTTCTAACAACGTATCACAAGCTATCACTACTCCCAAGATACACTCTCCAACGGCCTAGGAATAAAGGCTCTTGTGTAGTCATTTTGGTTACTAGTATATCTTACTTCCGCTCTCATTTTATCTCTTGATTTTTAGCTTACTTTTGCACTCCACATGATTTTCATCATTTTATCATTAAATTATATCATTTTAATTCAATTACTACACCATTATTCTCACTACATTTTGAGTTTTCCTATTTATTTATTTACTAAAATCATTACTGACTTAAGCATTCTAAGTGCTTACCCCTATTATGTAAGTTAGTCCTCCCTGACGCCTATATGAGAACCCCTTGAGCTATAGATGTGAGAAATGGCTAGTTCATATAATGGAGGTGACAACGAATCTTTCAATGGAAATACTTTCCTCCTCTGCAGCAGGTTCCGCTGTTCCACCTCTAGAGCAGGCACTCGGGATTCTTAATGCCCCGCTCTAGCTTTTGACCCGGTAGCTTTGCTTGCTGCCACCAACCCGCTCCTATGAACAGCTCTGACAGTTCATCGTCGAGACCATCAACTCAACCCTCCGAGGCTCCCAAGCCAATAAAGAAGGATAATCTTCCTAGCAGGAAAAGGATAAGTACACAAGGAGATCAAGGAACCAATGAATAGATTCTCGTCGTGCTCTAGCAGGATGAACTTGTACCTGCTGACCCCGCCAGCAAGGAGGCGACCAACCAGGAACCTCTTGAGATCTGGCGCTTCTCAGAAAGGATGTGGTGGAGCTCCACTAAGAGGTGAGAAAAGAAGCCCCACTCATAGAGCGAGGTATTCCGTTCACCACTGACATCATGGTAGAAGAGCTCCTTGCTCACTTTAGGCCACCTATCTACTTACAACGACATTACCAACCCCATTAAGCACATCCCTAAGTTTGAAAATACAACTCTAATGCACAAGTATACCAATGGTATTAAATGCCGTTTATTTCTTACTACACTAACCAATTCTGCGGAACACTCATTTGACCAGCTTCCAGTTGGATCAATATGTTCTTTTGTACAGTTTAGCTCTCTTTTTATATACAAATTCCCTAATAGCAAGAAATACAAAAAATCAGCTATAAGCCCTTTCGGGGTGAAACAGGAGGAAAATGAGACCTTGAGGGCGTATGTCCAATGTTTCAACAATGTCATCCTAGAGGTTCCAACTGCCTATCAGGAGGTGCTGATAAGCGTTCTCAGAAAGGACTCCGAGTAGGACATCTCTTTGAATTCATGGCGAAGAAACCTGCGGCTAACTTCCACGACCTGCTAGCTCGATCGAAAAATTACATAAATTGAGAAGATATCTGGCTGGTGAATAGGGCGACATCTGGATAGAAGGAGGGACAATGAGATTTCCTCCTCCCGCAAAAGTAGGGGAGAACCCCGAGGGTAGTTCAATCCCCTTAAACCAAAGATCGAGCATTACACCCCATCATCACTAGGCCAACATGGGTGCTGATGGCTATAGACAGGCATCCCGCCCTTTAGTGGCCTAAAGGTGCAGTGGAAGGACCTCAACTACCTAAATCTAAATAATTCTGTAGGTACCATCGGGAATACATGCACGCTACAAACACGTGGCGCCATCTAAGGTACGAGATAGAAAGGCTCATCCTATCCAGCTACCTAAGAGATTATGCCGACAAGGATTGCTGGCATGAGCAACTAAAAAAGCGCCCTTGCCATTGGGACTCCTGTAGAAGCGAGGCGCGAGCTGCTGAATCCTCCAACACAGAGCACTAAAAGGAGATGTTTTCTACTGAGGAGTAGAGCCCAAAAAACATTTTTACTAAAGGGTTGATACATATGATAGCATGACGACCTGCTGATGGGGACTCTGGGAGGGCCAGACGTGCACATGTTCGCGCTGCCATGACAATACGAGAAATTGACTACAGGTACCAGTTGCGAAACCTAAGATCCACTTCATACCCGCTATAACAGAAGGAGTTCTATTGCCCAACAATGACGCTCTTGTTATTTATGCTACTTCAGCTAAATACCCCACTGGATCTGATAGACACATTACTGTATGATTTTGCAGGGGAAGTTTTCCATTGCTTGGGACAGATCTTGCTTCATCTATCTTCAGGAGAAAGACTTAAAAGGGAGTGGATCCGATCGGGAGCGCGGCGAAAGCAAGAGAAAAGAGAGCGAGAAGCGATATTTAAAACATAATAAGATTCATCCCAAGGGATGTACCCTTGGGTGCTCTCCCGGGCGTTCAATGTAGGATGTGCATACATCAAATGTGTTATCACATAGGGCACATAGAATAATACTCGTACGAAAAAATACAAACAATAGACATAACCATTACCTTTATAGTATTTTTCGTAGGGTTGCTACAAGCTTTGTTCCTTTTTACCCATTGAGCTCGTTCACTAGACTTCCAGAGTAGAAACCCTCTAACGATATCCACACCACACCGAGAGAGGTATCATTTTTCTTGCTAGAGAAAAAGAACCTCATGGAAGAAAGGATCAAAAGGACTACATTATCTATTAGTGTACCCTCTTTGATCTTGCTTTGTTTTTCAATTGATCCTAGATCAATGAAGGAACAAAGAGGATGAGAGAAGAGAGAGGGGCGAAAAATTTTAGTCCAGAGAGGAGAGCAAGTCTATTTTCTTTTTGCTAGAAAACATATTGTGTGTATTCACTATGGATAATTATGTATGTACCTATATATATATATATACATAATTGATAAGACTATTGGAATGTGTCTAGGTACATCCTAGACATGTCTAGATACATTTCAATCAATCATCAATTAATCCTCAATCAAACATCTCATTTACTAGGTATGATCAAATCATACCAAGTAAAGAGAGCTTGATTGGGGTTGACTTGTTCCTTTCCAAAATGAACAAGTCCATCATCCAAGAATAGCTTGGGGCTGAATGTTATGCTCTAATTAAGAGTTAAAATTGGCCCTATCCACTTATGGAAAGAGCCCAACTCTCCCCTCTCAAAAAGTGAAAATTAACTTGTCTCTTGGGCCATAATTTAATGGGGACTTATTTTAATCCATTATTAATAAGCCCAATAAACCCTATGAATTAAAAAGGTCCAAATAAATTATGCCCAATAGTCTTTTAATCCAATTAAAAGACTTAATCCCGTAACTCTCTTTAATTAATAAATTCTATTTATTAATTAGCATGGCCCGATACAATACACTACAAAAATGTGTTTTTATGTGACCAATTTTATATGAGAAAATTAAATTTTGTCACATAAGAAAGGTTAATACGAGAAAATCTTTTTTCCTCACATTAGGCATTTCATATTATGACGAGTTCTAATTTCCTCACAAAAGAGTGGATCAATTGTGAGGAAATTATCTTTTTATCACAATAAATATTTAATTCCTCACAATAAAATTTGATGTAAATGTGATTAAGAAAAGTTCCTCACAAAACATAAACAAAGGAAGACAAACATTTTCTTCTCACTACTACATATCATTACTGTGATGAAATTATATGTCAACAGATGAAATATTATATATTGTGATGAAATTATTTATCCTCACATTAGGTATCATATAACGTGAAATATTTTTTTCTCTTGTAATAGCATACATTTTTTTACAATGAATTAAAATTCTGTCACAAAAAAAATCATTTCCTCACAATAAATTAATATATTGTGACCCAAAAAAAATTATCATATAAATAGAATTCCTTTCCGTCCAAAATTAATATTCTTTTTTTTTTTTAGTATTTTCTCTTAGTTTTTTGAAAAGTTTATGTGAAAAAATTATATTTCTGTATTTGATATAAAATTCTATACTTAATAAAATAAAATTTTGTCTTATCTTTTTCTTTTTTAAGTATTTTTCAATGTATGAAAAATACTCTCTACATATCGATTCCAATATCTCATTTTAAATTAAAAAATTAAACTTTTTATATATAAAAAAGAAAAATAATTAATTTCACCAAAAAAGAATTGAAAAAAAACTGTGAAAAAACCGTCAAAAGTCCTCTTCTTCCTTATTTCTTCCTCAACTCATATCTCTTCTTTCTTCCTTTCCTTTACGCTCATCACATTCTTTTCCTGTCATCTATTTCTGTTTCGATCATTCGTCCATATTTTTTACTTTCATCAACAATCAATCATTGTCATCGCTCTTGCCAATCAATGTTGTAAGGTATTTCTTTCCTCACCTATATTAGTTTTTGAAAGAAAAAATTGATGAATTCAAGAGTTTTCTCAAACATAAATTAAGGAATTTGGCCCTTGTTGCTGTAATTCGCCTCTGCTACAGAGGAATTTCATCTCCGTGCGGCAGTGAAATTCGCCTCTACAGCGGAATTTCGCCTCTGTGCAGAGGCAAAGTTATTTTGCCTCTTTACAAATGAATTTTGTCCTTGTACAAAGGCAGATTTTGCCTCAGGGGTGAAATTTTGCTTCTATAAAGGGGCAAATTTCGCATAGAGGCGAATTAGGCAAAATTTGCCTGCCACAGAGGCCAAATTCGCCTCTATGACAGGCCAATTTCGTGAGGAAAAACTACTTCAAATGTTCGTGAACTTTTTTTGATTCTGAGTCTACACTTTGCATTTCTTTTTTCAGTTTCTGGAACAGGATCAACAAAGGTTTGAAGTTGATATAAAGGAGCTCCCTGAACAAATTGATACTGCTACATAAAGTACGTTTTCAACCCTGTTCCTCTTATTTATATCTGAACTACGATTTAATAAATCCTTTCTCTTCCTTATTCAACTCTAGTGTGACCTTGTATATTGTTTAGCAGGAAGAAACGTGTTTCCTTTACTTGGTGAATTAATGAGAGTTGATTACTTATCATGACAATGATGTCTGTTTGAACAAATATTTTAATGAGATTGAGAGGCCAAATACTTGAGATAAGGCGTTAGGGGTGATTTCGGTCGTAGTTTTATAAGTTTCTCTCGATCATAGGGGTAGTAGATAAACACTCCATAAAATTGAATTGGAGTTGTATATCTACTAGTGCATGAATGGGGCTTTGGAGCCCGTACAGTGTATAGTATAGAGATCCTATCTCTTTGTCGCTTGACTTGCAATATTAGCTCGTATGTCTTTTCACCTTCATTTCTTGTATATCATTCTTGTAATTTTTGAGAAATTATATGATGCTCCTTGCTCAGATCTTGCTTTGCTCCCTTTGTTGCATATGTTCCATCTTACTTGCTGGCTCTTGGCATCAAGTGCAGAATAGTTCCACTTGACTCCACAGCTCTCTGGTCCTACCATCCTGGTAAACGTATGATGTAGCCTGGAATAAGAAGTAGGATTTAATGTTCTCCCTAATAATTGAGGAAGATTGCTAGGATTTATTTTTATATTCAGCACCATAATGTTTATGTAACAGAGAAGCAGTTGTTGTTTCTCTGTGAAGGAGGTACCAAATTTGATGTCTCTTTTACAGAGAAATAGTGGTCGTTATGCTACCTCTGTAACAGAGAATGAGCCTCATTTTTAGTGAAGAGAAATGTTATTGCCATCGATTGTTTACTTGCAACTCAACATGAGCTATGTCTTGGTATTGGATAATTGAATATTTATTTCCTGTCTATTTGATGGTAACTTTTGGAGTCTAATTTATCATTTATATTCTCTTGTACGTATATGCACTTTTCACCAATCTGTATATTTAAGCATTTTATTTAGGAGAAATGAACGTTGAATGTTGGAATAGATTATTATTCTAGTTCTTGAGTATTCATGTTATTTTTTGTCTGATGCTCTTGTTTCCTTTTCTTTTTTTCTGAATACTTTTTTAACAGACTGTATGATGGAAGATGGTCGTGCTTGAGCTTCAACACGTCAAATGTTGATACGTTGTGCTGATAAGCATCTTCAGTGAAAATATATTGCTTGTGTTTTAAAGGGTACTTTTAGATTTTCAGGAACTATCATGATTTTTTTTCTAGTTAGGATTTTGTAATCTACTCAAATATTTGAGCATGTCAAGTATGTTTTATATTCTAATATTTTGTCCCGGTTTTCTCTAATGCATGATTCTTATCATTTATTTAATTAATGTACGAAGGCTTTGCAATTTATTATCTAGTTGACACAAGAGTTAATTTTTTATGAACAGTTCTAGGTTAATATTTATATTGAATTATTCTGAGACAAATGTGTTTGACATACGGAATTTCATTTTATTAGGCCAAGATATTGGGATAACAATATGAATCTTGTTAAATATTAATATAGTGATAAAATTGCAATTAATGTGTGATGAATAAATTATGTTACAGTAGAATGTTAATGTGAGAAAATTATCGTCACAAATAAAAGTATTGAGTTTTTTAAAATTAATTTTGAATCATTCTAATGTGAGAAAATTATCATCACATTTTGTTCATATAATATGTGAGGAAAAAGTAGTCTAATGTGACTATATATTTGGTCACATTTAATAAAATATAATTTTTTTATGAGAAAATAATTTATTATGAGGAAAAAATATGTTTAAGATGAGGACATATTCGTGACATACACCATTTATTTGTGAGGAATTTGTTTTCTCACAATTATATTTGTGAGGAAATTACATTCGTCACGTTATCCTACATTAGACCTAATGCGAGGGCATATCTGTGAGGACCTTGTGACGAATTTTTTTCCTCACATTAAGCTAATGTGACGAAATTGTTGGTTTTTGTGAGGAAAATTTTTCTTGCAAAAAATGATTTTTTGTAGTGATATCGACATATCCATCCAATGGACTATCCCATAAATAATCTAATTATTCATTATATTCCAAAATTAACTCCAAGTTAATTCCTTCACCTCCTCGGTGATGTGTGTGACTCTTCAGCTAACCTTGGGCTTGTGGCCAATAGAAGCCCGTCACCATGGGTGACCGTCTAGCAACAGGCCATGGCAGTAGAGACTAAGTGAATGTTGGCGTGAATATTTAGGTTCCTGATTTTGCATGGGTACGGTCCTTCCATCTACTGTCTCCCGACCATAATCGAGGGTATGAAATTGGGTGTTGGTTTTCATCCTGGACTAGGCAACTATGGTTAATATTCGAGACTACATTTACTTCATTGCATTAGATGCAAGAAATCTTTCCCTGCTCAACCAAGCACTGTAGCTATAGTTTCAAGCATGAACGTGTCTCCGAATGCATCAGAGATACCTCTGTCACGTAATGACAGGGGACAGATCCTCTTCTTGAAACCCACAGTCTTTGTTAGACATTCTGACTGCACTAGACAAGGCTTATAGTCAACATCTCTGTGACATAATCACCTCTCTCCAAGATATAATTATTGTGTGCACATGACTGCTATAGTTCCTCAAGTTTGAAGACTACTCCCGTACTATCGAAGTTGGGGAATTCCATTCATACCGACCAAGCCTCAGGGGCTTCCATCTGATGATTCCCCTAGAGTCAGTTCAGTCGGCTCGACCCCTAATCGACCAACCCACCGAGCTCGTATAGACATCCCATGTCTGTCGTCGATGAAATATGACACTCATCCAATGAATACGATACAAAATGCAAGTCTCAATAGGACGCTCGATTCCCTATTTTGAGGTCCTCGACTGGAACGTTTAGACCCAATCCTTTATCAGTTGGTTTCATAACCACCATCTAATGCGTGGCCCAACTGCATGAGTTGTCTATGTGGTGTGTGGGCTTTGTTGTGATATAAGTGAACATATATAAACATAATAGAATGAGCACAACAGAGATAATGTAAGGGTAACGAATACTCAATTGATTCATAACATAATATTATATTACATCTAGCTGTCAAATAGATTACGTAAACCGCAATCTAATTGGCTTTCTGGTCACCTATTCTAACAAGACTAAGATGATTTGCTTCCTTATAGTCGATATGCCTTCATCATACATGTCATCTTAGGGCGACCTGTCCTGAATGCCTTCCAGGCTGTAGTCTCCACTTACAACATAAATCTAAAACTCCCTGCTGAAGTAGGAGAAGGGGAAGTTACCAACGATCAATACACAACATGGAAATGCTATGTTGAATCCGTAAAAAAGAGGCAGCATAGTCGATCCCCCTCAGCCAGTCTGGAGAAAGGTAAGAACCTGTGCAGTTCGATGAGTAAGGAAATGAGGTTCCTGCTAGCCTTGGCCCCTGATCGACCTACGAAGGACTAGAACATCATCAGTGGGCATTATAGGTGCTGACGACGTTGTTGCTATCTCATGAGAAACCTCACTTGATTCCTCAAGGAGTATCTCATCGTGTTGGCTATCTGATGGAAAACTCTTTTCTAAGAACACTACATTCCTTAAGACAAAGATCTTTTGTTGGATGGATCATAGAAATAATATCCCATAGTTTCTTTCGGATATCCGACAAACCTGCATAAACTAGACTTCAAGTCCAGTTTATCTCCTACTAATCTCTTGACGTATGTGGGGCTACCCCACACTTTTAAGTATTTTTAGGAGGCAGGCTTGCCATGCGATATCTCATATGGCGTTTGCGATATCTTCTTAGATGGTGCCATGTTCAAAAGTTCAGCCGCCATCTCAAAAGAGTATCCCTAGAAGGACAAGGGCAATTCTATAAAACTCATCTATCCGGGCCATGTCTAACAAGGTTCTATTCCTCCTTCGAACACACCATTTAACTGTGGTGTTCCAGAAGGAATCCATTGAAAGAAAATCTCATTATCTTTTAGGTAATCAAGGAATTCACCACTTAAATACTCTCCTCATTGGTCCAATCGAAAAGGCTTAATCTTACGACCGGTTTGATTATCAAATTCAGGTCTGTATTCCTTCAACCTTCCAAATGCTTCAGACTTGTACCTCATCAGGTAAATATAATCAAACCGTGAGTGATCATCGGTAAAGGTTATGAAGTATGAGTACCCACCTCTGGCCTGAGTATTTAGTGGTCCACAGACGTCTGTATGATCAGATCCAATAGACCATGGTTAACGTGTTTTGTCCAACAAAAGGTTTCTCGATTATCTTTCCCTTTAGATAGAACTCACTAGTTGGTAGGTTGTCGAAATCGTCTATTTCTAGATTCTTTGAGTCTACCAACCTCCTTATCCTATCCTTCGAGATAAGACATAACCTCGCATGCAACATCTGTGCGTTATCTTGATTATCATGTCTTCGTTTGTGTTCGACAATCATTATCCAATTAGATTGTTGAAGTATGTACATACTATTTACTAATGTACTGAGCAAATGATAAACACCATAATTGATAATATAAAAACCATATTTATCGATGGTGAAGCCTTTAACCTCTTTGTCCAAGATAGAGATTGAAATAATATTTTTAATCATGATGGGTGCATAGAAACAATCATTAAGTACAACCCTAATATGATGACTAATGGCTAACTCCATTGATCCCACAGCTTTCGCAGCAATGACCTTGGCATCACCTGGCCTTATGATCATTTCATCCTTGGTTAGCCTTCTGCTCCTTTGTAGCACCTGCAAATCATTGCAGATGTGAGCACCACACCCAGTATCCAATACCCATGGAGCAAAATTAGTTATCATATTTACTTCAACCCTCAAACATACCTTGATTGGAGAGGAGCTGTGGGCACTCCCTCTTCCAATGCCCCTTTCCTTGGCAATTCATGCAAACATTGTTTGCCTTTGACCGCTGTGAACCACGAGCCTTCCATTTCCCTTTGCTCATACCCACCGGGGCAACAGGGGTGTGAGCACATGCAGTGGCTGCAACATCCTTCCCCTTCTTCCTCTTCCAGCGTCCGACCCTCTTGCCATTTGTTGGAGGTCAAAGCCTCTCCAATCAAAACAGACGGCGCAGACTTTGGGTCATTTCCTCGTATTAGGCCAGCATATTTATTAACTCATGAATGGACTTCTCAAGTCCGTTTATGTCGTAGTTAACAACAAATGGGTCAAAGGAAAGAAAAAGCAACCGAAGGATCACATCAATGTGCGTGTCATTATCAAGTCCAACTTTTGAGGACGCCGAGCTTCTCCATTAGGGATCGCATAGAGGACCCTTCAGTGAGCTTGGTCCCAAAGAATGCTTTTGTGGCAGCATATCCGATAAGCCAATCTAGAACTACATAAACATCATTCTTGCGGAGCATTATGGAGGGGACGTCGTCCAGCCTATCATATTGCTTCTGGATGCCGTAAGACATCGAAGCCAATATGATATTGTGGATCTTCCAGTTGTCCTCAAGCCATTTGTCGGACGTTACACATTCTTCAGACGAGGATCCCTTCGGCAAGGCCCTTGGGAGTTGCTTGTCCAAGACATAGCCCTGGTTCTCAAAATCGAGGACAATCCTCAAATTTTGCAGTTAGTTAAAGTAGTTTGTACCAATAAATTTGTTAGTCTTCAATCATGCTTAAAGGATTTTTAGACATTTCTACATTTAAGAAATGTAAAGTAGAAATCAATAATTGATGGTAATATTATAGTTCAAGTTGAAGACGTGGTCGGCAGTCTTTAACCTTCTCACTATTTCTACAAAAATCCACAACTCTCTAGTGGGGGTTTCGGGAAACCTTTTCCTAGTGGTCTTGGGACTCATAAGCGTGATTTCATTCTCCACTTTTACGATTCAAATGAAAAAAACCTCATAGAAGATATCCAATATCATTTCCGTCCAATAAGATTCCCAAGAGATTTTCCCTCACCTATTCACATGATTTCGAGGACTCCAAGCGAATTGCTACTCTGTGTTAGACCTAACCCATCGTGAGATAGGGAAACAATGAGGGTATTCTTTTATTCACAACATGGTGCAACTTTCCTCTAGTTCAAATGTGCCACGACTCATGAGACCACATTTGGGTAGGGGTAGCTTCCTCATGACATTGTTGTGGATGGAAGGGTTGGACGGATCAAAACCATTTTGATCCAAGTCTGTCAAGGGCCTAATGTTTTATTTGATTCGACAATATGACAGTTTGTTTACCAACTGATTGAGACATCATCACAGTAATGTCTTTGCATGCATAAATATTCAATATTTATTAAAGCGATAAATAAATGCACCACATGCAACAAACATAGCATAACCCTTGTTAGATGATTACAAGCCCAATCTTTTCGACCCACTGAGCCCACAATGAGTGTATGGTCTGTCTAAGGTGGTCCTACACTATTACAAAAGTATTGACCCATTATCATTCTAACGGTCCCTGTAACTTCTCTTGTTCCGCCTTGGATTCTCAACATGGGCCTCCTTCTCAATCGTATTGTAAAACATACATTCCATACATAAGGTGTAGGGCTTTAGTGATCATCAGATGCCATTTCAATAAACATCAATATACCATATAATCATGCCCATAAAAGATATACAATATTCTACATGATATCCAATATCACATCACATAAATACGTGTAGAATAACGAGTTCAAATTTTGGTTCAACGGACATCTCTCCAAAAATGCACCAGATGCGTAGTAATTAATTAAGAAACTTAATTATAGAAAAATCCAAAAATTAATATTTTTAGAAAATATGCAGAAAGGTTTCAAAAGTTTCAATTTTCAGAAAGCGACGAAAAATGGCATAGAACTGCCCAATTGTCGCGCCGTATCAAACCGACTGCAGCAAGACATGCGTGTTGTTCAATCCGCACTGACAGTCGGGTGCATCTCGCACAGTGCGCGCGCCTATGTCTCACTCGACCGACAGTGTGTGTGTCTGCGCACAGTGCACGCCTGTGTGCGCAGTGCCCGCACGCTTGGGTAGATGCCCTGCGTGCATAAGCACACGCGTGCATGCGGCGTGGTGTTCATGGGCGCCCTGAAAGATTATGTGGATCGTCCCGGGAAAAGCGCGAATGCGGAAGCGCGGTATAATAAAAATTAAAACGGAATTTAAACATGCTTTTAAATTAAAAAACACGTTTCAAAGGGTGTGCCTTTGAAATTTTCCCGGGCATTCGGTGTATCTCATGAACGTATAACATAAAATAAATCATGGAGGCCATAGGGTTGAAAATTAAAGAGGGACGAAAATTTAAAACGAGACCTACCCGTTGTCGTTTTCGTCTTCAACGGCTACACGCGATGTTCCCCGTTTTGCACCAAGATCCCGTCTTTGAGACCCTCTAATTCGTGACACACGATCCACCCACGTATCTTGCACGTCGTGCTAGCAACGAACAAGTGTATAATTTTGGAGTGGATGAATCAATAACACATTATCAATTAATGGTATTGATTCATCAAGATTCTAATGTTCCAAGAACAAAAGAATCAAGAAAACTATTTTCTTGAGAGAGAGAGAGGGCGGACGAGAGAGATGGGAGAGAGAGAGAAACCGTGTGTGTGTGTTGTGTGTGTGTGTTGGAGTTTCATCATCTAAATTGTAGGATGCTAGGGGTTTATATAGAAGAGGAGTTTAATCCTCTTTAAACTCCTCTTTTAAGAACTCTAATTTGATTAGGATTTTGACCTAGTCAAAGTCCTAGTCAAACTAGTGTTTTGACCTAGTCAAAACGATCCTAGCCATCCATCTCTCCCATTAATCTCAACCGTTGATTTAATTTAATGGAAATATTTAAAACCTATTTAAATATTTCCAAGAGGCTAAAATAAATATAAATATTATTTAAGCCCATTAAATAAATCCCTTTGATAAATCCAATTTATCAATTTAATTCCTTCTATTAAATAGAAAGAATTATTTCTCCAAGAAAAATAAAGGTCCCGATTAAATCTAATTTAATCATTCCTTCACTCCAATATTTAATTCCAAATTAAATATTTAATTGTGTGTAGATAGTGTGTGACTCTTTAGGTTCACCATTCAGCTAGACTTGGTCGGATTCCTAGAATCCGTCCGTTACCATGGGTGGCCATCTAGCAACGGTCCATGGCACTAGAGACTAGGTGAAATATTCAGGGATGAACATTTAGGCTCTAACAGTATGCTTGTCCTTCTGTCTTCGGTCTCATCACTTAGTGTCTAGGGCACGGATAACGCAGGTACCCATCTTGGACCTAAGTGTCGGTCTGTCCTCACTAAACGCCGCAAGGGAAACCTTCCCTTCTGTTCAGTCACTGTGGCCACAGTTTTAGGGACAAGACCTAGAGCATACATGAGACTCAACTGTCAAAACCTATTGACAGGAGACAGATCCTTTCTTGGAAACTACTGTCACTTTGCACACCAGGACTGCACTAGACATGGCTTATGACTACCAAAGAGAATTCTGGCAATCTCTCACCATATCTAAGATACAGTTCTGATGTACAGGTAAACTCAGTAATTCCTCAAGTCAAAGGACTTGACCTGTACCGTTGGAACCGGGAATACTCGTCATACCTTGCAGACCATACTCAAGGTCCTCCGTAAGACGTTCCCACGAGTCACCTCAGTCAGCTGCATCCTAGCAGGCTAACCCACTAACACTGCTTAGACGATCCTCGTCACCCGTCGATGAAACACGACAGCAGATGCTTAGTGAAAGTCTCAAATGGAATCCCGGTACCCATTTTCGGGATTCCTTGACTTGGAGATTTCCGGACTGATTCGGGAAGACTGATTCCATGGACCTACCTCCAAGCGTAGTCCCAGTCCCCGAAATCGAATCTCAGTCCGTGGGCTCTGTTTGCGTAGTGAACAGATATGGAAAAATAGGTGCAAGTGAACACAAACAAAGTAATGCCAAATGAAAATTCACTTCTTTATTCATTAATGATTTATCAAAACACTTATAATTGTCTAGACATAGGTTACATATACCCGCCAAAATTGGCTTACATGGTCACCTATTCTAACAATCTCCCACTTGACCTTTAAAGCCAATCACCCATATGCCTAATCCCCATCTTCTCAAGATGTTGCGTATGAGCACTTTGCGACATAGGCTTTGTCAGCGGGTCTACTGTGTTGTCTGCTGAGTTGACTCGGTCCATCCGAACGTCACCTCTTCCTACCATTTCTCTAAGAAGATGGTAGCGTCTAAGAATGTGTTTGGAACGGTGGTGAGATCTCGGTTCCTTCGCTTGCGCTATTGCACCGTTGTTATCACAGAAGATGACAACGGGCTCGGCGATGCTAGGCACCACACCCAACTCTTGGATGTAGTTTCTCATCCAAACCGCTTCCTTGGCAGCTTCTGAAGCTGCTATGTATTCAGCCTCAGTGGTGGAGTCAGCAGTGGTTGCTTGCTTGGAACTTTTCCAAGCCACTACTCCTCCGTTGAGCTTGAATATATACCCCGATTGAGACTTGGCATCATCGTCATCAGACTGGAAGCTGGCGTCGCTAAAGCCTTCCAGAATTAGTTTTCCATTGCCATAGACTAAGAACATTTCCTTAGTCCTCCTTAGGTACTTAAGGATGCCCTTAACTGCATTCCAATGTGCCTCTCCTGCACAGGACTGATATCTGCTAGTCACGCTCAAAGCGTATGCAATGTCAGGCCTGGTGCAGTGGACCGCATATTGGATGCTACCTACGGCAGAAGCATAGGGGATGACTTTCATCTTTTCAAGTTCCTCATCAGTCTGCGGGGACTGTTTCTTGGACAACTTGATCCCATGCCTCATAGGAAGGAACCCTCGTTTGGAGTTGTCCATTCGATATCTCTTTAGGACTTTCTCCATATACGAGTTTTGGGTGAGCCCTAACATCCTTTTAGATCTGTCCCTGACAATCTGGATGCCTAGGATGTAGGATGCTTCACCCAAGTCCTTCATGGAAAACTTGGTTGACAGCCATGCTTTTGTGTTTCCTAACATTCTGACGTCATTTCCAATGAGCAGAATGTCATCCACGTAAAGCACTAGGAACACTATGGAGCTCCCACTGACCTTCTTGTATACACAAGGGTCGGATTCGTTTTTGATGAAGTCATAACCCCGTATTACCTCATCAAATCGAATGTTCCAACTCCGGGAAGCTTGTTTGAGGCCATAGATGGACTTCTGGAGACGACAGACTCTCTGTTCTTCTCCAGCGACCGTGAAACCCTCCGGCTGATCCATATAGATCTCTTCTTCAACGAAGCCGTTGAGGAAGGCCGTTTTCACGTCCATCTGCCATATTTCATAGTCATACCATGCTGCTATGGCAAGCAGGATCCGAATGGATTTAGCCATGGCTACTGGCGAGTAGGTATCCTCAAAATCGACCCCGGGTCGTTGAGTGTATCCCTTAGCTACAAGCCTAGCCTTGAAGGTAGTGACCTCTCCATCAACGCCGAGTTTGCGCTTGTAGACCCACTTACAGCCCACTGGCTTAACACCTTTCGGTGGATCTACAAGTCTCCAAACTTGGTTCTCGCTCATGGAGTCCATTTCGGTTTTCATGGCCTCAAGCCATTTTCCCAGAGACGATGTCTGACATCGCTTCCCCGTATGTCTTAGGATCGTTATCCAGAAGATCGGTCGCACCTAGAAATCCATATCTCACTGGAGGTCTGGATTCTCTAGTGGACCTTCGGAGAACGGGAACGTTAGTGGTAACTGTGGGCGCTGACTGTATCGGAGCCGGCGGTTCAGGGGCCGGGGCTGGCCTGCCTTGAGGTTGTCCTTCATGCCTAGCATGTTGGACTTCTCTAGGTAGGTCAGTCCTCCTAGTGTCTATCCTGAATCCTCTAGGTGAGGTTTCCGCGACTGTTTCTGATGACTGAGTTCCATCACTTGATTCCTCAAGGATCAGCTCATCAGGTTGGATATCCTCCGGGAAGCCTTGCTCCAAGAATACTGCATTCCTTGAAACAAATACCTTTTGTTCCAAAGGGTCATAAAAGTAATAACCCGCAGTTTCTTTAGGGTATCCAACGAACCTGCATAGGCTAGACCTGGATTCTAGCTTATCTCCCACTAACCTCTTGACGTATGCGGGGCTACCCCACACTTTCAAGTAGTTGTAGGATGCAGGCTTGCCGTGCCATATCTCATATGGCGTTTGGGTCACTACACTAGTAGGCGCCAAATTCAATAACTTGGCTGCCGTTTCTAATGCATAACCCCAAAACGATAGGGGCAATTTGGTAAAACTCATCATGGAACGAACCATGTCCAACAGGGTTCGGTTCCTCCTTTCAGAGACGCCATTTAACTGTGGTGTTCCGGGAGGTGTCCATTATGATATTATACCATGTTCCTTTAGATAATCTAGGAATTCGGCACTAAGGTATTCACCGCCTCGGTCTGACCGTAGGACTTTAATTTTGCAGTTGGTTTGATTCTCCACTTCAAGTCTGAATTCTTTAAACCTCTCAAGAGCTTCAGACTTGTACCTCATCAGGTAAACATAACCATACCGTGAATGATCATCGGTGAAGGTTATGAAGTAGGAGAACCCACCTCGGGCCTGCGTCCTTAGTGGTCCACACACGTCTGTATGGACCAAGTCCAACAGACCTGTGGCAAGCCTGCTTTGTCCTACAAAGGGCTTCTTGGTCATTTTTCCCTCTTAGACAAGATTCACAAGTTGGTAGATTACTCAAGTCCCCAACCTCTAGGTTCTTTGAGTCTACCAACCTTTTCATCCTATCTTGGGATATGTGACCTAGCCTAGCGTGCCACAGACGTGCGTTCCCGTTATTATCTAATTTCCGTTTGTGTTGAGCGTTAAGAACGAAATTCGTTTGTTGCAAGATATAGAGCCCATTATGTAATGTACCAAGTAGATGAGCAATTCCACACCTCATCAAATAAAAGCAATTTTTATTGATTTTAAACTCATAACCATTATTGTCTAACAATGGAATGGAAATGATGTTTTTAATCATACTGGGTACAAAATAAACTTGCTCTAATTCTATGCTAATGGTATCACTAATAACTAAAGTGGCGGATCCTACTGCTTCTGCCGAGATGGCCTTGCCATTTCCGAGCTTCAGGATCATGTCCCCGCTACTTAGTTTTCTGCTTCTTTTCAACACCTGCAGATTATTGCAAATGTGAGCTCCACAGCCGGTATCCAATACCCAAGAGGCAGAATTAGTGACCATGTTAACCTCAATCACAAATATACCTTGGTTTGAGAAGAGTTTGGGGCACTCTCTCTTCCAATGCCCTTTCTCACGGCAGTTGATACATATGTCATATGCCTTCGACTGTTGCTTGGAGACAACCTTTCCCTTTCCTTTGCCTTTCCCCTCTTTGGCAATGGGAACACTCTGAGTGTTCGTAGCTGCTATGACTGCCTTTCCCTTCCCTTTCTTCCTTTTCCAACGTCCGGCGCCCTTGCCTTTCGTCTTGGAAGTAGAAGCACCTCCAAACAATACCGAAGGCGTGGACTTCTTAGTCGTTGCCTCGTATTGCACCAACATATTGATCAACTCATGAATACCCTTCTCAAGTGCATTCATGTTGTAGTTGACAATAAATTGATCAAAGGAGGGTGGGAGTGACTGAAGGATCACATCTATGTACGTTTCGTTATCGAGACCTGCCTTTAGGTCCTCGAGCTTTTCCACTAGGGTAAGCATTTTAACCCCATGTTCTTGTACAGAGGATCCTTCTGTCATTTTAGTTCCAAAGAACGCCTTGGTCGCGACATACCTAGTATGCCGGTCCGGGACTGCATAGCAATCCTTAAGGCGAGCCATTATGGAAGGGACATCGTCTAGCCTTTCATATTGCTTCTGAATCTCATTGGTCATCGAAGCAAGTATGATGCTACGAACCTTCCGGTTATCCTTATGCCAAGTCTCGAACGTCTCACGTTCCTCTGGCGTGGATCCTTCCGGTAAGGTCCTAGGGAGAGGCTCGTCCATGACGTAGCCTTGGTTCTCATAATCCAGGACTATCCTGAGATTGCGCAACCAGTCGTTGTAGTTGGTTCCATTAAATTTGTTTGTCTCAAGAATGGTTGAAAGTGGGTTCTTAGACATTTTAAAATCTACATGTTGAAAAACAACGCGCGATCAGCAGAAAGTAAAGACGGTGGTTTGATAAAAAATAATTAAATGCTTGGTCTTTAGTCATTTAATCCTCCCACTATTTATACGAAAACACGGTACTCTCAAACGTAGTTTTCGGGAAATCCTTTCCTAGTGGGCTTGGGATCCACAGCGATTTTTCCCATACCCCGCTTTTACGATTCGCATGGAAAAGATCCTGTGGGAGGTATTCCATACCATTCTCGTTCCACGAGATTCCCAAGATTATTGCCTCACCCTTTTGCATGATCCCGAGGACTCCAAGCGAATCATGCTAATTAGGCGTTAGACCCGACCCAATCGACCGAGCCATGGACCCACTAGTACCCCCACGACTCGTGAGACAGGTAGCAGCAGCCCCATTTTTTTCGTTCATGACATAGTGCAGCTTCTTTTAAGTACAATAACGTGCCACGACTCGTGAGACCACGCTATTGACCTAAGACAGCTTCCTCACTATGCCACGGATTGGAAGCATGGACGAACTCCTAGAGTTCATGTCCACTTTATCTAGGGTCTAATATTTTGGTCCAACCAATGTGAGAGTAATAATGACCGAGATCTCATACTATATCCATACATTCATCCAAAAATGCATAAATGAAATTCATCCATAGCAGTTATACATGATAAATAAAACCCATTCATCCATCACAATAACCACATGCAAAATTAAAGCCTAGCACGCCCCTGTTGGATGATCACAAGCCCGAATCCTATGCGATCCACTGAGCCCGCAGTGGATCTATGGTCAATCTAGGGTTGGTCCTATACTATTACAATAATAGTAACCCAATCATCATTCTGATGGGCCTTGGTCTCTTTTTCTCTTTCTTCACTTCATGGAAAACGCCAAGGGACCTCCGGTCTGGGCTCTCCATGTGGTCCTTCCTTCTTCTCCACCAATTACAAAAATGGAAACCTCACTCCTAGTCTACTCTCATTACATATAAAAAAATTAGAAACCCCAGCGAAACCCCGGGGGGAGTACATAAGGAGGGAGGTAGAAAGCCTTATTATTCCAAGGCACTAGAAAGAGAGAAGGAGAAAGCAGTTAAAGAGGCACACAGGCCCAACAGTAAATTAAACCATACATTCGGTCTAGGGCTCGTGATCATCCATTTCCATCCAACACACATAATTACATGATCCAATCACATAATCATAATATTCCAACAACACATGATTTCCAATCACATCAATCCAAGATGAAAATAAATGAACATGTGCGTAACGTGTGAAAATAAAATATAGATATTGGCAATGTAAAATTTTTTCGTTTTAGGAAAACCTTTCCTCATTATTTTAAGTAAAATAACCCCGGGATTCCAAATCCATTTATTTTACTCCTAAAATAATGTCTTTAGGAATTTAGGAAAAATTGAACCCAAAAAACGAATTTTTCAGAATTAATTCAAAATTAAAACTGAAAATAAATTTAAAAATAAAATTACACTAGGGTTTCAAAACCCTAGCCAAGGAGCCACCGGCCGCCGCCGCCTGCAGCAGTCGGCCGCCGGGCGCGCAGGGCAGCAGGCCCTGCCTGCCGCCTCTGCGCACGCGCAGGCCCCTGCCTGTGTGCGCGCGCGCCTGGCCGGCACCAGTCTGCGCGGCCTGGCGCATCGGCAGGCCGACGCGCGCGCAGGCTCCTTTGCCTGTGCGCGCGCGCTGGCCTGCTGGCCACCGGCCGCGTCCCTGCGTCGTGCGCAGAGCGCGCGCGCAGACGCGCACTGGGCGTGCCTGCCGGGCGCGCGCGCGCAGACGCCTCCGTCTGCGTGCGCGCGCGCCTGGCGGCGCGCCTGGTGCCCGTCCGCGCGCGGGCTCCTCCGCCCGCCAGCCTTGCGCGCGCGCGCGCATGGGCGCGCCTGCCGGGCGCGCGCGCGCGCAGACACCTCTGTCTGCCCGCGCGCGCGCCTGGAGGCGTTTCCATGCGCGCACGCCCGCGCGCAGCCAACCCGGCTGCGCGCTGCCCCTGCGCGGCCGGCAGCGCGCGCGCGCGCAGGCTTCCCATGCCTGCGCGCGTCTGCCCTGCCGGCAGCGCTCGGCTGCGCGCGGCCAGCCTTCCCGGCTGGCCGGCTGTGACGTTTTCTCGTTTTTTCAGATTAATTCCCATCCCGATTCCCAAGAAAAACAGAAAATACCAATATTCAGCAATTCACACGAATTAAAAGCAATAAAATAACATGCTTCAAGAATCAAGAAATTCAAGATTTAATTACAACATGCTATTTGACGTTTCATGCTTAAAACGCACATAAACCCTAGGCCTATACACCGAACCGGGCTCTGATACCACTGAAAGATTATGTGGATCGTCCCGGGAAAAGCGCGAATGCGGAAGCGCGGTATAATTAAAAATTAAAAACGGAATTTAAACATGCTTTTAAATTAAAAAACACGTTTCAAAGGGTGTGCCTTTGAAATTTTCCCGGGCATTCGGTGTATCTCATGAACGTATAACATAAAATAAATCATGGAGGCCATAGGGTTGAAAATTAAAGAGGGACGAAAATTTAAAACGAGACCTACCCGTTGTCGTTTTCGTCTTCAACGGCTACACGCGATGTTCCCCGTTTTGCACCAAGATCCCGTCTTTGAGACCCTCTAATTCGTGACACACGATCCACCCACGTATCTTGCACGTCGTGCTAGCAACGAACAAGTGTATAATTTTGGAGTGGATGAATCAATAACACATTATCAATTAATGGTATTGATTCATCAAGATTCTAATGTTCCAAGAACAAAAGAATCAAGAAAAACTATTTTCTTGAGAGAGAGAGAGGGCGGACGAGAGAGATGGGAGAGAGAGAGAAACCGTGTGTGTGTGTTGTGTGTGTGTGTTGGAGTTTCATCATCTAAATTGTAGGATGCTAGGGGTTTATATAGAAGAGGAGTTTAATCCTCTTTAAACTCCTCTTTTAAGAACTCTAATTTGATTAGGATTTTGACCTAGTCAAAGTCCTAGTCAAACTAGTGTTTTGACCTAGTCAAAACGATCCTAGCCATCCATCTCTCCCATTAATCTCAACCGTTGATTTAATTTAATGGAAATATTTAAAACCTATTTAAATATTTCCAAGAGGCTAAAATAAATATAAATATTATTTAAGCCCATTAAATAAATCCCTTTGATAAATCCAATTTATCAATTTAATTCCTTCTATTAAATAGAAAGAATTATTTCTCCAAGAAAAATAAAGGTCCCGATTAAATCTAATTTAATCATTCCTTCACTCCAATATTTAATTCCAAATTAAATATTTAATTGTGTGTAGATAGTGTGTGACTCTTTAGGTTCACCATTCAGCTAGACTTGGTCGGATTCCTAGAATCCGTCCGTTACCATGGGTGGCCATCTAGCAACGGTCCATGGCACTAGAGACTAGGTGAAATATTCAGGGATGAACATTTAGGCTCTAACAGTATGCTTGTCCTTCTGTCTTCGGTCTCATCACTTAGTGTCTAGGGCACGGATAACGCAGGTACCCATCTTGGACCTAAGTGTCGGTCTGTCCTCACTAAACGCCGCAAGGGAAACCTTCCCTTCTGTTCAGTCACTGTGGCCACAGTTTTAGGGACAAGACCTAGAGCATACATGAGACTCAACTGTCAAAACCTATTGACAGGAGACAGATCCTTTCTTGGAAACTACTGTCACTTTGCACACCAGGACTGCACTAGACATGGCTTATGACTACCAAAGAGAATTCTGGCAATCTCTCACCATATCTAAGATACAGTTCTGATGTACAGGTAAACTCAGTAATTCCTCAAGTCAAAGGACTTGACCTGTACCGTTGGAACCGGGAATACTCGTCATACCTTGCAGACCATACTCAAGGTCCTCCGTAAGACGGTTCCCACGAGTCACCTCAGTCAGCTGCATCCTAGCAGGCTAACCCACTAACACTGCTTAGACGATCCTCGTCACCCGTCGATGAAACACGACAGCAGATGCTTAGTGCAAGTCTCAAATGGAATCCCGGTACCCATTTTCGGGATTCCTTGACTTGGAGATTTCCGGACTGATTCGGGAAGACTGATTCCATGGACCTACCTCCAAGCGTAGTCCCAGTCCCCGAAATCGAATCTCAGTCCGTGGGCTCTGTTTGCGTAGTGAACAGATATGGAAAAATAGGTGCAAGTGAACACAAACAAAGTAATGCCAAATGAAAATTCACTTCTTTATTCATTAATGATTTATCAAAACACTTATAATTGTCTAGACATAGGTTACATATACCCGCCAAAATTGGCTTACATGGTCATAGACCGTTGCTGGACGAATACCATGGTAACGGCCCCTTGTTGGACACAGGCCCAAGTCTAGCTGAGTGTGAACCTAAAAGGTCACACACAAATCACCGAGAAGGTGCAGAAATTGACTTGGAGTTAATTTTGGAAGATGATTAAGTAATTGGAACACTTAAGGGATTGTCCATTGGATGGATGGGTCGATATTGTATCGGGCCCTCGTTTAAGCGGTAAATGGGATTTATCGATTAACATAGAAAGTTGAGACGTTGGATCTTTTAATTGGATTAAAAGATCAATGGGAATTATTTAAGTGGACCTTAAATTAAATTGGATTTAATTTTGGGTTCGTTGTAGTTGGATTACAGTGGAACCCGGTCCGTTAAATTTTGATCCGAGAGGTGTGTTAATTCCACTTTGGAAATAGAAAGAAATTGGACTTCTTCCTTAAATAAGCATGGCCTAAAATGCTACCTTGGAGGGAGCAAAAATCGGCCATGTTGGTGCTTGGTGTAGTTGACTTATCTCTTTTTTGGTAAGAGACAAATCAATTCCAATCAAGCCTCTCCCTTTTGGTATGATTTAATCATACATTAAGAGATGGTAGGCTTGATTGAAGAATCAATGGAATTTTTGGGATGTATCTAGACATCCTTGGATGAACCTAGACACATTTCAATAATCACATTAATTATGTATATATATGTGTATATACTAACATCAAAGCATGAGAGAAATTATTATTCAACTTTTCTAGGAAAAGAAGAATAAAAATCACACTCCTCTCTCTCCCTCAACTCTTGGCCACCTCTCCCTCTCTTTACTTGTGTTCTTCATTTGTCTTGGATCAATTGGAAGAACAAAGTATGTTTAAGAAGAATACTAATTGATAGTGTTGATCTTCTTCAACCAAACCCTCCCTAGATCCGTTTTCCTCTAGCAAGGAAAACGAGCATCTCTTCCGGTGTGGTGTGGATCACCATTGGAGAGTTCATACTTTTGAACTTGGTGAACGTTTTCGGAAAGGAACAACATAAGTAGCTGATTGAAAGATAAACTACAAAGGTAACTTCGGTTTATTATGCATTCGTAGTTCATTATTATTATCAATGCCCTATAATATCCGTTTTAATATTAGTACATCCTACATCAAACGCCCAGTTGAGCACCCAAAGGAACACCCCTTGGGGTTTTACGATTATGCCCCTGTTTAAATTTTTTAATATATTGCATTCTCATGCTTCCGCTCGCGTTCCCCGGCAGATTCGTTTGTCCTTCAAGTGGTATCAGAGCCCGATTCGATGTAAGGGGTATAGAACTATGTGCTTGGCATGATCTACTTGCTTTTACAGTTTTATAAGCATATATGATTGTATGAATATATGAATAAATATGATTGTTTATTTGTTTGAATTTGATGGACATTATGCATGCGATTTGTTTAATATTGGATCTTAAAATTGCATGTTTTATTTCCAGTTTATATTGTAAATTATGTGCTAACGAGAAAGGTTGAAAAACTTTAAAAAATCGGGACAGCAGCGGCAGCAATTGGCTGTTGCCCCTGTCGGCCCGCCACTGGCTGGCGGGCGCGCGGTCGGGTAGCCCCTGCCCGTCGGCCATTGGCTGGCGGGCTCATGCCTCCGCGCAACCTAGCCGGCGTGCCTGCCAGCGTGCTTGCTGGCAGGGGCGGCCGTGTATATTGTGCCAGCACTGCACAGGGTGCAACCGCACCAGGCGCGCAGGCTGGTTGCCTACGCGCGTGCGCGTGCACAACCCTGTGGGTACGGGCGGCCGACTGGCACAACAGTTGGGCCGTTTTGTACCGTTTTTCAACGTTTTTTGAAAATTGAATTTTCTGAGATTTTTGCACATTATTCTGAAAATGAATTAATTTTGAATATTTGATTTTGGAACTACTGGATTTTTCCTTAGATCAAATTTGCTTAATTAATTTGGATTTAATACATGCATTGAATGCATTATATCTAATGTCTATTAAATTTGAAATTTGAACTTTGCATGTTATTTATATATTGTACCTTGTGATGTTGGACATTACTTGGATATTTTGAATATCCATGGTTAAGCCTGATTATTTGGAATAATTGTGTTATATGCGTTGATTGGATCAACATGGGATGATCACAAGAGCCCTAGACCTTGTGTATGGATGTATGTCGTTTTATTTACAGCTTGCCTCTTGTTTTGGGACTATCATCTCCCATTATTTCAGCCTCATGATGTTAAGGCTTGTTTGTATAATTTCTATGTATTACTTTCATTTGTAATGAGAGTAGATAGTTTTTTTGGTGAGATTTTATATTTTGACAAGCCCATGGAGTCGGAGACCCAAGGTGTAACATAAACGCATGAAACGAAAAGAGCCACAAGGCCCATTGGAATGACAATGGGTTTATTATTGTTGTAATAATGTAGGATCGCCCTAAACAGACCATAGACTCACTGCAGGCTCAGTAGGTTGCATAGGTTGGGCTTGTGATCATCCTAAATAGGGGTATGCTATGTTTTCTGCATGCGGCGTATTTCTTTAAACGTGTTGATGAATATTGGATATTTATGCATGCCAAAACACTTAATGTGATGAGGTCTCAGTCATTTGATAAACTCTTATTTGGTTGGACCAAATTAAATATTAGGCCTAGAACGGACTTGGATCAAAATGGTATTTTGATCTGTTCGAGCCTTCCATCCATAGCAATGTGGTCAGGAAGCTACCACTACCAAGTGTGGTCTCACGAGTCGTGGCACACTTGGACTAGGGGAAAGCTGCGCCATTGTTGTGAACAAAGAGATTGCACTCGCTGTTTCCCTTTCTCACGAGTCGTGGGCGGCGACAGTTGATGCATGATTTGGTTGGTGGGTCGGGCCCAACATTGCGTAACATGGTTCGCTTGGAGTCCTCGGAACCATGTGAATGAGGCAAAATATCTTGGAAATCTCATTGGATGAGAATGATATTGGATATCTCCCATGAGGTCTTCTTCATGTGAATCGTAAAAGTGGGGCATGGAGATTACGCTTGTGGATCCCAAGCCCACTAGGAAATGGTTTCCCAAAACTTCACTTGAGAGCGGTGGACTTTCGTATAAATAGTGGGAGGGTTAAAGACTAAAAGACCATGTCTTCAACTTGAACAATAATATTACCATCATTTGATGATTTCTGCTTTACATTTCATAAATGTAGATATGTCTAAGAATTCGTTGATCATGGCACTTGAGACTAATAAGTTTAACAGAACGAACTATTCGGACTGGCTGAGAAACCTGAGGATTGTCCTCGGTTTCGAGAACCAAGGTTACTTCTTGGACGAGCCGCTGCCGAGCGACTTACCGGAGGGGTCCACGCTAGAAGAATATTTGACGTTCGAGAAATGGCATGAGTAACAACCAGAAAGTGCACAGTATCATATAGGCTTCGATGTCTAACGACATCCAAAAGCAATATGAGAGGTTGGACACTGTCTCCATCATAATGCTCCGCATCAACGAGGTTTATGCGGTTTCGAATAGGCATATTAGATATGCCGCCACAAAAAGTATTCTTTGGCACCAAGCTGGCTGAAGGATCGTCTGTATAGAGTCATGGGGTCAATGACACGTACATTGACGTGATCCTCCAGTCGATTCCTCCGTCCTATGACCCATTTGTTGTAAACTACAACATTAATGGACTTGAGAAGTCTATTCATGAATTGATCAACATTCTAGTCGAATACAAGATGACGACCCACAAGTTGGCGTCGGCGGTATTGATAGGAGAGGCTTCGACCTCCAAGGCGAATGGCAAGAGGGCCGGACGCTGGAAGAGGAAGAAGGGAAAGGGGATGACGGTTGCAGCGCCTGCTCGCACTCCAGGCGCCCCTGTTGCCCTGGTGGGAATCGGCAAAGGGAAAGGGAAGGCCCGTGGTTCTCAACGGTCCAAGGCGAATGATGTCTGCATGCATTGCCAAGGAAAGGGCATTAGAAGAGGGAGTGCCCACAACTCCTCTCCAATCTAGGTATGTTTGTGTTCAACGGTATAATTGGATTATGACTGCAGAACACAAACGAAAATATGATAATCAAGATAATGCACAGATTCGACAAGCGAGGTTAGGTCATATTTCTAAGGATAGGACAAGAAGATTGGTGGACTCAAAGTGTTTAGAATTAGATGATTTGGACAACCTACCAACCTGCGAATCCTGTCTGAAGGGAAAGATGACCAAGAAATCCTTTGTGGGACAAAGTATGTTAGCCAATGGTCTGTTGGATTTGATATATACGGATGTCTGTGGCCCACTAAATACTCAGGCTAGAGGTGGGTACTCGTACTTCATAACCTTTACCGATTATCACTCACGGTATGGTTATGTTTACCTGATGAGGTACAAGTCTGAAGCCTTTGGAAGGTTTAAGGAATACAGACTTAAAGTAGAGAACCAAACCGGTCGTAAGATCAAAGCCTTTCAGTCGGACCGAGGAGGAGAGTATTTGAGTGGTGAATTTATCGATTATCTAAAAGAGAATGGGATTCTCTCTCAGTGGACCCCTCCTGGAACACCACAGTTGAATGGTGTGTCTGAAAGGAGGAATTGGACCTTGTTGGACATGGTTCGATCCATGATGAGTTTTACCAAACTCCCCTTATCCTTCTGGGGATATGCTCTTGAGACGACGGCCAAACTTTTGAACGTGGCGTCATCTAAGAAGATATCCCAGACGCCATATGAGATATGGCATGGCAAGCCTGCCTCCTACAAATACTTGAAAGTGTGGGGTTGCCCCGCATATGTCAAGAGATTAGTGGGAGATAAACTGGACTCCATGTCTAGTTTATGCAGGTTCATCGAGTATCCGAAAGAAACTACAGGGTATTAGTTCTATGATCCCTCTGAGCAAAAGGTTTTTGTCTCGCGAAACACAGTGTTCTTGGAAAAGGATTTTCCATAGGATAGTTGACGCGATGAGGTATCCTTGAGGAATCAAGTGAGGTAGCCCATGAGGCGGCAGTGACATCTGAGCCGGTAGTTCCCATTGATAATGTTCTAATCCTCCGTAGGTCGGCCACTGTATCCTAACCACCTGATAGGTATGAATTTCTAGGCCTGACCGGTTAGTTGGATAATGATCCAAAGATGTATGGAGAAGCAATGTCAGACATCGATTCGTATAAGTGGCTTGAGGCCATGAAATCTGAGATGGACTCGATGGCTGGAAATCAGGTTTGGACCCTAGTGGACCTACCCAAAGGGGTAAAACCCATAGGGTGTAAATGGGTCTACAAACGTAAGCTTGGAGCTGACGGGGAGGTTACAACCTTCAAAGTCAGGCTTCTGGCGAAGGGTTATACTCAACGACCCGAGGTCGATTTTGAGGAAACCTATTCACCGGTAGCATGGCTAAGTCTATTCGGATACTGCTTGCCATAGCAGTATAGTATGACTATGAAATATAACAGATGGACGTGAGAACCACCTTCCTCAACGGTTTCATAGAGGAAGAGATCTATATGGATCAATCGGAAGGTTTCACATCTATTGGAGAAGAGCAGAAGGTCTGCCGTCTCCAAAGGTCCATCTATGGCCTCAAACAAGCTTCCCAAAGCTAGAACATACGTTTTGATGAAGTCATACAGGGATATGATTTCATCAAGAATGAGTCCAATCCTTGTGTATACAAGAAGATCAGTGGGAGCTCAGTTGCGTTTCTGGTGCTTTACATGGATGACATCTTGCTCATTCGGAATGATGCTAAGATGTTGGGAACCACTAAAGCTTGGTTGTCAACATAATTTTTCATGAAGGATATGGGCGAGGTATCCTACATCCTTGGCATCAAGATCTACAGGGATAGATCTAGAAGGATGTTGTGAATGGCCCAGTCCTCGTACATTGAGAAAGTCTTGAAGAGATTCAAGATGGAGAACTCAAAACGAGGATTCCTTCCTATGAGGCATGGAATTAAGTTGTCCAAGAAGCAATCTCCTAAGACTGATGAGGAGCTTAAACGGATGTTGGACATCCCCTATGTTTCAGTCGTAGGCAGCATTCAGTACGCTGTCAAGTGCACTAGACCTGATGTGGATTTCACTTTGAGCGTGACTAGTCGATATCAGTCGTGTGCCGGGGAGGCATACTGGATTGTGGTCAAGACTATCCTGAATTACCTGAAAAGGACTAAGGACATGTTCTTGATCGACAGTGGTGGAGAATTGATACTGGAAGGCTATAGCGACGCTAGCTTCCAGTCGGATGACGATGATGCCAACTCTCAGTCTGGTTTTGTGTTCAAACTAAATGGTGACGTGGTTGCTTGGAAGAGTTCCAAGCATGCTACCACGACGGACTCCACCATAGAGTCTGAATACATAGCGGCTTTGGAAGCTGCTAAGGAGACGGTTTGGTTCATGAGCTACATCCAAGGGTTGGGCGTAGTACCTAGCATTGCTACGCCTGTAGTTATCTTCTACGATAACAACAGAGCGATAGTGCTAGCAAAGGAACCGAGATCTCATCATGATCCAAACATATTCTTAGACGCTACCATCTGCTTAGAGAGATGGTTAGTATGCGTGACGTTTGGATGGACCGAGTCAGCTCCGCAGAAAACATAGCAGATCCATTTGCTAAGCCCGTGTCGCAAGTTGCCTATACTTACCATCTGGATAAGAGGATTTGAGGTCAATGGGTGATTGGCTTTAGGTCAAATGGGAGATTTTTAGAATAGGTGAGCAAAAAGCCAATAGGTTTGGCATTTTGTAACCTATTTGACAACTTGATGTAATGTAATATTATGTAATGAAGAAAATGAGTATTCGTTACCTTTGGTATTCTATTTGTTGCGCTCATTTTTCATATGCTAAAATGGTATTCTACATATATCGCAACAAAGCGCACAAACCACGATTAATAACTCATGCAGTTGGGCCACGCATTGGATGGTGGTCATGAAACCGAGTGATAAAGAGTTGGGTCTAAAACGTTCCAAGTCAAGTACCTCGAGACAGGGCATCGAGAGTCCTATAGAGATTTGCATCAAGATCGTGCTCATTGGATGAGTACCGTGTTTCATCGGCGATAGGCGTGGGACGCCTACACGATCTTGATGGGTTGGTCGACTGGGGTCGAGCCGACTGGACTGACTCACGGGGATCATCATATGGAAGCCTTGGAGGCTTGGTCGGTATGACTGGATTTTTCCTGTTCCGATAGTACGGGAGTAGTCCTCAGACTTGAGGAACCATGGCAATCACGTTCACAGGACGGATGTATCTTGGATCTGGCGAGAGGTGATCATTCTGTAAGATTATGATTATAAGCCTTGTCATGTGCAGTCAGAATGTGTAGCAAGGACGGTGGGTTGAAAGAAGAGGATCCATCCCCTGTCAGTATGTGACATAGGTATCTCCTATGCACTCGGAGAAACGTTCATGCCCTTTAAAACTGTGGCCATAGTGGTTGGTCGAACAGGAAATTATTTTCTTGTCGATGCAATGAGGTATGCGTAGTCTCGAGTATTAAGCATAGATGCCTAGTCAAAGATGGGAACTGACGCCAAATTCCATATCCTAGACTAAGACCGAGAGACGGTAGACGAAAGGACCGTACCCGTATGGAATCGGCGTCTAAATGTTCATGCCAACATTCACCTAGTCTCTAGTGCCATGGATCGTTGCTAGACGGCTACCAATGATAATGGGCCCTTGTTGGACACGGGCCTAAGTCTAGCTGATGGTGAACCTAAAGGGTCACACACAAATCACCGAGAAGGTGGAGAAATTGACTTGGAGTGTGTTTAGGTGTATCCTAGACATGTCTAGATACATTCCAACCAATCATCAATTAATCTTCACTCAATCATCTCATTTACAAGGTATGATCAAATCATCTATACTAATTATAAAAGAGAAGACTATTTTGTATCTAAAATGGAAGTTATATATGCAATTTTACAAAAAAATGTCATCTGTTTTTATGTAATTCCACCACATTTTTCTTCAAGAAAAATAAATTAATCAATTTGTAGAGGACATAAATGACAATTTATCCTACTTTGACAGCTCTCGTACCAATTTAATGAATTACCAAAAATATCATTTCATTAAACTATCATTCAACTGTAAAAAAAATATAAACCAAAATATATAGAGGTGGAGTTTAAAGAGGATTAAACTCTTCCTCTATATATACCCCTAGCCTTTCACCTTTTGAAGGATGAAAAAATTCCAACACACACACAACACACACTCGTCTCTCTCCCTCTTACCTCTCGTCCGCCCCCTCTCTCTCTACAAGAAATATATTTTCTTGTTCTTTTGTTCTTGGAACACTAGAACATTGATGAATCAATACCGTTAATTCATAACGTGTTGTTGATTCATCCACTCCAAAATCATACTTGTTCGTTGCTAGCACGACGTGCAAGATACGTGGGTGGATCGTGTGTCACGATTTGGAGGGTCTCAAGAACGAGATCTTGGTGCAAAACGGGGAACAACGCGTGTAGTCGTTGAAGACGAAAACGACAACGGGTAGGTCTCGTTTTAATTTTTCGTCTCTTTTATTTTTTTCTCCCTATGGCTTCCATGACTATTGCATGTTCTTTATATCATGAGATACACCGAACACCCGGGAATCTCAAGGGTACACCCCTTGAGTGTTCTTTATTTATTAAAGCATGCTTTAAATTTTCGTATTTTATTTTATACCGCGCTTCCGCATTCGCGCAATTTCCCGGGAAGATCCACATATTCTTTCAGTGGTATCAGAGCCCGGTTCGGTATATAGGCCTAGGGTTTATGTGCGTTTTAAGCATGAAACGTGATATTGGCATGTTTTTAATTAAATCTTGATTTTCTTGATTTTAGAGCATGTCGTTTTATTGCTTTCATTCGTGTGAATTTCTGCATGTTGGTATTTTTCTGTTTTTCTTGGGAAATGGGGTGAAAAAATTGAACGGAAAATGAGAAACGCCACAGCTGGCCAGCCGGGAGGGTTGGCCGTGCGCAGGCAAGGGAAGCCTGCGCGCGCCCGTCCAGCCGGTCGCGCAGGGCAGCGCCTCCAGGCGCGCGCACACGCAGACGAAGGTGTCTGCGCGTGCGCGCCCGGCAGGCGCGCTCGCAAGGCTGCGGGCCTAAGAGTCCGCGCGCGGACGGACACCGGGCAGCGCGGCCAGGTGCGCGCGCACGCAGACGGAGGTGTCTGCGCGCGCGCGCCCGGCAGGCGTGCCCAGTGCACGTCTGCGCGCGCACTGCGCGGGGATAAGGGTGGCCGGCAGCCAGCAGGCCAACGCGCGCGCGAGGCAAGGGAGCCTGCGCGCGCGACGGCCTGCCGGAACGCCAGGCCGCGCAGCACGCTGCCGGCCAGGCGCGCGCGCACGCAGGCAGAGGCCTGCGCGCGCGCGCCAGTCCAGGCAGCGCCTGCGCGCGCGCATGGGCGGCAGGCTGAGCTTGCTGCCCTCTGCGCGGCCGGTGCTGCTGCTAGGGTTTTAAAACCCTAGTAGTGTTTTCTTTTATTTTTTAATTTATTTTCAGTTTTAATTTTGATTTAATTCTGAAATTTTTTTTTTTAGTTCAATTATGCCTAATTTTCTAAAGAGATTATTTTAGGAGTAAAATATATTGGATTTGGAATCCCGGGGTTATTTTGCTTAAAATAATGAGGAAAGGTTTTCCTGAAACGAGAAAATATTATTACCAATATTTGTGCTTAAAATAATGAGGAAAGGTTTTCCTGAAACGAGAAAATATTATTACCAATATTTGTGTTTTATTTTTCACACGTTACGCACATGTTCATTTATTCCTTATTTTGAATATTTATGATTGGAAATCATGAATTGTCAGTATATTGTAATTATATGATTAGATCATGTGATTATGTGTGTTGGATGGAAATGGATGATCACGAGCCCTAGACGGAATGTATGGTTTAATTTCTATTGGGCCTGTGTGCCTCTTTTACTGCTTTCTCCTTCTCTTTTTCTAGTTGCCTTGGAATAATAAGGCATTCTACCTCCCTCCTTATGTACTCTCCCTGGGTTTTCGCTGGGGTTTCTATTTTTAATATGTAATGAGAGTAGATTAGGAGTAAGGTTTCTATTTTTGTAATTGGTGGAGAAGAAGGAAGGACCACATGGAGAGCCCAGACGGGAGGTCCCTTGAAGTTTTCCATGAAGTGAAGAAAGAGAAAAGAGACCAAGGCCCATCAGCATGATGATTGGGTTACTATTAATGTAATAGAATAGGACCAACCCTAGATTGACCATAGATCCACTGCGGGCTCAGTGGGTCGCATAGGATTCGGGCTCGTGATCATCCAACAGGGGCGTGCTAGGCTTTAATTTTGCATGTGGTTATTATGATGGATGAATGGGTTTTTTTTTTTTTTTTATTTGTCATATAACTGCTATGGATGGTTTAATTTACGCATGATGGATGAATGTGTGAATGTTTATTTATTATGAGATCTCGGTCATTTACTACTCTCACATTGGTTGGACCAATGTTGAAATATTAGACCCTAGACAAAATGGACATGAACTCTAGGAGTTTGTCCATGCCTTCCAATCCATGGCATAGTGAGGAAGCTGTTTTAGGTCAATAGCGTGGTCTCACGAGTCGTGGCACGTTATTGTACTTAAAAGAAGCAGCACTATGTCATGAATGAAAAATGGGTTGCTGTTACTTGTCTCACGAGTCGTGGGGGTACCAGTGGGTCTGTGGCTCGGTCGATTGGGTTGGGTCTAACCCCCAATTAGCATGATTCGCTTGGAGTCCTCGGGATCATGTGAAAGGGTGAGGCAACAATCTTGGGAATCTCGTGGAACGAGAATGGTATGGAATACCTCTCACAGGATCTTTTCTATGCGAATCGTAAATGCGGGGTATGGGAAAAATCGCTGTGGATCCCAAGCCCACTAGGAAAGGATTTCCCGAAATCACGTTTGAGAGTACCGTGTTTTCGTATAAATAGTGGGAGGATTAAATGACTAAAGACCAAGCATTTAATTATTTTTTATCAAACCACCGTCTTTTATTTTCTGCTGATCGCGCGCTGTTTTCTAAATGTAGATTTAAAAATGTCTAAGAACCCACTTTCAACCGTTCTTGAGATAAACAAATTCAATGGAACAAATTACAACGACTGATTGCGCAATCTAAGGATAGTCCTAGATTACGAGAACCAAGGCTACGTCATGGACGAGCCTCTCCCTAGGACCTTGCCGGAAGGATCCACGCCAGAAGAACGTGAGACGTTCGAGACTTGGCATAAGGATAACCGGAAGGTCCGTAGCGTCATACTTGCTTCGATGACCAACAAGATTCAGAAGCAATATGAAAGGCTAGACGATGTCCCTTCCATTATGGCTTGCCTTAAGGATTGCTATGCAGTCCCGGACCGGCATACTAGGTATGTCGCGACCAAGGCGTTCTTTGGAACTAAAATGACAGAAGGATCATCTGTACAAGAGCACAGGGTTAAAATGCTTACCCTGGTGGAAAAGCTCGAGGACCTAAAGGCAGGTCTCGATAATGAAACGTACATAGAGGTGATCCTTCAGTCACTCCCACCCTCCTTTGACATATTTTTCATCAACTACAACATGAACGCACTTGAGAAGGGCATTCATGAGTTGATCAATATGTTGGTGCAATACGAGGCAACGACTAAGAAGTCCACACCTTCAGTATTGTTTGGAGGTGCTTCGACTTCCAATACGAAAGGCAAAGGGGCCGGACGTTGGAAAAAGAAGAAAGGGAAGGGAAAGGCCGTTAAAGCAGCTACGAACACTAAGAGTGTTCCCATTGCCAAAGAGGGGAAAGGCAAAGGAAAGGGAAAGGTTGTCTCCAAGCAACAGTCGAAGGCATATGACATATGTATCAACTGCTGTGAGAAAGGGCATTGGAAGAGAGAGTGCCCCAAACTCTTCTCGAACCAAGGTATCTATGTGATTGAGGTAAATATGGTCACTAATTCTGCCTCTTGGGTATTAGATACCAGCTGTGGAGCTCACATTTGCAATGACTTGCAGGTGTTGAAAAGAAGCAGAAAACTGGGTAGCGGGGACATGATCCTAAAGCTTGGGAATGGCAAGGCCATCTCGGCAGAAGCAGTAGGATCAGCCACTCTAGTGATTAGTGATAGCATTAGCATAGAATTAGAGTAAGTTTATTTTGTACCTAGTATGATTAAAAACATCATTTCCATTCCATTGTTGGACAATAGTGGTTATGAATTAAGAATCAATAAAAATTGCTTTTATTTGATGAGGTGTGGAATTGCTCATCTGCTTGGTACATTAAATAACGGGCTCTATATCTTGCAACAAACGAACTTCGTTCTTAACGCTCAACACAAACGAAAATTAGATAATAATGGGAACGCACGACTGTGGCACGCTAGGCTAGGTCACATATCCCAAGATAGGATGAAAAGGTTGGTAGACTCAAAGATCCTAGAGGTAGGGGACTTGAGTGAGCTACCAACTTGTGAATCTTGTCTAAGAGGGAAAATGACCAAGAAGCCCTTTGTAGGACAAAGCAGGCTTGCCACAGGTCTGTTGGACTTGGTCCATACAGACGTATGTGGACCACTAAGGACGCAGGCCCGAGGTGGGTTCTCCTACTTCATAACCTTTATCGATGATTATTCACGGTATGGTTATGTTTACCTAATAAGGTACAAGTCTGAAGCTCTTGAGAGGTTTAAAGAATTCAGACTTGAAGTGGAGAACCAGACCAACTGCAAAATTAAAGTCCTACGGTCGGACCGAGGCGGTGAATACCTTAGTACGGAGTTCCTAGATTATCTAAAAGAACATGGTATAATATCAGAATGGACACCTCTCGGAACACCACAGTTAAATGGTGTCTCTGAAAGGAGGAATCGAACCCTGTTGGACATGGTTCGGTCCATGATGAGTTTTACCAGATTGCCCTTATCCTTTTGGGGCTATGCACTAGAAACGGCAGCCAAATTGTTGAATTTGGCGCCTACCAGTTCATTGACCCAAACGCCATATGAGATATGGCACGGCAGGCCTGCGTCTTACAACTACTTGAGAGTGTGGGGTAGCCCCGCATACGTCAAGAGGTTAGTGAGAGATAAGCTAGAATCTAGATCTAGCTTATGCAGGTTCGTTGGATACCCTAAGGAAACTGCGGGTTATTACATCTATGACCCCTTGGAACAAAAGGTGTTTGTTTCAAGAAATGCTGTATTCTTGGAGCAAGGCTTCCCAGAGGATGTCCAACCTGATGAGCTGATCCTTGAGGAATCAAGTGATGGAGTACAACTATCAGAGGTAGCCGCGGAACCCTCACTCAGAGGATTCAGGATAGACAGCCGAAGGGCTGACCAACCTCGAGAAGTCCAACATGCTAGGCATGAAGGACAGCCTCAGGAATAGCCAGCCCCGGTTCCTGAACCGCCGGCTCCGATACAGTCAGCGCCCACAGTCACCACTAACGTTCCCGTTCTCCATAGGTCCACTAGAGAGTCCAAACCTCCAGTGAGATATAGCTTTCTAGGAGCGACCGATCTTTTGGATAACGATCCTAAGACATAGAGAAGCGATGTCTGACATCGACTCCGGGAAATGGCTTGAGGCCATGAAAGCCGAAATGGACTCCATGAGCGAGAACCAAGTCTGGAGTCTTGTAGATCCACCGAAAGGTGTTAAGCCAGTGGGCTGTAAGTGGGTCTACAAGCGCAAACTTGGCGTTGATGGAGAAGTCACAACCTTTAAGGCTAGGCTTGTAGCTAAGGGATACACTCAACGACCCAGAGTCGATTTTGAGGATACCTACTCGCCAGTAGCCATGGCTAAGTCCATTCGGATCCTGCTCGCCATAGCAGCATGGTATGACTATGAGATATGGCAGATGGACGTGAAAACGGCCTTCCTCAACGGTTTCGTTGAAGAAGAGATCTATATGGATTAACCGGAGGGTTTCACGGTAACTGGAGAAGAACAGAAAGTCTGTCGTCTCCAGAAGTCCATCTATGGCCTCAAACAAGCATCCCGAAGTTGGAACATTCGATTTGATGAAGTAATACGGGGTTATGACTTCATCAAAAATGAATCCGATCCTTGTGTATACAAGAGGGTCAGTGGGAGCTCAATAGTGTTCCTAGTGCTTTATGTGGATGACATTCTACTCATTGGTAATGACGTTAGAATGGTAGGAAACACAAAAGCATGGTTGTCAACCCAGTTTTCCATGAAGGACTTGGGTGAAGCCTCCTACATCCTAGGTATCCAGATTGTCAGGGACAGATCTAAAAGGATGTTAGGACTCACCCAAAACTCGTATGTAGAGAAAGTCCTAAAGAGATATCGAATGGACAACTCCAAACGAGGATTCCTTCCCATGAGGCATGGGATCAAGTTGTCCAAGAAACAGTCCCCACAGACTGATGAGGAACTTGAAAGGATGAAAGTCATCCCCTATGCTTTTGCTGTAGGTAGCATCCAATATGCGGTCCACTGCACTAGGCCTGACATTACGTACGCTTTGAGCATAACAAGCAGATATCAGTCCTGCGCAGGAGAGGCACATTGGAATGCTGTTAAGGGCATCCTTAAGTACCTAAGGAGGACTAAGGAAATGTTCCTAGTCTATGGCAATGGAGAACTAATTCTGGAAGGCTTTAGCGACGCTAGCTTCCAGTCTGATGACGATGATGCCAAGTCTCAATCGGGTTATGTATTCAAACTCAAAGGAGGAGTAGTGGCTTGGAAAAGTTCCAAGCAAGCAACCACTGCTGACTCCACTACAGAGGCTGAATACATAGCAGCTTCAGAAGCTGCTAAGGAAGCGGTTTGAATGAGAAACTACATCCAAGAGTTGAGTGTGGTGCCTAGCATCGCCGAGCCTGTTGTCATCTTCTGTGATAACAACGGTGCAATAGCGCAAGCAAAGGAACCGAGATCTCATCACCGTTCCAAACACATTCTTAGACGCTACCATCTTCTTAGGGAAATGGTAGGAAGAGGTGACATCCGGGTGGACCGAGTCAACTCACCAGACAACACAGCAGATCCGTTGACAAAGCCTATGTCGCAGAGCGCTCATACGCAACATCTTGAGAAGATGGGGATTAGACATATGGGCAATTGGCTTTAAAGGTCAAGTGGGAGGTTGTAAGAATAGATAACCATGTAAGCTAATTTTTGGCAGGAATATGTAACCTATGTCTAGACAATTTCAGGTGTTTGATAAAACATTTATGAATAAAGAAGTGAAAATTCATATGGCAACACTTTGTTTACGTTCACTTATATCTGCTATTACATATCTGTTCACTACGCAAACAAAGCCCACGGATTGAGAATCGATTTCGGGGACTGGGACTACGCTTGGAGGTAGGTCCATGAAATTAGTCTTACCGAATCAGTCCGGAAATCTCCAAGTCAAGGAATCTCGAAAATGGGTACCGGGATTCCCTTTGAGACTTGCACTAAGCATCTGCTGTCGTATTTCATCGATGGGTGACGAAGGTCGTCTAAGCAGTGTTAGTGGGTCAGCATGCTAGGAAGCAGCTGACTAAGGTGACTCGCGGGAACCGTCTTACGGAGGACCTTGAGTATGGTCAGCAAGGTATGATGTGTATTCCCGGTTCCAACGGTACAGGTCAAGTCCTTTGACTTGAGGAACTGCTGAGTTTACCTGTACATCAGGTCTGTATCTTAGATATGGTGAGAGATTGTCAAAATACTCTTGAGTAGTCATAAGCCATGTCTAGTGCAGCTCGGGTGTACAGAGTGACAGTAGTTTCCAAGAAAGGATCTATCTCCTGTCAAAAGGCATTGACAGTTGAGTCTCATGAATGCTCTGTGTCTTGTCCCTAAAATCTGTGGCCACAGTAACTGAACAGAAGGGAAGGTTTCCCTTGCGGCGTTTAGTAAGGACAGACCGACACTTAGGTCCAAAATGGGTACCTGCATTTTTCATGCCCTAGACTCTAAGTGATGAGACCGAAGACAGAAGGACAAGTGTACTGTTAGAGCCTAAATGTTCATCCCCGATTATTTCACCTAGTCTCTAGTGCCATGGACCGTTGCTAGATGACCACCCATGGTAACGGACGGATTCTAGAATCTGACCAAGTCTAGCTGAAAGGTGAACCTAAAGAGTCACACACTATCCACACACCACTTAGTATTTAATTTGGAATTAAATATTGGAGTAAAGGAATGATTAAATTGGATTTAATCGGGTCCTATATTTTCTTGGAGAAATTAATTCCTTCTATTTGATAAAAGGAATTAAATTATAAATTAGATTTATTAAGGGAATTAATTTAATGGGCCTAAAATAAGTATTAATATTTATTTATTATATTTATTTGGCCTTTTGGAATATTTAATAGGATTTAAATATTCCATTAAATTAAATTAATGGTTGAGATTTAATGGGAGAGATCAAAGGCTAGGATTGAATTTGACAAGGTCAAATTCTACTTTGACTAGGACTTTGACTAGGTCAAAATCCTAGTCAAATTAAGCTTCTAAAAGAGGTGGAGTTTAAAGAGGATTAAACTCTTCCTCTATATATACCCCTAGCCTTGCACCTTTTGAAGGATGATGAAATTCCAACACACACACAACACACACTCGTCTCTCTCCCTCTTACCTCTCGTCGCCCCCCTCTCTCTCTACAAGAAATATATTTTCTTGTTCTTTTGTTCTTGGAACACTAGAACATTGATGAATCAATACCGTTAATTCATAACTTGTTGTTGATTCATCCACTCCAAAAATCATACTTGTTTCGTTGCTAGCACGACGTGCAAGATACGTGGGTGGATCGTGTGTCAGATTTGGAGGGTCTCAAGAACGAGATCTTGGTGCAAAACGGGGAACAACGCGTGTAGCCGTTGAAGACGAAAACGACAACGGGTAGGTCTCGTTTTAATTCTTTGTCTCTTTTATTTTTTCTCCCTATGGCCTCCATGACTATTGCATGTTATATCATGAGATACACCGAACACCCGGGAATCTCAAGGGTACACCCCTTGAGCGTGTTCTTTATTTATTAAAGCATGCTTTAAATTTTCGTATTTTATTTTATACCGCGCTTCCACATTCGCGCAATTTCCCGGGACGATCCACAAATTCTTTCAAAGGAGGACCTAGGCGACGGCGGGCGTCGCTAGATTTGTTGGCGGGGGTGGGGGAGGCGGGGGGTGGGGTGGGCGGTCAGGGGTGGGGAAGAGGGGTGGCGGGGGGGGGGGTGGAGGTATATAAATAATAATTTATTTTTTATAATTTTATTTTTTTATATATAATATAAATTAAATAATTTGTTGAATCCAGACCCTTCACTTTTCTTAAATCTCATGGTTGAAATTTATTGATCAGATCAACGGTTATTATACAAACAAATAAGATCCAACGATTAATAAAATAAAGAATAATATATAATAAAAAGGGCATAACGGTCATATAACTTAAAAATTAACGCCGTTAAGTCAATTTAACGGAGTGGGGCGATTGAGCTACATTTAATAAAACAAAAGGGGATTTTTAGCCTATTTTTAAAACACGAAGGAATTTTTAGCTGAGTTTTTAAAAACACAGGGGGGTTTTATGCAATTAAGCCTTGTTTTTTCTCATTTTGTTGCCTATATATATGCAGTTGTAATTACAATCAACTAATAACACAAGATATGACAACAAAAGATGAAACAAATTTGGAATATCAAATAGGGAAAATTGCATAAAACCCCCCTGTGTTATGAAAATTCAGCTAAAAAACCCCTATGTTAAAATTATAGGAAAAGAAGACCCTGTGTTTTCTGAAATCTTGCATACGCTCCCCTTGCCGTTTGTTTGACTTAACGGCGTTATACCCTTGTGCATTATAAATTATGGTTATTACAATGACCGTTGAATTTTCTTTGATCTCATTAGAACCGTTGGATCTAATCACATTTTAATAGCCATTGAAATGAACGGTCCAGATTATAAGTATTTTGAAAATGTATTTTATATTTATATATAAACAAAAAAAAGTATCATAAAAATATAATATATATATATATATACAAATATAACATATATATATATATCACATATATATCGTGTATATACATTTATAGATACACGCCGGTGGAGGTGGAGCGGCCCTCCACCGGCCGTCATCATCTAGGCGACGACGCCCGTCGCCGCCCAAAGCTGGGTTGGCGACGGGCGTCGTCGCCCAAGACGCCTGGGCGGCAACACCAAAGCAAAGCAGGCGACGACGCCCCTGGCCGCGCAGATCTGGGCGACGAGAGGCGGGAGAGAGGAGGCAGTGGGCAGACGGGCGTCATCGACTGAACAGGCGGAGGCGGAGCTTGGAGGTGGAGGTGAAGGTGGAGGTGGAGGCGCGAGGTGGGGGAGGGAGAGATGGTTGAGGAAGACGAAGCATGTTTGGGCTTTCATTTTTTCAGTTTTTTTTTTTTAAATTTATTTATTTTGTTGTATTTTTATTAATTTTGAAAATTTAATATAATAAATTTAATTAATTGTATATTTTTATGTTTAAATATAATATATTAAAAATTAATTTATTTATTGTAATGTATATAAATTTGATTAATTTTAAATAATATAATTTAAAATATATTCAACACCAAATAATATAATTTGATTTTTCTATATGTAAAAGATGTATAATAATTTAATTTGATTTAAAAATATTTTTCACACATATATATTGATGAATATAAATTGTTTAGTCTTTATCCTATTTTTTTTTAGTAAAATATTAAAAAATATAAAGAGGGGACAATTGCATAAGATAATTTACTGTAATTTATTTCCAATATTATAAAATATGTATAATAATTTAATTTGATGTAATAATACTTTTTACATATAAATATTATTTAGTATTTATTATATTTTTATTAATAAAATTAGAAAAGATAAATAAATTAATCAAAAACAATAAAGAGAGGGATAATTGCATAAGATAGGGGTAATTTTGTCATTTCAAAGAGGTCAAAGGCTGAAAATAGGTCAAAATGTTATCCCACTCTCATTTCCGGCGCGTGTAAATAACTCTCCATTTTTTTTAACGGAGAGGATTTTTTTTGCAGAGTTTATAATTATAGGGGGTCTTTTTTGGCTATTTAATTAACACAGGTAAGTTTTTAGCAATTTTCACATAACACAGGGGGGTGTTATGCAATTTTCCCTATCAAATATCAAACTAAATCTGGCCTTGGCATGCCTTGACAATAGACGTGCGATTCAACTCTGTTAGTGAATATTCTTTTTTTCTTTAAGAAGTCGAATTGGGCATTTGGTGATATATCTATGTATATATATATAGATAAAAGTATAATGAAATCCTATAAACATTTGTGCTCATTTTCTGTTTTCTAGCTAATTTAATATTATCTTGGATTGTGATAAGTTTTCCACCAATTGCAATCTGAAGCTTACATGCATTTTGAGAATGGATAAAAAAATTCTATTATAGTTGATTATTTTCGTTTCCAGTTTATGCAAATGATGGTAGCTTTTCTTTCGTACAACTTCTCAAGCAATCTGCTCATCTTCTACACATATTGCATTTTATAATCTGTACCAATAGATATTACAACCAGCTATTGCATCTATGGATTGTCTTGGCAAATATATTTATTCCAAAATTTTTGTTCTTATTGTTATAGGTTATTGAACTGATCATTTTCAATCTCTTTTGAAGTCCATTCTTTCCACAGGGAACTTACTCAGTACAATGCTGTGGCAAAGTGCAATAGAAATCATTAAATTCGTGTTTAAGGACACCTTCGTGAAAAATATAGTCTTGATGACATAAAAAATTCTTTAATGCAATATTATAAGTCATGATATGTTGATTCAATAAATGAGTTAGAGTTAAAGAATTTACGTATGCAAATCGTGTGCTCTTAAATTATCATTGTACAATTTCAATTATTTTTTGTTATAAATAAAAGAATTTTAATGCTTATTTATAATTACACTTTTAAATATTATGCTCGCGGGGATCCCGTGCGATGGCTACTAGTACCAAGTAAAGAGAGCTTGATTGTTTGTGACTTGTTCCTTTCCAAAAAGAACAAATCCATCATCCAAGAATAGCCCGGGGGAGATTTTTACGCTCTAACTAAGAGCTAAAATTGGCCCTATCCACTTATGGGAAGAGTCCAACTCTTGCCTCTCCAAAACTCGAAATTAACTATTCTCTTGGGCCATAATTTAATGAACCGGGCCTTATTTTAATTCAATTTACAATGAGCTCAATAAATCCTATGAATTAAATCCAATATCTTCAAGGTCCAAATAAACTATGCCCAGTAGAGCTTTTAATCCAATTAAAAGATCTAAACCCATAATTTTGTTTAATTAATAAATTCTATATATTAATTAGCATGGTCCCAATATAATATCTGTCCGTTCATCCAATGGATCATCCCATAAATAATCTAATTATTATTATCTTACTGAATTAACTCCAAGTTAATTCCTTCACCACCTTGATGATTTGTATGTGACTCTTTAGGTTCTCCCTCAACTAGTCTGACTTGTGTCCGATAGAAGCCGTCACAATGGGTGGCCATCTAGCAACGGTACATGGAAGTAGATACTAGGTGAATGTTGTATGAACATTTAGGCTCCCGATTTTGCATGGGTACGCTCCTTCCATCTACCATCTCCCGGCCATAATCTAGGCCATAAAATTGGGGCGTCAGTTCCCATCTTTGGACTAGGCAAGTTGTGCTTTAATATACTCAAGACTATGTTCGCTTCATTCCATCGACATAGGAAACCTTACTCTACTCGACCAAGCACTATGGCCACAGTTTCAAGGAGCATGAACGTGTCTCCGAGTGCATAGGAGATACCACTGTCACATACTGGTAGGGGATGGATTCTCTTCTTGAAACCTACCGTCCTCGCTACAAATTCTGATTACACTGGACAATGCATATAATGAATATGTCCATGAACCAAGATACAACCATTGTTTGCACGTGACTGCCATGCTTCCTCAAGTCGTCTAACGACTACTTCGTGTACTATCAGAGGCGGGGAACTCCAGTCATACCGAAAAAGCCTCCAGGATTTCTACATGATGATTCCCATGAGTCAGTTCGATCCGCTCGACCCCCAGTCGACCAACCCATTGAGATCGCATAGACATCTTACGTCTGTCGTGAAAGCCTGTGATCGGCGTGTGGATCGTCCCGGAAAATAGCGCGAATGCGAAAGCGCGGTATAAATTTAAAACGACGAAATTTAAAACATGCTTTTACGTAAAATAAAGAACACGTTCAAGGGGTGTGCCCTTGAAGTTCCCGGGTGTTTGGTGTATCTCATGAATTAAAAGCATACAAACAATCATGGAGGCCATAGGATTTAAAATAAAAGAAGAGACCAAAACGTAAAAAGAGAATTACCGGTCCGCCGTTTTCCTCTTCTAACCGGTACTCACGTTGTTCCCCAATTTGCACCAAATCTCGTATGTGAGATTCTCCGAATTGTGACACACAATCCGCCCATGTATCTTACACGTCATGCTAGCGAACGAGCAAGTAATTATTTGGAGAGGACGGATCAATCTCACGTTATTAGTTAACGGGATTAATCCTCCTTTTGTTCAATTGTTAACACAAAGGAACAATGAGAGTTCTTGGAAAGTAAGGGAGAGAAAGGTGGACGAGATTAAGGGGAGAGGGGCACACGAGTTTCAATGTGTGTGTATGTGTGAGGATTCATCAAATTGTAAATTGTGGTTTCCTTTCGTATCGAGATCTTAATAAGACTGGAATCAATCTACCGAGGACGCTAGGGAACTGGTCAAAACCCTTTGAGAGTGAAAAGCAAGGGCAAGCAATAGAAAGGATAGTCCCTCGCGCGTTCGCGCGAACTACAACTACTAGAAAATGGTGAGATCATTAGTGAAAGAAGGACCAACGACGATCCTATCCTAAACTAAAAGAGAAGGAGGAGTAGGAGGAGTCAGTTTTGAAGATCGAGGAAGAAATCGGACAATTATGCCATTCGGGAGAAGATTTATGACTTCGAAAAGTACTTGATTTAAAGTAATCTAGCATCATGATAACATCTTTTCGACTTTGTACAGACCATTGATAGTAACCATTTTTTACTACTATCAAAGTAGATATTTCCTCCAAATACTACCTTATAAGACTCTACATCTTGTAGAAGTTTATTAGTTACTCGAATACTTAGTTGAGGTAGTCGATTCTTCATAGCGATACCAATGGTACCATCAGCATCACCAATTTGAAAGATCATTTAATGTAGTTGAAATAACGGAATTTTCGGCTGTTCGATCAAGTAAAGGAAACTCAATGGAATTCATAACTTTTTCAATCTTTTTTTCCCTTTTCTTTTTATTGTCT